>OX381705.1:84128847-85328847 GCA_947462335.1 Harmothoe impar
AACAGGTGTCGCCACTAATATTTGCCATGGCAACTCATCCTTTGTAACCCGCCAATCACACGGCGCCTAACAGGGGCACCTCGGGTGGACCATGTCTGCCTTCTTCTGTTGCTAAGTATTTTGTTTGGCGCCTTTTTCCAATTGTCGTCTGCTTTTGACAAAAAGTTGTCTGTTTGTTACAAAATGTCGTCTGCTCTGACCCTTTAAAGGCCGCATGGTTTTCTAATGGATTATGCCCCTTGTTGTCATGATGCCTGAATGCAGGCCTGGCTAGTAACTCACACCGGCCCTACGGTATTGATACGCTCCTAAAGGGTCGGCATGATCTATGAATGCACCCTGGCGAGTAAAATAGCTGAGGCTGCATTTGTGCATAATGACAACAAAGGGCATAGCACATTAAAGTACTATGCGGCCCTTAAAGGAGGACTGTCGGCTGCTGGAGTGGGAGGATTACCCTGGGAGGATTAGAGAATGTTTCACACTGCAGGCCAGGAGATGGGGCAGAAAATGGGGCAGAAGATGGGACAGAAGATGGGACAGAAGATGGGACAGATTGAAGAGGGTCAGAGTATTGAGCCCCCCCCCTGATTATGAAACATATTATACATGCATTGATGAAGATACTATTGGTAGCTGCAATGGTATTTAACCAATTAACACCTGAGCCTACAAACTGTTTAAGGTCGCTATGATGTCAAAGCAGCAACCTATATCAGACCAGGATATAGGATCAGCATGATGCATTAATGCAGCATCAAAGCGTTACCCTCCATCGGTTTCTACATGCCAACATAGATATATAATAAACCAAAGCAAAATGCGTTAAGGTGGCTAGACCCCATAGTCTTGAAGTAATTAGATTTTGCCAGGATTTTCGCCATGAGGCCCATATCATAAGTAGTCTCAAATGGTGTAAAGAAAATAGGGGGGTCCCGAGCTAGTTTCTGAGGTATCTGGCTTTGAGTTTGGAGTGATCTGTAATAGGATTATATGGTGATAGTACATATGTGAATGAAATAGCATCTTAAGGTAACTAACTTTCCCTATAGTTCTCTCAGGATATAGTGTATAATCTTCTACACCCAGAAATAATATTTTGAACATATGGTCCTTTGCATATTTTAAAGGCTTTTGGTGTTCGAAAAAAAACCACAAAAAAAACTGAGCACACGGTCTTGATGTGGTACAGGTGTAGCTTTCAGCATGCCTACTACCAGAGCCCCAGTAGAGTAGGGGTAACGCTTTAGACTCACATGCAGGAGGCCCTGGGTTGAAGCCCCGGTCAGGTCTTCCAGGGTAATTTTGACAACAAATGGAAATATATATCTAATATACAAAAATATTACCAAAGGCACTCCTGGTGTGTTCTGGGACAACTACATGTGCATATGCGCAATGACCTGCACAGTTGACATGTTTACAACAGGGTCTAGCCACCTTAAGCATGTAAATGTCATTACCCTGTCCATTAATCACACACATAACTAATAAGTTTATATAAGTTACCATGACAACAGGTTCATAACATTTATGGAGATATCATATCATGGTTATCAAAGTGCTGGACTTTGTGCATTGGCGATGTGATATACTTGACGGTTAATTCCCAAGGCACTTCTTGGTACAACTACATATATGTATACAACTATATATATGGCCCTTCTGTTGTCATAATAATAAGCGCAATACCAGCGAGTAACTCGCTTGTGAGTAATTCGCGGGTGCTACATCAATGGGTCATTACGAGGGTAACTGACACACTTCTGAAGTGTCGTCATCATGCTCCGATACATTGGACGACAGCCCAGAAAAGTATTACGTAAACATACAATAAAATGCTATACCTTTTGAGAGTTGAATTGTTGGGCAGAGTGGCTGCCCGGTAAGGTGTAGTGTCAGGTGTGTAGTGAGCCGCTGTATGAGCAGCTCGGTGAGCGGCAGAGGACCACCCTGAGCTGCTCATCCACCCCCCGGGGTGCCGCTCAGGTAACAATGAAGCTAATCTACCCCCCAGCAAGCCTCTGTCGGCCGATGTATCCCAGCATGCGGATGGTCTGGGATAAAACGGCCGATGCACCTGCAACTGGTCAACTTGAGTTGAGAAGGTGTAGTAAAGGCGTGTGTAAACGTGTGCTTTATCTACTAGAACTAAACTTTTTAAAGCTTATTGTGATTTAAAGTGCTAGGCTCATTGTCGTCATGATGCATTCATGAATGCAGCTCTGGTGTGTAACTTGCCATGGATTCATGCATCATGCCGAGTGATTCAACCTCAGAATATATAGGGCTGGCATGATGCTTGAATGCAGCACTGTTGAGTTCGATGGCCTCCTTGTATGGGGTTATCCGTGGTTCACCCTCAGAAAAGTCAGCGTCATTGTCGCTAAAACCACTCTCACATGTAAGTCGAGCAGTGCCTAACTGTTGGTAAAAGAGTATTGGACGCCACTGTAGGAGGGTACATCCTGCCCTCCTACCCCCTCAGTCTGTGCATGGTCTGAGGTTGCAGATTAAATCAGCACTTTGTACCAGACCAACATCACGGCGTACAGGCTGGTTGGGACGAGACTACCTCCCGGATAGAGACTACTAGACGGATCAGGCATCTGCAGGTTATATCCGTAGGCTCAATGATATGTAGAGGTGCAGGTACTAGTAATACATTTACATATAGTAATATCATCAGCCTGTTCTCTTTGGTAATTCAGCCCTTCTTTGTCTGGTGGATGTAGCTCAGAGTTACATAAATATTAAAACACAAAGGTTCACGAGAATTGCTCAGCACTGTTTTCCCTCTCTCCTTCCTGCCTCTCTGTCCATCTGCCTGCCCACCCCCACCGTATACCCCCGTCCCCTTTCCTCACCGCCCCTAATTGCCTGCCTCATTGCGTCCCTATACATGCCTCACTCCGTGTCTATCTGCCTGCCTGCCTTTGAGTCCTGCCTGCTTCCCTGTCTGTCTCCCTGCCTGCCTCCCTGTTTGCCTCCCTGCTTGCCTATGTGCCTGTCTTCCTGCCTGCCTCCATGTTCCCCTCCCTCCGTCTCTGCCTCCCTGCCTGCATCCATGTGCCCCTACCTCCCTCCTTCCCTGCCTGTATCTCCCTTTCTCCATCCAGGCTTGCCTGCCTGCTTCCCCCCTGCTTTCCTCCCTGCCTGCTTTCCTCCCTATACCCCCTTCCCCTTCCTGCTGCTGTCCCTAGCAGCCCGGTGGCTGGTGGTGAGGTGGGCGGCAGGTAACTAAGGTGACGGCTCACCTGTAGCTGCGGCCGAGCAGGTGTAAATTCTGCTGTAAACTAATTATACCGAGGTCTCAGGTAGGGTAAGGCACGGCAGGGGGTTGGGAATCTACTACATCTAATATACATGCCAAAAGCAGCTGTTTGAGGCGGATGGTTAAAGGCAGGTAAATCATACTGGTGTGGACCTGCTGACCTGCAGCCTTCGGCTGTGTTGGTTTTAAAACTATATCTGATACGGAGGAGGACAAGTTTTAACATCTCACAAATTTTCCATTTCTCTTTCTACGCATTTTATGTAGTTCTCACTTCTTTCCTGCCTGTTCCAGTGCCTGTTTCTCTGTGCCTGTCGTCGTGTGTAGCCTTCTGTCTTTCTATGTATAGCTATCTCTTTCCCAATCCCTCTCCCTCTCAATTAAATTCAGTATGTAGGTACACACAGTAACATCTACACTGTTAATACACTGTAAATAAAATGTCGTCAAAATGACATTGAATCACCGGTAACTTTTGGGACATAACTTTCACCGTTTTTTTAACGGTGACGGTCACTGTTAATTTTACGCAGAATCACTGTTAATTTTACCCAGAATCACTGTTCATTTTATGTAGAATCACTGTTAATTTTACGTTGAATCACCGTTAATTTTACGTTGAATCACCATTAATAGATTCAGAGTATTCAAATATACAGAGAATATTCGACAGGGAGTCTTATTATGGTGACTTTAGTTACTGTAGTACATGTATACATATAAAAACTTACGGATAAGCCATACTTTGACTTTGTCCTTATCCTATACCCCACACTGACGATCTGACTTGCATACAAGCCCTGGCCTATACAAGAGGTTTTACTCTATAGGATTGATACAAGGCAGAGTTTCCAGAGGTGAGGATATATGCATAGTATGTTACCAAAAAATAGGTGTATAGATCCAGGCAGCTATACTTTCTTCTGGATATTATCAAGTGATCATGGTATTTTGTCAAACCTATCACAAGATTGAGTTGTTAAATTGTCAAACATATAGATTAATTGAAAATTACCATTATTTCGACATGTATACTCCACTTCAAGGGGTCACACTCCCCAGAAAAATCTTCTTACAAACCAGGCCACCTATCTATGGCAAGATCCACTATATGTGGCTCCCTCTGGGATTTGACATTAGAAGATGAAATTACGTTGAATCATTGTAATCCAAACCAGGTTAGCATTTAACAAGGATCCACTGTGAAATGGCTGATATTTACGATGCTTCATGGTATTCCAAATAACGGTGAATCAGCGTTAAATTTTACAGAGTGAATCTGTACAAAAGTACATTTATTTTTTACAGTGTAGTGAAACCAAAATACGCCCTTTCATACTGTAAACACTGTATATTCTACTGCCCATGTACACTATACTGTAATAAATATTGTAAATGTACAGTAGATTCCACTGCTCAGCTACATTACCCTCTAACAGTTGAACTGTAAGCCACATTATAGGAGAAACTATGCGTCTAATATTTACAGAAGACCAGCAGAAAATTAAGTGGATGCTTCATTGTACTTCATTGGCACCTGACTACCTTAGCCTCATGGTTCATGCCTTTTGAACTATATTGTATGAAGTAACGAATTGTTTGGAAATGGATGACTTTTTTTCTACGGAATCTGGGATAACTATCCGAACCTGGGGTAAACAATACTGTGACATGTCTTTACTCCCCCGACCAGGGATATTATTGGCAGCCCCCCCCCCCCCCCGATCTAACGCCTCCTGATATTAAGTAATAACTTTACTCCCATATTTGCTTCAAAACACCGATATCTAGACCCTTACACCAGATTATCATTAGCCGATCATTGACCGTGTTATCATCACACAGAGCCCTCTATATCAGGCCAGATCCAGCCGACATGCAGTTAGATCACGTCCTCAATAACACCAGCGGATTAGAAGCGGTTTGTGTGTGATATCACACACCAATCATAATACATGTACTGGGTAGTGATGCCTCATCATTGAGCGCGTGGCAGCTTGGTACAGCTTGGAGGTTGGTACACTTTTTCATCGGACCTTTCCTCCAGTGGTTCCCTCTGGGGGAACGGCCGCACACGTTTGTCATCTGGGGTTGGGATGGGGACGAAACATGACCTCGACCATACAATGATACATGTGTAAATGCAAATTTGTAATGGGGATTTTAATTTTGTTTAGACAACCTTGCCCTCGACACTGTCATCTGATTATTAGAAAACTTTCTAAGTACCAAAAACATACCAGACCACCCCTCAGCCCCAGACACTCAGGTCGGGTTTGAGTTTTTTTTTAATTTATCTTAATTATTACCATGAATACTCAGCAGTGATGCCACTTTTCCTACTTCAACAAAAAAAAAGGAATTAGGCTACCTTTTGGCTGGAATCTTTGTATCAAAATATGTCTCCATCCAACAGGAAATTAACCAGAATCTCAAGCTTTCCTGCTTTCTGTGGGGCTCTACATGTACCCATCTGCACTGCCCCCCCCCCCCTGTCCGTCCTCTGGGCTCCACGCGCGGCGGGCTGTGGGGCGGTTTGCTGCCCGGGCCCTCCTCAAGGGGAACCCGTCAACATCTGTAACCTTTTGTTATCTTTTTTCTTTTCTTTTCTAACCCGCCAGCCCCCCTCAGCCTCCGAGACTTGGTCACAGACCCCGGGTAGGAGCAGGGTGGTTGGTATGTCGGCCTGGGGTGACACACTACAGCTAGTTACACATGTGATGGCATGCCACCCCTATCTTACACCCCGGCATCTTACACTACATGTTGGGTCATATTGAACACCATAGAGTGTTAATTGTACTGATATTCCTGTACGAGAGCCACAATGATTACTTACAAACCTCCCCATTCAATCAATAAAACATACTTCTCAAGGTGCCTCAAAATTAAAGTAAGTTTTATTCTGTGAGTACATATTAAATTACATCACATTTGTAGGGCTACATATATATAGACATGCAGTGTTATAGATAAGCGACCTATACCTGATACAAACCCTTGTTCAACTCACCATCAGGTCACATTAATGAGAGTACAGCAAGGTAGAAGAGATCAGCAGGACTCACCTCTAGGGCCCATGTCCGTCCGTCCGCCGTCCGCGCGGCACACAGCCACCCGGCCAGGTAGCGTCTCTCTCCGCCTGATCCCCAACTAGTGTGGTTAAAGTCTCCGGTAAATCTCTAAAAGCTCCGAAACTCCAGTTAATAAGACAAGGGGTGAGCTCTCCTCCAGTGTCTTAGCCTCCTCCAAGTAGGTCGTGCCTCCAGTAGCGATCCCTGTGGTACCCCGGCTGCCGGAGTGTAAAACGTGCGGTGTGCGGCCGTACACGGGACGGAGTGTGGGGTGTGGGTAGTTCCACTGTGCCTCCCGCGGGGGCGCTACGAGCGGGCTGAGGTGTCGGACGGCGCGGCCTTCTGTGTGACAATAGCGACACCTGGTAGCAACAACTGTCTGATGCGGTTTTTGGGCTAAAATTCCACAACGTTGATAATTTTCAAATTTGAGAGCTATTACGGACCAGAGGATCATGCACCACCGAGGGGTTCTTTGAGAAACGATTGGCAGTAAACAACTCACTGCTTTAACGTCAACATAATTCAAAAGTCTCCATATAGACATATATGTAAGCCTATCAATTTTAACGTTTGGAATAAGAAAAAATTAACAAAAGAAATATAAGATTTAATAATAACAGAAAGATTTGTCATTCAATTACCAGAGATGTCATTGAACCATAAATCAGGTAGGTGGGGCTAGTGTCTACAAAATGACCGTATACTAGTAGTGCCAGGAAAGCGTCCTTTGACGCGGGCACCACGTGAAAATAACAAAGTGACATCTGTGAACGTTTTCACTCTGATATTCACGGGTAGAACACCCTATCATTATGTCCCGTTAAAATGACAGTAATTTAGCCGCCCATTCGTCAAGGGGTAATTGAAATATTGGCTGATGTCATTCATGACAATGTTTGATATGGCCACTCAAATAAAATCACCAAGCACTGAAAATATGCTACATTGTAAAGCATTAAGTGGCTTATATAGTACATGATATGAAAAGTTAGAACAAATGCTCCTTTCCCTGCTGGCCTTGAAACATGTCATTTGGGACTTAACCACCGGCTCTATGCCATGGAAATATGCAACTTTGCAAGTATGTGCTCCCTGTGATAGTGGCTAAGGAGTGAAATAAGTTGTATTGGAGACAGAATGTACACCTTTTTGACAAGGGGTCGTAGTATTAATGTTGAATATTTTTGGATTGATTCAAAAATTCTTATTCTTTGTTTCATAGTAGGAGCTGTAATTTAGTGGTATTGGTGCCCTAGGGTATCAATTTTGCTGCCCTGAGGCAGCAGCGGTTTTTCAAGGGTATTTTAGATGCTGCCCAGAGGCAGCAGCGGCCCTTAAAGGGTTTTATTCATGTTTGTTAGATAATCTATTCTGCAAAAAAGCCCCAGTTGTATATTATTTAAGGTTAAAGACATCTCCCTTTACCTCGCATATTACTGACATGACTGCTGTATTTTTTGGCTTTTTTTTTCAGTTTTCTGAAAATTTCCAGAGGATTATTGTTGATCAGAAAATGACCATCGAATACAAACAGTCATTTGTTAACACTACTATTCCAGAATATTAACAATGCTCATACATTATTAAAATGGGAATACATTAGTAATGTTCATAATCCCAGCTTATTTCTATGTACACATAAATCACCCCTTTTTCTACATGACATGCATTTTCCCTCCATGACACAGACCCCTCCCCCCCTCAATAACCCTCCTTGGTCACCCCCCCCCCCCCCCCCCCAGCCACCTCCTCCCTCCAAATACCTCACTCCTTATCCCAATCTCTGTGATCTGACCAGAGACAAACAGTGTAAAATAACTCATGATCTATGGCAGCATCTGACCAGGGCCTGACCTATGGGTTAACCTCTACCCTGCTAACCTCTACCCCCCCCCCTTACACCTCCCCCCTCCCACCCACTACCGCTGACCACGCCCCTTGCTGGTGAACAACCAATCAGATGCGACTGTCTTATAGTCTGTGCTCGTGTATACGTCCAAAAAGAACACCAACAAATTCTGAGGTTAAATTTACCAATTGGCCTTGGCACCACCTTCATCTCCCTTCGCAGAACCCCCTATCTCCTTATCAAGCTAATCCCCTCCCCTCACACCGAGAACAATGAGGCTGATAAGAAATTCACCCATGATGCACTGCTCTGGAGTCGGGGGCCTAACCACAATGCATTGCTCTGAGCCAAGATGGCGGCCCCCATGGTCTAATGCGCTTGTCCCTTATATGGGGCTTTCTAGTCTCTCTATGGCTGCCCGTCTTTCTCTATCTGACCATCCCTCTCTGTTCCTTTGTCCTGTCTCTAAATATATTCTTTTTATTTCCCTGCATGTCTCATTTTTTAAAGAAATATCTGTGTTACTTTGTCTTATTTCCTAAACCCCTGGGTATTCATTATATATGTAGATAGGTCGACATATACATTTAGCATATAGCCAAACCTTTTAAAAGAACTCTGAAGTTTACATTCTCAAGGAAAAGCTACCCTCCCCCCTCCCAACACTAATGACCCCGGGCCATCCCTATAACAAGGCAGAGTTTTGTTATTAAACTCAAATGGAGCATGGATAACTTCGGACAGGGCCCAGTGGTCAGCAGTGGTCAGTTTGGGTGATTTGTACGGCCGCTGACCACGCCCCTGGTGGCCGGGGTTTACTGACCAGCCCCCCGTGAGGTGAGGGATAACCCTTCTAAGGCAGCATACTACTGTAATGCACTACGTCCTTCTGTCGACATGATACATGGATGCAGCATTGATGGGTGACTCACCATAGCTGCATCCATGCATCATGCCACCCCAACAGAGTTGAACCATACAGAAAGGTACAGAAAGGGCCAGGATGATGCATGAATGCATTACCGCCAAGCTAACCCACAGTGTTGCTTTAGTGCATCATGACCACCCCTACACTTGGTGCAGCCTTGAGGCGTCACACTGTCCTTAAAGGGTTATCTGGGTAGTGTACAGCGGGCTGTGACATCCCCCAGTCTGTGCCCCACGTTGGCTTTTATCGTGATGAGTAGTGGCAGCCCTAGCACGACCTTGTTAGCGCTATACAGCCGGGGTACTGGCGTGTAAGGGATACACACATTTATCTTACTAAGTAGGCTCTACCTACAAGATGCCCCTTTATGTCCTTTCAATGTTAGTGGGTGGAGCTTTCTTTTTCTTTTTCATTTAACCGCATTTTATTCATCTTTTTATCTTCTTTCCTTTCCTATTTTTCTCCCTTCCTTTTATAACATTCCTGTCGTGTATTCCCGAAATCATTAGCTATTGTTGCTGATATTAAGGTTATTGTAATTTAGAAATCTCCCTTTTTTTCTGAATTCTGGTGGTATTCCTATTCACATCTGTGTATTGACACAATGAAGACTATATAAACCAATGAGTAGAGGTAATGTTAACAAAATGATTACCTTATTGCACTGATATATTTTTATATATAGCCATGTTTACGAAAGGTTGAAAACACACGCAACTAAACACATACATAAACATCATGTTAATTCACAACGAAATTCCTGAAGACCATGTGCCTTTATGCAATGACCATGAAATTTCGATTTATGGGTTTGATTTTTCATTCATACCTAGCAGTTACACTGTACAGGTCTGTTAGGTAGACATGGTTTATAGGTTAGGATACCTTGGTACTTCCAAATGTGTCATAATTTATCTGCACCCTGCGCTATACTCACCTATATTACAACAAGGAACATGAATATTACTACATATAATACTGTAGCTGGTCATGATTATTTGCCGCCATCTTGTCCCCTGTCCCCTAGTGACATCGCTGGTTGCTAGGGACTACACTTAAATATTGAGGTGTTAATGTGTAGGAAGCAGCCACGTTACCAGGGCTGGGCAGCTGTCGCCATGTCGCCAAAAAGTGGCGACACTGGGCTTGAAATTGGCGACAAGCCTCTCAGATTCTTCTCCTGGTCTCAAGTTTTCTAAAACTGAAAGAATTTTGAAAATATTCCAACTAGAACCGAAGTTATAATCCATATTCAAATCGCAGCTGAATACACTATTTGACATCAATATTTTCAAAATTTTCCAATCCCATTTTCTAACGTTTATCTCACTAGTTTCCTTCCACTGTCACAGCCTTGCATTAGATTGCACCATTTCAAGTCAAGAATTTCAAAAGACCTTTCCATCCAAAACACAAAGTTCCATCCCCAATCATAAAGCAAAGGCTGGCTAATACAGATCTTAGTTTTGATACATTTCAGGCAAAATGTACCAGAAATTCAGAATGCACCATTTCAGGTCTTCAAATGTTCCGAAACGTTCCCCCTAAAGACAGGCTTCATAATACAGATTGGCCAAAAGGAAACAGAATGCACCATTTCAAGGGCCTCAGACGGGGTAAATTCAACAAGGCGATAAGACCCTGTTTTAACCCTTATATGGACAAGGGACAAGGGAGTGCTGGGGATTGGTGACAAAGGACAAACCTACCCCTTCAAATCGACAAGGGACAAGACCCATTCCTTAAGATCGACAAAGGACATTGGCAGTTATTAGGATTGACAAGGGACACAGCTATCACAGTCTGGGGCCCTATTTCAGGTCTAGATTGTCAAATCTTCCCAAAACCTTTCCTCAAAAAAAGATGAGGCTCCCAACCATAGAGGCTGGATAATACATATCTGAGTTGTGATATATTTTTGGCCAAAATGCAGCAGAATGCAGTATTGCAAATCTAAATTTCCAGTTTTCTTAAAACCTTTCCTAAAAATTAACAAGTTTCCAGCCGGGAGCCCCCAATCATAGAGAATAATTCAGAGCTGAGCCTTAATATATTGTATACCAAAATGCATCAGAATGCACCACCCTCCCCTTGACAATTCTCGATCTACCACTGGCTACAGGCAATCCTGTATTGGCTCCAGGATTTTCAGATATGCCCACCCCTGGTTACAGTTACTGTTGAGCTCACTTTCTCACACTACTGCCACTCTTGTGCTGAAGTGCACCTGTTCCACCCCTTAAACCAACATTAAGACACAAATACAATTATGTTCGCAGGCAGCACAGGATCTACAATGTATAGCACGACTTGACCTAGAGGACCTGACTGGGAAAGAGTTAGAACTTAATGTATAACTACATCACATTAACTGACTTTTCAACACCATAAACTAAGTATGTCGGCGGCTAATGCGACTTGTATGCTGAAAGCGCTGGTAATTTATAGGAATACCCTGTCACTGGGCGATAATGTAGGTGATAAACACATCTGTGTGAATACACCGGAAGTGTAGGATACATGGGATATCACTCATCTCTTTATCAACGTTCGGTGTACATGGCTTTCTGGGATGTATTTTTATCGCATTTCCGATGCACTGAACTGCAATGGGTCAAGGGGATTTAAGTAACTAAGGCCAGCAGTGGTCAACAAACACTTTATAAATTACACGTGATATGCAAACCTATTTGATATAATTTAGTGATCAACGTCTTCAATAACAAAACATCTGCAGGCAGGCGGGGTGGTGATATTAATTATAAGGTCATCTGCAATGCCTCATACAAATTCCTGCTTTTCCCTTGGGATTTCCAAATACCACCATATTATTGCTTATGGAAAATTGGTATTAAAAACAGTAGGATGACCTACACAGCTTGTGGACCAGGGGGTTGATCTGTGGCAGCTTGAAGTGAACATGCAGAAGAAGCACATTATTATGCAAACTTGACTTATTTTGTACTAGTGACAGAAATGCAATAGGGTTGATTCAGGTAAAGTGGGACACCTAAGCCATACTCTGACTTTATATGCCATTCACACATTTGGTACTTAAAGTAGAAAATGTCAAACACATCAAATAGTTTCAGTATTTATTCCTTTAAACCAAAATATAAAAAATATATGAAATACCTTAGCCAATGTAGCCTGAATAGCCCATTTCTTAGAGATGCCGTTTCAAAATTGAAGCGTCCAACTTTACTTGTATTTTTGGTAAAGTGGGACACTCGCTTCATGTAAAGTGGGACAATTTATAAGAATCGACCCCCATGCTTTATAATCCGTATGACAAAAATGGTAAATGTCAATTTTTGAAGGTGAGATATATACTTTGATGGACTACATCTATAACATTAAGGAAATTTATGTAGGGTCCTTTACAGGATGAATCAAGTACACAGAGTATTAATGTAAAACTGCCAAAATACTGTGCATCTAGACTTAACTTTGGGCAAGGCTACACTACATTATGTTACATGACAACATATTTGTACCCTAACTGAATCTCTATCCTCAAATTATTTTACATAGTGCTAAATAATGTTATGCACAATTATATAGCTTATACTCTTAATTGTAAGCATCTAAAATGAAATGTTTTGTTAATGAGGTAGTAATGCAAGAGCATTTCAGGGGCATATTAATCACTATGAATAACTGTAAATGGCAATAATTTCTATAAACATAAGAAAGTAGTATTGGTTAATGATTTCTATGGTTTTAGCCTCAATGTATATCAAATACCAATTCTAAATGAATTTGCTACAGATTTTACCATTCAACATCATAATGTTTGATTAAAAATCATTAAAGGTAAGAAATCTCACAAAAATTATCTAAATTATGATGGAAGTCAATGGTTCGCTGATGGAAGTCAGTGGTTCTCTCATCTAAATAATGATCATCAGTTAAGTCATTTGATAAACCACAATCTGGAGCACTAACAAAGCCCTATTCTGGCTGTTATACTTAATAATTTGGTATGATTTACACAACTAAGTATTGAAATGATATTTGCTATGATATTTCTTCTCCTTATAAATCAAAATATAGGCATATCGGGTAATGCTACTCTGAAAAAGAGGATTAATATAGTGTCCCACTTAACCTGAATCTGCCTGTCCCACTTTACCTAACACCTTCAGCTAAAGTGGGACACTTGCATTTAAGGTCTCAGTGTACTTCATTTCCATATCTGACTAATAAAAAAGTATCAAGATGTAAAGAAGCAATATATGTATCTAATATTTACATACATTTTGAAATGTCATGTTATTATTCTTAGTACCACTACTAACAAATAATTTTACTATTTCTTATGTACTTCCAAATTTATAGCGGCAAAAGCTCTCCACCAATATCACGTCATAATTAAGAAGGTATAATTACCTCTTAACTTTGGTGAGATAGGTACAATTAAGAGGGGTCAAACATATATTTCTAAGAAAAAAATAAAATTTTACACCCAGAAAAGAAATCAACCCCTAAAAATGGCCTTTATGTTAATTGTCCCACTTTACCTGATGTCCCACTTTACCTGAATCAACCCAAATTCCTGCTTTTCCCTTGGGATTTCCAAATACCACCATATTATTGCTTATGGAAAATTGGTATTAAAAACAGTAGGATGACCTACACAGCTTGTGGACCAGGGGGTTGATCTGTGGCAGCTTGAAGTGAACATGCAGAAGAAGCACATAGTTATGCAAACTTGACTTTTTTGTACTAGTGACAGAAATGCAATATATCTAATTGCCATGTCAGGTCATCAGTGGAGCTGTTATTAGGTGTACAGATGGGCCGGGAAATTAGTGAAACTAATTATAGAGGCCAGAATATTATTTATGGCTAATAACATCTATCAGGTACATCTTCGTGTCGAGATAAACAATCCCACCGAGCTACTTAGCATGTGGATTTCTGACATGCCTTTGTAAGTGGACACCTGTAAATGCAGATACCAGATGCAGACACCATCCCTTAATGTGCTCCAGAGTATGAATTATAGAAGAGATGGATAAAAGCTGATATTGTAACCAATATATTTCGCGGGGTCTAAATATCAGGTGGCTAATAGCAAAAGATATTTAGTTCTCTCATAGAGATATATAGTCCTCCGGAGGATGTTTATGGGGACAACATGGGGACATGGGGACCCGCCCCCCCCCCCCCCCCCCCAATCAAGGGCCCCCATCTTATATACAGTACCCAATCTACATTATCCATTCAGTATTACTATCACCCACTCCCCACCTTCCTGTATGCATTCATCCAGAGGCAGAATAATCACACATTCAAGTTGCCAGAGCGACCAATGAAGGCAATAACGACCTACACACTTAACAGGAATGACTGTGTTGATACCCATATTGTCCATCAGAGACCCCGCCAGGCACCCACCCAGTCACCATATCGCTGCGGACAGCATGGGCCTCAAGAAACTCCCCCCTGATACCTATTACCCCCCCCCCCCCTTAAGGGCCGTATAGTGGTTTTATGAGTTTGGTCGTCATGATGCATGATTGCAGCCCTAGCAATTCTCCTCTTTCGAGAGTGTATCACCAACGCTGTGAGGTCGACATGTTTGTATGCAGACTGTTACTCGGCAGGGTTGCACTCATGCATCATGACGACAAAGGGGATATACATGCATTAAAGCACTATGCAGCCCTTAAAGGGTTAAACACAAGCAGTTCTCCATCCTATTCCCCGTCGTCCCAGCCTCTCTGCCCCTACCTGATGGTGAGGGATGCGCGTCACTTTGACTCGTGGCGCGGATCGGACCGTGTTGGTGGCCGCTCCATCAGGCCTGTTATTACATCCGTCCTCCCCTCCCACCCCCTGCCTACCTGACAACCCACCTGACATCCTACCTGACATCCTACCTGTAATTAACCTGTTACCTGCTGATCACTGTGTCTCAGACGTGTGGGTGTGTGTGGGGGGAGGCAATCTCAATAAATATTTGGAGATTCAGTGGGTGGCGATCAGCCCAACATGAGGGGAGGTATAGGCCTGTAGAGTCATACCTAGTGGGTCCGCCATTTAAAATTTCGCTGGTTGCGGTTACAATAACTGATAAGACATACCCTGACTGGTACCTTGTCCCTGGGTAACCATCACTTCCAGGGGCACGCTTGTACCAATCCTATCAGCTCTTATCAGTGCAGGCCGCCACAAGCAGCTCCAGTCCCGACTAGGCTGGGAGAACATCCGGCAGAGATAAAACGCAATACGCAAAACGGTTAAATTGACTGGCGATGGTTTTACATACTTCACCATCATATTGTGTGTTGTTTTAATTGGGAAAGTGTTTATAAATATCAAATAAAATAGATATTGTCTTCAAGGCAGGATTCTTGGGTGCAATGCCGCATGACGCGCAATCTCCACAGCAGAGTCCAACCTATCATTGATCTTTGGAGAGTCAAAGGGTAGTTGAATGTCGCTAAAACTGAATGAGGAAGAATTTTACCCTCACATTTAAGCCGGGCATTTAAGATATTTAAGCAAACTGCCATCGGCTTGTGCCGCGGCCCCACGAGCAGGGGGTGCGGCAAGGCGCCCGGCACGGGGCGGTGGGAAGCGGCAGGAGGCGGGCACGCGGGGCCGGGGAGCGGCGTCAGAACAGGCCGCGCGGCGTCATGGGGGCGTCAGGCGGCGTCAGGTAGAGGCGTCATCTAGAGGCGTCAGCAGCAGCAGCAGCCCCGGAGAGGCAGCAGACAGCGCGGCGGGAGGCGGCGGGGGGCCGGCCGGGGAGACGGGTCCTGCTGCCGGGGTGAGGGGTGGGTGGTAGGGCGGCCAGGTGAGCAGGTGTCAGAGCCTTATCTACCGAGTTAATCCCCACGGGGTGTGAGACTTAATGATGACATGGTTCTGACACCCCCTCCTCATACATACACAGTGCTTACCTGGAACACACCCAGCAATGGTTGGTGCGTGTCAGCAATATTCACCTGTACCACAGGGACATGGTTCAGGAAGCATCTTGCTGGTCCTCCAGTAACCACCACACAGTGACCATGTAGTACCATGAAGGCACATCTCTCTGCGTTATAGCCATGAGGAGACTCGGCTCCTGTGGCGGGGGCTGTTGTGGCTAGGGAAAACCCTTCCACATCAATGAGGGCGTAAAGATGAGGTGAGACGTCAGTTTCAATACTTGGTATCTTTTATTAATAATAATATTAATATCAGAGTACCAGTCACTAGGGCTCAGTATATAAGTTACTGATGGTTGCAAGCTGATAAGTGATTTCCTCCTCCATCTGACCGGGGTATAAGTACAGGTACCCAGCAGGTGGAGGGGGTGCCCATGTGACCGGAAGTAGATGTAACAGTGGTTTTCATTGGATAATATACATTTGACATTTGATTGGATAATTATATATTCATGGCTTTAACATGTGGTGTGCGCTGGACCGCGGGTGGGGAGCCTGGGTCCAGTGCATTATGGGTAATGGATTACATAATAAGTAGCATGCACACATGGGGGCTTTGTCGCCTGCCTCCAGGTGGTCTCCAGCCGGCTCAAGTGGCTTTGGCGGTGCCACACTGATTAAGGGTGTCCAGCTTTATAGCATTGTTTTATGTGTTGACAGTTAATCCTTGGGGTCAACATATAGTTCATTTGTTTTGTGTATAGGTGACCGGTCGGTGCCTTGTCGTCTGGAGGGGCTGACCGTTACCTATTGTCCCTGGGATAAGGGTCTGCTTGTGATCTATGGATTAGTTATGCATGGGGGTTAGTTATGCTTGGCTTTATGAGTAACAGGTATGTCTGACGTCTAGGTGTACTTTGATGGACATATGGATTGAAAATATGTATAAAGTATTGTGCGTATTACAAATAATAATAAATATGAATATTAATGGTCATAAATCATAATTATGACGTAATATGACGTAATATGACGTAATACAATTGATGAAGGTATAATAAGGGGTTTTGTGGCGTGACAGCACCCCCCAATACAACTCCTGCACGCCCTCGTGCAGGCCGAGAAGTAGTAGAGGAAGAGTTATGTCACGCTTCAAAAGTATTCTTATGAATATATATATATTTTTTTTTTGTATTTTATGATTTTTGATATATCTATCTTATGCTATGACTATGACTAGGTTCTTAATCACATTTTCTAGGTTTATATGGTGTTTTTACATACATGTTATGCAGTGGTAATAATAATATTTCTATGGTAACGTACTGGTACTATATGTCTCGCTTCCGTTCTATTTATATGATTATACATTTTTGGAAGCTTTTAACCATACCAATTATTTACATAATACATGGTACAGTGGTAATAGTAGTGTGACGTACTGTTTCTATATGTCGCGCTTCCGTCCTAGATTATAATACAATCAATTCATACAATAGGGAGCTGTAAGAAATTCATTTCAATAATAATATAGATGTACTAAGCGTTTACATAGGCCATGTGTAATACTTAGTATGGTATGATAGTACATGTATAACAATAGGTTTTGAGCAGTGTATTTTGTTTATGCAATGATCTTTGGCAATACTTGGTCTTTGATATTCATTCTCAATGTCGAGGGGCAATGGAGGAAGTTCGTTCTGAGTTATCACCTTCCATAATAAATTTTTATGTTTCATTTCCTGTCTCACTCTTTTTCATAACAATGGCTGTCAATAGTTCGGTAGTGGTCATGTCTTTTGGGTTTTTGATAAGTGACGTAGTGTTGTCACTGTCGGGGTCAATGTCAATGTTGTCTTGGGTTTCAGTCGGATGTAGGGATGTAGTCATTTCAATAGTCTTAAGGGTTAATCCTGTGGTGGTGGTGTCGTCTTTCAAGGCCGGTATGATGGAAAACCGTGCCGCTAGGGGTAGTATGATGTGGTTGGGTAGATAGTATGACTTCTGTTTTCCGTTGATGTTGAATGATATGGGGCCATTCCATGTCATGTTTATGCGTGGGTATGGGCATGACAGGGCGGAGATGGCCGTCAGGGTTGGTATAAATTCATTAACAATAGAGTCACGTTCGTAGGGTAGGGATAGTAGTGGGATGGTGTGATTGATGTGTCCTTGGTAAATTTTGAGCGTAATAGTAGGATTGGTTTTGTGTCCCGAGTTTGTCATTCCAAAGTGACGTGTAATCTTGTTTTTACACTTGAATAGGGTTTTGATAACAGCGTATACGATTAACGCTACAAATATTAGGGTAAAAATGTTATGGGCATCAACGTATTGATCTAGATTGATAGTGTGATTTTCTTTGGTTTCACTCTGGGGGATGGGGTTAATAAGTTTCCAAGAGATGTTGTTGGGTCGAGCACTAACGGTTGGGATGGTTGCGAATAGTGCTTTTCCTTTGGATACATATAATAAGTAGAAGAATCCTACGGCGTTTAGAATGCAAGTGACTGGTACTATATAGTTCCATACAGGGCTAGCGAAGAAGCTAGCTATGTTCTCTCGTATGGGTGTGTCCTGGATGGGTCGGTCTAAGATGTCTGCTGCGTTGGTGGCTTCTATTAAGATATTCCTAGTGAAGGGTTCCAGGTCCAATGTAATGTCTGATGATAACTTGCTGATGTTTGTCATAGATTTTATGATGGCTTGTGTATGTAGATGTGGTATGTGTATTGGATCGTGGTGTAGTGATGATGCTGTGATGTTGAGATTGTTTGTGAGTGCGAGTAGTATGGGTGTGTTGGCCGCGTGCATTAGAAAATGTGTTGAAGAAGATTCATTACAAGGAATTTTGGTGTTTGGGAGGTACAATGAGTCAAACTGTAAGTGGCACATACATGGGACACCAATAACTGCATAGGCCGAAGCTTTCTTAGTAGTTGGTGTCATGTGCTGACAGATGATGTGGTAGTACTCCCTGTTAGTAGTTACTAAATATTTGTCTTTACCAATAGCTATAGCACGGGTTTGTATGGGTCTCAGAGGGTGTACTTGAAATGTGCAGAGTCTGGCTATGTCTGCCTGGTTACCTTTAAAGGCTGCCATGAGGCAGGTTGGCTGGTCACTGCGTATTCTAGGCATGGTCCTAGCGCATACTTTCAGTATCGAGCCTTGGCACGTAAGCAGATCTGCGTTTGTCATCTCTAAGTACAATGTCTCTGCCTCGTTGACAGCGAGGAAGGTTTTGTCAGTGTGTAATAGGGTAGATCCAGAACTTGTCGTATTTTCGGTGTTAATGGGGACATGAGTTGTAATTACTTGATATAAGTTAAATGCTGCGTCTGTGGCAGAAATGATAACATTAATATGAATGTATAAGTGAGTTTTGGAATAGGTGTATAGTGCAACTGGTTGTGAGTAGTAATATGCGGTGTCAATAATGGTTACCTCGGATCCTGGGTTCCTAATTTTCAGTTGTGTGTCTAAGGTGGCTAGCTTGAGTGCTAGTTCTGTGGGTTGGATCATATCTGGTGCTAATATTCCAGTGGACAATAATCTGAGAGAATTTTCCACCTTGTATAACCCTTGTTGGTAGGCGATCCTGGTCATTAGGACAATTACCTGAGCCGATATGATGGCTGACTGGGTAATCCTACGATCCTGGTCGGCTTGGATGGAGGTTAGGGTTGTGGAGAAATCATCAGACCATGAGTCTATGGATTCGGTAATATTGAGTAGAGATTCCTGTACAACGTCCTGTTGTTTTATATAAGTGTCTAGAAACTGCTGGTGTTGCTGGGTGACATCATGTAATCCTTGTGCAGTTTTAACATTGACGTCGGCCAGTGTACCAATTCTAGCGTCTAGGTGATGTATGACGTTGATGATAGAATCCATGTCTCTAGTGGTTGCCAGGCCAAAGATTGATTTAAAAAGCTCCCCTAAGAATCCTAGGATAGCTCTCTTTGGCCTGTTGGTAATAGGATCCGAGAGGAAGTGTGCAATGTTCTTTAAAGTCTTAATAATGTTAATATCTACGTTTTGTAGTAGTCGGTCGAGGTCAGCAGCTTGTTGTAACATCTTGGCGTCATGGCTGTCATGGGGTCCTAGTGAAGTCAGTTGAAGAGTCCTGATGGTGTTGTAAATGAGTGGCTTCGGACGAGGAGCCATTGGGATGTTGTAGGGGATGGCCAGTATGACCTCGTGTAGGTCATGACCAGTGATGATTTGTCCCGGCAGCTGTTCATAGATGAGGCCGATATTTTGCCTCACTATTGGTTGTGCTGCCGTGTAAATGATGTGTGTGATGATTAATAGGAGGTAGAGTGTATACCTCATGATTCCCTAGTTGTTGGGATTTGATAGTAATAATAGTAGTAGTCGATCGTTTGTAGTAGTAATAGTTGATAGTCGATAGTTGGTGAAGGATGAGTGTAAGTGCGCAGTACTGGCGGGGATCTACCAAATTAACTGTGGGCTGCTCCTGACTGAATCGATGTGTGTAGGGGTGTGGTCACTGGGTGACTGTGGAAAGATGGGGGGATGTGTGTGAACTTATACCCTTTGGTCTGGGTACAGGGTGGTGGCTATGTCACCCTGCCATGTTGGTCGTTATCACACTCCCATAAGTGGAGCTTTTGTTTGCGCGTTCCAGTGGTGGCGCCATCCAGGGCTCAGATTGCGGTCATCCTCCTGGTGTTGTTGACACCTGCGATGCATGCGGGCGGCCGCCTGCATACACCGCTTTTCCACTGGTCTATGGGGGGGGGGTTAATAAGAGTGCGCAAACTGTCCTTTCATGTCGGATTTTGACATGTTGATAATAGTTCTATTTGAAGTGTCAGTTTGTTAAAGGAGCAGCAATAATATGGAGTCGCCCTGCCACTTACTTGTGTGGTGAAATGGGTCTTGATGGATTATAGGTTATAATAATAATAGTTGATGAAGCTTGTGCGCTTTTTGATGATAAATACTGTATTTCCAGTATTTCTTTATGATGATCGGTGTGTCAGTCGTGATTCTTGTGAATCATTATAATAGTAATAGTGATAATTGTAGTTTGTAGTAGTCAGTGTCGATCCTTTTGGTAATAAAGTCGATAATATATGACAGTTGGTGTCTCTTTGTGATAGTAGCGATAGTATAGTGAGCTTTTTGTTGTTTATGTAATATAGGTGATAACTCTTTTCCTCTTATCAATTCTATAGTTTATGTTATGGTTTTAGTCTTACCGGTGTCCTCCTCTTGACCTTGGAGTGGGCCGGCTTTGCTTTATATATATTTTTGGTTTGTAGAAGCGCTGGTCTCGCTTTATATGAATCTCCGTCTTTCTTCCATAGTTTGGTTATGAGGTCGTCGTTCGGGTCAATGAGTCTGTGAATGAAATCGTTATTTCTAACGTGACGTACGAGTTTCAGTCTATCTACATGGACTGGGTTTTTCATTGTCTTCATTGTGATCACAGATTTGAGGAGGACGGATGTTTTTGAGACGAATTTGCACACTATGTATGGACCGGAGTACACTTTCTGAAGTTTCAAACATTTTGTTCTATCCATCAGTCGGGGTACCTTGACATACACTAGTGATTCTTTCTGCACCTTTGTAGGTTTTGCCTTTTTGTCGTGTTGTTGTCTCATTTGTTCTGTCCTCTTTTCGATGTTTTCAATGACCTGATTGTATGTGTAGTCTATTTTCTTTAATTTGTCAATGATGTGGAGATTTAGACTTTTCTCTTCTTCCTGATTGAGTTTGTTATCTATTATGGTGTTTGGATTCCTTCCCTTCATAATGAAGAACGGTGTGAAGGCAGTGGTGGCGGACTCTGTGTTGTTGATGGAGAACACGAGGTGTGGTAGGAATACATCCCATGTGTCCTGGTGTTCCTCACAGTAGGCCCGTATGCCTTCAGACAGCGTCTTCACATATCTTTCAGCCTGGCCGTTCGATTTTGGTCTATAGGCCGAGCTGAAGACATGTTTTATGTTGAGGGAAGATGTCATGTTTCTGAATTTTGAATTTTTATATGACGTTCCATTGTCTGACTGGAGGTATGTTGGTATACCCTCGGCCAGAACAACCTTTTCTATGAATTCTGCGGTAGTTGTTTCCGCGTCCAATGATGTAGTAGGGTAAGCTATGCAGAATTTAGAGAACCTGTCGACCACTACCTGAATGTATACGTTCTTTCCTGGTGTTGGTGGTAGTGGGCCTATGGCATCTATGTGGACAAACTGGAATGGGTAAGAAGGGGTACTATGGGCCGTCATTGGCAGGTTGTTGGTTAGGTTCATCTTTTTGGCTTTCAAACAGACGTGGCATGTCGCTGTGAATTTCTGGACGTCGGCCGCCATGCTCTTCCAATATACTTTGGGAAGCATGGTCGACAACATTCTTTGTGCGCCAGCGTGGCCTGCCATTGGTAGGTCATGAAAAAGCTTCAAGATGGGAAGTCTCATGTCATCTGGGATGACGGGTTGGAATGAGAACTCTTTGTGTTTCTTCCATAGTACCGTGTTGATATGGACCAAAATATCATTCAGCACGATGTGGTCATCAGCTATCTTGATAAATTGCTCCGTCTCCTTCTTGTTTTTGTCGTTGGGTACCTGTCCGTTCTCTAAATACGTGATGATAGCTTTCGTGTGTAAGTTATATCTTTGTTCTCTTTTGAGGTTGAGTATGGAGATCTGTGGGTCGGAGAGGCTTTCTATCATTTCAATCAGATGATTAGTCTGATTGGCCAAGTGTTTTGCCATGTCTGTGGCGTCTCTTCTAGGCTTCTCATTTTTCTTCTTCGTTTTTGGTTTATCTGTGGTTTTCTTAGGTTGCGGTGCCGGGGTGTGGCCTGGGACCGGTCGGGTCGCCGCAACCTGCTCTATTTGTTCTGTTTGAGTTTCTTCTATGAATGTTGATAGGGCTTCTAGGGATGTAGAGGGTACTGTCAGCTGCTGTGGGGCGTGGCCTGGGACCGGTCGTGCAGCTGAATCCACTTCCTGTTGTACTGAGGCCACTATGGCTGCTAACAGTCCCTTGTATTCTGTTTGTGGAAGCCCAAAATGATGTAATTTGGTACTTGGGATGTCAGGATTTGCTCTGAGGTTGGGGGTAAATCGTTTTACTTCTTCTATGTCCTCTGTGTTTTCCTCCATACATTCACAATAGAAGTGATGGGTGGAGTTTCTCTTCAGAATTGATTTGGGTAGTCTTTTTGGTAGCGTCAATGGTGGTTCGTCTTCTTTGAATTTCTGTGTGTGTATGTCATCCTCAAACATAATTCTATGTTGCACCCTTATGGCTTTGGGTTTTGGTGGAGGATCTGTCATTGGTGTCTTGTCTAGTGGGTAGTCTTGTCTTGACATAACGTCTGATGGTATGTTTAATTTGCCTCTTATGTGTCTGATATTGAATTGAAATTGTTGAATTTTGAGTGCCCACCTTGCCCACATGTTTTTGTTATCTGATTTTGTCAACATGTGGATGAGGGCTTGGTGGTCAGTATATAACTCGAATTGTCTTCCTTCTAGGTAGTGTCTGAAGTACTCTATTGCAAATACTACTCCCAATAGTTCTCTTTGGGTGGCACCATAATTCCTTTCGTGGTCATGGAGTGCTCTGCCCGCAAAGGCTACTGGTCGTAGAACGCCGTCTTTCTCCTGGGAAAGAGTAGCTCCCAGGGCTGTACCAGATGCATCTGTTGTAAGATGGAACTGTTTGTTGTAGTCTGGATACAGCAAGATGACGTCATTGCATATAGAGTCCTTCAGGGTCTGAAATGCAGTCTCACATTCTTTTGTCCAGACAAATTTGTTCCCATTTTTGAGCAAGTTGAATAGAGGTCGACCAATTTCACTGAACCCTTTGATGAATTTTCTATAGAATTGGGCGAGTCCAGTGAATGACCGCACCTCCTTTGTGGTCTTCGGTGTGGGGAATGTCTGGATCTTGTGGACTTTGTCTGGAGATGGTTTGATACCGTCAGTGGTGACTTTCATTCCTAGGAAGTCTAGTTCCTCTAGGAAGAATTCGCACTTGGTTTTCTTCAACTTTAGTTTGCCATTTCTTAGTGCTTCGATTATGTTTCTTAAATCAATGAAATGCTGGTCTATGGTAGGTGATAAACACAAGATGTCGTCTAAATATGGGATTGCACATTTGTACTGCAGGTTCTGTAGGATCAAGTTGACTACAGCTTGGAAAGCCTGAGCACTGCTGGCGAGTCCCATGGGCATGGTCTTGTATCTATACTTTTTGGTCCTAGTGAGAAAAGCTGTGATGTCCCTGTCGTCCTTTCTAATTGGTATCTGGAAGTACCCTTGTTGGGCATCCATTTTAGAGAACACGGCAGGTCGCATCTCACCAATCATTTCTAGGCTGTCGTCTGCTCGTGGTGATGTGAGTGCTTGGTTGATGGATTGGGAGTTCACGTATCTTAAATCTGTCACTAATCTGTAACCTTGCCCGTTCTTTTTCTCTACAAGAAAACTTCTGGATGACCAGGGACCCGTATTGGTTTCCTCCAGAATGTCCTGCTTTACCAGCTTCTGACATTCAATTTCGAGTCGTTCAGCTTTGTGCGGGGCCATTCTGAATGGGTAGAACTGTAAGGGTTTGGCGTCTGGGATCAGGTTGATTTTATGGGTGTACAGATGGGTTCTTCCAATCATATTATCTTTTCCCACGAATATGTCGTCGTATTCTTCTATTAATTGGCAAAAAGTTGTGAATTGATCTTCTGTGAGGCATTCTGGTTTTTGGAAGACGTGTGATTGTTCTTTTTCTGGTTCTATGTCTATGTCCTTCCCTATGTACATGTCTTTGTCTATGTCTTGTTCGTCGTGACCTGTCGTCTCTTGCACCATATTTATATGATCTTCGTCGTCTGACATGGATTGATCCATGTCAGAGTCAGAGTACTCTGAATATGTTGGCGTTGGTACATAGAATGTTTTGTCTGACCCTGTTGATGATGCACTGTCACTGATAGTGGAGTTGTTGTCTATGTCTATGTCTATGTCTGTCTCCTCGGGTTGTGTGTCCTCGTAGCCTGTCGATAATATATGATTTTCTTTGTCTATGTCTGTTTTTGTATATAAGGCTACGATTTCACCCTTCTGGATTTTGCAGATTCTAGATGTGATATTCAATAATATCAGTGGGTGTCTGTCTCTTTGGTCAGGTGTCACGACTGAACGTTGTACGATGTAATTTGGAAGCTTGTCTGATCTGTCAAAATTGTCTGTTATACCATTGATTTGACTGACTGAGTGGTAGCATGTGACTTGGCCTGTTATGGCCATTTCGGAAAATGGAGGTATCGAAATGGCTCTCACTGCCCTGATTGGTTGAGATTTTGGAGTTGGGTCAGTGGAGTAATTGATTTTGCTTTTAGTCTTTGATAGAAAATCTGTTCCCAATATGATTGGTGAGGAACAATTTGGAAGAATTGCAAATTGATGACTGAATGTTTTGCCTTGAATTTTGAATTTGATTTTGATAGCTCTTTTGATGTGACACAATGCTCCATCGGCAAGATAAACTTTGGACCTGATTCGTGAAAACTCATGAGGAACTAGTTTCGATAGAGTGGAGGCTAGACCCTCTCTCATGCAAGAGACGGTGGCTCCTGTGTCTACTAGACTGGGGATGTTGGTGTCTTTGAATTGTAGATCTATATTGCCATTGACCATGTTGATAAACAAAACACTCTGCTCACCTTCTTCCATGTGTAGGTCGGGGAGTGGTGGGGGGACGACCTCCAGGGTAGCTTGGACGTCGGCAGGTTTCCCGCGCACTGGTGCAGCGTTGTGGATTGTCTGTGGGTCATGTGGCGTGGTGTCGATGGGCAATGCTGTGTCTTCTGTGTTGGGGACTGTTTTGTCATCCTGATGAGGCCTATCCATAGGATGACAATCTAGTTTCCCGTCGTCTTGGTGAGGTCGTTCATCATGCTGACGAGCTGTGCCATGGTGTACTGTGGAGTGGGGTTTTGTGGCGTTGGTTGAAGTTGAAGTTGTTGTTGTTGTTGTGGCCATTGTTGTTGTTGTTGTTGTTGTGGCCATTGTTGTTGTTGTTGTGGTGGCTGCCACTCTGTGGCTAGGGAAAACCCTTCCACATCAATGAGGGCGTAAAGATGAGGTGAGACGTCAGTTTCAATACTTGGTATCTTTTATTAATAATAATATTAATATCAGAGTACCAGTCACTAGGGCTCAGTATATAAGTTACTGATGGTTGCAAGATGATAAGTGATTTCCTCCTCCATCTGACCGGGGTATAAGTACAGGTACCCAGCAGGTGGAGGGGGTGCCCATGTGACCGGAAGTAGATGTAACAGTGGTTTTCATTGGATAATATACATTTGACATTTGATTGGATAATTATATATTCATGGCTTTAACATGTGGTGTGCGCTGGACCGCGGGTGGGGAGCCTGGGTCCAGTGCATTATGGGTAATGGATTACATAATAAGTAGCATGCACACATGGGGGCTTTGTCGCCTGCCTCCAGGTGGTCTCCAGCCAGCTCAAGTGGCTTTGGCGGTGCCACACTGATTAAGGGTGTCCAGCTTTATAGCATTGTTTTATGTGTTGACAGTTAATCCTTGGGGTCAACATATAGTTCATTTGTTTTGTGTATAGGTGACCGGTCGGTGCCTTGTCGTCTGGAGGGGCTGACCGTTACCTATTGTCCCTGGGATAAGGGTCTGCTTGTGATCTATGGATTAGTTATGCATGGGGGTTAGTTATGCTTGGCTTTATGAGTAACAGGTATGTCTGACGTCTAGGTGTACTTTGATGGACATATGGATTGAAAATATGTATAAAGTATTGTGCGTATTACAAATAATAATAAATATGAATATTAATGGTCATAAATCATAATTATGACGTAATATGACGTAATATGACGTAATACAATTGATGAAGGTATAATAAGGGGTTTTGTGGCGTGACACTGTGCTCCCGCGGTTCTCCACTTTCGCGGCGGTTTGCACAGAACGCGGTCAGGGCTACCAGGGACTAGACTGGTGATGAATACACGGCCCCTGTCTTATATGGACACTTTCAAAATTGCTTTTCCACAGACCCTGTTTTCTTGAACACCTTGCCGGTATAGCGATGAAGAGTTCTAGAACTACAATATTTAACTATTTCAATTGAGATCCTTTTGCAAAACACGGTGCCAGACAGATCTAGGCCTAGATACGGCTAAATTGGGAAGAATTCTACAAAGTTGTCCTCATAGGGAGGTCGTCGGCAAACTAAGGTAAATAGAAAAAAGGAATGTCATATATCAAAATCCGCTCATAGAAAGACCATGGGTCTCATGCTGCCCACTGCGCATGCGCCGATCACCATTTCTGGAATCCTCCAGGGTCTCATAAAGTCGTGTTCAATATCGGGATGAGGGCAGGTTAGAAGGGGGGCAGGGGGGTGGCGCTGGTGGGAGGTGGAGGTTTGATAAGAAACTCACTATGGACACACAATTAAGCTTTCCCCAATTATCGCCCAGGCTGCTGATCACGGCCCGCATCTCTCTAGATGACTAACTAACCGTGAGTAAAGTTAGTCCGTTAGTCACTGTTGGAGAGTGAGTAGTTAAATTACTCTTATTTTCATTTAATTGCGATTTTTATTTTGTGACGGTGACCATGTCCATCATTAATAAAAGAAAACGAATTAGAAGTGAAAGGCCTTACAGTCCTTACCCCTTATCCTGGCTCCTTAGGATACTTTTATGAAGGTCATAAATCATAAAGTGATATTTTGCAGTATCTTGATGTATTCCAGGCTTCCATTATTACCAGTGAGTCTCCGCATTTTTACGATTTCTTTTTACTGTGTACGGTACCAAGCAGATACAGCAAACTTATACATAAGAGGCTATGATTGGCTGTCGGGGGAGTTTACCTTTAGTACTATATTTAATCTACTTACTTCAAATGATTGATAGCTGAATTATTACCATAGACCCCCTCCCCCCCCCCCCCCCCCAATGTACCACAATAGACAGTTGGTAGGGAGGTGGTCAGTTGATTTGATTACTGATGTCTATGTAGGGTTTAGATTACCTGGCTGGCTGTGGGGGGGGGGGTAACCCTTTAAGGATGGTATGGTGTCTAATTGTTCATGTTTATGGTCGTCATGATACACCAATGTACCCCAGTGAATTGCACTGCATTGTTGCAGCATGCCAACCTTTTATTTATTGCTCGCATTCATGTATATACATGCCAACCAGAGGGCGTCAGGCTGCCTTTAGAGGGTTAGAGATTGACTTGGTGGTGTGTAATGACCACCTGGACACACACCGACACCTCCCTGATTACAGGCCTCTGTCAAACCATACACCACACTGCCCGAAGCCTAGGCCAAAAAGAAGAGGTATGTTTCAGGTTACATAGTCTGAAAATCTAGGTAGGGTCCTAAGGTAGGATTTTTTTCTTCTTTACTTTGACCTGCAAAGTACTCAACAATTGACTCACAAACATCAGCGCTGACTCATCGACAATGGCGTTGACTCATGTACTATCAAATTGACTCTGAAATGGCCCCAAAATGACCTAAAATATAACCATCTTCTCAAAATTGGATAACAATTTCTAGAGTCGGCCCTGTTTATACACTTTAAGCCTCTAACCCTTTAACCATCAAGTCATTAATCAGCGTTTGTTTGTTGTAATGATGCATCAATCCAGTGTTGGCTCTTAACTCCCTGATGCTGCATCGCTGCATCATGGGAGTGTAGCAACCAACCTACATGAATGTATCATGGTGTCCAAGGGGAACAATGCATTAAAATGCTTCGCTGCCATAAAAAGGTGAACAACACCGTATACCTCCCCAGTCCCAGGTAACCGTGCACATATATGGAAACCAATATCAAAAGGGCACTTCTAATGTATAATTTACTGATTCAAGATTTTAATGGCCAGGCTGCTGGGGTAGAAGGACTAGACTGCTTTAGTGGGGGGGGGGGGCATAAATCAATTGCAGTATTAAAAACACTAGTTGATAAACCAGCAATGATCTAGTTCCTGTGAAGGCTAGGGCTGCGAATAATCTGTAACAATGATGAAAAGTTAATCGTTTTCCTCTTCTTCATGCCCTCCAAATTACAAACTAAGCTGGTGTGCTGCAAGAACACTGAAGCATAGGGAACAAGCTGCAAGGTGGAACTATAAGGACTCTAATCTATAGTTGTGGCGGGTCAGAACAGGACTATAGGTGACCCATAGAGTGTATCGGTATTCCATCAGACAGTAAGGCACCTTGAACTTAATCAGCAGCTCATAACATATACCCCATACCCAGCCTCCTCCCCTGGTATCTACTACCAAGTCCCTCCCTCCTACCAAGGAGGCTCCATAGAAGTGAATACTCCTGTCAATCCCCTACCCCTACCTGTAACCACTCATCCTGGCTAATCATAGACTGTATAACATCAGCAGACAGTATGGCACCTAGAGCTCATTATCAGTGGCCATCAGCCCAGGTAGCAGTGTCCAGGGCCCTAGCTAGGGTCCTACCCCAGGGTCTTACCACTTGGCCCCGCCTCTCTTATCACATCTTACAGAGGCTGCCTCCCCTGGGCAATGATGCAGGTGCCAATAGAGTTGTCATCAGACAGTGGGGCATCTTACCTACACTGATAAGATAAAGGGATCCAAACTTGTCAAAAAGGTTGTCTTATAAGAAGAGTTTAGGGTCTTTAAAGTGACGGTCATAAAATAAACGAGTTAAAGGTTGTCTATTTGATGAACTGTCCGGTTACCATCCCACAAGACAAGACTAGGGTCATCTAACTGACAATGTTAGCCCAGGCAGTGGCCCACTCCAAGTGACAAGTCTAAGGTCGTCAAATTGACAAGTTAGAATAGTTAACCCTTTATTGGCTGCAAACTGCTTTAAATGTGCTTGAATCCCTTTGTCAGCATGATGCATGAATGTAGCCCTGGTGAGTCTATTCGCCAAGCCTGCATTCATGCACCTTTGGAAATGAATCAACAGTTGGGCGAGTATACTTGCCAAGGCTGAATTCATGTATTATGATCACATAGAGCATAGCACCTTAAAGCACTATGCACCCCTTAGAGGGTTAACCTGTGCACTATAACTTCTACTTCACTGCAGGTGGAGATAACTGGGTTCTGCCTATGCATAATTGTTGTTCATGTCTGTTTATATTTCTGAGGTTTATAATAGCTAATTCATACACACATAGAGGTATGTAGGTTAGGGGAATTCCTGCCATATCCCCAAGTCTATATTGAGAGTATTTCTACCCTTTAGTTACAGACTGCTAACACATAATGTGGATGTCATACCAATGGGAGTTTCCTTGCAGCTATTGTACCATAGAAATAACCACAAAAGAGGTGTCTGTGCCCTACACATAGTTGTTTTGTCTCAATTATATCAAAACATTGATTCCTTTACCTTTTCTAGCATCCCCAATAGATAAATCTCAGGATTCCCCATAACATGAATGTGTATTCCCATAAATATGATTAAAATCAACATAGAAATTATGCAATTCATTCCCCAACTTTATACAGAATGCATGTTATACTGATGCCACCTACAGGGAAAATCCTGAATCAGACCCTGGTTGACGAGTCTAGGGCTGGCATGAGTCAGGTTTTGGGCTGGCACATACCAAGTGTATCTTCTATCTGACAACTACAGCTAGAGGACCCACTCTCTTGTCACTTAGAAGAGTCTGTAGACGAGTTTACTTTTTGAGTGTACACCTCATTATTGCTTACTGCCCCCTCCCCTAACCCGTTGATTGCAGGTATATTGCTTTAATGTTATGTGCCCTCTTGGCTGGATGATGCACGGATGCAGTGCTGGCGAGGAACTCACTGGTGCTGCATTCATTCACACTACACTGTAAGTAGTAAAACCAAAAATACGTCCTTTTATAATGTAAACCAACAGTATATTCTACTGCCCATAATCACTGATACCGTACTATATACTAGCAATTATATACTCAGCTACATTAACATCCCCCAGAGTATTAAGTTGAGACACTTTCAAATCGTCGACAGTGCTGTTGAGTTACTCATCGGTATACTGTGTTAGTGTATCATAACGACAAATGCAATTAAATGAATCCCTAAGGAAGATGCCAAGGGTTAAGCTGCTGCTCCTTAAGATCTGCCGCCCCTGACCAACACATTACAGCCCTGGCCGAGTTCAATCAATACCTTATAGGGCACCTATAGGGGGACCTATAGTGTAGATAATACAGACCTCATTACCATCAACCATCTCTCCATTCAGAGGCAAACCACCAAAGCCCTCCCCTCTTATCAAGTCTTACAAGTCACCTGCTCGCCCACACCGTCTGATTCAGACAGTAAGTCACCCAGACTATATCTGACCCCCCCCCCCCCCCCAACGGTCAAACAGGTAATCCAAACCCTACGTGGACAGTAGTAATCAAATCAACTGACCATGTGTAGATAGCAGGGTCAATAGTAATAGGTATCCCAGGTCATTTTCAGATATTATTGTTGCACATATGGAACGTGGGTAGATGGGTAGACTATGTTGAATGAGGAATACAGTTTAAATTTCATGCAAATTGGTCCAGCGGTTTGGATTTGACACCCATTTGAAAATCTAAAAGTGTTGTTTGGACTTAGCCAATTTCAGACCTTACTCTCAACTGGATTATGAAGGCATATTGTAACCATCCATAAATTGAGGAAAGAATTAATAGATCTTGGGAAATGTTTGATCCCTGATAACTGTATGTATCTCCTTCATTCAATAAAGACTCATTAAGTGCAGACTTTAACTTTTATATTTACAGACCCTCACAATCATGATATATTACACATGTTCTCATAGATCTTGGACAGAATTGGTTATATATACCAAATTTGGTAGAGTCTCAACTTACCAATATGGCAGATATCCCTTTGGTTCTCTAGGTATCCTTTGTATAACTCATGGAGAGTGTGCCTGTTTTTTTCCTGATCTGGATTACCAAAGTTGACTTTAGAATTTCCATTTAAAAATGAGGTAAATGCTAATTTTCCTAATGTCCTGAAAGAGTGGAAATGACCAACCATCAAATCACAACCCTACAATAGCTGTTCCATATATCAAGTTGATTTCTGTTATAGGCATAAGTCAATATAGTAAACATAAGTTCCAGGCAATATCTATCATTTTGAAGTATTATATTATACTACATGAGTTGATTAAAAAGCATGAATTTCCCTGAAATTGCTAAAAAATTACTTCATAAATAGCATCTTATAAGAAAAGTTCTACTTGATCTCTGTATCCAACCTTTGATATGAACTCATTTATACTATTCCTAGAACATGACAACACCATAATGTCAGTTATGTAACCATTAGGCCTATTACATAATGACTTACAAATCCTGATATTGTGGTTTTCTATGCTGGGTACAAATGGGGTTGCAATAGGAATTAGTATGTATACAAATGTCTAATTGAAAAGAATCTCAATTGTGAGTGTCCTGAGGTGTCATATTTATTTATATTATATGTTATGTAACCTATATATAGTCAATATGTGAGGATAGGTACCTTAGACCTGGACTCTGGTGTGGGGGTTAGGCCCTATATTCTGCTCTCCCGCCTAGGCAATTGAATGTATCAAGTAAGTAGTTAGTGCATCTCATAGAACAAAGAAATATCTTTCAAATGACCCAAAAAATGTGTAAATGACATTTTGAGAAATTGCCGCCAAAACTATTAATTTTTGATTAAAAAATACTTCTAATAGGCCCACCACAGCTTGCTATACCTCAAAATAATGCCCTGAATGTCCCACTTATAGGGTTGTAAATCCTGGGCCTGCATCCATCACAATGTAGCAGTGAAGTCAGTGTATTTTACAGGACTGTAGGGGGTTGATACTTTTATTGTACTTTCGCTCTTACGCCATTGATGCTATCAATTCGGTAGTTAGTGCATTTGATAGAGTGAAAAAATACCTTTCAAATGATCCCAAATATGTATATATAAGGCTTCAAAAAAGCGCCAAAAATTGCCCAAAAATTCTTATTTTTTTATTAAAAAATACTTTCAATAGGATTACCCTCACTTGTAATACCTCAAAATGACCCCCAGAGTGTCCTGATTACAGGGGCTTCACTCCTAAGACTGTATCTCCTATGGCGTGGGAGCGAAATCAGTATATAGACAGTGTGTCCTCCAGGACTGCATGGCTAGTCACTGACAGAAGGTGCAGTTTTCTGAATTTTAGTGAATTTCACAGCATTGGTAGGGGTATTTAGCATCATGATACAGTTAATACGAGACATCAGGGTGATGCGGATGGATTAGAGCTGTCAATAGCATTTTTCAGATAGATGATATTCCAAATAGTTTGGCGGTGGGACTATTTCTAAAAATAGGTATTTCGGTGAGGTTACACGCGAGGACACGGCCAGCGGCTGCCTATTGGGATACCTAATAGTAATAGTTCAGAGGCGAATCATTTTTAAGATAAAAATAAAGTACCTAATATAGTGCTAATTACAGGTTAACTGTATATGACAGAGGAGGCGGCTTGATAATTCAGTAAGCATCACGAAAGAAAGAAAAAAACACTAAAAAAACACGAGGATATACCTTCATACTAAATAAAATCGCCTGACCGTTTGACCCTTCTATGCATACTAAGAACAAGAGAGTCTCCTGTTCTCAGGTGCATATATATATATATATATATATATATATATATATATATATATAGAGAGAGAGAGAGAGAGAGAGAGAGAGAGAGAGAGAGAGAGAGAGATGTCTATGGTTACAGTAGTATATCAATCAATCATTTGGGATAGGTGACCTTTGTTTAGAACACATAGCTGTACTCATACTGAACCGACTAAACTCTATAGCAGGGCAACAACAGTTCCCTGGAATCTTATCTTTTTTTTAATCTCTTGCATAAAATAAGCATTTCCTTTCGTCCCTGACTATCCACTGATCAATCTGCATGAGAAAATTATACCCACGATACTTAGCTAATTATCACTATAGTGATAACTATTAATAATATTTATATTTGAAAGATGTACAGATGACCAGGCACAGCTGGTTAAGGTATTTAAATCCTACTACTTCATGAAAAAAACACCTCATATTTGAAAAGAAGCTATCGTCATCATAAAATAAATAAGATGACCTTGTAGTCAGATTCGCAAACACTTTTTTCATCATCAAGATCCGGTCAGATTCACAAACAGATTTTGATGGACAGGAATTAATTGGTACAGTTATTTTTTCTTCTCTCCCTAAACGTTGCCCAATAGTCGATAAGCAATGGTAACAGGCCAGATGCATGCCGGGAGATAGAGACCCAGTCACCCATGTCAGACGCCATTACACAGATACATTATGAAAAAATGAATCCTTATCTGAGCCGCTCACATCCGAGGTGTCAGGGGGTGGGGTAGGTGGTAATTAACGTGATTAATGTCACTATCAATTAGTTAATCCAAGTCTGTGTGTTTGTGGGTGGGTGGGTGGAGGAGGGGGGTAGATTGGTCACAAGGCACTAGATGGTGCTAGCTAGCGCTGTTCAGGTTTTTGCTGCAGCGTTTTAAAGCAATTTCCCAAATGACGATTTCATCAGAATTGGGGAAGAATTCAAAATCCCCATCAGATTTCCCTCTCTGCTAGTGAAACATATACCTACATTTAATTACCTTGTTTATATAAAGGCTTAACATGTGGTGGACAATTTCTTACAACTATCAGAATTGACTATTGTAGACAAATCACACATTTAGCTCGTATGCATGGTGTTTTCCATTGTTCTTGTAATCCTACACCAACTCTATAATTAAATTTCTGTGTCGAAGACATTTGCAGCAAGTATGAAAAGGATCAAAGACTGTAGGAAGGAAGCAGAAGGGCCAGGGTGTGGGGCTGAGGCTGAGGCGGAGGGGGTAGGGACAGTTGGATCATTAGCTTAATCTCATTAACATAAATCAGTGCCCGGATTACCACAGGGGTGTGGGCAGTCCCCGACTTTTTGTTTGCCTCTTTTTGTTCTCCGGTCGTGTTGTAAATTTGTAGGGACACATTTGGTTCTGTGGGGCACCACGATTAGCATACACTCCCGACCCTGCACTCACCATCAAGAGGCGACGTCACTTGCGTTCTCAGTCTTCAGCCCCGTTATCCGAGGAATGGATCAAAAACTTATTTTATCGAGATCTTTAGAGGCATAGGCCTATCCCTTATCAAAGAAAAATAGCCCCTATTCTTAAATGCAAAAACATTGAGAAAAAAAATCCATTATTCTGCCATCCAAGGTCATTGGACGTATAATTATATGGAAAATTGCCAGTATTTCGTAATTTTAGAACGGAGGCATAAACTTTTCTGATGCATGTATGACAATAATAATATAAAAGAAATAACTTGTCAAATTAATACACTGATATCGCTACTGAATAAACAACTACTAGTATATACGCCAGATCCTCCAGGGATGAAATCTGAGCAGGGTGACCAATATTTGCAGCTCTCAACTCTGTCGCCACAACACGACACCCCACACACCTCTCACTGACTGACACGTCAATCTCTTTACTGGTGGAACTTCACGATAATCTCAACTCAACAAGTCTGCGACTCATGTCCTTCTCAGCAATGACAATCAGTACAATTATCAATATTTACACTTTTTAGATGACTGACGTTTTCAGTATTGTGGACTTCTGACAAAGCTCTCACGACAGAACGGTACCTGGGTGGGCGCCGGGAGGGCCGCAGTGGGCTGGGGCCTGCGGGAGCTCCCTGGTAGATGGAGGGATATGGAGCAAGCAGTACCACCGCGAGAAGGTACGGGGCAGAACATACCTTTACAATGTAGCCGTGCCTTCAATAGTTGAATACTTTAGAAATCCAGGAACACACTGGACATGAATAAACATAATTATTGTCTGCACTAAAAGGGAATTAAAACAAAAATGTATAGATTGGGACAGCTTTATACCATGTATTTGCCAAAAGGTGGCGACATGGTCTACGCCGAGGGTCAGTATATATGAGTGTAACAGCTCATTTTCCTTTACTTTGCACTTGCCTATAACAGTGGCACATGTGATAGAAAGAAGCCGGGCAGAAAGTGAATTGCGTTTAGAGGAAGATTTCAAAAAGCTGGTAAAGAAGAAAGAGTGGCGACTGGAGGGTAAATGTGGGCCATCTCTAAGATCTAAATGGGGTAGATTTTATACCGGATGGCCTCGGACGATTTCTCATGATTTCACACACGTATATCAAAGCACCTCTTTCCGTTTCTTAAGTAGGTTTTACTGACGCAGATTATAGCTTTCTCTTCCTATGACGGGGTTATGTGAGTAAGCAGCCTCTATGGTCGGAATTCTATGGTGTATCATATAATGATGTCCCATATATACAATAACTTTGATTTCACACAATCAACATTTATGTGCGGCTCATCCATACATCTCTGCTTGGCTGCTCAAATTATAATGAAAATCATTTGATAAAATATAGAAGCTTATACTTAATTTATGGGGGAAAAAAGAAAAAAAGGTTTTGTGTGTTTTTAATTGTTCTTGTAATGTCAGATTTCACCAGTAATTTCCATTATAAGAATAACCCATGAAATGGTGGAAAATCATGTTTCCAAAAAAACATAAACTCCCAGTACGGTACACTGCGGCTGTGTCTGTGTTGGTGGGTGGATGGGGAGGAGGTCGGGTAGCGGCAGATTACAGGCCGGGTGACGGGAGGCGGGGGGCGGCGGGCGGACGGTATCTACCTCTGTACTTAACCCTCTATTTACCACCTACACACAGCGGGACACACACACCCTGCTATAACCCCAGGGTGGGCGCCACTTAATATAAATTAACCCTCTAAGTGCAGCATACTGCTTTAAGGAGCTCTGAATGATATATGAACTCAGCCCTGCATGGTGAGTATAACTCGTCAGTGCTACAATCATGCATCATGCCGTCCAACAGGGCTGATATCAACACTCCTGAAGGTTCGCAATGATGCACTGATACACTTAAAAAAGGCGTTGGTGTATCAAGACGACAAACAAGTATGATGATTTAAGGCATCGTGTAGTTCTTAAAGGGTTAGTATAAAATGGTATAGTACTATGTGAGATATGCCATGCAGAAGACAAGGATGTACAAACAAGCCTGACATGGCTTTTGTAAAGAGGAAAGGAAAACAACCTGAATTTCAAGCTGCACTGATGTTTTCATTCAAAAAATATTTTTAAATATTACTTTAGGAATTGCCTGATATTCCCGTCTTATTTGTTTGTTTACTTATGGAGGAGTATGTTTTACCTGTGTATAAGTATCTTTGGTGTTGTAGGGGGCGATGTTATTGATGACACGTTACCTTTTACTTCGGAAACTAAGTCTCTTTTCTAACTTCAGAAAAGAACAACTACCTCCTATAAGAATTGATCTTACTTGGTCATAATAAGCGTTTCTCCATTTCATCTGACAAGAGACACTTCAGCCTGCTGGCCTTACATCCACCACTAATACGTCTATATAGTTGTTAGCCATCTAATGGCTGCGTACTGCTTTCATGTGCCATGCCCATTGTCGTTTTTGCGTGCAGCATTCTTGCATCATGCCAAACTTACAACCCTTCGAGGGGGGTATCTACCCCTTATAGGGGTCACATGATGCATGCATGCAGCCCTTCCAAGTAAACCTACCAGGGCTGCATGCAAGTATCATGGTCATAAATGTAACAATACATTAAAGCAATATGTGGCCCTTCAAGGCAATAACACATTGAAACACTATGACGTCCTTAGAGGGTAAATAAATGAGCATGAAGCAGGGAAGTGGCACTGAATGGCTGGTATATACATACACCCTGGGGCTGCTGTGTTAGTACTACAGGTATGGTGTGTGGTTAGGGTACACGGTAGTCAAGGAGTCATGTTACAGCCTTAGTGTCACCTGAGGGGCCATGTCAGACCAGATAGACCTGCATATAGTCCCCTCAGCCCCTCCTGATCAGATATAGGATAGGCTATATAGGCCTCACATCCACCCTCCGGCTCTTCCTGATGTGATATAGGATAACCTATACTTAGTTACAGCACCCCCTCCCCCTCCACCAGTCCCCTCTCCTGATCAGGTGTTGATAGATGATGGCCATACCTGCATCCTCCTAGCCTGTACTCCCTATACTGCAGATAAACATGCATCTACTGTCGCTATATTAGATGTACATATACCTGGATGTAAAACAGTATTACTAAATGTACTCTCTTTTGCTGCATAGTATGGGGTTATCACATGTTCTATATACCATAAGGTGCAATGATCTACTTCTATTAGACTTGAATTTTATTATTGGCTATTGATTTTTTTTAAATCTCCTCTTTGGTCTTTCGTCCGTCCTTCTTCAATTATGCTTTTCTTCCCCCATCTCCCAACCCCATCATCTCCCATTCTCTCAAATATAACCCTCCATCAATTTATTACTGCTCTGACATGTGTAAACCCTATGTCCCTCACTCCTCCACCCCCCCCCCCCCCACGCATGACATCTACATACCCCTCCAGCACTGGTCCTGCACCTTGATATACAACACTGATGCATATATACTTATACTATTATAGTAATGTTATACGTGCCATGACAGCAGTATGCCCCTCAGTCAGTAGCCCTACATGAATCATACAAACGACCTAATACCCTATACTTTCATGACAACCTGCCGTTATCCTCCCAGGAGGACATCTGGGGGTTTCAACATAAGCTACCTCATCCATGTCTATATGTGGCTTACGGTAAACTGAGTATACCTATAAGTATAAGGATCATGTTACCATTGTTAAATGAGACTCTGTGGCACGTGTCAGGCTTGACATCGTTATGCAGGGCTATTTTAAGTATTTTGGTTAATGGTCAGTATTTCTCATTAGAACAACCTTTTATTATTGCACAAAGATCCCCAGACCTCATGAGAAATGTTAGGTATCTCATTTTTGCAAATGAACAAATATCGAATGCTAGTTATCACTTTAACAATAGTATATAGGTTGCTAAATGTTTCCAATTCATCCTCGCATAAACTCACAACAAGCAAATATGTTGCAGCAATTACTTGACCTCGGGCTATGCCCAAAAGCACAATACTTGTCCATCAAAGCTGTCGTGAAAAGCACTGAACTGCTGAGTAGAATTACATCTACATCACCTCCAAGAAAAACTATATCCAAACATAAAATACAGGACAATTGAAGGGAAATTATAAAATGAACAAAAAACTACTTTTGGCGTCTTAATCCTCACCTACCTTTTCAACAAATAATCCAATGATAGCCGACAGTATCTCCTAAAGAGTGAGGTATAACTGAATAAATCCTGTATATTCCTGTATAATGATAATGTCACTCCTGTGTGACACAGTGTGGTGTTGAGGTACCTGAGGGACTTAGAGGAGGCAGTTCCTGCATGTGGCTACTGCATCCTCCTGCACCCTGTGAGTACTGCTGGTACTAACTGACTCCTCCTCCTCCTACCTCCACTGCAGTCTCACGTCCTGCCCCTGTCTCCCTCAGCGCGGATGGGCGCTAACAGGCCCCACCACCCCACACATCAAGGGGTAGGGTGGGGGTAGTCGGGGTAGTCTCTCAAGTCCCACCACCACTAACAGCTTTAAGTGTCCTGTCTTCAACTGTCAGCGGCCAGCGAGGATCTGTCACGGCATCTACAGTTCAGGGATCAGGGTGGATGGATCGAGGGGGTATATGAGGCGGAGGGTGTAAGAGGGGAGGGAGGGAGAGTGATAGGAGGGAGGGCAGAAGAGCAGTTATGATAAGAGATGCATGGCAAAGAGTGCGTAAGGTCGGAAAGGACAAGGGGGGATGAAGGGGAGCAGACCGACAGAGAGAGACAGGGAGATGAGGATGGGAAAGGGGGAAGAGTAGGAGCCAGAGGGAGGGGGAGGGAACTGGGAGGGCATCGATGAGCCAGGGAGGGGATGGGAAGGGGAAGAGGCACGGAGTCAACTGTGATTCACACCTTGGTTATTTTCCAAAGCCAACTCATAAGAACTGTTTGAAATATTCAAAAGAATGCGACACTGTTCTTGTATAAATGCATGCTCTTTACCTATGATATCATGTTATAATTCCCACCACCCTGGTGTTTTTATTTGTACCATTCCCGGCTGTTCTCCCTCTGCTCTAAATTTAAAGCCATATCATCTATAGGGTCTATAGGTACCTCTACTTTTTTAACCCCATCTGCCCTTTTCCATGAATGCAATCCTGGCGAGTAACTAACCAGAGCTGGATTCATGCACCATGCCCACACTACGAGGTTGATGCAATCCCGAAGGTTTGGCATGATGACACTGTTTCAAGTATCATGTCTAGCTTACGGGGTTTATGTTCCCAACGGGTCGTCATGATGCATGCATGCAGCCCTGGCGAGTAGACACACATAGCACATTAAAGAATTATGCGGCCTTTAAAGGGTTAAATGGTTAACGCGTCTCTGTCCTCTACCCCCCCCCCCCCCTTACCCAGCAGCAGCGCAGCTGTGTCTAACCCCTGCACCTCCTTACTTAGTGTCTGACTGATGTCTTCATCCAACCCAGCCAACCTTCCGCAACCCCCCCCCCGACACACCTAAAGGTCTGGGTACACCCTCCTAAGGAGCAGGGCCCCTGCATTATCACTGTATATCTCAAACTAAATCCCAAATAAGATAAATATTAGTATTTATGGTAATTTGACATTTATTGCTTACAGCAATATATTATGATTTAAATGAACAACGAAAATGATTACAAAATTATTTTTGCAAAACAACACATTCATGACTTGCTCTATGGGTCTGGTTGAGTAGTGACACTGTAAAGAGAAGGTTCTCAGGGAGGCAAAGAAAGAAGAAGTAAAACTGTCACCCTGATATAACTAGAACCACCTCTCCCCCAAAGCCCTGTCCCCTCCTTGCACCCACCTCTCGTACATCTACCGCACCTATAAGGTTGAAGGTTGGTGAAAATGGGAAATTAAATCAAGTTAATGAGGGTTTGTATGGAGGGTGCCGTGACTGGTATAAGGGGAGGAGGCAGCACCCTCACTGGGTGCCTGGGGGGGGGGGGGGAGGGTGGCTCGGGGTAGGGAGGGAGAGGAGGGGTTAGAGAGGGGGTATTTTTTTAACCATTTAATTAAGGAGGTCTCAAGAGATGAAATATTTAAAATCAAGTCTTGTTTCTTTACAGTCATAACCTCAAACATGCTACATTGGTGCATCATACTGCATTGGTGCATCATGCCGACCCTTTAGGAGTTTACCAACATCTTAGGGTTGTATGATGCATTCATGCAGCCCTTGTGAGTTACTAACCAGGAATGTACTCTTGCATCGTTGCGACAAAATGGTATCGTGCATTAAAGTACTACGCTGCCCTTACAGGGTTAAGCTTTGTAAGGATTGATGAACATTTATCATTGGGATGACTATAGCGCCCTCTACTCCCCCTCCCGACCGTCTCCCCCCTGTCTGGACTCTTCTACGCCCGCATTTACCTCCCCTCTTGGATGTTCTAAACAAGGGATAATGTTTTGAAAATCCATCCTCTATATTCCTTGTCTTTAAATTTGTAAGTGTCGTCGGCCTACATAAGACATCGTTACATATTCTATGTGGCAAGGATAGACTCATGAATATAATAACATCTTCTCTCCACCAAGTTGTGCATAACATAGTGCCGAAATAGTTCTTACAGCTCGTCATTTCCTTTTTGTAAACTAAACCTATAGTTCAATGAATTTGCAAAGAATTGAACTTTAGCCCCACCCCTCCCACTCTATAGGCCTATAATGCTCCAAAGTATGACGCCATTTCTGATATCCTTTATTGCTCCGCTACAAGAAATTTGAAAATTAAATTTGAAATTGTTTCCTCATGGAATATTGGCTGTATTGACTTCTCAAAGGTAGCATCATCACGTCTCAACTACCGCTCAACCAACCCTCCTTTCAGCCCCCCCCCCCCCCATACAGCAATTCCCCAGCACCCCATCCAACATCCCTATGTACCCCTCTCCACACCCACACCTGCCCTCCGGTCATCCAAAGGGCCATCCGCCACTGATATCTTATTTTTCACTCAAACCTTCAATCGGCCGAGCGGTTTCAATTAGATCCTATCGAGTAGTCCATTGTCAGTACCGACTGACCGTACAGGGGTAAATTACAGCTGTGAGACCTTAATGTCGGTTAGGGTCGCTGAGCACCAAACACGCCCTTTATAAGGCAGAAAGAAATGTGGATGTGTTTCAAGCTGGCCCAATACTCTTTTTTTTTTTTTTTCAGAAGCTTAAGTGAAGGTCTACCACATGTTATCATGAAAATAATCCCAAATCATTTCCTATCCCTGTTTAGTACATATTATTATTTTATTTAGTACGAAATCGTCCCTACGGGACTGTCTCCCGCGCACCACACTGAATTCATTCCTCGTTCAGACCCGATTGCGTTTGGTGTCTTAGGCTGATTCTTTTTTTAAAAGGAGAAGAAAACAGGGCCGACCATACATTTTCTTAAGTGCAATTTTGCAAAGAAATACACATTTTAAGACTCTTGTCGGCAATTTCAGAGTTCATGCAGATTCTACTAGATACGGCACTAGACTTTCTTCCCATGTTAACTGAAACACGCCTTCATATATTTTTTGCCTTATCTGGCACAGTGACACTGGAGTGTTTTTGTCCTTGCTCAATGTCAGGGAAGACTGTAAAAAGGTGGGTAGTGGCTGACCACTCAGGGGTAAGACTTAAAGTGATGTTTGGGGGTTGACTTGGGGATTAGGAATAATAAGAAATGGTGTCTGGAGAAATGTACTGTGATGAGAGGGATGGCTGGAGGTATTGAGGAGGAAAGAGTAGCCCTCCGGAATCTAGATAACATATGTCGCACATACCTGTTTTCAGTAAACACAAAAGAGAGGCAGAATGTGGCGTTTTCATATTGAAAATATATTTCATCACAATTATTTATCTTGACATTTATTAACTTCTCTTCCAGCCATGATATCATTTTTAAACTCAATTTAAGAATTTAATGACAAGGTTTTGAAAGAAGGATGTACAGCATTGAATTTAGTTGGAAAAATGATGTAACACAGGATATTTAAAATGATAGATAAAACGCAGAGAAACGCACAGAAAATTATCATTTTGGCCAAAGAAAAGAAGGTCTTAGGCATTCCGACCCTAGCTTTACAACAGGACCGACCGTAGCATTCTTTTCCTATTTTAATAAAGGAATTTCAATTCTAGAATATATTTAAATGTTGATATTTTTCTGTTTTCTCCCACACTTTTGGTCAGGAAGAACAAGTTCCCGCTGATTTCAGTGGCCTATTAAATTGTCTGATCTCTTTTTAACAAGAATATCCAATAATTTCATGATATTCCTATTTATTGGAGGAATCAATGAATCATCCTGCTGTAGCGAGTCCTGGTACTTCCAACATCAGAAAACAACAAAAACTTCCGATCTACCTACCCTAAATCTTTGTACCATGTTGCCTGAAACACACCTTTTTGGGCCTTTCCTAATCCATAGCATGTATATGTATATGTGAGAAATATTCATACCATACTTCATCAATTCAGACGCAGTTTATGTTCCTTAGTATAGGAGTAATAGGTGAGTATATTTCCCCTTCTTATTAAGAGTTCTTCCTACAATGGTTCGATGAACTTCTGGTGTCGCCCCTCTGAGGTGCAAAAAAACTCAAGTTTGTGGGTACAAAAAGACACGATAAAAACTCCTCCTCAGGTTTCCAATTTTTTGCTCTCGGTGATGCAAAAACTGCATTCAGGCAACCTGCCTACTTGGTATCTCTAACAACTGTTGACAGTAAACTTTAAAAAGTGTGATGTGAAATATTGTAAGGTTGAGGTGGCTTTTATGCTGAAGGAGTCACTAGTCTGGGAGCCTTTGTCGGACTTTATAGTCTTCATGCAGAATTGCTGTTTTGGGTAAAAACCTAGTTTAAAATTAATGGCGAAAACCAAGGCTATATTTCATTTCTGTTATGAACTATAACGTTGTCCTTGCACTCATGCGTGAATTGATTCATGTTTTCTCTCAGGTAATAAATGGTTATTTATGTCTCTTTTCAGGTGTTCAATAACTTACAATCCTTGTTAAACAACATAACTGTTTATCAACTGATGTCAGACATGATCTGACCGAGCTACATGACGACGTTGAAGTAGATGATTTCTGGATTTTGGAGATGGCCATACTCCAAAACAGTGCCTTTAACTCAAATATTATGTAGGTCGCAGACAGAATGAAGTAACTATCTTCATCGACAAGGCACAACCCACAGGTTTCTCACTAATAAAGCGATTTTATCTTCCAATTCTTCTAAAGTAGCCTACATTTAGCTCACTTAAACACAAATGTGTACTCGTATGTCACACATACCCTTAACTTAAATTTCATTTATAGAACTTTGGAACCATGGAATGCACCAGTCTTTCGCAATAATATTATCCATTCACTGTGAAAAATATACCAGATCATGTCTACATAAAGTAAAGAATTCCTCCAAATTTCCTGGTTTCCTACAGATTTTGGAATTAATTCTAACGTCGAGAAGCCGTTAGAACCTTCAACAAAGACAGCAATCACAATGTGCAATTTCACCCAAAATTGGCTGTTCAAAGTTATGAATGTTTGTTTGCCTTCCCCAGCACTAGCTACAGTTAGATGATGGATGAGGGGAGGCGTATAATACAGACACACGTCACTCTAACCCTGCACGGACAGCATGATGCCCCAAGGCTTCATGTTCATTTGTCATCATGATGCATCAATGCAGTGCTCGTGAGTAACTACGCTGCTTCGGTGCATCATGATGGCCCGTGAGTGTATCCGCCCTGTATGGTCAGCATGATGCATGAATGCATCACTAGCGAGTTACACACCATGGCTGCATTCAGCCCTCATTACAACCAAAAAGCCTCCTGCGTTAAAGCAGTATGTTGCCCTTAAAGGGCTAAAATCAACCACTCAATCTGTTACCATCAATCTTATACCTGCTTCACAAAAACAATCATATGCTCACACTTCTGCATTAGCCAGCCTTGAACACTTATGGACAAGAATACATGCTCATTGTTGTATGTTAGCAGGACAAAGGACGTTTGACGACAGCTGTCGCAGAAGGCTTCCTTTGAGCTTTGGTGATGGATACACATGTATTAAGAAACACTGCAAATTGAAAATCAAATTTAATGTTCTTTGTGTCAGTCTCAGACATATGATACATTCTGTCGGGACATTCTGGCGATATACTGTATTTCATTTCTGCCTGTGGTTTTATTGGATTTATTTTTAGCCTGGCTGGACGTTATAGATTTTAGCATGTTTATAGTCTGTGAGATTGTCATATATATGTGTGTATGCATGAATCAATTATGCCTTAATGAACATCTGCATCTGGCCTGTGACCATTCCACAGTCTATGACCATGGTATGTACGTTAGTTAGAGGTAAATGGGCGTGTTTGTTAATGCGGCTTGACCATTTCACAGCCCTCATCATGTGCACAGCTTGATATCTGGTCATGACATGAAAAATTGGCCTCCTTGGTGAACCTAATTGTCTTTATTATAATGCAGCTTCTCCCATGGGACTCATTAAGATTAAGCATGTACCATTTAGCTGATGGATACAATGGATAAAAACACATGAAAGAAAGAGTATGATTCATAAATTCGCTTTTAAAACATGTTAAAACTGCCACATCCAAACGTGTAAATCATAAGCAAATTTACACTATTAGCACACAGATTCACTTTGCCAAATGAACTTCATTTCCAGGCTAAATACCAAGTAAGAAGGCCATAGTTAACTGGCGCTGACAGCTTGCCATGGTAACGGCCCCGTCCCAGACTGCATCACGGCGGGTCAGCTGACATCCGGGCTCCGTCATCCATCATGGCGGCCCCCAGACGGCGGCCACACCCACTGCGCATGCTCAACGACAAAGTCTCGTCCGGCCGTCACGTGGGTTGGGGCTTGTCCTATTGTGTGCCTCGTCACATAATGCGTCCGTCGGGGGCGTGGTTCGGGGTGAACAGACCGTGAGCAAACCTGCAAGCCCATGTAGAGCAGACTTACCTCTGAAAGATGTGTCCCCTGCCATAGGTAATAGTTATTTGTTACATGTATATTATCATAGCTTGGCAATCTTGATGCAAAGAAAAAAGGAATACCCAGTTGTCATAAGGCAAAAAAAAAAGTGGTTTCTCATCACCAAGGTTTGAGAGATCTGACAAGGGAAGCTTTCTTTTCGTGAACAAAATTCACATTTTAGTGGTCAAGATTTGACTGATCTATGAAGGTGGAGAAAATGTAAGTTATTTCTATACCACTGCATTGCTGGCATTATTAGCTTTAATTTGATACCAACATATTTGATATGACAATTTTTGTCCATTTTTATCAGGTTTTTCATAAAAAATTGGCAATTCTTTTTTTTTTCTCAAAAACCCGATGTTTATGAAACCATTTTATATTTTTTAGTTACCTCTATCATCTGCAATCCCATGCGAAAGCAATTGACCAACAAGCTTCAATTTTTCAGTTATGAAATACTTTATACCAATCACCATTATCCAATTGGGTTACGGTACCCATGAATTGGTATCATATTTCAGTCCATAATATGTCACACAGAATTGAATCAAACCAGTGTGGACACTAAGGTTATGACTGATGCCCTTTTCACGTTTCCCTCTGTCGACTTTAGACCCAGTAGGTCACTGCATCTCTGTTCTCTATTGTTGGGAGATAAACATCATCCTCGTAGGAGACCTCAGCTTGGGAACAAGGTCGTCTATACAGCTGATGCTGCATGGCATAAACTATGTCCAGTAGGTTCTTCCCCCTTCCTTCTAGCCTCCAGGAGCTATAAGGGAATTTCGTTTTTTCTTGTGGAGGAACCAGAGAAGTTCCCATGTTAGTCTACTAATGTTAATTTATATTCAATTCTTTAGATAGTATAATTATGATGGCAATTATGTAGCTATATACCCCTCCTCCAGCTCCTGTACACTGAGAAAATAAACTCTTCTCCAGACTCGTCGAAGTGACTATCATAAAATAAACGAGTCAAAAGTTGTCTTACCTATCAGGTTACCATCCCACAAATAGAATCTGGAGCTGGCAAATGTCTGGTTTTGGGCTGGCACATGCCAAGTGGGTCTTCTATCTCGAGCTAGAAGACCCGCTTCTTTGTCCCTTAGACGAGTATTTGACTCGTTTATTTTATGATGGTCACTTTGAAGAGTCTGGAGACAATTTTACTTTTGGAGTGTATGTATTTCTGTATGAGTAGTATAGTATGTATCGGAACGGGACTATAGTTAAGTACTGTTTATTACTCAATCGACATGCAGCCAATCAGAGGCCTCCATTTGGTCACGTGACCGGAAGTGACCTACTTAGGGGATTAGTGGTGCATTCTGGGTAACCCTGCAGCCAATCAGAGGCCACCATTTGGTCACGTGACCGGAAGTGACCTACTTAGGGGATTAGTGGTGCATTCTGGGTAACCTACTGACCTACTTAGGGGACCGGAAGTGACGTCATATGACCTAATTTAGGATCACGTGACCGGAAGTGACCTGATGAGTCACGTGAGCGGAAGTGACGTCACATGACCTAATGGCCGACCGGAAGTGAGTGACCTCATTGAGGATCACGTGACCGGAAGTGACTTGATTGATCGCGTGAGCGGAAGAAGAAGTTTTTTGTTTAGGAAGTGAGGGTCTTTAGGATCACGTGACTGGAAGCGACGTCGTCACATGAGTGACGCTTTAAGAGACTGCGCGACTTACTAGTAAAAGAAGCCGTATGAAAATAAAAACACAACAATATTTTATTTTATTTTTTTTATTCTTTTTTTTTTCAATCTTGATAAACACTCTATTTTTGAAAAGATGCACACGCTTATTTTTTTTTTTTTCATATCTCTAAAGGACTCGTTGTCACACCGTCAGAATGCACGCGACGCTTATAATACAAGTAGCGCACGCCGTCTTTCTCTATGGTGTAGGTGACCATTTTGTTTCGCACCACTTTGAAGTTTCTATTTACAGCAATGAGAGTTTTTCGTTGGCGAAGAACATCCAAGAAGTCGTCTGGTTCCTGAGGGTTTTGTTTCTTCTGTACGCCTTTTGCACTCCATTTTTTGGATTTTCTTTCACCGGTGTCGCTGACTCGATCGTAGCAAATGTAAGTCTTAGGGTTGAGACTTAGGATCCCGTCACCTTCCCACTCCGCTTTCATAAGCCCCGAAGTTCTCAGATCGTGAAGGTACCGTCTCTCACAACATCCGCCGGGCGGCGGACACCATTCTCGCACTCTTTCCGTTTTTGTCTTCACGAAAAGCTCTAAGTGATCGTCGCACACCGCTGTCGGAAGCCACTTTCGTTTCTCTCTGAAGTACGTCTCTCTCAGGCGAGGTTTGACTAGGTCATCCAACGTGTCACCGCTGAGAGCCATGTAAAGACTGTCGGTGTCCATTTGACAAAGGGCATAATCGCGCCGATCGACGAATCTATCCAAGAAGTCGTATGTGAACTCTAACATTTTCAACTTCGCGTACTGGTATACCATGAACCCTATTTGAATAGGGAGGTTGTTGTTGACTGTTTTCGGTTGTAGTTCGACTTCAAACAGATCGGAACTCAACTCGGACGCCTTTTTGAAGCGCCACGAATTGGCCAATAGTTCGAACTTCCGACTGTCAGTGTATCTCACCGCCGTGTGTTTTTCTTTGTTGCAGATTGTTTTACCGTACGTAGCGTTTCCCATTAACTTGTAACAGTCTGACAGAATTTTCTCGTTCTCGTTCACGTCGCCACGTCTTCGCGCCGCCGTTACTTCGTCCGCGAAACCGGCAAAGGAGCGTTTAGGTAGGTATTCTACCACCAGCTGCACTTTGGTGACTATCAAACCGTGCTCTAAATACCACTTGAGAAGCGGCGTTCCCAAGAGAATATTTTTTCCGTGGTAACTCCCTATCAGACATCTCTGAGGCGTGTTCAACAGCTTTTCTTCCTGCGCAAAGTCTGACATGTGAGGTCCTATGTCCGATTTTGAAACGGTCGCGTTCTTGAAAACGGGGGTCATTTCTTCGTAGTAGTCTCGTAGGTGAGGCGGCGTAGTGATGTCCACTTGAACTAAACCGAACATTTTCTCCTCTTTCACAGCGGAAAGGATGTCGCTCTCGCTCATCGCGTTTCGAGACACTTTCAAAGCGTCAACCTTCCAGCGTTGTTGGGAGGCCTTGACCCGCTCATCTCGACGCTTCATCTCTCGCCATTCGCACTCCCACACGACGACCAGCTTGTGACCTAGCGCTTTCAAGTAAGCGCTTACTCTGGTCGTTCTGTCGCGTCTCTCCTCTCTCAGTGAAGCGCACTGATATCGGTGCGACGGTATGCACTCGTGAGCGTGGAACCAACACCCGTGAAACTGGAAAACCGTATTAGAGGCCGCGTGAAACCCGTCCACGCGAATTCTCCGACAGCCTACAACCATCTCGCCGCCGTTCAAAGCGTGGCGCAGTTTCACGTCGCGGTCGTGCTCTACGAAGCGTAACCACTCCAAAGCGCTGTGAGAGTTTCTTTGCCTAATTTCGGGCTTGAACTCGGTCTCGGGCCGTCTCACCGCGTAATAGCCCGTGCAGTGCGCTTCGCTCATGCAGCGCAAGTACAGAGAGTTAGCGTCTAGTCCTAGGATGTGTTGGCACGGTCTCGCTTCTTCGCCGTACTTGTGCTCCCTTATCCGCGTGGTGCCCTTCTCGTGAAATCTATGGAAGATGATGGAAGGACCGCCGACTAGATTTTCTTTGATCAGAGCGTGGAGGACGGCGTCGAACTGGGGGAACGTTGTGAACGCGTCTTCTAGGTTTTGGAAGAGGAACCGTAAAGTCAAACCGGCGAGAGAAACTCCGTCTTTCAACATGTCAATGCCGCGATCTTGGAAAAATTTAGCGTGATTTTTCAGAGCTTCTATGAAAGGTTTGACGTCTTTGTTGTTGTAGTGGATCAAGTAGTCTTCCATAGTTTGCATCTTCTCGTCGGACCAAACTTTCTGACATGCGGCGTAGTCGGATTCGGACATTTTGACGCCCGTCAGCTCGCTGTCGAAAGCCGATCTCGGTGGCAGCGTTCTGTTTGCCAGTTTCCTGGTAGACGTCATCCATTCGTAAGGAAAGTGACCTTTCTCTTCGTTCCTGGTGAAAGCTCGCAAATAGGTCGCGTAGTTGTAACCGGGTGCCAAATAGTTGACTACGTCCAAGAAAACCGTGTGCTGTGTGTAAACCGCCAAGTATTGATTGCTTCTCTTTATGACGCTGAATTCTTGGTTTCTTCGGTCTCCGGAGGCGAAGAACGAGTGAAGGCGTATTTTGATCAGGTTCAAGTCGTAACGCCCCGAGTTGAAGCCCACGACTGGAGCTTGACGGATGTATCTCAGAAGACACTTCTTCAGTTGAACTAACGGGTGTCTGGTCTGAGCCGCAGCGAAGCCGCCTGGAGAAGGGGTGAACGTCGCCTCCTCCAGCAGGAGAGCTTCACCTATCGCCGCATCTAACTTCGCTAACGTCGGTCGGTAAAGTTCTAGCACAGCTTCCCCGATGACTTTGGCGTTCTCGTTTATGTGATTTAAAACTCGGTCCAACAAGGGGTCGGAATCTGCGTCGGATTCTCTGACGAAGCAGACGGGCCCCTCCCACCCCGGAAAGTCGGATGCGACGCTAGCCGACAAAGGGACGTGATCCCACAGCAGGGACACGTGTTCCGTCGACGGTTCTTTGCACGGTCTGAAGAAAGCCTCGAAATCGAAGGCGATCTTGTAAGGGTAGATTCCGTCGGCCGTGAAGTGCACTCGCTTGCTTCTGGTCAGAGACGCCTCTTTCACCTGGCCGTCTTTTGTGTAGCGCGGCCTCCTAGACAGTCTAGCCACGTCCTCCCAGATCTCCAGCGTCAAAGCTCCGTCTAAGCAGAACTCTAACCCGAGAAGACGGGAGAAGGGTTTCTCTGCTTCTTCTCGTCCATCTCGTTCTTTTTCTTGTATTTTTCTCTTCTTAGTAGGCCTTGTTGTTCTGGAACTCACCTTAGAACGTTTCACACCCGCAGGAAGAGTAACACCATCAGCGTGAGCTGAATCAGCAGCAGAACCGATAGCAGGAGCAGCGTCAGCGCTGGTGGTATCCGAGGCCTCGTTGTTGGAACAGAGCAGCCACACGCCGTCGGTGCTGAGTGTAGCGGTAGAAGATGAAGCGCCGCCGCCCTCGTAAGGTGGCGGTGAGGGCAGTCGCCACGGACCGGACGGGGCGCTACTAGTGGAAGTGAGGTCGAAAGGTCGAAGAGGGGAGCCGAAAAACGTACCGCCCACCCCTTTCCCTTCGGGTTCTTCGTACGCCTCGTCGTCACCGTCGTTCTCTGTCTCACCCTGTTGCTGCTGCTCCTCCTCCTCCTCTTCTTCTCGGTTTAGGGGCTGAGTGTCCGAATAGCTGTCACTCTCAGCGCGAGCGGCGTCAAGGGCGTCGGTCGATGTAGTGGTGGAGGAGAGGGGCTGTGCAACGTGCGGCAGGTCATCAAAGTCATCAACAGTAGTGGGGAGGTAAAAACCCGGTTGCCAGTACTGCGCTGTGCCAGGAGCGTTGTCGTCAGTAGTAGTAGCGGTAGCAGCAGGTGCAGCAGAAGCAGCAGCAGCAGCAGCAGCAGCAGACGCAACAGTAGCAGGCGCAGCAGCCTCAGCAGGCGCAGCCGTAGCAGGCGCAGCAGTAGCAGGTGCAGCAGCAGCAGCAGCAGCAGCCGCAGCCCGAGGATCACCAGCAGCAGCAGCAGCAGCAGCAGGCGGAGCGGCAGTAGCAGCGGCAGCACGCTTAGCAGCAACGTGTACCGTCGCGAGTGTAACAACGTCGCTAGCACGACGACTACTACCAGTAGTACTACTACCACTACTACTACTACTACTAGTACTACTACTACTACTACTACTACTACTACTACTGCTGCGAGCGCTCGCTACAGCGGGAGGGTGATAAGACCAAGCGGCTGCGGCGGTAGTCTCATTTTCAGTAGCAAGAGGAGGCACTGACGCTAAACGAGCGCTGTTCCGCGTAGTCTTCTTGTTCTTGGACGGCGCTAGGTGTTGTCTTTTGCTCATGGTGGTGACTGTAGAGAGCAGCAAAAGAATGAGTGAGTGAATGGAGGTTTCCAGACCCCTTATATACGCCTTCTCGCTTCTAGAGCTAAGCTACTTACTGACCCTGTTCAGCTGCCGCCGGCTGGCCGGCGGCCATTCACAAAGAGAAACAAAAGACATAAGGCATGACGTTTTCAGCTGGATCCCTTTCCCCCCTTTTGAGAGATCGACTGTCATGAGCTAAGCCGCTTACCACCCTGTTCAGCAATTCAACGCGCATTAGCTGTATAAAGGATTAACCGGTTGCTGCCGTCGACTGACCGGCGGCCATTCACAAAGACATAAGGTATGACGTTTTCAGCTGGATCCCTTTCCCCTCTTTTTTTTTGAGGGATCCACTGTCATGAGCTAAGCCACTTACCACCCTGTTCAGCCATTCAGCGCGCGTTAGCTGTATAAAGGATTAACGGTGATGAGCTTAGAGTGTGTATACAAAAAAAAACTACAGGAGGCGTGTGGCGTGAAGCAGGACCCCCCTAAGACGAACGTGTCTGTCTGTGAGTAGAGGCGTGTGCATGTGGTGAGCGACTTAAGTGTAAGACAAAAAAAAAATCACCACCTCCTGCCATGGTGAGTAGACCGGGCCGGCCAGGCGGCGGCCGGCTAGTTCAATAGGGAGGGGTGACAGCTGACTAAGGCTGTGCATGAAAAAAATCCGATTTTCACCTGACCTCTGACGTTTGTTACAATGAATGTCAGAGGGAGGGAGACGTCCTCAGGTAGGGGGTAGGAGGTAAGGCTATGGATGAGGAAGAAACACCGTTTTCAGCTGGTCTCCACGGATAGCGATGACACACCCCTCGTCATCTAAGCTCTTAAGGAGCGGAGCGGTTGAAAAAGCGTCATGCGGACAGGTCGCTACACAGCTGGAGTGCTGTTGGAAATGGGATTAAACTCCCTCTGTATAAAAAGCTCTGATTTCTGTTGGAAAAAAACCATATCGCCTCTGACCACAGTAACGTCTACTACCACCACCGCCGCCACCACCGCCGCCACCACCGCCGCCGCCGCCGCCGCCACCGCTGCCGCCACCGCCAAGACGAGACGAGATGGCTCAAGCTATTCCACTTTCAAGCTCGCCTTCACCGCCTTGTCCACCTGAAAAAAAGTTAATGCAGCTTGACGACGTGAGACGCGCGAGGCAGACCGATGGGGAGAACAGAGAGGTAGGACAGCGGCGGTTAGCCTATAGCGACGCCTTGCTTCGTCAACTAGGTAAAGAGTTGAGCGGCTGTTGGAGAGAGTTGGGCAGTAGCTTAAAAGTTACCGCCGCCCGTATGGATGCTCTAGTAGAGCGCAGTGTCAAGACACCGGAGGAGCTGTGTACGGCGATGTTCCGAGTCTGGTGGGGTGAAACCCCGCATCGTCATAGATGGGGAGAGCTCGGTCGCGTCTTCACCCGCATTAGACGCGTGGAACTGTTGGCTCAGTGGATGTCTCTTCTCCACAGACAGGGGTTGGATTTCGAAAACCCCGACTCGCGCGCGATGCATAAGCACTTGGGCACCCTCGGCAGACGTCTAGGTAGCAGGTGGAAAGAGGTGGGGGACCATTTAAAATTGTCGCCTGAGAGGTTAGATAAGATCGCTGAAGAATGCGAATACGGAGGAAGTCCCGCTGAGTGGGCCTTCCGAGTGTTGAAAATGTGGCAAGATGAAGCTGACGGTGCCGGCGGTACACCTTTTGAACTCCTTCGAGTGTTGACTGAGGACATGGGAAAGTTTGACCTCGGCATCGCGATATTACTTGACTTTATCAAGCAAGAAACAACGAGAACGACGGACATGTGAATTGTTGTGTTTTATTTTCATACGTCTTCTTTATTAGTAAGTAAAAAAAAAAAAATCATAACAATTAAGACGCGCGCCCTCTTAAAGTGTCACTTCCTCCAGTCGCAGCTGATCGCCTCATCGAAGCACGTGATAAACAAAAAAAAACGAAGAGACACGCTTCTTCCTCTCGAGAGGAAGAAGCGTGTCTCTCGATTGAAATCTTTTTCTTTTCTTTTTTTCTTAAAAGAGACAAACGCCCCTTAGAGTGCCCCCCCACCCCCCTAGAGTGCCCCCCTCCCCCCTCCCCCCCTCCCCCCCCCCACCACTCGCCCCATGCATCCTAAAAGCGCCCCCCTCCCCATGCATCTTAAAGGGGCCCCCCTCCCCTTCCCTCCCCTCCCCTCCCCTCCCCCCCCCCTTTATACACTCTAAAGAACGCTTCTACCTAGTTCAATAAGTCACTTCCAGTCGCTCGTAAAACAATAAAAAATGAAAAAAAACAAACAACTTAAATATCGTAGTGTTTTTTATTAGTTTACCGAAAAAAATAAGAGACTCGCCTCCTTCTCCTCCTCCTCCTCCTCCTCCTCCTCCTCCTCCTCCTCCAAAAAAAAAGATATCACATTTTAAAGTGCGTGACCCCTTAAAGACGCTCATCTCTTCATTAAGTCGCGTGACGTCACTTCTTCTTCTTCTTCTTCTTCCGGTCACGTGATCAATCAGGTCACTTCCGGTCACGTGATCCTCAATCAGGTCACTCACTTCCGGTTGGCCATTAGGTCATGTGACGTCACTTCCGGTCACGTGACTCATCAGGTCACTTCCGGTCACGTGATCCTAAAGTAGGTCACTTCCGGTCCCCTAAGTAGGTCATATGACGTCACTTCCGGTCCATAAGTAGGTCATATGACCTCACTTCCGGTCACGTGACCAAATGGCGGCCTCTGATTGGCTAACTAGGTCACGTGACCTCACCACTAATCCCCTAAGTAGGTCACTTCCGGTCACGTGACCAAATGGAGGCCTCTGATTGGCTGCAGGTCGATTGAGTAATAAACAGTACTTAACTATAGTCCCGTTCCGATACATACTATACTACTTGTATGATACAAAAATGTATCTCACTTCATCTAGCTAATCGTTTATCTCTCAGCTCTGTCCCTCCCTGGTGTCTCTATACCTCTGCCTGTCCATCTCTCTCCTTCTGTCTCTTTTCATGCCTCACTGATTCTCTTTATTCTTCCTGCCTTTCTATCCATCGTAATTTCTGGACACCTCTAAGATGTCAAACTGCTTTAGTTGAGTAGTCCCTATAGAGTTGTCCACGCGCCTGTATACCCCCTCCCCCAGCCGGGGTATGGCACAGCCCGCACGGCAGGTAGTCCCCACAAGCCGTTACCTGGTGCAGGGTTACAGTTCACTTCTATACCGCAGGGATTAATCTGATATCACACCTACCTACCAGCAGCCAGCACACGCAGGTGTCACCCCCCCCCCCCCCCCACACACACACCGTGCTCATCTCCCGCTCTCAGGTGTACCAGGACCAGGTGTGGCACATAAAGGTGTGATTAGAAACATGAGACGTGCGCACCCCGACGTGTGGCAGGAGCGGGGGGGGGGGGGAGGGGGTGACACCAGTTTTCCGGGTATTTAATCATTAATTAGAAGATTCACCATCCAACTATTTGAATTACTTCTTTCGATTCCCTGCCTTCTATTCCTTAATCTCTCTCTATCTCTCTCTTCCCCTCTCTCTCCTATTTTGCAGGGCTGCTAGGTAGCAGTTAGGCAGGACGGAGGGGATATTGAATGAGGGTGGAACTTGACTCCAACACGAGGCCGGCTATAATTAGAAGATGGTCCTACGCCCGTCCCACATCTCCATTTTCCCCTCTCTATAATGACAAGAGTGTGGGCTATCAGTTACCGCTGGGCGAGTCTGAGGTCAATATTTTGGTGTTTCCACACGCCCTTTTACATTATGGGTGCCGTGTAGCTTTTATTAAACTGTGATTATAGGGTAACTCATTCTGCCCAAACATCTGGAGGTATTCTGGCCATTTACTGGCAGCGGAGGCAGAATAGAAGGGCGGATGGGCATTTTGTAATTATATTTGAACTGATATGCGATACTGTGTAATATGCGAATATCAGAGGAGCTCTACGACTTCATTGCACGTGTTGTTAGTCACGTTTTAAAAGAAATTCCACAATAAACTAAGCCAATATGGTGACTATTATTCTCCTGCACCAGGATTGGGTAGATGAAGAATGTCGAGAAAATTGTGGTGACGAGGGAAAAAAAATTTCAGCTCAGCCATGGTGTTTTCAATTTCCCCCTTTCCTGCTATTTTAACTATACAAATAATCAATCAATACCAAGTAAGTATTCAATAAAGCTAATGCTCAACATCAGGTTACCTGGCCGCAAAACATATTCATGGTTATCATCATTGTATCTGAGTAGAAGCAATTTCAAAAAGTTCTTAATTGATGATTGAATATCAAATCTGAAAATTGTAATAGAATATCAAAACAGCATATGGCCTTAGGGTTAATAATTAATATGACTATAAAGAGGTGGCCCTCCCTTCAGGCCATCTTTAGACTATCATAGCAATATCGCCACAGGTAGCATCCCCCACTTGAACAATTGAACCCTCCCCTTCCCCAAACACCAACTTGGCCAAGCACACCCAGTCCAGCCTTTATTCTCCTATCACTTCCCAGAACAGGGAATACAAGTGGTGGGGGATAGAGGAGCGTTTCTTCCTCAGCTCAAATAGTTGATATATCTATACTAGCCAGATGGGGGGAGAAGAAAAATTATTCAGGTTCTATATTCTTCCCTCATCGGATACATGTAGCATAGGGCATTTGATGGATAAATTAGCTCCCAAAATCAATTTTTGGCTTGATGGAAAATGACCCCTTTAACATTATAGAATGTGTGCTGCTGTGCCTTTATCTGCTAACAGCAGGGTACCTCAGCAGGATGGGTCCACCAATGGGGTCCTGAATATAGCTGCCGTATGGCCCTTTATGCCCCTTAACCCTTAAGGGCAGAAAAGAAGCATAATAGCTGTAACGTGCGATGCCATTTCCTTGTTATTTTGCATGGATGCAGTATTTGTGAGTAACTCCTGCCGACCTTGGGTAGGGTATAGATACTAGTACACTGATATAGATACGCTGCACAAGGGTCAGCACGATGCGCAGATGCAGCGTTGGCGAGATACTCGCCGATGATGTGCTAATGCATCATGATAACAATGAGAATGAAACCCCATACAGAAGAGCTTCCCAGCTAACAAAACACATTTTATAAACGTTTTCAAACGATTTTATAAGGTTTATTTCTAAGATGTTTTTGTTTGCTGGGTAAAAACCTTTTGTTTTGGAAGCTGGGTTAGCAGTTTCAAATAAGGGGACAAGATGGCGGCCCACACAGATATACTCGTTTAACAATATCCCACTATCACATTCCCAAGCAGGTGAAAAGGCAGGCGCCCCTTTGACTTTGAGCTAGAGGGAGAAGAGAAGAGTTAGCGGGTGAGGGGAGGGGGGCACTTTACCACCGGGCTGCACACCAAAAGGACTGCACCGTGAAAAGACCATCATCAATTCGCGGCCGTTAGTGTTGGACGCCGCCACAGCAGGGCGCCACTAGTACCGGAATACCCAGCAGCACCCGCGGTCTCCATGCACAAGTTGGCTGCATTCTGCCAGCACTCCTCCCACAACTAGGAAATAGTCCAGGACCATTGCCTATTGCATATAGTCGCCTCGTCGTCATGATGAATGCATGCAGCACTTGCGAGTAACTCCCCAGTGCTGCATTCAAATATCATACAGATTCTATTGCCAAAGAGTTGGGATGGTGCTTGAATGCAGCTGGCTAAGCCTGTATTCATGCACCATGACGACAAACGGAATGTATGATGCCATAAACGGGCTAGCAGAATCTACTGTAGAATAGATTTAACATTAGAATCTACTGTAGCTTTACACTATATTCTACTGTTTACCTACAAATAGTACAATGAACTGTACAACTACAGTAGAATATATTGTACACCTACAAATATGGCAACCAACTTTTTACGGTGTTCTTTCCAGTAAAGTCCTCCATGGTGATGTTGCAGAATCTTCCAGCGCAGGGGATTCTAGGACTGCGGGAATCTCCTACAAAATGGCCGCCTTGACGTGTAGACCCTACATAGCAACATGAGTAGCGTCTGATGGATGGACGACTAACTACTAAACCACAAAGAGGCTGAGGCAGTTGTCCCGGACACAACCCATCATGAGGGTAACAAGGGGAAAGGTGACAGGGGGATGGGGAGGATGGAAAGGGGGGGGGGGGTAACACTTTTAGGAAGACATGCTGACTTGGGGTACCAACGCAGCGCCGGCGAGTAACTCACCAACACTACACTGCTGCAAATTGACGATCCTTCGGCATGATGCATTTTTGCAGTTTTGGCATCATGCATGCTATACAGGCGAATAGACTCGCAAAGGATGCATTCATTCATCGACAAAGGGCATAGCTGAGTAAAGCACTATATGGTTAAGCTGCCAGTACCTTGAGGCTGTAGGGGTGACGGAGGGGAGGGGAGCCTCACACCTCAGTCAATAGGACAGGCCAGGCGCACATAACACGGGCCACAATACGGGATGTGACTGCGGCTCATTCCGCCTGGTGGCGCTGACATCTTCATCTGCCCCTCTACCGGATGTCGGCGACTGCTGGGAATTCATTTGGGGCTTGTAGTAGTGGTGTAGTCGGTTGTAGCTGGTGGTGAGGGTGGTAGGGTACATTTAATTATAAAGGTGTAGGGAGATTGGGGAGGGCAGGTGCGAAAAGCTAAGAGACATGTATATTTACATATAAATCAACAAGGTAGAGATACAACACCTGTATGTATGCATGGCATGAAATGGTAGTGTTATACCAGTTTATAAAAGATGTAGCTTAATCCCATCCCGAGGGTTGTCGGCTAAAAGGTGTGCCTGAAGAATATTATGATCATGCATGATGGTCATAAAAGCATGTACATACGATGAATCAATCATATGTTGAAGATAATACAATGGTCTATTGCGTCATTTGTTTTATTTCTTTAAGCAGGACTGCTTATTCCGAGCTATAAATAATAATGCAAAAGCAATAAATAAGACAAAAATAAATGTGAGAGCAACATACTCTATGTAAAAATGTTACGCCTGTCATAAACTGCACAGGTCGAATGATTGCAGATTATGTGAGTATTATCTTGCGGGTATTGCTTTCTTGTCACTACACACGTGTTGTGATTACAATTGCCCAAAATGTAGGAATTCAGATCTATGTCTAATCCAGCCTTTTCCCACGGCCGCCTCCCAGTGCCTCGTTAGCAGCATCAGAGTCAAGGTGACAGGGGGCGGGGGCTGGAGGGGGACCACAGAGGATGAAAGTCGGCAACCACAGGGAGCACCGTCTTAGACGTTATCTCTTTATAGGTATGCATCAGAGGTATATATTTGGCCCAAATCGGCAGCGATTGACGGTAAACCACAAGTGCCGCTTTCATGCATCATGTCGACCTTGTGGGATTGATACACCGCTAAAGGGTTGGCATGCATGGTGCACCTATGGCATAAATACATGCTTGGTGAATTGGTAATGGCAACAAATGGATATGAAGCATTAAGGTATCATGTCGTCCTTAGAGGGTTAAAGGAGGCGTTTCTAGGCGTTGGTTGAGGGGAGGGTCCGGGGTAGGAGACCGGGCGGCGCTGTGTGCAGCTGACCGAGGCTGTCTGGGCGGGGCCCGGGGAGCCACACCCCGTCCTCCCGGTCTCCGCCACCCCTGCCGCCACGGCACCCTCCCCTTCTCTCACCTGAATGACATAGGCAACGAGGGGCAGTAAATGGTATGGAGACAAGATACTTAGGAGATGGCGGGGAAGAGGAAGAAAGTGACATAAAATCGGTGGTCATAGACGTAACATTGGGGAACTACGTGTAAAGTTGTTGTGAGTAGTATATGGACATGTCGGCTATTAGATGGCGAAACAATACATGAATCTTGTACAATCTTTATGCACCCTACACTTGGCATGGTTTGATTGAAAGAAAAACATGAGAATTGATGAAGTAAACTGCTTCTCCAAGACTGGATGCAGAATTAAGAAGCCAGAAACATTGGTTGAATAACATACTAATTAATACAATGACGCAAAAGTGTAATTTCGTCGTAAGTAGTATATGAAAAGGCGGATTATGTGATGGGGAGAAACAATGCTAGTTACTTTATTAATTAACATATAACGATGAAATAAAATCTCCGATGAAAACAACGCATACTAGAAAATATGATACAGGCAGACCTATGCAGATAAAGGAATAGGGAATAATGGGGAAACTGGCGATGTGGGTGCTGAATCTGCAAACGCTGTGTATATTCGGCGTGAGTAGTATATGAATATGTGCGTCATTAGATGGGAAACAAAGGACTACGTTAGAAAGAATAAGCAGGGTCTACGGTATTGCACTGTATAGTTAAAGGGAAACTTGATTAATTAGATAACATGTTGTAAATACTTCTCTGACAAATTCGGAAGAACGTTTTTTTTTTCAATATTTTTGGTCAATAAAACTATAAAATGTGTGGTAAAGGGGACAAGCCTTTCATAACTTTTTTTCTGATGGAAAATGGGAGTCTCCCGATAAATTTTTATAATAAATGGATAAGTTCGAGGTGTATTCCCGTCAATGGCCGTAAATTATGATATAATATAAATGTATTTACGGAAATGACATTTTTCTATATGTTTGACACAGCATTGCATTATGTGTACAAGGGATGATCAAAGTGAACCTAAGTATGCCTATAATGTACAAGTCAACACATTGAATGTCAAAAACAAGAGAGTGGTATTGCTACCCTGCATATGTAAATATACACATTCCATTTTTCCTCTTTATCATATTTAATTTGCCATTTCACTCGTCAGTCACCAGGATTCCACTCGGAACGCTTTGGTATCCTAATTAGAATTATGTCAATGTAAACACTCCTCCGCCCAAGACACACACGCCATTAGTACTCCAAGTAAATAGGTAAATAAACACATACCACGGACACTCAGCTACCCAGGTAACCTACCCTACACCCAGGTACTCTAATTTAGGCGATGGACATACTTCTAACTTCAACCCTGCATGTGTGTAAGGATACTTAAGACCCGACATTGTTGTAGCTCAAACCATAGGAATTTCCGGTAACATGGCCAGGGACTGTAAAATAGTTAAGTCATCGTTTACTTTTTTTAAATGGAAGTAGACGAACAGTTTTGCCATTGTCTCTAAAAATGCTAACTGAAAATTCTGAATATCTTTTTCATCCCCAAAATGTCTGGTATCAACCCATTATGTCTATAGGCTAGGACGGGTTGCATGAAACACACCATTTTCTTGGCCCTCAATTGTATGTCCCATAGACCACTATCAAATTGCTTATACCACAACAGCCACCTAACTAGCTCACTACTACCCTACTTAGTTTAGCTGCCCCCAACCCATCACACAACTTATACTATACTTAGTAGGCCAATTCTCATCATCCCCTCCTCCACGTTGCTACCTTCATCTAAACGAGTACCGCACGTACGTTAAGACTGCCCCCACCCTTTGCCACAGTATAGTGCTTTAACTACCCGCACCCCACCCCATACTCATTGAGAGTCAAGTCTAACTGCCCACCTCCCCCTCCCTATACTGGTCATACCTGCAGTGTCGTACCTGTATATCAAAACGAAGACGTCAGGGTGACACCTCCGTACCATCAATCACCTATACAGCCCATGGACATCAAGTCAAGTGTCAATCAGCCCTCCCACACCCCCCCCTACACCCCACACCACCACAACTCCATCACCCCCTACCTTCCATACTTACCCTTTATGGACGTCACAATGCCTAACGTCTTCATGTCCATCTGTCGTTATAATGCACCAGTGAAAGACCGGCGAGTGTCTTTGCCAGTGCCTCATTGGTGCATCATGATACACTTATGCAGTACTGGCGAGTTACTCGGGTGTGCTACATTCACACATGTCATGCATCATGCCGCCAGAGGGACGTAGGTCATTGAAACACTATGCTGCCCTTAGAGGATGGATTCCCCATCCCAGGTAGATGTTGGAGCTGAGGGGGTGGGGGGGGGGGGGTGGGGGGTTAACTAGGGGTCATTAGGAGGTAGAAGTGGTCACAGAAAATGACCTTGAGACGGTCAATATCAGAGGGCGCCGGTCCCAGAAATGATGACCCACAATTAGCTGGGTAAGGGCTTAATTAGCATAGGCTGCCGGGGCCTACCGCTCACCTAAGGAACGCCTAATGACAAGCGGACGGTAAATACGGGGAGACCACCTCCCCTGGATACTGTAACGGATAGCTCTAGTTGGCTGCAATCTTCTTAGACCTTTAAGGACAGTATATTGCTTTCATGCATTCTGCTATTTTGTCGTTATGATAAACGAATGCAGTAGTACTATGTAGCAACCTGATGCTGCATTCATGCATCATGCGGACCCTGGTATGATGCACTGATATGCAGCGCCAGCGAGTGACTCAATTGTGCTACATTGGTGCATCATGATGACAAATGAACATAACAACATTGGTCGTTATTGCATTTTACGTTTACGCGCCCTGTATGTTTCCGCCTTACATACATACAGGGCGCGTAAACGTCCGTGCGTAGCCGCGTAGCCGACGCTTCACAGGGCATTTCTTACGCTCTACGCGCCCGTCACCATGGCAATTTCCGTCCGCGCGTAGAAAACGCGTCCTGTTTGTTTTCGCAGGAGGTAGACAGATGAGATAAACTGATGGATATTGTTATGCATATGGATCTCACGTATTGACATATTCATGTGTATCATTACTTGGCTCTAATTGAAAGGCGTGACTTTGTTCAACGAATTTTTGCCAATAAAAATCTTTTCAAACAAACAAACAAAAAACATAATGCCGTTCTTAAAGATTTAAATCATTCCGGTTTACGGTTGAGTCGGTAGTGATTGTTCCCACATTCGTCATCCAGTTTAAACTAAATTGAAATGATTGGATTCTAGTTGGTTTGTCTAATGAGTCTAGAGACAAGTGTATCCTCATTGGTTTTACTGGTTATTTCATTATCTATTCCAGATCTCAGACTGGGTTCTTTGCCATTGCATTAGTGAAGGGGGTTCTATTTAAAAATAAGGCTGAAGAAAGCGCGTTTTTGGCAACATGGTCTAGAAAGTAGCGTTGAATTGAGTATTAGGCAACAATGTCGACTCGCTGAGTTCACTTGCGGAATGCAGGGTGGACTGACAAACTTCCAAATTTACCATAAATAGGTGAAATTTCAAACAAAATAAAAATACAAAAATTATATACAATGCATCAATACACAGAATGAAGGAATAAGATTGATATCAAAACGCAGCAAACGCCAGATATTAGTAAGTATCCATCGCACACTTGTACATAATTACCAAAAGACGGTAGAATAAATATGGAGAGACATTACATAGGAATAACCTGCTATGCGGCACGGGCCGGGCGGACAAGGGCACATAGATACACAAAGACTGATGCAGCTTGGCAGAGTGTACAGAGAGGTGCACCTTATTTTAGATCAGGTGTGAGTATTGACCAGACCAGTTGATGGATGAGTAGCATTAAACCACTCAGTACTACTCCCGGCATCTACTCGTGCCGAATAAAAGATAACTGTGTTCCAGGCTGCTCAACCATAGCTCCAAATAAGACCCTAGATTTTTGGGGGGATCTTCAGAAAGTCTCCAACTAACATCAGGGGCCTAAATAATTGACTGCAGTTTTTCTTATATATAACTGAGATATCCAACCATTTCTTAAACCTTATTTCCCTACCATGTTGCCTGGAGCAAATCTTTATCTATTTTCGGCCTCGGTAATGTTCGTGGGCTGATCGGTAAAGTCCGTGAGCTGCTCCTTGATTGCCCCAGAATTACTCCAGACACCGAAGGTTCGTCATCAATGCCAGAGTTCAATTTCCTACAGCCAATCCATAACTGGCCAGTGCTAAGATCTCCACCCCGAGCTGCTCAACTCCACCCCGAGCTGCTCCCCAGACGTTCATTAACCAGCCTCAGGGCTGATGAGTCGATGGGAGGAGGTCTGTGGGGTTGGGGTGGAAATAGCAAATTGTAATTACATTTTGGCTTGTACCTGACTGGTATGGGAGGGTTCGTATCAAGGAGGGAGGGGGTTGTTGGGGGGGGGATAAGCGGCAGGGCACGGGGTACGTATGAAGAAGATACATGGGAGGACAAAGCAGAGTCAGATGCAGCTCTGGCGATTAAGTCTGATATTGGTACACCAAAATCATTCAGCATGATTCAGAGTCGTACATGATGGAACAACAATAGGAGCAACGCATGACACACTGACCACATTCTGACTAAATGCCAAAACGATTCAGTTCTAACAAAAGCAGACAGAGTCATACAGTTTTCCAGATCACCAGTCACCCTTACAAACCCATAAGTCACAGCTACTCACTCACGTCCTATGACACACTGTGACGTCATCCATGACGTCAGCTGTGAGGTCAGGGGGATCCAGCGCTGGTCCCGGCAGTTGACCATGTTATCATGATGACGTAGGGAGGTCATCAAGTAAGGATTCTGGCCAGATCTGCACCCGCCCACCTCATGGTATGGATCCGTTCCGCGCCAAACCAACCTACAATCTTTACACCTTTCCAGAGGATATCCTCAGATATGATCGCTATCCATTCACCATACTGCCCCCGGAGCCCATCTCAGTTTGATCCAGTGTGGACCTAAGACGTGCCATCCAAAATTCAACAGGCTTGGCTACGAACTGAAAATTCATAGGTTGAAAGGGTTAGTCAGTACAGACTATCCTAAGTTCTTCATTATGTGTGTTAGTCACAATGGCAAAGTTATATTCAAAAAGGACTGAGGGGTCAGTCAGTCATCATTGGTGTGTACCTTAGTTGTTGTACATGTATTTGTATACCACTAGTTGGTGCCATCTGTAAGATACTATGATGACCACTCAGTGGCTACCCCTGGGAATTAAAAGTAAGGTGGGTTGATCATTACTGACCAACCTGACAATGATAACGTACCTAGGTTGGTCGTATAGGGAGCCAAATGACTAACTAGGTTAGGTACTAGTGACTGAAAGATTGGTCGTATAGGGAGCCTAGCAATATCAGTGCAGTCAGGCTGCAGTTACTATAACATTAGTACTCCAGTTTCTGTGTAGCATTCTTAAAAAGACACTGATGGTATATTGTAATTAAGAACTAACCCCTGTGCCAATCAGGAATCACATCAGTGAGACAGGAAGGCAGAAAAAAAAGGCGAGACAATCAGTGGAAGGGGTTTGCACGCACCATTTCTGCAGAGATTGACCCCCGACATCACCCTACGAAGCTATCATATGCAGTTGCTTTCATATAGTTCGGCACATTTGATATTAAAATGACAGTTGTATAAAATGGTATATGTAAATAAAAGCAAGTATAGCACAGGTTAGTACTCAGTAGCAAGAAACGTACATTTTATTGTATATGTACAGCACGGGTTTATAAAGTTTAGGCCTGTATGCAGCATTTCTCGGAAATTGGAACCATCCACCTCCTTTTGGTGTGTACATGAGACCCCAAAGAGAGAGAAAAAGAGACAGGACGAGAGGGTCAGAGTTAGAGAGGAACATCCAGAGGACACTGGGATAGTCAGACGCGTATGAAGCAACTATTAAACCGCTTTTTTGGAGGGGGGGGGGGTTAAAAACTTATATCGGAATGGTATAGAAAAGCAATGTTTGAGCCCTATCTAATCTGATATGGAGCCTTGGAGAGGTAAGATTTGAAAATTATGTAGGCCTATAGTAATTTGTATATGATATTGACAATTTATCGGGAGGGGGGGGGTATATCCAGGCCCCATACCCTACACCACTGGGCAGCACGGCAGCCCGACAGACAGACAGACAGCTAGACAGACAGACAGACAGACAGAGCGGTAGGGTGGTGGTGAGTAGAGTCTGATTGGTGAGTGGTCAGAGACAGAGCCCCCCCCCCCCCCCGAGACTGATGTCTATGTGGTTGGAGGTTAACCCCTGCTGCACACCCAGATTACATCAGCTCCATTTACCTTATTGTCTCTGCACCCAGGGGGGTCTCTGTCCACCCCTCAGGTCACCTCTCCCCACCTCTACCATGATCATCGCCACTATCTTATCTAGTACTTTAAGGGCCGCATAGTGCATTAATGTGTCCTGTCCTTTGTCTTATGGTGCATGAATGCAATCATGGCGAGTAACTATCCACTGCAGCATTCAAGTTTCATGCCGACCCTACAGGTTTGATACATTCCTGAGGGTTTGACATGATGCGAAAAAACCCTGGTGTGTGGATTCGCTAGTGTTCCATTCATGCATCATGACACCGAAGGGCATAGCACATTAAATCACTATGCGGCTGTTAAAGGGCTCAACTCACTCATATCTTATAGTGATTGCAAACCTTCATTTGGGATAAAAGCAAGTTTTCAGATGATAGTGGCAAAGCTGCATGCTTGATGGCGCAAATGGGAAACGGAGGAAACTTACTTCTGATAGATAACAAAAGTTGTGGAAAGTTTCAAAGACAATTATGATATTGTGCAATGTGTAGGCCTAATGGGCATTGTCCTGCTTATCACTGAGAAGGTTTCATTCAGGATATGGAATATAGCCGGCGTATGTTGCCTTGCCGCTTTGCAGTTTAAGGGTGGGGATATATAATGCTGTTTTACAAAAGAAAGAATATACCCCATTGCCTACAAAGGCATTTTCTGCTGAACCCTGACTTTGCACATGGCTGGTGGGCTTACAAAGACATGCTATTTATACTACTTAAGGCTCTACCCTGTTGCCATCTCCTCAGTCATGGATCAATCTCTATTTGTCTTACTAACATAGAACTACAGATTCCCCCTGAAACCGGGATGATTATAAATCAGGGTGGTATATGTCAACCACCGATTAGATATGTCTTCATGCACTTAGTGTACACCCATGAGTAGCGGACCATCTATAAACCCCCGACCTACCCCCCTACACCTTCCAATGAAGAATTGCTACTGCATAGCCTAGTCCAACTGTGACTCCTTCCACAAGTACATAACAGTATGACCAGTCTTGCATATTGTTGTCTAGTAGCAATCCCTCACAACACTTTTCGGAAAACAACCAATTATTGCAAAGCATAGTGGGTACAGGAAACAATGTTCTGATGGCACATTTTGATGTCGGTTTCGGAGGGAATTCTCTCCCAAATGGCTGTTGTGCGATGTATACCTTACATATAGCACAGCCTGCTGGATGAATAGCTGCCCTTTTCCTTTGAGGGCCACGATGTGCTTTATTGCGATCCAACATGGTGTATGCATGCAGTCCTGGTGAATAAACCCACTAGGGCAGGATTAATGTATGATGCCTTTGGGAGAGTATCAACCTCGTATGATTTAGAATAAATCATGACCCCAGCCCTGGCGAGTTACTCATCAGGTGTGCATTTATGCATCATGACGATATAGGACACAATGCATTAAAGCACTATATTGCCCTTAAAGGGCCCCAGCCCTGACCCTGCTACCATGACCAGCCCCAAGTAGAGGGCCTTGCACGGCTTATCCGGCCATTTATGATATTGGTGTGTGAGACCTGAGTTTTTATAGCCTCCATCCATCACCAGGGGGAGCCTCGATCTGATCTTATCATCCGGGTCTCTTTGCATCCGGGCCCTGACTGCAGCGACCCCTGTCAGGAACAGGGTGAACTGAAGGAGGGAGGGGGCAGCAGGTCCGAGGTAAAGGGGCTTCAGGGAGCAGGGTTTGAAAGTTGAATACAACTATAAGAAGGCAATGCATAATGCTGTGGGCCGCATAATTCTTTGGGATCGCTAAAAGGATTATGTTGCTTATCAAAGAACCTTAGTGCTGTTACAGTAAACCTCACTGGGCTATTATTACGTAAACTCAGCCAAAGGAAATCGCGATGCCACGTAGTAATATTGAAAAAAGAAGCTAAGGATAGAGGTCCAGCATAAGAAAAACTAGAACGTACTCGGAACTCAAATGCAGCAGTAGAGAATTACTCGCCAGGACTGCATTCATGCATCATGACATCGACAGCAAAGCGCGTTTATATGAAAGTACAATTTGACCGAGTGCAATGCATGCGACCACAAACCCTTGGGATGGATTTTTGCTTTAGGCTCAACTTGTTAGGACATATTTTGCGTATTGGTGTAATAAAAAAAAGCAGAAACAAATCACGACCATCATTCCTATCTTAGCAAGAATGTGTGTAGAGTATTTCTGTTTGCAGCTTTCTTTACTCTGACTCTCCTGATACTACTCCTCCAGTACACTGATAAAATGAAGGGATCCAAACTTTTCAAAAGGTTGTCTCATAAGAAGAGTTTAGGGTCTTTAATGTGACGGTCATAAAATAAATGAGTTAAAGGTTGTCTATTTGATGAACTGTCCGGTTACCATCCCACAAGACAAGACTAGGGTCATCTAACTGACAATGTTAGCCCAGGCAGTGGCCCACTCCAAGTGACAAGTCTAAGGTCGTCAAATTCACAACCCAGAATAGTTAACCCTTTATTGGCTGCAAACTGCTTTAAATGTGCTTGAATCCCTTTGTCGGCATGATGCATGAATGTAGCCCTGGTGAGTCTATTCGCCAAGCCTGCATTCATGCACCTTTGGAAATGCATCAACAGTTGGGTGAGTGTACTTGCCAAGGCTGAATTCATGTACATTATGATCACATAGAGCATGGCACCTTAAAGCACTATGTACCCCTTAGAGGGTTAACCTGTGCAATATAACCTCTACTTCACTGCAGGTGGAGCTAACTGGGTTCTGCCTAGGCATAATTGTTGTTCATGTCTGTCTATATTTTTTAGGTTTATAATAGCTAATTCATACAAACATAGAGGTATGTAGGTTAGGGGAATTCCTGCCATATCCCCAAGTCTATATTGAGAGTATTTCTACCCTTTAGTTACAGACTGCTAACACTAATGTGGATGTCATACCAATGGGAGTTTCCTAGCAGCTATTGTACCATAGAAATAACCACAAAAGAGGTGTATGTGCCCTACACATATTTGTTTTGTCTCAATTATATCAAAACATTGATTCCTTTACCTTTTCTAGCCTCCCCAATAGATAAATCTCAGGATTCTCCATAACATGAATGTGTATTCCCATAAATATGATTAAAAGCAACATAGAAATTATGCAATTCATTCCCCAACTTTATACAGAATGCATGTTATACTGATGCCACCTACAGGGAAAATCCTGAATCAGACCCTGGTTGACAAGTCTAGGGCTGGCATGAGTCAGGTTTTGGGCTGGCACATACCAAGTGTATCTTCTATCTGACAACTACAGCTAGAGGACCCACTCTCTTGTCACTTAGAAGAGTCTGCAGACGAGTTTACTTTTTGAGTGTAGGGACTGGGGTATGCTTGTTAGATGTAATAGATGGGGCCCATTTGGAGGAGATTGTATCTCTACATCTGCACGAGGATCTAGATCTGGGCAAGGGGCCGCTAGCAGGCCAAGGCAGGAGGAGGGTATGAGGGTACGGGTGAGTGAGATAGACAGAGGGACAGCTAGAGGCAGCGAGGCGGAGTTTCCAGGGAGTAGCATATGCCACGAGAAGGAGTATAGCCTATGGCAGGGAAGAAGGAGAAGGAAGGGGAGAGGGTAGTGTGTGATGAAGCGAGGATAAGAGGAAACAGGAGGGAGAGGGGAAAGAAGGAATGGGGGAAGGAAGGAAGGAATTCAGGAATAATGGATGGTAGCTACATATATACATGTACATCAAATGTATGGGAGATGGTTGGGAAAAGGGAAGTTTAAAGAACAGAAATTGAAAGGAATTAAAGTAGTGAGTTATCAGAAAAGAAGAGCTATAAGACGTATTGAGATAAGAGCAGACATTGCAGCAGTGCGCCTGCCATGGCTGGTCAGTAGAAGCAGATACTAGACGGTAAAACCTGCCACAGTTGCCGCCACTGGCAGAATGGAAGTAGTATATAATGTATCGGAACGGGACTATGCTTAAGTACTGTTTATTACTCAATCGACATGCAGCCAATCAGAGGCCTCCATTTAGTCACGTGACCGGAAGTGACCTACTTAGGGGATTAGTGGTGACGTCACTTGACCTAGTTAGCCAGTCAGAGGCCGCCATTTGGTCACGTGACCGGAAGTGACGTCATATGACCTACTTATGGACCGGAAGTGACGTCATATGACCTACTTAGGGGACCGGAAGTGACGTCATATGACCTAATTTAGGATCACGTGACCGGAAGTGACCTGATGAGTCACGTGACCGGAAGTGACGTCACATGACCTAATGGACAACCGGAAGTGACGTCATGTGACCTCATTGAGGATCACGTGACCGGAAGTGACCTGATTGATCACGTGACCGGAAGAAGTGACGTCACGCGACTTAATGAAGAGATGAGCGTCTTTAAGGGGTCACGCGCTTTAAAATGTGATATATATTCTTTTTGGAGGAGGAGGAGGCGAGTCTCTTATTTTTTTTGGTAAACCAATAAAAAACACAACAATATAAGTTTGTTTTTTCATTTTATTTTTTTATGAGCGACTGGAAGTGACTTATTGAACTAGGTAGAAGTGTTCTTTAGAGTGTATAAGGGGGGAGGGGAGGGGAGGGGAGGGGGGGAGGGGGGCCCTTTAAGATGCATGGGGAGGGGGGCGCTTTTAGGATGCATGGGGTGGGTGGGGGGGAGGGGAGGGGAGGGGAGGGGGGAGGGGGGCACTCTAGGGGGGTGGGGGGGGCACTCTAAGGGGCGTTTGTCTCTTTTAAGAAAAAAAGAAAGAAAAGAATTTAATCGAGAGACACACTTCTTCCTCTCGAGAGGAAGAAGTGTGTCTCTTAATTTTTTTGTTTAGGAAGTGATGGTCTTTAGGATCACGTGACCGGAAGGAAGTGACCTGATGAGGCACGTGACTAGAAGTGACGACGTCACATGCCCTAATGAGGCGATCAGCCGCGACCGGAGGAAGTGACACTTTAAGAGGACACGCGACTTAATTGTTATAATATTTTTTTTTTACTTACTAATAAAGAAGACGTATGAAAATAAAACACAGCAATTCACATGTCCGTTGTTCTCGTTGTTTCTTGCTTGATAAAGTCAAGTAATATCGTGATGCCAAGGTCAAACTTTCCCATGTCCTCAGTCAACACTCGAAGGAGTTCAAAAGGTGTACTGCCGGCACCGTCAGCTTCAGCTTGCCACATTTTCAACACTTGGAAGGCCCACTCAGCGGGACTTCCTCCGCATTCGCATTCTTCAGCGATCTTATCTAACCTCTCAGGCGACATTTTTAAATGGTCCCCCCACCTCTTTCCACCTGCTACCTAGGCGTCTGCCGAGGGCGCCCAAGTGCTTATGCATCGCGTGCGAGTCGGGGTTCTCGAAATCCAACCCCTGCCTGTGGAGAAGGGTCATCCACTGAGCCAACAGTTCCACTCGTCTAATGCGGGTGAAGACGTGGCCGAGCTCTCCCCATCTATGACGATGCGGGGTTTCATCCCACCAGACTCGGAACATCGCCATACACAGCTCCTCCGGTGTCTTGACACTGCGCTCTACTAGAGCATGCATACGGGCGGCGGTAACTTTTAAGCTACTGCCCAACACTCTCCAAGATCCGCTCAACTCTTTACCTAGTTGACGAAGCAAGGCGGCGCTATATGCTAAGCGCTGCTGTCCTACCTCTCTATTCTCCCCATCGGTCTGCACCGCGCGTCTCACGTCGTGAAGCCGCATTAACTTTTCAGGTGGATAAGGGGGTGAAGGCGAGATTGAAAGTGGAATAGCTTGAGCCATCTCGTCTCGTCTTGGCGGCGGCGGCGGCGGCGGCGGTGGTGGCGGTGGTGGTGGTAGTAGACGTTACTGTGGTCAGAGGCGATATGGTTTTTTTCCAACAGAAATCAGAGCTTTTTATACAGAGGGAGTTTAATCCTATTTCCAACAGCACCCCAGCTGTCTAGCGACCTGTCCGCATGACGCTTTTCAGCCGCTCCGCTCCTTAAGAGCTTCTTAAGAGCTTAGATGACGAGGAGTATGTCATCGCTATCGGTGGAGGCCAGCTGAAAATGGTGTTTTTTCCTCATCCATAGCCTTACCTCCTACCCCCTACCTGAGGACGACTCTCTCTCCCTCTGACATTCATTGTAACAAACGTCAGAGGTCAGGTGAAAATCGGATTTTTTCATGCACAGCCTTAGTCAGCTGTCACCCCTATTGAACTAGCCGGCCGCCGCCGGCCGGCCCGGTCTACTCACCACGGCAGGAGGCGGTGATTTTTTTTGTTTTACACTTAAGTCGCTCACCACATGCACACGACTCTACTCACAGACAGACACACTCGTCTTAGGGGGTCCTGCTTCACGCCACACGCCTCCTGTAGTTTTTTTTGTATACACACTCTAAGCTCATGACCGTTAATCCTTTATACAGCTAATGCGCGTTGAATTAGCACAGTCGGTACACCGCCCGCTCATGTCAGTCGATCTCTCAAAAGAGAGGGGGGGGGGGAAAGGGATCCAGCTGAAAACGTCACGCATTATGTCTTTTGTTTCTCTTTGTGAATGGCCGCCGGTCAGCCGGCGGCAGCAACCGCTTAATCCTTTATACAGCTAACGCGCGTTGAATTGCTGAACAGGGTGGTAAGTAGCTTAGCTCATGCCAGTCGATCTCTCAAAAGGGGGGAAAGGGATCCAGCTGAAAACATCATGCATTATGTCTTTTGTTTCTCTTTGTGAATGGCCGCCGGTCAGCCGGCGGCAGCTGAACAGGGCAGTAAGTAGCTTAGCTCTAGAAGCGAGAAGGCGTATATAAGGGGTCTGGAGACCCCCATTCACTAACTCAGTCTTTTGCCGCTCTCTACAGTCACCACCATGAGCAAAAGACAACACCTAGTGCCGTCCAAGGATCTAAGCAAGTTCAAGAACAAGAAGACTACGCGGAACAGCGCTCGTTTAGCGTCAGCGCCTCCTCTTGCTACTGAAGATGAGACTACCGCCGCAACCGCTTGGTCTTATCACCCTCCCGCTGTAGCGAGCGCTCGCAGCAGTAGTAGTAGCGGTAGTAGTAGTAGTAGTAGTAGTAGTAGTAGTAGTAGTAGTAGTAGTAGTAGTACTACTGGTAGTAGTCGTCGTGCTAGCGACGTTGTTACACTCGCGACGGTTGTTGCTGCTAAGCGCGCTGCCGCTGCTACTGCTGCCCCGCCTGCTGCTGCTGCTGCTGCTCCCCGTGCTGCTGCTGCTGGTGCTGGTGATCCTCGTGCTGCTGGTGCTCTTCGTGCTGCTGCTGCGCCTGCTACTGCTGCGCCTGCTACTGCTGCGCCTGCTGAGGCTGCTGCGCCTGCTACTGTTGCGCCTGCTGCTGCTGCTGCTGCTGCTGCACCTGCAGCTGCCGCTACTACTACTGACGACAACACTCCTGGCACAGCGCAGTACTGGCAACCGGGTTTTTACCTCGCCACTACTGTTGCTGATTTTGATGACCTGCCGCACGTTGCACAGCCCCTCTCCACCACTACATCAACCGACGCCATCGACGCCACTCGCGCTGAGACTTACAGTACGACGAACCCGAAGGGCAACGGGTGGACGGTACGTTTTTTCGGCTCCCCTCTTCCACTACTTTCGAACTCACTTCCACTGGTAGCGCGTCCGGTCCGTGGCGACTGCCCTCACCGCCACTTTACAAGGGCGGGGGCGCTTCATCTTCTACTGCTACACTCAGCACCGACGGCGTGTGGCTGCTCTGTTCCAACAACGAGTCGTCGGATACCAGCGCTGACGCTGCTCCTGTTATTGGTTCTGCTGCTGATTCAGCTCACGCTGATGGTGTTACTCTTCTTGCGGGTCTGAAACGTTCTAAGGTGGGTTCCAGAACAACAAGGCCTACTAAGAAGAGAAAAATACAAGAAAAAGAAGAAGATGCACGAGAAGAAGCAGAGAAAACCCCCCGTCCTCTCGGGTTAGAGTTCTGCTTAGACGGGACTTTGAAGCTGGAGATCTGGGAGGACGAGGCTAGACTGTCTAGGAGGCCGCGCTACACAAAAGACGGCCAGGTGAAAGAGGCGACTCTGACCAGAAGCAAGCGAGTGCACTTCACCGCCGACGCGCTGCGCGAGCTAATAGCGCGCATCGCCGAGATCCGCGCAGTGGTGCGCATACGCGACACAGCGTCCGCGCAAGGAAGACCTAATCACACCCCCTGGTTCACAGTGCTGGATGAGGAGGGCGAAGTGTACGCAGCTGTAAGCTACTACAGCGGTAAGAACCTCATCCACGTGCGCAAGTACGAAGGTCCTGACAAAAAACCCACACAGCAGGGGGTGACGCTGTCCGCCAGAGCGCTCAAAGAGTTGGATGACAAAACAGAGATTATTCTCAAATTTCTCGGTATAGATTTGGAATGAGAGACGCTCAACGCTCACGCACACAGTGTTTGACGTACGCTGTATGAGACAGACAGACGGATACACAGACAGCAGACAGATAGATAGATAGATAGATAGATAGATAGATAGATAGATAGATAGATAGATAGACAGATAGATAGATTGATAGATAGATAGATAGACGGCTAAGTAGTTGGGAAAAAACTTTTTTTAATTGGTAACTAAGTGAAAAAACAAAAAAAACAAAAAAAAACATGACGCAGTACGTCTGCGAAAAGTGTTTCAAAATTTTTTAAAAGACCGTACAATCACGAGAGACACGTAGAAAAATGTAGAGTAATACCTAAGTTTTGCCCTCTATGCGGCGAAGGCGATTGCCGAAAGATCACCTGTCGACGCGAATCTCTGGACGGGGTGACTATCCCTCCGCGCATATGTGCTGTACCGAACGGTGAGGAAACGTTCACGGCGAATTGGCCTGCAATACAAACGGGCGTCAGGATGCACAGGACTCGCGTGAGTGTAACAAACTTCAGGCTACCAACCGGCGAGTTGAGTGACGCTGTAGATACTATGCGTCGCATTCACTTCACGCAAAGATTCAGATACAAAGTGGGTTTCTCGGTAGGCTTACTCTTACAACACAGAGAAGACAAGAGCAAACTGCGCTACTTTCACGCCTCCCAGAACAACGCAACTCTCATACAACCGCTCCCTACTATAACTAATTCAGAAACTTTGGAAGAGCTCCTCTCAAAGATGGAAAACACCGTCGCTTGCAGAAGTACGGAAACTTTGCGACGCTGACACCAAGTGGCACGTTCTTTTTCCTACCAATTTGAACATTTGCGTTTACATGGGACCGGGGGAATTTCCCATAGGCGGTAGGATCACTCTGGCCGGTCGAGTTGGAAAGAGAAGCGGCGTGTTAGATTTTCCCAACAAGGACAACCTCTGCGTCTTCCGCTGCATTTCCTTTCACTTATACAACACCAGCAAGCGCGCTTCAGATTTGTTACGTCAGTTCTGTCCCGCTGCCACACCTGAAACCTTTCCGGGTTTGAACATCCGCGACTTACCCGCGTTAGAGAACTTGTTTGACATACAAATAGCGGTTTACACCGCGTCGCGTCAGGTGCCGGGGCGGAAGTTGAGAAGACGCGTTACTCTGATCAGACCGCCTTCCAGAACTCTGGCCGCCCGAGGTAAAGTCAACCTACACCTGACGGCGAAAGGCGGTTTGCACGTCTCTCTGGTCACGGACTTCAACGCGTACGCGGGCATATACGAATGTTGCAAGTGTAAGGCGGCGTTCACCACCGAGTTCTTGCTGAAGAGACACAGGAACCAGCTTTCCTCTTGCCGACAAGTCAAGTTGCACTACGTAGGTGGCATCTACCAAAATTCGAGAACGATTTTCGAAGCGCTAGCAGACTTCTCCATTTTTCCTCCCGACGGACATTCCGGAATCTACCCTTACAAGATCACCTTCGATTTCGAGGCTTTCTTCAGACCGTGCAGAGAACCGTCGACGGAACACGTGTCCCTGCTGTGGGATCACGTCCCTTTGTCGGCTAGCGTCGCATCCGACTTTCCGGGGTGGGAGGGACCAGTCTGCTTCGTCAGAGAATCCGACGCAGATTCCGACCCCTTGTTAGACCGAGTTTTAAATCAAATAAACGAGAACGCCAAAGTCATCGGGGAAGCTGTGCTAGAACTTTACCGACCGACGTTAGCGAAGTTAGATGCGGCGATAGGTGAAGCTCTCCTGCTGGAGGAGGCGACATTCACCCCTTCTCCAGGCGGCTTCGCTGCGGCTCAGACCAGACACCCGTTAGTTCAACTGAAGAAGCGGCTTCTGAGATACATCCGTCAAGCTCCAGTCGTGGGCTTCAACTCGGGGCGTTACGACTTGAACCTGATCAAAATACGCCTTCACTCGTTCTTTGCCTCCGGAGACCGAAGAAACCAAGAATTCAGCGTCATAAAGAGAAGCAATCAATACTTGGCGGTTTACACACAGCACACGGTTTTCTTGGACGTAGTCAACTATTTGGCACCCGGTTACAACTACGCGAACTATTTGCGAGCTTTCACCAGAAACGAAGAGAAAGGTCACTTTCCTTACGAATGGATGACGTCTACCAGGAAACTGGGAAACAGAACACTGCCACCGAGATCGGCTTTTGACAGCGAACTGACGGGCGTCAAAATGTCCGAATCCGACTACGCCGCATGTCAGAAAGTTTGGTCCGACGAGAAGATGCAAACTATGGGAGATTACTTGATCCACTACAACAACAAAGACGTCAAACCTTTCATAGAAGCTCTGAAAAATCACGCTAAATTTTTCCAAGATCGCGGCATTGACATTTTGAAAGACGGGATTTCTCTCGCCGGTTTGACTTTACGGTTCCTCTTCCAAAACCTAGAAGACGCGTTCACAACGTTCCCCCAGTTCGACGCCGTCCTCCACGCTCTGATCAAAGAAAATCTAGTCGGCGGTCCTTCCATCATCTTCCATAGATTTCACGAGAAGGGCACCACGCGGATAAGGGAGCACAAGTACGGCGAAGAAGCGAGACCGTGCCAGCACATCCTAGGCCTAGACGCTAACTCTCTGTACTTGCGATGCATGAGCGAAGCGCACTGCACTGGCTATTACGCGGTGAGACGACCTGAGACCGAGTTCAAGCCCGAAATTAGGCAAAGAAACTCTCACAGCGCTTTGGAGTGGTTACGCTTCGTAGAGCACGACCGCGACGTGAAACTGCGCCACGCTTTCAACGGCGGCGAGATGGTTCTAGGCTGTCGAAGAATTCGCGTCGACGGGTTTCACGCGGCCTCTAATACGGTTTTCCAGTTTCACGGGTGTTGGTTCCACGCTCATGAGTGCATACCGTCGCACCGATATCAGTGCGCTTCACTGAGGGAGGAGAGACGCGACAGAACGGCTAGAGTAAGCGCTTACTTGAAAGCGCTAGGTCACAAGCTGGTCGTCATGTGGGAGTGCGAATGGAGAGAGATGAAGCGTCAAGATGAGCGGGTTAAGGCCTCCCAACAACACTGGAAGGTTGACGCTTTGAAAGTGTCTCGAAACGGAATGAGCGGGAGCGACATCCTTTCCGCTGTCAAAGACGGGAAAATGTTCGGTTTAGTTCAAGTGGACATCACTACGCCGCCTCACCTACGAGACTACTTCGAAGAAATGACCCCCGTTTTCAAGAACGTGTCCGTTTCAAAATCAGACATAGGACCTCACATGTCAGACTTTGCGCAGGAAGAAAAGCTGTTGAACACGCCTCAGAGATGTCTGATAGGGAGTTACCACGGAAAAAATATTCTCTTGGGAACGCCCCTTCTCAAGTGGTATTTAGAGCACGGTTTGATAGTCACCAAAGTGCAGCTGGTCGTAGAATACCTACCTAAACGCTCCTTTGCCGGTTTCGCGGACGAAGTAACGGCGGCGCGAAGACGTCGTCACTTCTAGTCACGTGCCTCATCAGGTCACTTCCTAAACAAAAAAATTAAGAGACACACTTCTTCCTCTCGAGAGGAAGAAGTGTGTCTCTCGATTAAATTCTTTTCTTTCTTTTTTTCTTAAAAGAGACAAACGCCCCTTAGAGTGCCCCCCCCACCCCCCTAGAGTGCCCCCCTCCCCCCTCCCCTCCCCTCCCCTCCCCCCCACCCACCCCATGCATCCTAAAAGCGCCCCCCTCCCCATGCATCTTAAAGGGCCCCCCTCCCCCCCTCCCCTCCCCTCCCCTCCCCCCTTATACACTCTAAAGAACACTTCTACCTAGTTCAATAAGTCACTTCCAGTCGCTCATAAAAAAATAAAATGAAAAAACAAACTTATATTGTTGTGTTTTTTATTGGTTTACCAAAAAAAATAAGAGACTCGCCTCCTCCTCCTCCAAAAAGAATATATATCACATTTTAAAGCGCGTGACCCCTTAAAGACGCTCATCTCTTCATTAAGTCGCGTGACGTCACTTCTTCCGGTCACGTGATCAATCAGGTCACTTCCGGTCACGTGATCCTCAATGAGGTCACATGACGTCACTTCAGGTTGTCCATTAGGTCATGTGACGTCACTTCCGGTCACGTGACTCATCAGGTCACTTCCGGTCGCGTGATCCTAAATTAGGTCATATGACGTCACTTCCGGTCCCCTAAGTAGGTCATATGACGTCACTTCCGGTCCATAAGTAGGTCATATGACGTCACTTCCGGTCACGTGACCAAATGGCGGCCTCTGATTGGCTAACTAGGTCACGTGACGTCACCACTAATCCCCTAAGTAGGTCACTTCCGGTCACGTGACCAAATGGAGGCCTCTGATTGGCTGCATGTCGATTGAGTAATAAACAGTACTTAAGCATAGTCCCGTTCCGATACATTATATACTACTAATGGAGATGGATCAGTCTGCTACATTAACCCTTTAAGGACCGCAGAGTGCTTTAATTCACGATGACCGTTGTCATTATAATGAATGCCATCCTGGTGAGTCTACTTTACAGCGCTGTATTCATGCATCATACTGAACATACGGGAGTGTATCAACCCAGGAAGGTGAATGCAGCACTTGCGAGTTACTCGCCATGTCTACATTCATGCACTATGGTGACAAATGGACATAGTGTATCAAGCACTCTGCAGCCCATACGCAGAGTTAAGGGGTCATGACGTCGTGACGTAGTACTAGTGCATGATGGGTAGGGATGGACACTGCCCCCTGGTGTCAGAGGTCAACAACTCGTGACAAGGACAAAGTACCAGAACGAGGCAGCGTCTCAGTAACACAGATGGCTCAGGATACATCTCATTTATACTAACAGCCAACTCTAGGCCTTTTATTGTTGACCCTTTATGGGCTGCATAGTGCTCTAATGCGCTAAGCCTAAGGTTGATACATTCCAGAAGGGTCGACAAATACAGCAATGCAGTGCTGGTGAATTACTCGCCAGCACTGCATTATAATGACAGGATGTAGGCCTAATATTACGTTTAAAATGTCTTTAAATGGTTAAGGCTGAAGCCCATGCACCACCGAACTTTGTCTGGTTTTGACCAATGTACCAATGCATTGTTAATGCCGCATGCTTTGGTGCATCACGGCAACAAAGAAACATGAGCATTGCGCCAGCATCCGGTCCTTAAAGGGTTAAGGCTGATGCCAAGATCCGTGTTTTGTCTATTTTTCCCGTCGGATACCCTTTATAAATAACTACAATCTACAATCATAGAAGGCTCAATAATTAGAGAATAGAAAGCGATGTTCTCCACGTCGAGAATTACTGTTGCCCTATACTGCACTCAGATGCATTATAGGGCAACAGACAGTCGAGATGTGAGGAACGGGTTTTCTATTGTCTTTATAAACCGTTTATATGATTTATAAACGTTATGTTAATCTAGATACCATGATGTTGTTCATTTCCTGTGCCAATATAAGGCCCTTGACCTAGTTGCAGCAGCTCAGCGTGCACTGTTACTCTATAACGAACGGTCACGTGACTTCCCTGAGGCTATACTGCACGGCGAACCGTTTTATAAACCACTATACATACCTGTTCAATGAAGGTTTGCTCTTATCAGCTCGGATCTCAACAGCTCTTAAGTAGTTGTGGCTAGGGAAAACCCTTTCCACATCAATGAGGGCGTAAAGATGAAGTGAGACGTCAGTTTCAATACTTGGTATCTTTTATTAATAATAATATTAATATCAGAGTACCAGTCACTAGGGCTCAGTATATAAGTTACTGATGGTTGCAAGATGATAAGTGATTTCCTCCTCCATCTGCCCGGGGTATAAGTACAGGTGCCCGGCAGGTGGAGGGGGTGCCCATGTGACCGGAAGTAGATGTAACAGTGGTTTTCATTGGATAATATACATTTGACATTTGATTGGATAATTATATATTCATGGCTTTAACATGTGGTGTGCGCTGGACCGCGGGTGGGGAGCCTGGGTCCAGTGCATTATGGGTAATGGATTACATAATAAGTAGCATGCACACATGGGGGCTTTGTCGCCTGCCTCCAGGTGGGCTCCAGCCGGCTCAAGTGGCTTTGGCGGTGCCACACTGATTAAGGGTGTCCAGCTTTATAGCATTGTTTTATGTGTTGACAGTTAATCCTTGGGGTCAACATATAGTTCATTTGTTTTGTGTATAGGTGACCGGTCGGTGCCTTGTCGTCTGGACAGGCCGACCGTTACCTATTGTCCATGGGATAAGGGTCTGCTTGTGATCTATGGATTAATTATGCATGGGGGTTAGTTTGGCTTGGCTTAGTGAGTAATATGTATGTCTGACGTCTAGGTGTACTTTGATGGACATATGGATTGAAAATATGTATAAAGTATTGTGCGTATTACAAATAATAATAAATATGAATATTAATAATCATAAATCATAATTATGACGTAATATGACGTAATATGACGTAATACAATTGATGAAGGTATAATAAGGGGTTTTGTGGCGTGACAGCACCCCCCAATACAACTCCTGCACGCCCTCGTGCAGGCCGCGAAGTAGTAGAGGAAGAGTTATGTCACGCTTCAAAAGTATTTGTATGAACATTTTTTTTTGTATTTTATGATTTTTGATATATCTATCTTATGCGTTTGACTATGACTAGGTTCTTAATCACATTTTCTAGGTAGTACAGTGTTTTATACATACATGTTATGCAGTGGTAATAATAATATTTCTATGGTAACGTACTGGTACTATATGTCTCGCTTCCGTTCTATTTATATGATTATACATTTTTGGAAGCTTTTAACCTTTACCAATTATTTACATAATACAAGTCGTGGTACAGTGAAAAATGTGACGTACTGTTTCTATATGTCGCGCTTCCGTCCTAGTTTATAATACAATCAATTTATACGATAGGAAGCTGTAAGAACTTCATTTCAATAATAATATAAATGTACTAAGCGTTTACATAGGCCATGTGTAATACTTAGTATGGTATGATAGTACATGTATAGCAATAGGTTTTGAGCAGTATATTTTGTTTATGCAATGATCTTTGGCAATACTTGATTTTTGATATTCATTCTCAATGTCGAGGGGCAATGGAGGAAGTTCGTTCTGAGTTATCACCTTCTATAATAAATTTTTATGTTTCATTTCCTGTCTCACTCTTTTTCATAACAATGGCTGTCAATAGTTCGGTAGTGGTCATGTCTTTTGGGTTTTTGATAAGTGACGTAGTGTTGTCACTGTCGGGGTCAATGTCAATGTTGTCTTGGGTTTCAGTCGGATGTAGGGATGTAGTCATTTCAATAGTCTTAAGGGTTAATCCTGTGGTGGTGGTGTCGTCTTTCAGGGCCGGTATGATAGAAAACCGTGCCGCTAGGGGTAGTATGACGTGGTTGGGTAGATAGTATGACTTCTGTTTTCCGTTGATGTTGAATGATATGGGGCCGTTCCATGTCATGTTTATGCGTGGGTATGGGCATGACAGGGCTGAGATGGCCGTCAGGGTTGGTATAAATTCATTAACAATAGAGTCACGTTCGTAGGGTAGGGATAGCAGTGGGATGGTGTGATTGACGTGTCCTTGGTAAATTTTGAGCGTAATAGTAGGATTGGTTTTATGTCCAGGGTTTGTCATTCCAAAGTGACGTGCAATCTTGTTTTTACACTTGAAGATGGTTTTGATAACAGCGTATACGATTAACGCTACAAATATTAGGGTAAAAATGTTATGGGCATCGACGTATTGATCCAAATTAATAGTGTGATTTTCCTTGGTTTCACTCTGGGGGATGGGGTTAATAAATTTCCAAGAAATGTTGTTGGGTCGAGCACTAACTGTCGGGATGGTCGCGAATAGTGCTTTTCCTTTGGATACATATAATAAGTAGAAGAATCCTACGGCGTTTAGAATGCAAGTGACTGGTACTATATAGTTCCATACGGGGCTAGCGAAGAAGCTAGCTATGTTCTCCCGTATGGGTATGTCCTGTATGGGTCGGTCTAAGATGTCTGCTGCGTTGGTGGCTTCTATTAGAATATTCCTGGTGAAGGGTTCCAGGTCCAATGTAATGTCTGATGACAACTTGCTGATGTTTGTCATAGATTTGATGATAGCTTGTGTATGTAGATGTGGTATGTGTATTGGATCATGGTGTAGTGATGATGCTGTGATGTTGAGATTGTTTGTGAGTGCGAGTAGTATGGGTGTATTGGCCGCGTGCATTAGGAAATGTGTTGAAGAAGATTCGTTACAAGGAATTTTGGTGTTTGGGAGGTACAATGAGTCAAACTGTAAGTGGCACATACATGGGACACCAATAACTGCGTAGGCCGAAGCTTTCTTAGTAGTTGGTGTCATGTGCTGACAGATGACGTGGTAGTACTCCCTGTTAGTAGTTACTAAATATTTGTCTTTACCAATAGCTATAGCACGGGTTTGTATGGGTCTCAGAGGGTGTACTTGAAATGTGCAGAGTCTGGCTATGTCTGCCTGGTTACCTTTAAAGGCCGCCATGAGGCAGGTTGGCTGGTCACTGCGTATTCTAGGCATGGTCCTAGCGCATACTTTCAGTATTGAGCCTTGGCACGTAAGCAGATCTGCGTTTGTCATCTCTAAGTATAATGTCTCTGCCTCGTTGACAGCGAGGAAAGTTTTGTCAGTGTGTAATAGGGTAGATCCAGAACTTGTCGTATTTTCGGTGTTAATGGGGACATGAGTTGTAATTACTTGATATAAGTTAAATGCTGCGTCTGTGGCAGAAATGATAACGTTAATATGAATGTATAAGTGAGTTTTGGAATAGGTGTATAGTGCAACTGGTTGTGAATAGTAAAATGCGGTGTCAATAATGGTTACCTCGGATCCTGGGTTCCTAATTTTAAGTTGTGTGTCTAAGGTGGCTAGCTTGAGTGCTAGCTCTGTGGGTTGAATCATATCCGGTGCTAATATTCCAGTGGACAGTAATCTGAGAGAATTTTCCACCTTGTATAACCCTTGTTGGTAGGCGATCCTGGTCATTAGGACAATTACCTGAGCCGATATGATGGCTGGCTGGGTAATCCTACGATCCTGGTCGGCTTGGATGGAGGTTAGGGTTGTGGAGAAATCGTCAGACCATGAGTCTATGGATTCGGTAATATTGAGTAGGGATTCCTGTACAACGTCTTGTTGTTTTATATAAGTGTCTAGAAACTGCTGGTGTTGCTGGGTGACGTCATGTAATCCTTGTGCAGTTTTAACATTGACGTCGGCCAGTGTACCAATTCTAGCATCTAGGTGATGTATGACGTTGATGATAGAATCCATGTCTCTAGTTGTTGCCAGGCCAAAGATGGATTTAAAGAGCTCCCCTAAGAATCCTAGGATAGCTCTCTTTGGCCTGTTAGTAATAGGATCCGAGAGGAAGTGTGCAATGTTCTTTAAAGTCTTAATAATGTTAATATCTACGTTTTGTAGTAGTCGGTCGAGGTCGGCAGCTTGTTGTAACATCTTGGCGTCATGGCTGTCATGGGGTCCTAGTGAAGTCAGTTGAAGAGTCCTGATGGTGTTGTAAATGAGTGGCTTCGGACGAGGAGCCATTGGGATGTTGTAGGGGATGGCCAGTATGACCTCGTGTAGGTCATGACCGGTGATGATTTGTCCCGGCAGCTGTTCATAGATGAGGCCGATATTTTGCCTCACTATTGGTTGTGCTGTCGTGTAAATGATGTGTGTGATGATTAATAGGAGGTAGCGTGTATACCTCATGACTCCCGAGTTGTTGGGATTTGATAGTAATAATAGTAGTAGTCGATCGTTTGTAGAAATAATAGTTGATAGTCGATAGTTGGTGAAGGATGAGTGTAAGTGCGCAGTACTGGCGGGGATCTACCAAATTAACTGTGGGCTGCTCCTGACTGAATCGATGTGTGTAGGGGTGTGGTCACTGGGTGACTGTGGAAAGATGGGGGGATGTGTGGGAACTTATACCCTTTGGTCTGGGTACAGGGTGGTGGCTATGTCACCCTGCCATGTTGGTCGTTATCACACTCCCATAAGTGGAGCTTTTGTTTGCGCGCTCCAGTGGTGGCGCCATCCAGGGCTCAGATTGCGGTCATCCTCCTGGTGTTGTTGACACCTGCGATGCATGCGGGCGGCCGCCTGCATACACCGCTTTTCCACTGGTCTATGGGGGGGGGTTTAATAAGAGTGCGCAAACTGTCCTTTCATGTCGGATTTGGACATGTTGATAATAGTTCTATTTGAAGTGTCAGTTTGTTAAAGGAGCAGCAATAATATGGAGTCGCCCTGCCACTTACTTGTGTGGTGAAATGGGTATCGATGGATTATAAGTTATAATAATAATAGTTGATGAAGCTTGTGCGCTTTTTGATGATAAATACTGTATTTCCAGTATTTCTTTATGATGATCGGTGTGTCAGTGGTGATTCTTTGTGAATCATTATAATAGTAATAGTGATAATAGTAGTCGTTGTAGTAGTCAGTGTTGATCCTTTTGATAGTAATGTTTGTAATATATGACAGTTGGTGTTTCTTTGTAATAGTAGCGATAATATAGTGAGCTTTTTGTTGTTTATGTAATATAGGTGATAACTTTTCCTCTTATATATTCTATAGTTTATATTATGGTTTTAGTCCTACCGGTGTCCTCCTCTTGACCTTGGAGTGGGCCGGCTTTGCTTTATATATATTTTTGGTTTGTAGAAGCGCTGGTCTCGCTTTATATGAATCTCCGTCTTTCTTCCATAGTTTGGTTATGAGGTCCTCGTTCGGGTCAATGAGTCTGTGTATGAAGTCATTGTTTCTCACGTGACGTACGAGTTTCAGCCTATCTACATGGACTGGGTTTTTCATTGTCTTCATTGTGATGACAGATTTGAGGAGGACAGATGTTTTTGAGACGAATTTGCACACTATGTATGGACCAGAGTACACCTTCTGAAGTTTCAAACATTTTGTTCTATCCATCAGTCGGGGTACCTTGACATACACTAGTGATTCTTTCTGCACCTTTGTAGGTTTTGCCTTTTTGTCGTGTTGTTGTCTCATTTGTTCTGTCTTCTTTTCGATGTTTTCAATGACCTGATTGTATGTGTAGTCTATTTTCTTTAATTTGTCAATGATGTGGAGATTTAGACTTTTCTCTTCTTCCTGATTGAGTTTGTTGTCTATAATGGTGTTTGGATTCCTTCCCTTCATAATGAAGAACGGTGTGAAGGCAGTGGTGGCGGACTCTGTGTTGTTGATGGAGAACACGAGGTGTGGTAGGAATACATCCCATGTGTCCTGGTGTTCCTCACAGTAGGCCCGTATGCCTTCAGACAGCGTCTTCACATATCTTTCAGCCTGGCCGTTCGATTTTGGTCTATAGGCCGAGCTGAAGACATGTTTTATGTTGAGGGAAGATGTCATGCTTCTGAATTTTGAATTTTTATATGACGTTCCATTGTCTGACTGGAGGTATGTTGGTATACCCTCGGCCAGGACAACCTTCTCTATGAATTCTGCGGTAGTTGTTTCCGCGTCCAATGATGTAGTAGGGTAGGCTATGCAGAATTTAGAGAACCTGTCGACCACTACCTGGATGTAAACATTCTTTCCTGGTGTTGGTGGTAGTGGGCCTATGGCATCTATGTGGACAAACTGGAATGGGTAAGAAGGGGTACTATGGGCCGTCATTGGCAGGTTGTTGGTTAGGTTCATCTTTTTGGCTTTCAAACAGACGTGGCAGGTCGCTGTGAATTTCTGGACGTCGGCCGCCATGCTTTTCCAATATACTTTGGGAAGCATGGTCGACAGCATTCTCTGTGCGCCAGCGTGGCCTGCCATTGGTAGGTCGTGGAAAAGCTTCAAGATGGGAAGTCTCATGTCATCTGGGATGACGGGTTGGAATGAGAATTCCTTGTGTTTCTTCCATAGTACCGTGTTGATATGGACCAAAATATCATTCAGCATGATGTGGTCATCAGCTATTTTGATAAATTGCTCCGTTTCCTTCTTGTTTTTGTCGTTGGGTACCTGTCCGTTCTCTAAATACGTGATGATAGCTTTCGTGTGTAAATTATATCTCTGTTCTCTTTTGAGGTTGAGTATGGAGATCTGTGGGTCGGAGAGGCTCTCTATCATTTCAATCAGATGATTAGTCTGATTGGCCAAGTGTTTTGCCATGTCTGTGGCGTCTCTTCTAGGCTTCTCATTTTTCTTTTTTGTTTTTGGTTTATCTGTGGTTTTCTTAGGTTGCGGTGCCGGGGTGTGGCCTGGGACCGGTCGGGTCGCCGCAACCTGCTCTATTTGTTCTGTTTGAATTTCTTCTATGAATGTTGATAGGGCTTCTAGGGATGTAAAGGGTACTGTCAGCTGCTGTGGGGCGTGGCCTGGGACCGGTCGTGCAGCTGAATCCACTTCCTGTTGTACTGAGGCCACTATGGCTGCTAACAGTCCCTTGTATTCTGTTTGTGGAAGCCCAAAATGATGTAATTTGGTACTTGGGATGTCAGGATTTGCTCTGAGGTTGGGGGTAAATCGTTTTACTTCTTCTATGTCTTCTGTGTTTTCCTCCATACATTCACAATAGAAGTGATGGGTGGAGGTTCTCTTCAGGATTGATTTGGGTAGTCGTTTTGGTAGCGTCAATGGTGGTTCGTCTTCTTTGAATTTCTGTGTGTGTATGTCATCCTCAAACATAATTCTATGTTGCACCCTTATGGCTTTGGGTTTTGGTGGAGGATCTGTCATTGGTGTCTTGTCTAGTGGGTAGTCTCGTCTTGACATAACGTCTGATGGTATGTTTAATTTGCCTCTTATGTGTCTGATATTAAATTGAAATTGTTGAATTTTGAGCGCCCACCTTGCCCACATGTTTTTGTTATCTGATTTTGTCAACATGTGGATGAGGGCTTGGTGGTCAGTATATAACTCGAATGGTCTTCCTTCTAGGTAGTGTCTGAAGTACTCTATTGCAAATACTACTCCCAATAGTTCTCTTTGGGTGGCACCATAATTCCTTTCGTGGTCATGGAGTGCTCTGCCCGTAAAGGCTACTGGTCGTAGAACGCCGTCTTTCTCCTGGGAAAGAGTAGCTCCCAGGGCTGTACCAGATGCATCTGTTGTAAGATGGAACTGTTTGTTGTAGTCTGGATACAGCAAGATGACGTCATTGCATATAGAGTCCTTCAGGGTCTGAAATGCAGTCTCACATTCTTTTGTCCAGACAAATTTGTTCCCATTTTTGAGCAAGTTGAATAGAGGTCGACCAATTTCACTGAACCCTTTGATGAATTTTCTATAGAATTGGGCGAGTCCAGTGAATGACCGCACCTCTTTTGTGGTCTTCGGTGTGGGGAATGTCTGGATCTTGTGGACTTTGTCTGGAGATGGTTTGATACCGTCAGTGGTGACTTTCATTCCTAGGAAGTCTAGTTCCTCTAGGAAGAATTCGCACTTGGTTTTCTTCAACTTTAGTTTGCCATTTCTTAGTGCTTCGAATATGTTTCTTAAATCAATGAAATGTTGGTCTATGGTAGGTGATAAACACAAGATGTCGTCTAAGTATGGGATTGCGCATTTGTACTGCAGGTTCTGTAGGATCAAGTTGACTACAGCTTGGAAAGCCTGAGCACTGCTGGCAAGTCCCATGGGCATGGTCTTGTATCTATACTTCTTGGTCCTAGTAAGAAAGGCTGTGATGTCCCTGTCGTCCTCTCTAATTGGTATCTGGAAGTACCCTTGTTGGGCATCCATTTTAGAGAACACGGCCGGTCGCATCTCACCAATCATTTCTAGGCTGTCGTCTGTTCGTGGTGATGTAAGTGCTTGGTTGATCGATTGGGAATTCACATATCTTAGATCTGTCACTAGTCTGTAACCCTGCCCGTTCTTTTTCTCTACAAGAAAACTTCTGGATGACCAGGGACCCGTTTTGGTTTCCTCCAGAATGTCCTGCTTTACCAGCTTCTGACATTCAATTTCAAGTCGTTCAGCTTTGTGCGGGGCCATTCTGAATGGGTAGAACTGTAAGGGTTTGGCGTCTGGGATCAGGTTGATTTTATGGGTGTACAGATGGGTTCTTCCAATCATATTATCTTTTCCCACGAATATGTCGTCGTATTCTTCTATTAATTGGCAAAATGTTGTGAATTGATCTTCTGTGAGGCAGTCTGGTTTTTGGAAGACGTGTGATTTTTCTTTTTCTGGTTCTATGTCTATGTCCTTCCCTGTGTACATGTCTTTGTCTATGTCCTGTTCGTCGTGACCTGTCGTATCTTGTATCATATTTATATGATCTTCGTCGTCTGACATGGATTGATCCATGTCAGAGTCAGAATACTCTGAGTATGTTGGAGTTGGTACATAGAATGTTTTGTCTGACCCTGTTGATGATGCACTGTCACTGATAGTAGAGTTGTTGTCTATGTCTATGTCTATGTCTCTGTCTGTCTCCTCGGGTTGTGTCTCGTCGTAGCCTGTCGATAATATATTATTTTCTTTGTCTATGTCTGTTTTTGTATATAAGGCTACGATTTCACCCTTCTGGATTCTACAGATTCTAGATGTGATATTCAATAATATCAGTGGGTGTCTGTCTCTTTGGTCAGGTGTCACGACTGAACGTTGTACAATGTAATTTGGAAGTTTGTCTGATCTGTCAAAATTGTCTGTTATACCATTGATTTGACTGACTGAGTGGTAGCATGTGACTTGGCCTGTTATGGCCATTTCGGAAAATGGAGGTATCGAAATGGCTCTCACTGCCCTGATTGGTTGAGATTTTGGAGTTGGGTCAGTGGAGTAATTGATTTTGCTTTTAGTCTTCGATAGAAAATCTGTTCCCAATATGATTGGTGAGGAACAATTTGGAAGAATTGCAAATTGATGACTGAATGTTTTGCCTTGAATTTTGAATTTGATTTTGATAGCTCTTTTGATGTGACACAATGCTCCATCGGCAAGATAAACTTTGGACCTGATTCGTGAAAACTCATGAGGAACTAGTTTCGATAGAGTGGAGGCTAGACCCTCTCTCATGCAAGAGACGGTGGCTCCTGTGTCTACTAGACTGGGGATGTTGGTATCTTTGAATTGTAGATCTATATTGCCATTGACCATGTTGATAAACAAAACACTCTGCTCACCTTCTTCCATGTGTAGGTCGGGGAGTGGTGGGGGGACGACTTCCAGAGTAGCTTGGACGTCGGCAGGTCTCCCGCGCACTGGTGCAGCGTTGTGGATTGTCTGTGGGTCATGTGGCGTGGTGTCGATGGGCGATGCTGTTTGTTCTGTGTTGGGGACTGTTTTGTCATCCTGATGAGGCCTATCCATAGGATGACAATCTAGTTTCCCGTCGTCTTGGTGAGGTCGTTCATCATGCTGACGAGCTGTGTCATGGTGTACTGTGGAGTGGGGTTTTGTGGCGTTGGTTGAAGTTGAAGTTGTTGTTGTTGTTGTGGCCATTGTTGTTGTTGTTGTTGTTGTGGCCATTGTTGTTGTTGTTGTGGTGGCTGCCATGATTGCTGTTGTGGCTGCCACCTTTGTTGTTGTTGTTGTTGGCTCTGGATGAGCTTGAAGTGATGTGGGGGTAGGGAACCCGTTTGAAGAAGGGTTATGATGTCTTTGGGTCCCCCTTTAAATCGATGGGTGGGAGGGATGAGGCCCATTGAGCGTGCCTTCCTGATGTTGTCGACATAGTTGATGTCGAAGTCCTCTCTCCTCCCCCTATAGTTAGGTGGTAACGCGAAGTCAGTTGGTGGAGACTGATGTGTAGGTGCAGCTGCTTGTTTGTGGTAGGTGGGTTTTGGTTTACCACCCCCCATAGCAGCCACGGTGTGTTCCGTCTCCATAACTTCCTGTTGTTTCTGAAGAAGGTCTCTTAGTTTCTCGTTCTCCCTGTCCTTCTCCCTTAACTGAGCAGCTATGACTGGATCTAGGGTGTTGTTGGACAGGGATGATACCTTGTGTGTGGAGGTCTTCTTGTAGAGGTATGCACACCTGAGTGCTCTACAGAGGGAGGCCCATGTAGTAGGACTTTCCGCTCTGATCGCCTCTCGGTAGTCCTCATTTAGTACAGTGGCTACCTGGATAATGGCAGCTTCTATGTCCACCCCCTTGTTTTGGAAGTGGGTGTTGGCGTCCTTTAGCCATTCTTCCATGGTATGTAGGGTGGGGTCAAATTGGGACAGTGTCAATAGTTTGATGTCGTTCTCGACATCCTTGAAGTGGTGGATAAGTCCCTTCTTTATAAGGTCGTAGTCATCTTGGATACTAGTGGGCTGCATACTGTACCATTCGTATGCTGGTCCAGTTAAATAGACTGCGCAAGTGACGTGGATGGGATGATCCTCTTGGGGATATTTAAGTCTAACAAATCGTTCTAGGTCTGTGAACCACTTGCTGGTGCTCATTTTAATGTCCGGTTTCGAAAATCTGATTGGTTCCCGGATGGTGTATTTGTTGGCTTTTGATATGGCGCTAGCCAGGTCGCTAATGGATTTGGTGTTTCTATATTCTGCGATATCAGATTTGAGTCTTTCTAACTCTGCCTTGTGGGCCGCTAATTGTTCATCTAATTTTCTTGATATCCTATCGTCTAGTTCTCGTTGTCTTTCTACCTCTACCTGATCGTCTCCGGCCATGTTGACAGTGGGTTCAACACGAATGGGAGAGGTGGGTGGGGTAGCTATGTCTATAGGTATAATAGGTACAGTGTCTATAAGTGTTGTTTTAGGATGTCTTACTGTGTCCTTGTAGATGCAGGAGGTGGACTTGGTGATGTGCTTGTTGTTGCTTGGTCCTTTCCTCCTGGTGGGTTGTAGACCTGATGTTGGTGCTGGACCCTGGCTCCTAGTGTGCCTCCGTGATGATGGGTCACTGAGGGACTGGTGTCTCTGCATTAAAAAATTTCTTCATGGTCGCAGGTAGCTGAAGGTTGCCCGGGTTCTCCACCACTCTGTGGCTAGGGAAAACCCTTTCCACATCAATGAGGGCGTAAAGATGAAGTGAGACGTCAGTTTCAATACTTGGTATCTTTTATTAATAATAATATTAATATCAGAGTACCAGTCACTAGGGCTCAGTATATAAGTTACTGATGGTTGCAAGATGATAAGTGATTTCCTCCTCCATCTGCCCGGGGTATAAGTACAGGTGCCCGGCAGGTGGAGGGGGTGCCCATGTGACCGGAAGTAGATGTAACAGTGGTTTTCATTGGATAATATACATTTGACATTTGATTGGATAATTATATATTCATGGCTTTAACATGTGGTGTGCGCTGGACCGCGGGTGGGGAGCCTGGGTCCAGTGCATTATGGGTAATGGATTACATAATAAGTAGCATGCACACATGGGGGCTTTGTCGCCTGCCTCCAGGTGGGCTCCAGCCGGCTCAAGTGGCTTTGGCGGTGCCACACTGATTAAGGGTGTCCAGCTTTATAGCATTGTTTTATGTGTTGACAGTTAATCCTTGGGGTCAACATATAGTTCATTTGTTTTGTGTATAGGTGACCGGTCGGTGCCTTGTCGTCTGGACAGGCCGACCGTTACCTATTGTCCATGGGATAAGGGTCTGCTTGTGATCTATGGATTAATTATGCATGGGGGTTAGTTTGGCTTGGCTTAGTGAGTAATATGTATGTCTGACGTCTAGGTGTACTTTGATGGACATATGGATTGAAAATATGTATAAAGTATTGTGCGTATTACAAATAATAATAAATATGAATATTAATAATCATAAATCATAATTATGACGTAATATGACGTAATATGACGTAATACAATTGATGAAGGTATAATAAGGGGTTTTGTGGCGTGACATAGTACAATGTATGTGACTGGATGCAGGGGTTGACGTGTCTGAGAGGTGTATATACCATCTAGTTAGTGAGGATATATGAACTGCCTTACCGTACCTTAACACACTAGCATCTTTGTAACAAGTAGCTTCTAAATCACGGCTACCTGGTATACTAATACCTTAACCCGTTGAGGGCTGCATAGTGCCTTAAACAACCACCTCCCCTATATAGATGATTGTTGTGTGATTTCCATCAATATTTTTTTCCAGTAAAACATATTTGAAAAAAACGAGACTTCGGGCAAAATACCTGTATGGAATTGGCTATTGGTTTTCAATGTACAAAAAATAACAGATGTACGACCCTGACGTATGCTGTTAGTATTACCTTATTAGGTCCATGTTTATGACTGAGACATTTCTCTGATAGGCTCCATAAACACCCAATACTTATCTTACATACCCCAACCATCTACAGACCATCTACACAAGACAAAAAAAAGTTCATATCTACTTTATGTCATAAATTGGAGTTCTATAATGATTGTTGCCCTTAAAAGGATAACCACGTCGGGTTGGGGTAGCTTACTTTGATCATGCACTTGAATCTTCTTTCTCTTTTATCTGCTAGCTTAGGTGGGCAGACAGGGGGAGGGGTAGTTTACACACACAGCCCTGATTAGGTTGGTTAGTGGGTACACAGATAATGTAAAAGCCTCGACCCTTAGTCTGTAGTGGCTATCCCAGGTTGGTCATAGGAGCATTGGTCAAGCATGAGCAAATGCTATTCAAGAATGACTCAGGCAAAACAACATATATGACATTCTAATGTCTTACTTAAAAGGACTTAGCCTAATTGGAAAGACTAAGGTGAGTTAGTAAGTACTTACCAACCTAGCAATATTAACTTACCTAGGTTGGTCATATAGGGAGCCAAAAAATGACCAACGTGGTTAGGCACTATAGTAACTGAGAGATTGGTCGTATATAGGGAGCCAAAGAATATCAGTGTAGGTGAGGACAGATAGGTGAGGTGCAGGGTCTATATATCTTACCATCAGCAGGGTGGGTTGTGGTGGGTATAGGCTGGGAAAGAGCATGGGACTGTGGGACTTTAAGGACAGTAGAGAGCTTAAATGCACTACACCAGTTGGCTGTCAAGGTGATGATGGTGATTTCTTTTTTTGATAAAACGTCACCAGCTTTCATGTACTGCTGATTTTCAAAAAAGCCAACCAAAAGGCAAATTAAAGGCAGTCAGAGATCAAGTAAGGGCGAGGCCGGTCATGATGCTTAAATTAAGCCCTAGCTTGCCAAGGCTGCTTTCATGCATCGTGATGACCCTACATGGTTGAGGCTAGGCGTGATGCACCAACACAGTGCAGCCGATGGAGCAAGGATACAGCTAATACTTCTGTTTGTCTGTTCAACAAGCGTCGAGCTATGAATATCATATAGCCTTTAGTTGTTCTCATGTTAGACGGTGTTATATATACATTCTAATAACATACCGATTACATAATGGATACTGGCCGGTCACAGGATGACCAAACGTCTTCATATGTAAAATGTACTTAATATTCTTCTTCTCCTAGGCAACTCCAAACGTGAGGAAGAACACTTTATATCCTGAAATGAAAATCCTTTCCCAGTTCAGAAATAAAGTCTTTCCGTGCTGTGCCGTTCCGTTTGCCACGGTCCGGTTACTGCTGTGATTAATGGAGTCAGTCTAACCCACAATTAGTGGGCGATATATGGGGTCGTGGTGCGTACTTAATGCCTTATAGTGGGCGATATATGGGAGTCCCAGCCCATCCCCCTACCTCCCTCCTGTCAGTCTGACGTCCAGGTATTGAGGATCAAAGGGTTTCCGCCCCACGTTGTAGCAACTCAGCTATTGTCACCGTTACTGGTATCTGCATTCTAACTAACTATATAGGGGATTAAGGGATTCCCCGGTGCAGGCAGCCATCTTGTCACCATTAGTTTACCATTTTGTCCCCCATAATATGACGAATATCTTACATCATTAAGTTGAGGTGTGAGGTGCTAGCATTATAGTTTGTGTTAGACTTTAGTTCAATTGTTTGCCACTGAAATTGCTTTTATTGATATTACATCGAAAACCAATTACTTGTCTCAGCAACATGTAATTGACTGGTACATGTACCAGAAAAAAAAACTATGTGACGGTACAAGCAACTCCACATTGACTGGTACCATCAGCAACACCATACTGATAACAGTAGGCCTGCTCTTGTTCCCAAATTCTTCTGAAGAAAGGCTCTGGCGACAACCATTTTTACCATGAACTTGCATTTTGCTGGGTTTAGGCAACATCTGCTGGTAGCTCGGAACAGGTGAACAGGAAGCAGAATGTATGATAGTAGTTTTACCATCAAACTTTCTGGTTCCACTTCTGGTTCCTGTTGTGCTGCTTCCAAGCTAACCACAGGGACTGCCTAAACCCGACCGAATCCAAGTTTGGGAACGCGAGTATGGGTACCAGCAGCAACACCACACTGACCGGTACCAGCAGCTGACCGGTACCAGCAGCAACACCACACTGACCGGTACCAGCAGCTGACCGGTACCAGCAGCAACACCACACTGACCGGTACCAGCAGCTGACCGGTATACCAGCAGCAACACCACACTGACCGGTACCAGCAGCAACACCACACTGACCGGTACCAGCAGCAACACCACACTGACCGGTACCAGCAGCAACACCACACTGACCGGTACCAGCAGCTGACCGGTATACCAGCAGCAACACCACACTGACCGGTACCAGCAGCAACACCACACTGACCGGTACCAGCAGCAACACCACACTGACCGGTACCAGCAGCAACACCACACTGACTGGTACCAGCAGCTGACTGGACCAGCAGCAACACCACACTGACCGGTACCAGCAGCAACACCGCACTGACCGGTGCCAGCAGCAACACCGCACTGACCGGTGCCAGCAGCTGACCGGTGCCAGCAGCTGACCGGTGCCAGCAGCTGACCGGTACCAGCAGTAACATGGCACTGACCAGTACCGGCAGCAACACCCTGCCGACCGGTACCAGCAGCAACACCACACTGACTTTAGACCAATGCACCTGCTCTTGCTGCATGGACCTATAGCGGTCACAGCTATCTGTTAAACCTAATGAAGATGATAGAATTGTAAAACAAGCTCCAGGTTCACAGGGCCTGTATGACACGGGGACGACAGGATCCATGGATGACATTTAGATGAGATGAGGGACAACACAGGTGAATACAGCCGTTTCTACAAGGACAAAGAGAGTTGGCGGGGGCGAAGAAAAAACAAAGAAACCATTTTCCAGAATGAAGGCCCCTGCACAAAGAATGATTGGGTAATGGATGAATTGATACAGGAAACCAGATTGTACAATAAAGTATCATGTACATGACACAGAGCGTCCATATCGGCCGCCGTAGCTATTTTACTATATATGTTTCTTCTTTCATTTTTCTCCTTTCGTCTTTATTTTGTTGGTCTGCTGTTAAACCCCTATTCCCCTGACCCTGTCTCCACTACAAAGCGGCCTATGCCTATTGTGGCGCCCCCTAGGTACCCGACCATTTAGCAGGCCACACCCCGGGGTTAATGACACTGTTTAGTGGCTACCCTCCACTCACAATGACACTGTTTAGTTGCTACTCTCAACTTAATTTGATGGATATCTTCATCATTATACAGCCAACGGCATTTGGAGGAAAGTAGAAACTATGTAATGAAAAGATGAATCAATTCGGCCATTAATTGGGATGAAGGTACACTGTTAGAAGTAAGTAATGTTCCTGTACAGCAAATATTGCGGGCAACTTTGGTTTCAGTAGATTGTGCTGTAGACCTACAGCAAGTCAGCTCATGTGTATTTACAGCACATAATATTGTACAGTAACAGCAAAATCTACTGTTACTGTACAGCAGGATTAATTGTAAAACCAAATCTGAAGGTCTAGGGTTCGCTTCTCAAGGCTGGTGATATTTTTAGTCACCATGAATCACTTTTAGAAAAGTAGATCAAAACATAAAGGACCTCTTTTGTCCTGTGTACAAAACAACATTTCATGTTTTTCTTTCAAAAATGTCCAGAAAGTATCTTGTGTGGATTTGCATATCATTTTTAGGAAAGAAATTCAAAACATGAAGAAACTGTAGTTTCATGACTAGCGTGACTGGGGATTGAACTCGGGACCTTCCTATCACTGTCCGGCGCTGTGTCTGCTTGAGCTATTGAGGCAGCTGGAGTGAGGCCTGCAGCATGGATCTCATATTTGGCACCTTTAGCAACATGCAGGCATTATTGTATAACACCTGAATTGTTTACTATACAATGAAAACTATAGACAAGGTCTGTAAAGAATGATGTTAAATTGCTTGACCAAGGATCGATCCCAGGATCCCCCATGTACATAGCGCAGAGAAAAGACTACAATGAATAGTGCTGTAGGTGTACAACTCACCACTGTAAGCTGCATCTACAGCAACAGAAATGTACTTGTACAGCAAAATTTACTGTATTATGTTTTACGGCAAAAGTAATGTATAGTTACAGCACTTGTTACAGTGTAGGTAGGCAGGTTTTTTTCGGGGGTTATGGGGAAAAAACTATTAGGAATAGGAATACCTTAATGGAAGAGTATTAGTGTTTTAAAAAAAGGATCATCATGCTTGTATTGTTCTCACTTGTTATCTTACAGAAGAAGCCTGTCTAAAACCTTGGATCCATGCAATTCTTAACTGGTTAGTATTCTATAACTAGCACTAGAGATCAAATTAATCAGTAGTTGTTATGAAACACTATGTACCCCACTGTTGAAAAAGGACTTATTTTGATATCCTGAGGAAACGAATGTATCAATGTATAATTTGAATCTATATTATACCTGGCACATTGACATTTCAAATAAGCGTTGGACCATTATGTATCGCGTAATTCATTCCTATATATAATGGGAAGTTAGCAATATTGTTATTACCATAGCATCTCTTTCATTTGGCCTATCAACATGAGCCACAGTGCAAAGTGACTACATGCTAATTTTACTTTTATCTGTGATATAGATATTGATGGGCAGACTCATCATTTCTCATGAAACAACTTCATAGACAGAGCTCTCAGTACACATACACCACCAATGTTGGGGCCATAGACTACTGATTACTGTGGCTCAGTAGGTGGTTCAGTCGGCGTGTGAGTATATAGTGACGTCCCTAATTATGGTTAATTATAGTCCGATCACTTAAAATATCATGATTTTGCACCTGGGACCTCTCACGATCAAAGAAGGTATATTTACTGATTGCGTCTATCATGTAACAGATCAATCACGAGTATACAGAAACTCTACCAGGGCTATCGCCAAACGTAACTGCATAAGACCAAAAGGAAAGAAATATGCGTTTTATGCAACCTGGTCTGAAAAAATAAGGTAGGTCGATTTTTTTTGTTTTTTGAGAGTACGTAGTACTTGGAATGAGTCGCCGATTGCAGCAATGACGCATTGATTCCTCCAGTAAAAAGGTATATCATAAAGTTGTTGGGTATTCTTGTTAAGTCAGAGAAGTATTTAGGCCAGTAAGGGAGTGTTCATGTTTTAACAGGGCAGTCTTTAGAAAAAAAAAGGGTGTTATTATGCAATAAAGACAAAGGAGTGCGAACGTGCACGATTTTGACCTGGGGGAGGGGGGGGGGGGTAAAATATTTCCGCCTCTTGAGCAGGGGGGGGGCGAGGTGGTGTGTGAAAAAAAAATTGCCCCTTCCCGTTATTAAGAAATTAGCACTCCCTAAACTCAGTGGGAGCTTCTGTTTGCTGACCAACACCTTGAAAATTAAAAGGGGAAAAAAGGAAGAAACAATATAGGGAAAATGCAAGGGTGGGGCCTTTATGTGTGTTATGGAACCTAGGGGCGGGTTGCCTCAAACACAATTTCTCTTTTTTTTTGCCTAAGATCTGACCCTAGCGTAACCTATACAGGCCCAAGAGGAGTACGTATGTCTAAAACCTTCTTGTTAGGAGATGGACATTACAACAACTACGGACCTCTCCTGTAGATTTCGGAGCGCTCATGTAGAAGTCTAACCCACACCCTTGTTAAATATGACCACTCTGTTATACAATAACACCTAGACATGCCTAGTTACATATTTCCTGTAATTATATAGCTATGGCCGGTGTTTGATGTCAATGTAAAAGGCCGGCGTTTGTCAGACGTAGATCCCTTACCCTACCACAGCCGAGTACATCATGGACGTGCAGTGCCTGTTTGCCGTAGTCTTTGTCAGCTTTATTGCATGCAGTGGACATGGAATGGAAACAACAGACGAATCTACTTTTTGCCCAATGACCTTGGTAAGTGTGTATGCTAATCATGCTGACAACTGTCAGTATGTTGTATTCATAGTTATTCAACTGAAATCTGTCGACATGATACATGAATTATCTTTAACAGCTTTCCGTCTTCAAATTCACAGGAGACAATTTCTCTGTAAATATGCATAAGCACAATGTTTTTTGATAAGGCCATATTTCAGTGGCAGTGATTCTTTTGCTACATGATTAATTACATTAGTTGCTGTTTTTTGAGAATATTTTCCCTCAATTACGTATTCTTGCAGCCATCATGCAATGGTTGCGCCAACACATCGTACATCCCCACAACAGGTATTCTTATCATTATTCATTTATGAAAAATATCAAATATTTATCGTGAAATATACGTAGCTAGATGCATGCACTAGAACAGCGGTAATTTAGTAAGAGTACGGTATCATTTCAGATACAACAAGCAAGCTGGTAAATTTAACAACGATCATTAAAAGGGAAAGATCTCACTCCATGCTCAGTGAGTGTGGGTTGCTGTGGTTAGTTAGTTAACTTGTACATCCAATCATTGGGGCTCTAAAATAAATTTTCGTGAAAATGAGTCAGGATGGTCACAAAAATTACTGTGTTTGGGACACATCTAAGCAAGATTTTGAATTTAAGGAAACATCGGATATAGGCTAGCCACTTCAAACAAATGAATAGAATCAAGGAAACATTGTCATTCAAGAACTTATAGGGGTGATACACAGCGTGTAATATGATGAATAGGTTCTTCAAATGTAATACTTTTATCTAAAACACACAATACTAGGTCAGGTTAATAGTAAAGGTTCATTGCTTTGGAGCCATATTCCCCACCCCTTTTAACGGTACATGGGGGAAATCATTTCTGAGTGAAAATTCCATGAACAAGCTGGACAATGCGTTGGCTTGGTCTTTGTTACATGATTATGGTTTACAGTTGGAGCTAGTATTGTCTTAAAAGCTGACATGAGCAATTTCTGCATTCCCTAACGTTCAAGGCCACGCTACAGTTCTGCTCACAAACCCCGTGAAACGCCATTCAAACTAATTTACAATATAATATCCTGCCATCTAATGTGGATCCTATATTCATAATAGACAAATCTGATAGAACTATACAGCATGAAGCAAGAAACCTAGGAACTGTACAATTGCTCAGATTTCTCCGACCAACCATAAATGTCTGCAGTACATACCCATGTGACAATAAAGGGTGATTCTCTATAATGAAGCTGTGAATGTCAGCGGTGTCTTTAAAGTGGCATGGTCAGACGATTAGGGCTCAAAAATTAATCAATTTAAAGTTAACCAGAATGATCAATATGGTCATACTTCATGTCCTAACTAATTTTTACTATACCATTCTCCAGAATTCAGTTTAGAATTCAGCTTTCCTTATTTTTTTGCACAATTTAAGAATTTTGGAGTGCACCCTATCAGTCCACCCATTGAGAATACACTGTAAAATACTATACCTGTACTCATGGGACCGTCTAAGTTAGCTCTTATTTCCCATGAAAGATATATAATTGTGTGCCATACTCCAAATATGATACTGTGATGACATTTAGATCATATTTGAAGTAGGATTTAGAATATGGAGAAAATCGGACCCTATCATTTTAGTATCTATCAATGCACACACCATATTTGGATACGTTTGCATTAAATTGCAGCATTTTGATGTGGTAGCTGACTTCTTGTCAGTCGAATCTCAGAAAATCGAAAAACGTTATCAATATATATGGAATAGGCCTAGTCACATTTCTTGCTACATTGTCCTTTGGTTTAACCTTAAATTGTGTTAAGCAAAATTATCATTCTTTTCAGATGCATCAGTGAATGTTGAACCTGGCATATTCGATACTCACACAAATTTCTCATACAAATGCATACAACTCAGCACAACTGCAGAATCATTCAAAGACCCTGAAAAACTTCAAACCATAGTGGAGTGTCTTGTCAACTCTATTAGTTTGACAGTGTTGATCGCAGTGAAATTCAAGACGTGTCTCCTATCTCAGTCCATCAGTCTTACTGACCCTCTTCTCACCTCAATGTTTACATTTTCATCGGATGACAATTGCGGAGCACCAAAGATTGATGAAAATACAGGCGAGAAGATTTATACTACTAAATTTCAGGTAGAGAATATTTCCTCGATCAACTCACTGGTCTCTTTGACACTCTTTGTACTTTAGTGTTTATAATATAGGTAAGCCCAGAAAATCCTCAGATTCTTTATGGAGAAGCATATGCATGTGCGGTTGTAGGCTTGTATATTTCCATAATCCCATGAGCTTGTAATTGCCCTATTCTTGTGAGCTTGTCTATTGCCATATTCCAATGGGACTATTTGGGTCATTATTTGTTTCCATATTCTTGTGAGCTTGTCTATTTCCATATTCCCATGGGATTGTCTATTTCAATATTTCAGGCTATTTGTGTTTTTCGCACAATCGGGCCAAAAGAAGTGAAAGTTAACTTTTGCACGCCCAAGGAGGTTGATCTGCACGGCCAGGAGACACAGAAGCAACTCTTGGAGATTTACAGGTGGGGGGGGGGAGTTTTTTTTCTCCATTTTCTCTTATCCTAATAACATTGTAAAAATGTAGGAGGAATATGGCTAAAATGTGGCATATGTGGTACTCCTCTGATCTTGTTACACAATTTCATCCAAAGCTGCCTGAAATGCCCAAGTTCACTTCACTGAACAGCCCCTTAGGGTAACTACACTGTAATAAAAATTCCGTCAAAATAACAGATTCTCTGGCAACACTGGGTGCCGGACTTTCACCGTAAAAATCACCGTTATTTCAAGTTCACTGTAATTTTAACGGTGAAAGTCTGGCACCCAGTGTTGCCAGTTAGTGACTGTTATACAGTGCCTAAACAGTAGTTATAATGGTATTTTGTGTAATTTAACTCATTTATCCCAGTATTTTTCCGCCCATTTATCCACCTATACCTAACTCTATGCTCAATATGGTTCTATGCCAAATTTGGTACCATGTCCAATCAGCAAAAGCATCTTAGTCTCAAGACTTCAGGCCTAATCATTAGGAATCAGTCTATGAGAGCCTTATAAAGTGCTTCATGACACTTTGTAATGCCAGTCCATAAGAAGAAGTTACTCTAGGACGGCTACAGAGCAAACCTTACAGTTGTTTATCTATATATTTTTCTTATAACCACAAAAATGGTGTTCTTAGCATCCATGTAAATTTTCTCATGAACCAAACTGCCACCTGGTGTGATAAAACTAAACATCAATTAAACAAACCTTTACCGAAAATAAATAAACTGTGTTTCACTGTATAATAAACTGTTTCACTGTGCTGAATTACGGATATTCAAAGTAAAATTGATCGAATTTACATTGCCCCACTGTAATGATATAATTATAATGATGATCCACCCTAAAATTTTACATTGATTCTCTGTTTATTCAACAGAATATCTTTACAAGACACAGCTTTACCGTAAATGAATAAACTGTGTTTCACCGTGCTGGATTACAGATATTCACAGTTAAATTGGTTGACTTGGGCCAAAGTATTTTTGTTTCAGGTAACATGGGAAGAAACTCTAGGGTCGGTAGGTCAGATTTTTTTAAAACTTTTTTTTTACTTCCCCTCTAAAATTGACCCAAAAAAGTGTAAAAATGGGGAGATTTTTTCCCAAAATTTTGTAATCCTAAAATTGACCCCAAAAAATTATGAAAATATGAAAATTTCTTGACACAGTTCGGATCAAGTTTACAGGTTGCGAATCTCAGGTTTATTCAAGAACCTAGACAGGCGTAGCTATTTCAATGCGAACTCCCTATAGAGTTCGGAGCGATATGATCTCTAGGGCCTCTGTCCAGATTGGATCCAGAGTGACCGACGAGTTCCATTGGACGCTGGCTATATATAGGCGACTAGCCTGCGTGCGCACACGCAGACCGGAAGCCTATAGCGACCTCTGTCCACACCCCAGGCCCGAAACAGGTGCTGCCACCTGCTGTCGGGCTGAAGGGTTCGGACGGAGTTTGCAATGCAGCGTCCAACAGAACCCGCCATATAATTAGCCCTACCCCAGCCCCTACAATTGCATAAAAAAAACTTAGAGTCGGCCCTGTTCAGGGGTCGGTCGGGTGACATGAAACAAACCTTTTTTTTTGGCTTTACCGAATTACATTTACGGTGATCCACCTTAAATTTTGCATTGATTCTGTGTATATTCAATGGAATATTTTTACAGTGTATATATATATTGGAATGTGCAAACAAATTTTGGAATCAAATCCCCGGTTGCTCTATATAAAGGGCTGAGTAACAGTCATGGGATCACTCCAACCGTTGTTAACGGGGCACCAACTTGTATGCCTTTTAGCAGTGGGTCATTCCCAGTGGGCAAAGTTTAGTTGATTCAATGTTGATTCAACGTGTGTAGTGACATGACATCAACAGTTGATATGGGGTTGTCATTTGATTGATATTGATGAGGTAATCAACGTTGATCATTCATCAGTGAGTCAACATTGATATGGCCATTGTGAATTAACAACGAATAAACATGATAAATGATGATCTACATTTATTTAATCTTGACTGCTGATGCATAATTTGAGATTAAGAATATAGTCATGTTTTCAACCTAAATGCAGTATTCTTATGTAGACACATTCCTTGCAATTTTTCATTACAACATCCTGCCCCCATTTCTCCAAAATTAAATGCTAATTCTAACACCATCCAGGGCAGGGGTACATGAATGACCTCTGGTGATCACACTAAGAGGTATTCATATTCATTTCAAACTAGCCTGGTCAGGACTGAGGCTTTACCTATTATTCTTAGCAACATAAAGGGTGTCTTACTGAAACCATGCATTTATTCTCGTCATTTAATTCCAAATGTCAACCAAATGCACACACCATAGTTGTCAATAAAAATGAATGAGATTTTGATCAATTGTATACATCGATAAGAAAATAAGAGCTTACAATTAGGGAAAATAGATGTGGCATGTAGATAGATTTGCTAAGGGGTAGGTTGTGGAGGCACCTAGTGGGAAAGGTGGGAAACACATGGTTGATTCAAGGTTGGTATCCAAACATTGCATCAATGTTGAAAGAGGTGTTGGTTGACAAGGTTGAAATAGTAACATTGCATCAATGTTGAAAACATGTTGATCTACCCTGTAACCCTATATCAACAGTTGTCAACGTTGAATCAAGGTTTTGTGCCCACTGGGTTGTGGCTATTCACAGCTAATCTTCTACAACACCTGTTTTGTAGCCGACGAGGATAATTCACAATAATGGTTTTGGCTGCTTTTGCACAAAATTCCTGTTGCTTAGCTTTGATATTGTACCAGCCGGTTCAGGGATCGCGACAGGTCAATACGATAGGAAAAACTAGGGAATAATGTCTGCATCAGTGGACGTGGATATGGTTAGAGGAGTCTAAAAATATAGTGTGCATAGGTAAAGTAGAAATATATGTTACCGACCAAAGATGCCTTCTGCCCTTGCCTGGTGGGCACAGAATATTGAATCAACAATGACAAGTGGGCATCAATGTTGATTTAATGTTGACTTAACATTGTTTCAATGTAACAATGATTTTTGGTCGCGGGTGTCCGGGCGGACTGCTCTCAGGACTTTTGGAGAAAATAAATCTTGTTATTTATAAATTATAAAGGAAGTATTGCATCATCAATGAGCACGAATTCCAAAAGATGATAACGCTGGATAACAATGAGGATACCATCGAGTTTAAAGCTCTCCGCTCTCACCTGGAGTGTATTGCCATGGCCCCACTCTTCAGTGAACTTCCTACTGCACGAGAAACCGCAAATATGATCTATGCCATGTATACAATATCTGGCATATCGTGTAAGTATGCGACACTGACAAGTACCAGTATGAAGTTTGATGGTTTTTTGAATTCACCATTTAGACCCAAGATGTTTTAGTTTTGTCTTGTTACTTAACAGGGGACATTTTCATTAAATGTAACATAAATCGTCCATAAGGACAAATGTTGTATTTTTACTATGATTATATGTCTGTTCATATGAACAATAGAGCTGGATTATTATGAAAACATGCCCTAGGCTAATGTAATAACTTCCAGGATAAATAAACGAAATTTCAACTTCAACTTCAATTTATATTCAGCATTATCCTGTCTTCTGAGATGTATACTTCACACCACAATTTATTTACAAATGGGATAATCTTAGAAATGAGCCCAAATACCTAGATTTTCATTGGATTACATCGTTTATGAATCAGATATTGGAGATAAAGTTGAAAGTATCTTCAACATATTAATAAAGGAATGACTCAAATCAGCCTTTTCCTTTATTGCAGTGCTGACTTTAGTAATCCAACTCGCTGGAGTCTACATTCAACCAGATCGCAAATTTGTGCATTTGAGCATCATAAATGGAAGTATAGGAGAAATTATATATATTGTGGCATCACTTTTATTGCTTACACAGCCCTCATACTATAACGGTATAAGAAAACAGTGAGTATCGGTAATTTCATCTCAGCAATTACTTTTATTGAAAAATACCTTTTTTCCTACAGTAGCTGTAATTCTTAATCAAAGCTTTGTCATCTCAAAGTGTCGCCATCATTATTCTTAGTTCAATTATCCGAGGTTGGGAATACATGTTTTACAATATACCATGTAACTTGTTCCATTAAGACAAATTGAGATATATTAATATCTCTCAATTGTGAACTATTGGAGTTCATACTCCTCTGCACTTATGTATTGTGATTACCATATTGAAATTATGATTATTTATTATGATGGCGTGTTAGTACATAAGAGTTTAACTGTCTCCAAAATAGTGAAATTTGAGCCTTTGCTCTAGTCTAAAATGTTCCAAAAAGGGGAGTGCTTTTTAGGAGGAGGGCATGGCGCTTATTATGTGGAATACTGTATTGATAGCATTTGCTCAAATTTAATTAAATTAATATAAGAAGCTAATTGGTATTAACCATAGACTGATTTTGGAAAGAAGAAGTACATGTATCAGTAGATAAGCATGGATAAAATAATGCAGTGTGTGTACCTTTGTTCAAACTGAGTAGGGAATATGAGGAATAATTTTCCATAATAATACACCACTTTATAAAAATATTTTTTACGCTCTTTTTGTTTTGTGGTTGCAGGGAGGGGTTATTTCATTTTCAGACACCTCAATGTGAGACACTTTCACTGGTATTCCTCGTCTCTCGGTTGTATGTGAATCTCTCCTCGGTCCTCCACTCTTTTGAAAGATATCTTGCAATTTGTCAACCTTTGAGATTCAAAATGATGAAGAAAGGTCCATCTCAGATGGCAAAGGTATGCTCTTTATACATCCTTATTTTGCAAAGTACTCATAGAAAGTGTTAAATCTCTCATCAAGAAAATAATATGAACTTCTTTCAGCAATAATTTGATATTCTCAGAGATCTCTTTCCCATAACTATTCAAATGTCTACAGTCAAGGAAATTTTCAAAATGAATATAATTTTTTTTCTGTCCCATTTCAGGCTGCTGTATGCATTTTCATTGTATCACTGGTACTTGGCGGTTTGATCTTTGTATACACAAGATCAAACCTTGTCTCTAGCTTTCTGAGCAATGAGCATTGCATTCTGTACGCGGCGTTATCAATTGAAGGAGACATTGCACTTGGGGCTCCCATAGTGTGTTGGTCTATAATCGCTCAGATTATTCCGTGGGTGGTTGAAATAGTGTTCTGTGTGAAGACCATCGTCCATTTGAAGAATGCGTCCAGGTTTCAGGCCCGGGCTGGAGTGGCCCAGCAACAAGGGGGAGCATCAATGTCAAGTGCTGAACGTAAAATAACATGGCTTCTTATCACCTACGGCCTTTGTCATGCCACCAGTAACTTCCCGGAGTCTGTCTATCTCACGTCTATTGTCTTCATGCCGATTTCGTACGACTTTGCACTAGCCGCCTACTACGTGGCAGTCATCTGCCCCAGTGTGAAGATCATCATCACGTTGCCAGCCACTATAAATGCCCTTGAAGCCAGCAGGGATATAGCAAGGCAGAAGCTGCAGAGTTGGAGAAGCACACTATCAACTTTCTTCACATCGAGCACCAATTCTCAGTCTGCCCCATGAGTTTATCTTGATATCAAAACCTAGGGGTCCATAGTCTCCCATAGGATTGGCATAACATATGAATGCATCACTGGCGAGCTACCTACCAGGGCACCATTCATGCATCATGACGAAATGCATTAGGATGCATTAGGCTAAATGTAATGCACTGCCGTATTTGAATTTCAAAATCGTCTTACTCCAGCAAAGGAAAGGGTCATATTGTGGACAGCAGACATGCTCTGTCAAATTCCCTTCCTCATTCTGGTAATACGAGATGTGTCATTATGTAAAGATGAATCACGACTACCGTAACGCTGCCCACTGACATGAGACACTCTACACGTAGTCCCCTCAATGTTATTGTAGAACATTGGTACCAATCAGCATAAATTATATACATTTTCTGCGATAAAAGAAACTGTAACCCTAAAATACAAGTGTCTGTGATATCTTCCATCTGTGTAGGATATGTGAGAGTAAGGCCACAATCTGGTACATAACACCCTCATTCCGTCCCCAAGTCTACACTAAGACATTTGCAGCCTGTTTAGCTGTTTAAGACTCTCATGGTGTTTTTATTCAGAATGTACATTTTGTTGTCATGATGCCCAAATGCAGCCCTGGAAAGTTTGTCACTCAAACCAAAATACCCCCACATGAACATAAAGCTTTGAGGCATCATGCAGTCCTTAAAGGGTTAATAAAGTGCTGGCTTATGAGGTATTAGGTTTAGATGTGGACAGATAAGGTTGGGCGGACAGGGTAGGGCTGGGAGGGTAGGGCAGCAGTTGGGTGGCATACCCATCCATCTTGGTGCAATACCTAGTGCTTACCTTAAAGGGAATTGCTAGTTCCTACACAGAAGCCACTTGGTGGCAAAAATTGAAGCTCACGAAAAGTATTCTTTAAGCTGTATTCATATTCCTACATACACCACTTTCCCTAAATCAACTATTTGTATTTGCTATTCGGACAGTGTACCTCCATTGTTCACAGATATTCACTGCTAGGACACCGATAGGATCCTATAGTTAAGGTAAAAACAAGCAGCAAGTCCCTTTAAAGGGTTAATCCTGTTAACAGAGTGATGTGTATACCTATATTAGGGACTCCAGAAAATAATGTGAAATATTAAATGATCAATTCTATTTCTTTTATGATATAGAATGTGAGAGATGTAAACTAAATCTTTTGGAATTTTCTTTCTATCTATCATAGAACTCAGACAATCTTCAAATAGGTGTAAGGGGCCATCCATTAATTACATACGCATGAAGGGGAGTGGGTTAGGCCAAATGCATACAGATGCGTACAAGGGGTGTGGTGGGGTCTAGGCTCATTTTGGCATACGCATTGTGTACGCATAGGGCCGATTTTCTGGTCATTTTAGACTAAAATTGGCACCTTTTAAGGTCCAAATGTCCCACTTAATTTTGAAAATATTGTTTTGGATTCTCCAAACATGCCAAATATTTTTTGACCACCCCCTCCTACCAACTAGCCATAATTAAGTACCCTCCCTCCGGGGGCCATTAATTTCTGCGTTTTTCTGCCCTCCCCCCTCCCAATAAAATTCCAAATGGTGGTGTAATGAGGTATGTTCACGAGTATTTAAATTGTAACATTTGGTTCTGATCACCCCATCATGGAGGCTTATCAAGTTTTGCCCATCCCCCACTGAAGACCTTTTTCACTATGACCCCTAGCTCCTATCTTCACCAGCCCCCCCGCCCCTCCCACGCGAGATGGCAATATATAACTCGGCCCTAAGCTTGACCAGCCCCCCCCCCCCCCGCAACCTTGGGATATACTTTTTATAAGTGGGAAATTTGTCCTAACTATCTACTTCTTTTATTATCTATGAAAGGAATCAATTATCGGATGAAGGGGTTTCTTATTAAGAAGAAGACTTTTATAAGATTCCTTTATTTTATCAGTGGGGGGGGGGGCTAAAAGTGAAATGCGTATGTACGCATGAGGGGGGGAGTCCAAATGCGTACATGGTGCAACAAGGGGGGTGGGGGGGGGTCTATTTTAGCCAGAAATGTGCGTACGTAATTAATGGATGGCCCCTAAATAAAATCCACCCAGTTCTTCTTGTACATTTCCTATATAATTGCTATCCAGCTTTAGAGTCCCAGTGAACCTGTGTGGGGGAGGGTGATAGGGTCTGCCAGGTGAGAGGGGTGTGTGGGAGGTAGTTATATAAGGCGTTTGGAGGGCATTTGAAGTACTGGCCAGGCTAGGCCATGATTGACAGGCCCTCTTAACATGATCACCCATTATACTAGTATAGAGTAAACCAATTGTCTTAATTACCCAGTCATAAGTATTATGATGTTACGGTCTAGGAAGAGGTGAGAGGATCCTCTGATTGCTTCCATTTTTTAACATGATATAAAAACATATTGGATGAGATCACAAACCGAAAAGCAACGGAAAGCATTCATAAATTCATAGGGTTGTAACGGTCGCGGAAAAATCGTCTGGAGAAAGCGGGACTCAAACCCACGACCCCCTGACTCCGGAGCCAAGTGCTCTACCACTGAGCTACTTCCCCGTCTGACAATCTAACAGCGCCGTACGTTACTGGGTCGGTTTGGTAACCACTGCCCTTACACAGCTCCCCCAGCCTCTATCATGCCCCGTAGCAGCCAATGATAGAAGCTCACAGTGCCGAACCGATCCAGCCAATTTGTTGACTTGACTCCATGCTGAACTCCAACTGCCCGTACTGGGAACCAACTCTTCACTACCTGCTCCTCCAACTACCAACCGCCAGCAGGTGGCCAATCCCCAGCAAGTTGGGATGCTCCAACCGTCTAAGTCAACCGTACCAGCGAGTGCGCTCGCTTTCTCCATCAGTGTAACGGTCGCGGAAAAATTGTCTGGAGAAAGCGGGACTCGAACCCACGACCCCCTGACTCCGGAGCCAAGTGCTCTACCACTGAGCTACTTCCCCGTCTGACAATCTAACAGCACCGTACGTTACTGGGTCGGTTTGGTAACCACTGCCCTTACAGGGTTTTGATAAAATCTATTTTATCTCCAAAATATTTGGTAACTTCTCTTATCTGCAGTCCCTTATTATAGGGAGGCTGGATAGGCCTTTCTGTTGAGTATATTTCTGTGTGCTTACCTAAAAGTAACAGATGAAATGTCACTCCCTAAGAGGGGAGTTTTATAACAGTATCTGTGAGGCACAGCTGCACCAAAATACTCTACTGCTGTGTGCACTGTGCACAGGGGCTCACCTAGAGGATTCTTGAGTCCCTACCTATATATTATGCATTATTATACGATCGGGTGACTCATTGTGCTTTTTAGGTGATATCCCCGTGCTGATATTTAGTGATATCGGCACTCTTCCGGTGGATATCGGCACTCTTCCAGTGGTACTTAGCAATTCCGAAATTTCGTCACCCAAAAAATCCGAGGTTTCATGGCGATTTGAACTTGGTACCCCAAGAGTTCAAGTGGAGCGCTCTACGTACCACGCCGTCGAGGCGCTGGTATGAGCAGGGGATGAAACAAGGTATCCATACGCAGAGTTTCAGCCCTGTAGGGCCATTATTTAGCGAGTTACAGAAGAAAAGACCTTTTTTGGTATAATTTCTTTGATATTCAATATTTTCTATAATTTTTTATTATAAAGGTAGAAGTTGGACTTTACTTACTTATTCCTTAAAATAATTCTAGGGACGTTTTTTTACATATATATATATGCACTTTAAAAAGGGTACATTTCCACCTAGGCTCGATCCAGCCACAGTGCAAAATGACTGCATGCTAATTTTACTTTTATCTGTGATATAGATATTGATGGGCAGACTCATTATTTCTCCTGAAACAACTTCATAGACAGAGCTCTTAGTACACATACACCACCAATGTTGGGGCCATGGACTACTGATTACTGTGGTTCAGTACCCAGCCAACACACCCTAGTGGGCCCTAGATGGGTCACAGATGGGCTGCCTTATGGGGCCCATATGGGCTGCCCATCTGGGGCCCGCTTCGTTTTGACCGGGGCTATCAGGTGGGGCCCAGAAGGGCTTGCCCAGGTTTGAAGTGGGCTGGCCCTGTTCAGATCTAAGTGAGACCCAGGTGGGCTCCTTTATTTGGGGAACACATAATTGGGGGTGGAGGGGTGGGGGCTGGGGGCTGGGGGCTGGGGGGGGGGGACAGACACAGCATTTTCTTTAGCTATAAGCTTAGTTGTTATGTAGTTGATGACCATACATGTTAAGAGTAGTTATCAACAAGTATTCAAGTGGGTCAATTAATTTATCTGCATTTAGTGTCATCTCTTCCCTTAATTTAGGGAGGAGAAGCAAAATGCATCCTTTGACTAACTACAACTCTGATCACATTGGGTGATACAGTCAGAGTTCCTGTGAGTCTGATAGTGATACCTGAGGGAGCCCTGGGATTATGTACTATGATCATATCCCGGGGAATACTTGCCCACTTAGCCCAGGCCCAGCCCAGGTGAACCCCACTCTTCTGGGGAAAGGTCTTTGAAACATAATCGTGAAAGTTGTGTTGGTAGAATTAGCCAAGAAAGTAAAGTTGGTGTGTTGGCCCACATGGGGCCCACCTGGCAGCCCACACCAAGCCCATGTAAAACCCATGCAGACCTCAGCCCACTTAGCCCAGCTCTAGCCCAGGTGAAACCCAGGTAGACAACATAGCATGAGAAAAATAATTTGAACTTGCATTTTCTAGATAAAAGGGACAAGTGAGGATAAATTAGAATATCTGCAATGCCAGAAATCCATTAAAAGCTGAGTTCTGTATATGGCCTCAGCCCACTTGGGCCCTATCTGGCTGCCCATGCTGAGCCCATTTCCAACCCACGGATACCTTTGCCAAGTTTGCCCATTTCCAACCCAGATGAAACCCACTTTTACAGAAGCGCATATAATGTCAATTTAAAATGTAAATTAATTGAATATTTTCAGAAAAAAGTATGAATTGAAGGATTTCCAGTGAGAACATGACATGTTGATATTCTGGGCTGAGCCCAGATGGGCCCCATCTGGAAGCCCAGACAATTACCAGTTAGTACCCAGATATGGGATAGCCCATGGTGCCCAGAGACACGCCCATATGGGGCCCATTTGGGTGTGTTGGCTGGGTAGGTGCTTCAGTCGGCGTGTGAGTATATGGTGACATCCCTAATTATGGTTAATTATAGTCGGATTACTTAAAATATCATAATTATGCACCTGAGACCTCTCACGATCAAAGAAGGTGTATTTACTGATTGTGTCTATCATGTAACATATCAATCACGAGTATACAGAAACTCTACCAGGGCTATCTTCAAACGTAACTGCATGAGACCAAAAGGAGAGAAATATGCGTTTTATGCAACCTGGTCTGAAAAAATAAGGTAGGTCGATTTTTTTTGTTTTTTGAGAGTATGTAGTACTGGGAATGAGTCGCCGATTGCAGCAATGACACATTGATTCCTCCAATAAAAAGGTATATCATAAAGTTGTTAGTTATTCTTGTTAAGTCAGAAAAGTATTTAGGCCAGTAAGGGAGTGTTCCTGTTTTAACAGGGCAGTCTTTAGAAAAACAAAAGGGTGTTATTATGCAATAAAGTCAAAGGAGTGTGAACGTTGGCGATTTTGACCCGGGGGGGGGTAAAATATTTCCGTCTCTTGAGCAGGGGGTCAAGGTGGTGTGTAAAAAAAAAATTGCTTCTTCCCGTTATTAAGAAATGAGCACTCCCTAAACTCATTTGGAGCTTCTGTTTGCTGACCAACAATTTGAAAATTAAAAGGGGAAAAAAAGAAGAAAAAATATAGGGAAAATGCAAGGGTGGGCCCTTTATGTGTGTTATGGAACCTAGGGGCGGGTTGCCTCAAACACAATTTCTCTTTTTTTGGGGCCTAAGATCTGACCCTAGCATAACCTACACAGGCCCCAGATGGGTATGTATGTCTAAAACCTTCTTGTTAGGGGATGCACATTACAACAACTATGGACCTCTCCTGTAGATTTCGGAGCGCTCATGCAGAAGACCACTAACCCACCCCCTTGTTAAATATGACCACTCTGTTATACAATAACACCTAGACATGCCTAGTTACATATTTCCTGTAATTATACGGCTATGGCCGGTGTCTGATGTCAATATAAAAGGCCGGCGTTTGTCAGACGTAGATCTCTTACCCTACCACAGCCCAGTACATCATGGACGTGCAGTGCCTGTTTGCCGTAGTCTTCGTCAGCTTTATTGCATGCAGTGGACATGGAATGGAAACAACAGACGAATCTACTAATCGCCCAATGACCTCGGTAAGTTGCTAATCTTGCTGACAACTGTCAGTATGTTGTATTCATAGTTATTCAACTGAAATCTGTCGACATGATACACTCTAAGATCAGTGTGTTGCGTTTACACACTTTTCAACACGCTTTTCTGCAGCCACTTTTAACACACATTTTGGTGTAACACTCTACACACTAAACACTCTTTGCCAAAAGTGTGTTGATGTCAAAGGTGTGTTGCAAATATGTGTGTGAAACTCCTCATGCATGTTCCCGCAACACACTGTTCTTAGAGTGTACATGAATTATCTTTAACAGCTTTTCGTCTTCAAATTGACAGGAGACTAACAATTTCTCTGTAAATATGCATAAGCACAATGTTCTTTGATACTGCCATATTTCAGTGGCAGTGATTCCTTTGCTACATGAATAATTACATTAGTTGCTGTTTTTTGAGAATATTTTCCCTTAATTACGTATTCTTGCAGCCATCATGCAATGATTGCGCCAACACATCGTACATCCCCACAACAGGTATTCTTATCATTATATTCATTTATGGAAAATATCAATTATTTGTCGTGAAATATACATACCGGTAGCTAGATGTATGCACTAGAACAGCGGTAATTTAGTAAGAGTACGGTATCATTTCAGATATAACACACTCAGAAAAGTCAGCGTCATTGTCGCTAAAACCACTCTCATGTGAAAGTCAGGTATACTGCCTGACTTTCATGTGAGAGTGGTTTTAGCGACAATGACGCTGACTTTTTTGAGTGTGAACAAGCAAGCTGGTAAGTTTAACAACGATCATTAAAAGGGAAAGATCTCACTCCACGCTCAGGGAGTGTGGGTTGCTGTGGTTAGTTAACTTGTACATCCGCTCATTGGGGCTCTAAAATAAATTTTCGTGAAAATGAGTCAGGATGATCACAAAAATTACCATGTTTGGGACACATCTAAGCAAGATTTTGAATTTAAGGAAACATCGGATAATTATAGGCTAGCCACTTCAAACAAATGAATAGAATCAAGGAAACATTGTCATTCAAGAACTTATATGAGTGATACACAGCGTGTAATAGGATGAATAGGTTCTTCAAACGTAATACTTTTATCTAAATCATACAATACTAGGTCAGGTTAATAGTAATGGTTAATTGCTTTGGAGCCATATTCCCTACCCCTTTTAACTGTACACGGGGGAAATCATTTCTTAGTGAAAATTCCATGAACAAGCTGGACAATGCGTTGGCTTGGTCTTTGTTACATGATTATGGCTTAGAGTTGGACCTAGTATTGTCATAAAAGCTGACATGAGCAATTTCTCCATTCCCTAACGTTCAAGGGCATGCTTCAGTTCTGTTCACAAACCCCGTGAAATGCCTTTCAAACTAATTTACAATATACTATCCTGCCATCCAATGTGGATCCTATATTCATAATAAACAAATCTGATAGAACTACACAGAATGAAGCAAGAAACCTAGGAACTGTACGATCGCTCAGATTTCTCCGACCAACTATAAATATCTGCAGTATATACCCATGGGACAATAAAGGGTGATTCTCTATAATGAAGCTGTAAATGTCATAGCGGTGTCTTTAAAGTGGCATGGTCAGATGATTAGGACTCAAAAATTAATTAATTTAAAGTTAACCAGAATGATCAATATGGTCATACTTCATGTCCTAACTAAATTTTACTATACTATTCTCCAGAATTCAGTTTAGAATTCAGCTTTTCCTTAGTTTTATGCACAATCAAAGAATTTTGGAGTGCACGCTATCAGTCCACCCATTGAGAATACACTGTAAAATACTATACCTGTACTCATGGGACCGTCTAAGTTGGCTCTTATTTCCCATTAGGCCTAAAGATAATTAATTGTGTGCCATACTCCAAATATGATACTGTGATGACATTTAGATCACATTTAAGTAGGATTTAGAATATGGAGAAAATCGGACCCTGTAATTTTAGTATCTATCAATGCACATACCATCTTTGGATACGTTTGCATTAAATTGCAGCATTTTGATGTGGTAGCTGACTTCTTGTCAGTCGAATCTCAGAAAGTCGAAAAACGTTATCAATATCTATGAATAGTCACATTTCTTGCTGCATTGTCCTTTGGTTTTACCTTAAATTGTGTTTAGCAAAATTATCATTCTTTTCAGATGCATCAGTGAATGTTGAACCCGGCATATTCAATACTCACACAAATATCTCATACAAATGCCTACAACTCAACACAACTGCAGAATCATTTAAAGACCCTATAAAAATTCAAACCATATTGGAGTGTTTTGTCAAATCCATTAGTTTGACAGTGTTGATCGCGGTGAAATTCAAGAACTGTCTCCTATCCCATTCTATCAGTCTTACTGACCCTCTTCTCACCTCAATGTTCACATTTTCAACGGATGACAATTGCGGAGCACCAGAGATTGATGAAAATACAGGCGAGAAGATTTATACTACTAAATTTCAGGTAGAGAATATTTCCTGCATCGACTCAATGGTCTCTTTGACACTCTTTGCACTTAACTGTTTATAGTACAGGTAAGCCCAGAAAATTCTCAGATTCTTTATGGGGAAGCATATCCATGTGAGATTGTAGGCTTGTATATTTCCATAATCCCATGAGCTTGTCATTACCCTATTCTTGTGAGCTTGTCTTGCCATATTCCCATGAGATTATTTGTTTCCAGATTCTTGTGAGCTTGTCTATGTCCATATTCCCGTGGGATTGTCTATTTCAATATTTCAGACTATTTGTGTTCTCCGCACAATCGCGTACACAAAATTTAAAGTTAACTATTGCACGCCCAAGGAGGTTGATCTGCACGGCCAGGAGACACAGGAGCAACTCTTGGAGATTTACAGGTAGGGCGAGTTTTTTGTTCTCCATTTTCTGTTATCCTAATAACATAATAAAAATACAGGAGAAATATGGCTAAAATGTCGTATATGTGGTTCTCCTCCAATCTGGTTACATAATTTCATCCGAAACTGCCTGGAATGCACCAGTTCACTTCACTGGACAGCCCCTTAGGGTAACTATTATATAGGCCTAGGGTAAGCTCACCTATTTCCGACCTACCACCATAAGTCGACCACCTACTGCACCATATTATAGGCCATAGATGGTATAGTGGGTGACAAATTCTTTGTAGGAAGAATTTTGAAGTGTTGTTGGTACAATTGAACTCATCTTCTATTACCTCATACATGAATTTGATATTACAGTAATGTGCTAAAATGGGACTGTTTGACCTGTTTTTACATCGAGGACTTTTGAATTTCTTCAGAAATACATGCATTTGGTGATTGTTTTCATCTACTCCCCATCATTAAAATAATGCTTTATGATTTTATATGGATGCATGCATGTCTTGAAAATGTTAATTTGAAAAATTTTCAAGAAAATATCAGTATGATTATAATTGATAGTATACAAGGCACACCCTACTAATTTCACCATGACCGACCAGAATTTCACCATAAGACGACCCTAGTGACCTGAACGTCCTCTTAACCGCTCAAAAGCCCACCCACTTATTTGCATAAGACTCTCTCGAATATATTCATTTTTCTTTATAACGCAAGTTCCACGACCCAAGTTGAGCATCATGAGTGAAGTCACTCATAAAATGAGAAGATGGCATATGATTTTGTCTTTTCTGTATTGATATAGACCAAACAAGTTATATATAATGTAAAACGTTATCATTACTTTCTTCTTCAAGCAATTTAATACTGAATATTATCAATGTTTTTCATGCAATTTTGTACGATTATAAACACTCCTTAACAGGAGATGTTTTGCAATAAAAATCTCTAAAACTCAAACTCAACTCAATGTACAAGGTGTTAGTTAGCAGTAGCCCTATAACAATGGTTATTCTGTTAGGAAAACTACACATATACATACTTTTCTGAAGCTCCAAAATTCAAGAAAAAAACACCTGTAATGGGAAAAATGAACCTGCATAATTTTAAGATTGTCCTACTGTGTAGATCCAGGTTCTCTGGATATGAATTAAGAATTCTTCATATTGTTTTGATAGAGGTAAGAGTGGTCGACTCTAGGTTCATTTTGGTCGACATCGGGTGAAATTAGATCATTTGAGATTTTCACAATATGAGGACAATTATCTACATATCATAATATTTTTTATAAAATTATCAACTCTGATAAGTTGATACCCCTGGAACATTCCCCAATTTATGGTACAGCAAATTTGATCCAATAGTGGTTTAACATGGCACAATGATGCATCTGCCAATGGTCACATAAAACTGTGATGGGAAGGGTCGACTTATGGTGAATCTACCCTATACTGGAATTCACGATAATGGTTTTGGCTGCTTTTGCACAAGATACCTGTTGCCTAGCTTTGATATTGTACCCGTCTGTTCAGGGATCGCGACAGGTCAGTACGATAGGAAAAACTAGGGAATAGTGTCTGCATCAGTGGACGTGGATATGGTAAAAAAAAGTCTAAAAATATGGTGTAAACAGGTGAAGTAGAAATGTATGTTACCGACCAAAGATACCTTCTGCCCTTGTCCGGTGGGCACAAAATATTGAATCAACATTGACAACTGGGCGTCAATGTTGATTTAATGTTGACTTAACGTTGTTTCAATGTAGCAATGGTTTTTGGTCCACTGGGTGTCCGGCAGAGTCACCAGCTGCTGCTCTCAGGACTTTTCGAGAAAATAAATCTTGTTATTTATTTATAAAGGAAGTATTGCATTTCCAATGAGCACGAATTCCAAAAGCTGATGACGCTGGATAACAATGAGGATACCATCGAGTTCAAAGCTCTTCGCTCTCACCTGGAGTGTGTGGCCCCAGTCTTACCTGAACTTCCTACTGCACCAGACAACGCAATTATGATCTATGCCATGTATACAATATCCGGCATATCGTGTAAGTATGCGACACTGACAAGTGCCAGTATAAAGTTTGATAGTTTTTTGAATTCACCATTTAGACCTAAGATGTTTTAGTTTTGTCTTTTTACTTCACAGGGGATATTTATATTCAGCATTATCCTGTCTTCTGATATTTATACTTCAAACCACAATTTATTAACAAATGGGATAATCTTAGAAATGAGCCCAAATACCTAGATTTTAATTGGATTACACAGTTTATGTATCAGATATTGGAGATAAAGTTGAAAGTAGGAATGACTAATCAGCCTTTTACTTTATTGCAGTGCTCACTTTAGTAATCCAACTCGTTGGAGTCTACATACAACCAGATCGCAAATTTGTGCATTTGAGCATTATAAATGGAAGTATAGGAGAAATTATATATATTGTGGCATCACTTTTATTGGTTACCGGGCCCTCATACTATATTGGTATAAAAATAAAACAGTGAGTATCGGGAATTTCATCTCAGCCTTACTTTTATTGAAAAAGACTTTTTTCCTACAGTAGCTATAATTCTTCATCAAGGCTTTGTCATCTCAAAGTGTCGCATCATCAGCTGATCATTCATATTCAATCATCCGAGTTTGGAAATGCATGTTTTACAATATACCATAATCATTTATTATAATGGCGTATTAGTACATAAGAGTTTAACTGTCTCCAAAATAGTGAAATTTGAGCCTTTGTTCTAGTTCCAAAAAGGGGAATGTTTATTAGGAGGAGGGCGCCTATTACGTCGAATACTGTATTGATAACATTTGTTAAAATTTCACTAAATTAATATAAAATGCTAATAGGTATTATTCATAGACTGATTTTGGAAAGTAGAAGTACATGTATCAGTAGATGATTTGTAAGAGATAGTGTTGGGCGTGAGGAGTTTGAATGAGATAATGGGTTATGGATGTATGAAATGGATGTGAGTTTGGTGCCTACAGTACAGGCTGGGGGCCTGTAGTCAGGGTGGCCTGAAGGCAAGGGGCCCTAGATCCAGAGGGCCTGTGGGCAGGTGCCTGTGTTCTGTTGGCCTGTGGGGTGTGGGCCCAGGGGGGCATGCGTTCCAGATACCATTAGGTAATTGGGGACTATGCTTTTTGTGAGTTACAGGGGCACTTCATTTGATATAAACAGTATTTTTATGCATGGATAGCATCCACTTTGATTTCCTAATGTGTAGGGCTAAGCTTATCAAATGGCATTTGCGAAATTTGGGTCCAATAACCCACATAAGCCTACTGGTAGGCCTAGCCATAGGACCTGTATAGGCCTATAAGGGGCCTAGTTGTGACCTAATAACGCACACCTACTCCCATTAGGGCCATATTTACTAGAAATAGGCAATTGTTCTTTAATTCTGAGGAATGTAACTTTAACCCTTTCATCACTGGGTTTCTTGTAACTCAATGCAATTTTGTGCAATATATTGGCTTACCGCGTGGAAGGGGCTAAACTACAAAAGTATAATTGAAACTTTTGCTATGATAACCAAGGGTGCGGATGTCAAATATTTGTAGTCTATGAGGCTATTTTGTTCAGCCAAAATCAAATTACTTCCGAAATATTAAAAGTTATTGAATACAATACACCTAAAACTTGGCAAAGGCTATTTTAAAAGATATATCATACCTGAAAAATAAACACAAATGTGCATAACTGTCACAGAGGGCCTACAGAAGCCCCAAAAACTAATCATAAGACATATTTCGATACCGGTTCGGTTTATCTAAATTAAGTGGTTCGCTTTATCTCAAAATATGATATAAAGCGAACCAAAAAGAATCTTTTGATTCTAAATGATTTTCGCAGCATATTTTTATTTTGAGCAATTATATCACTTAAAAACTCCACAAACTTCATTCTAAAACCTTAACATATCAAATACCTATGGTCTTTCATTCATTTAACTGACTTTTAAAATTTCTGTCAAAAAAAGTCGGAAGCAGCGATTATGCAATTTTTGTCATTGTGGTAACTTTGGGATGTTATAATGCATGTACGAATACACTCAAATATAATGTTTTAGGATTTTCAAGAAAGCTTATCACTCATACCGTAAATTCCCGCGTAAAACCCGCACCTCGCGTATAACCCGCACCCCGACTTTGGAAGAATGATATAACCCGCACTTGGAGTCTGAAAATGGTCATTTTAGTACTGTTCTATACTTTCAAAAACCCTCGTATTACCCGCACCTAGACTTTGGGAATAATGCACTAGAGGTTTGGTTCGCGTATAACTCGCGGGTTATACGCGGGAATTTACGGTAGTTTCAATTTAATGATAGCCGGAAGTTATTTATACATTCCATGGTCAGTGCACTGCAAAATGTTCCAACTGGTTCGCTTTACCTCTGGTTCGCTTTACTTGAATCGACCCTAAGCATGGATAAAAAAATGCAGTGTGTGTACCTTTGTTCAAACTGAGTAGGGAAAATGAGGAATAATTTTCCATAATAATACACCACTTTATAAAAAATACTTTTTTTTCTCTCTATTTGTTTTGTGCTTGCAGGGAGGGGTTGTTTCATTTTCAGACACCTGAATGTGAGACACTTTCACTGATATTCCTCGTCTCTCGGTTGTATGTGAATCTCTCCTCAGTCATCCACTCGTTTGAAAGGTATCTCGCAATTTGTCAACCTTTGAGATTCAAAATGATGAAGAAAGGTCCATCTCAGATGGCAAAGGTATGCTCTTTATACATCCTTGTTTTGCAAAGTACTCATAGAAAGTGTTAATTCTCTCATCAAGAAATTAATATGAACTTCTTTCAGCAATAATCATTGAAATTATTTTCACATTCTTAGAGATCTCGTTCCCTTAACTATTCAAATGTCTACGGTCAAGGAAATTCTCAAAATGAATATAATTCTTTTTTCTGTCCCATTTCAGGCTGCTGTATGCATTTTCATTGTATCACTGGTACTTGGCGGTTTGATCTTTGTATACACAAGATCAAACCTCGTCTCTGGCTTTGTGAGCGATGGGCACTGCATTCTGTACGCGGCGTTATCAATTGAAGGAGATATTTCACTTGGAGCTCCCATAGTGTGTTGGTCTATAATCGCTCAGATTATTCCGTGGGTGGTTGAAATAGTGTTCTGTGTGAAGACCATCGTCCATTTGAAGAATGCGTCCAGGTTTCAGGCCCTGGCTGGAGTGGCCCAGCAACGAGGGGGAGCATCAATGTCAAGTGCTGAACGTAAAATAACATGGCTTCTTATCACCTACGGCCTTTGTCATGCCACCAGTAACTTCCCGGAGTCTGTATATCTCACGTCTATCGTCTTCATGCCGATTTCGTACGACTTTGCACTAGCCGCCTACTACGTGGCAGTTATCTGCCCCAGTGTGAAGATCATCATCACGTTGCCGGCCACTATAAATGCCCTTGAAGCCAGCAGGGATATAGCAAGGCAGAAGCTGCAGAGTTGGAGAAGCACACTATCAACTTTCTTTACATCGAGCACCCATTCTCAGTCTGCCCCATGAGTTTATCTTCATATCAAAACCTAGGGGTCGATAGTCTCCCATAGGATTGGTATAACATATACCAGGGCTCCATTCATGCCTCATGACGAAATGCATTAGGCTAAATGTAATGCACTGCCGTATTTGAATTTCAAAATAGTCTTACTCCAGCAAAGGAAAGGGTCATATTGTGGACAGCAGATATGCTCTGTCAAATTCCCTTCCTCATTCTGGTAATACGAGATGTGTCATTATGTAAAGATGAATCACGACTACCGTAACGCTGCCCACTGACATGAGACACTCTACACGTAGTCCCCTCAATTTTATTGTAGATCATTGGTACCAATCTGCATAATACATTTTCTGCAATAAAAGAAACTGTAACCCCAAAATACAAGTGTCTGTGATACCTTCCATCTGTGTAGGATATGTGAATGTTGATTGAGGAGGGGATTAAGGCGGGAGATGAATGAGGAGTAGCGGGAGTGAGCGGTACATGAGGCTAATAACAGAGTACAGCCACAATGGGGTCCATAACACCCTCATTCTGTCCCCAAGTCTACACTAAGGGATCTGCACCATGTTTAGCTGTTTAAGACTCGCACAGTATTTTAATGCAGTATGTACATATTGTTGTCATGGTGCCCAAATGCAGCCCTCGAAAGTTTGCAGCCCTGGCAACTAACTTGCCATGATTGCATTCATGCATCATGCCGACCTAATATTGAATATTCAGCTATTATGTGTCACTGTTTTTTTTACCATAGTGTTTGTTACTCAAACTAAAGTTTGTCACTGAAACCAAAATACCCCCACATGAACATGAAGCCTTGAGGCATCATGCAGTCCTTAAAGGGTTAAACAAAGTGCTGGCTTATGAGGTATCAGGTTTAGATGTGGGCAGATAAGGTTGGGCGGACAGAGGGCTGGGAGGGTAGGGCAGCAGTTGGGTGGCATACCCATCCATCTTGGTGCAATACCTAGTGGTTACCTTAAAGGGAATTGCTAGTTCCTAGCCACTTGGTGGCAAAAATTCGAGCTCATGAAAAGTATTCTTTAAGCTGTATTCATATTCCTACATACACCACTTTACCTAAATCAACTATTTGTATTTGCTATTTGGACAGTGTACCTCCATTGTTCACATATATTCACTGCTAGGACACCCATAGGATCCTCTAGTTAAGGCAAAAACAAGTAGCAAGTCCCTTTAAAGGGTTAACCCTGTTAACAGAGTGGTGTGTATACCTATATATTATGCAATATCCTAATTGCATGTCTTCATAACTAGTCGATGCTCCTCTGAAAGCGTTTTGTCTCTCATCCTCATCCTCTTCTTGCCAGTATGTTCTTGCACCCAGGTATTGAAAAGAATGCAATGTGCCCTCTGAATGGTAAACTACCTAACAATCAATCAATAATTGATAGGTTATCAACAACGTCATCATGGCAACCCAAGGTATAGGAGACATATATGTGTTTAACACTGTATAGACAGTACACACAGGCTATTTCACACCACAGAGAGTAATACTGCACCAGTCAGCATTGCTATATTAAGGGTCTCATTCGGGTCTCAGGTGGTATGCCGTATGGGACCGACCATATAATTTTTCTGGGTTGCCAGTAGTATAGTATGTATCGGAACGGGACTATGGTTAACTACTGTTTATTACTCAATCGACATGCAGCCAATCAGAGGCCTCCATTTGGTCACGTGACCGGAAGTGACCTACTTAGGGGATTAGTGGTGACGTCACGTGACCTAGTTAGCCAATCAGAGGCCGCCATTTGGTCACGTGACCGGAAGTGACGTCATATGACCTACTTATGGACCGGAAGTGACGTCATATGACCTACTTAGGGGACCGGAAGTGACGTCATATGACCTAATTTAGGATCACGTGACCGGAAGTGACCTGATGAGTCACGTGACCGGAAGTGACGTCACATGACCTAATGGCCAACCGGAAGTGAGTGACCTCATTGAGGATCACGTGACCGGAAGTGACCTGATTGATCACGTGACCGGAAGAAGAAGAAGTGACGTCACGCGACTTAATGAAGAGATGAGCGTCTTTAAGGGGTCACGCGCTTTAAAATGTGATATATATTTTTTTTGGAGGAGGAGGAGGAGGAGGAGGAGGAGGAGAGGAGGAGAGGAGGAGGAGGAGGAGGAGGAGGAGGAGGAGGAGGAGGAGGAGGAGGAGGAGGAGGAGGAGGAGGAGGAGGAGGAGGCGAGTCTCTTATTTTTTTCGGTAAACCAATAAAAAACACCACGATATAAGTTTGTTTTTTCATTTTTATTGTTTTACGAGCGACTGGAAGTGACTTATTGAACTAGGTAGAAGCGTTCTTTAGAGTGTATAAGGGGGGAGGGGAGGGGAGGGGAGGGGAGGGGAGGGGGGGGAGGGGAGGGGGGGGAGGGGGGGGAGGGGGGCCCCTTTAAGATGCATGGGGAGGGGGGCGCTTTTAGGATGCATGGGGCGGGTGGGGGGGAGGGAGGGAGGGGAGGGGAGGGGAGGGGGGAGGGGGGCACTCTAGGGGGGCGCTCTAAGGGGCGTTTGTCTCTTTTAAGAAAAAAAGAAAAGAAAAGATTTTAATCGAGAGACACGCTTCTTCCTCTCGAGAGGAAGAAGCGTGTCTCTTCATTTTTTTTGTTTATCACATGCCTCGATGAGGCGATCAGCTGCGACTGGAGGAAGTGACACTTTAAGAGGACACGCGACTTAATTGTTATAATATTTTTTTTACTTACTAATAAAGAAGACGTATGAAAATAAAACACAACAATTCACATGTCCGTCGTTCTCGTTGTTTCTTGCTTGATAAAGTCAAGTAATATCGCGATGCCGAGGTCAAACTTTCCCATGTCCTCAGTCAACACTCGAAGGAGTTCAAAAGGCGTACTGCCGGCACCGTCAGCTTCAGCTTGCCACATTTTCAACACTCGGAAGGCCCACTCAGCGGGACTTCCTCCGTATTCGCATTCTTCAGCGATCTTATCTAACCTCTAAGGCGACAATTTTAACAATTTTAACCCCACCAGACTCGGAACATCGCCGTACACAGCTCCTCCGGTGTCTTGACACTGCGCTCTACTAGAGCATCCATACGGGCGGCGGTAACTTTTAAGCTACTGCCCAACTCTCTCCAAGATCCGCTCAACTCTTTACCTAGTTGACGAAGCAAGGCGTCGCTATATGCTAAGCGCCGCTGTCCTACCTCTCTATTCTCCCCATCGGTCTGCCCCGCGCGTCTCAAGTCGTCAAGCCGCATTAACTTTTTTTCAGGTGGACAAGGAGGTGAAGGCGAGCTTGAAAGTGGAATAGCTTGAGCCATCTCGTCTCGTCTTGGCGGCGGCGGCGGCGGTGGTGGCGGTGGTGGTGGTAGTAGACGTTACTGTGGTCAGAGGCGATATGGTTTTTTTCCAACAGAAATCAGAGCTTTTATACAGAGGGAGTTTAATCCTATTTCCAACAGCACTCCAGCTGTCTAGCGACCTGTCCGCATGACGCTTTTTCAGCCGCTCCGCTCCTTAAGAGCTTAGATGACGAGGGGTATGTCATCGCTATCGGTGGGGACCAGCTGAAAATGGTGTTTTTTCCTCATCCATAGCCTTACCTCCTACCCCCTACCTGAGGACGCCTCTCTCTCCCTCTGACATTCATTGTAACAAACGTTACAGGTGAAAATCGGATTTTTTCATGCACAGCCTTAGTCAGCTGTCACCCCTATTGAACTAGCCGGCCGCCGCCGGCCGGCCCGGTCTACTCACCACGGCAGGAGGCGGTGATTTTTTTTTGTCTTACACTTAAGTCGCTCACCACATGCACACGCCTCTACTCACAGACAGACACGCTCGTCTTAGGGGGTCTTGCTTCACGCCACACGCCTCCTGTAGTTTTTTTTGTATACACACTCTAAGCTCATGACCGTTAATCCTTTATACAGCTAATGCGCGTTGAATTGCTGAACAGGGTGGTAAGTAGCTTAGCTCATGACAGTGGATCTCTCAAAAAAGAGGGGAAAGGGATCCAGCTGAAAACGTCATGCCTTATGTCTTTTGTTTCTCTTTGTGAATGGCCGCCGGCCAGCCGGCGGCAGCTGAACAGGGGCAGTAAGTAGCTTAGCTCTAGAAGCGAGAAGGCGTATATAAGGGGCCTGGAAACCCCCATTCACTCACTCAGTCTTTTGCTGCTCTCTACAGTCACCACCATGAGCAAAAGACAACACCTAGCGCCGTCCAAGGATCTAAGCAAGTTCAAGAACAAGAAGACTACGCGGAACAGCGCTCGTTTAGCGTCAGTGCCTCCTCTTGCTACTGAAAATGAGACTACCGCCGCAACCGCTTGGTCTTATCACCCTCCCGCTGTAGCAAGCGCTCGCAGCAGTAGTAGTAGTAGTAGTAGTAGTAGTAGTAGTAGTAGTGGTAGTAGTACTACTGGTAGTAGTCGTCGTGCTAGCGACGTTGTTACACTCGCGACGGTACACGTTGCTGCTAAGCGCGCTGCCGCTGCTACTGCCGCCCCGCCTGCTGCTGCTGCTGCTGCTGGTGATCCTCGTGCTGCGGCTGCTGCTGCTGCTGCTGCGCCTGCTACTGCTGCGCCTGCTACTGCTGCGCCTGCTACTGCTGCGCCTGCTGAGGCTGCTGCGCCTGCTACTGTTGCGCCTGCTGCTGCTGCTGCTGCTGCTGCTGCTGCACCTGCTGCTACCGCTACTACTACTGACGACAACGCTCCTGGCACAGCGCAGTACTGGCAACCTGGTTTTTACCTCCCCACTACTGTTGCTGATTTTGATGACCTGCCGCACGTTACACAGCCCCTCTCCACCACTACATCGACCGACGCCCTCGACGCCGCTCGCGCTGAGAGTTACAGCTATTCGGACACTCAGCCCCTAAACCAAGAAGAAGAGGAGGAGGAGGAGGAGGAGGAGGAGCAGCAGCAACAGGGTGAGACAGAGAACGACGCTGACGACGAGGCGTATGAAGATACCCGAAGGGAAAGGGGTGGACGGTACGTTTTTTCGGCTCCCCTCTTCCACAGCTTTCGACCTCACTTCCACTGGTAGCGCGTCCGGTCCGTGGCGACTGCCCTCACCGCCACCTTACGAGGGCGGCGGCGCTTCATCTTCTAACGCTACACTCAGCACCGACGGCGTGTGGCTGCTCTGTTCCAACAACGAGGCCTCGGATACCACCAGCGCTGACGCTGCTCCTGTTATCGGTTCTGCTGCTGATTCAGCTCACGCTGATGGTGTTACTCTTCTTGCGGGTCTGAAACGTTTTAAGGTGAGTTCCAGAACAACATAGCCTACTAAGAAGAGAAAAATACAAGAAAAAGAACGAGATGGACCAGAAGAAGCAGAGAAAACCTCCCGTCCTCTCGGGTTAGAGTTCTGCTTAGACGGGACTTTGACGCTGGAGATCTGGGAGGACGTGGCTAGACTGTCTAGGAGGCCGCGCTTCACAAAAGACGGCCAGGTGAAAGAGGTGTCTCTGACCAGAAGCAAGCGAGTGCACTTCACTGCCGACGCGCTGCGCGAGCTAATAGCGCGCATCGCCGATATCCGCGCAGTGGTGCGCATACGCGACACAGCGTCCGCGCAAGGAAGACCTAATCACACCCCCTGGTTCGCAGTGCTGGATGAGGAGGGCGAAGTGTACGCAGCTGTGAGCTACTACAGCGGTAAGAACCTCATCCACGTGCGCAAGTACGAAGGTCCTGACAAAAAACCCACACAGCAGGGGGTGACGCTGTCCGCCAGAGCGCTCAAAGAGTTGGATGACAAAACAGAGATTATTCTCAAATTTCTCGGTATAGATTTGGAATGAGAGACCCTCAACGCTCACGCGCGCACACACACAGCGTTTGACGTACGCTGTATGAGACAGACAGACGGATACACAGACAGCAGACAGATAGATAGATAGACAGATAGATTGATAGATAGATAGACAGATAGATTGATAGATAGATAGATAGTTAGACGGCTAAGTAGTTGGGAAAAACTTTTTTTTTTTTTTTTTTTTTTTTAATTGGTAACTGAGTGAAAAAACAAAAAAAAAACAAAAAAAACATGACGCAGTACGTCTGCCAAAAGTGTTTCAAAATTTTTAAAAGACCGTACAACCACGAGAGACACGTAGAAAAATGTAGAGTAATACCTAAGTTTTGCCCTCTATGCGGCGAAGGCGATTGCCGAAAGATCGCCTGTCGACGCGAATCTCTGGACGGGGTGACCATCCCTCCGCGCATATGTGCTGTACCGAACGGTGAGGAAACGTTCACGGGGAATTGGCCTGCGATACAAACGGGCGTCAGGATGCACGGGACTCGCGTGAGTGTAACAAACTTCAGGCTACCAACCGGCGAGTTGAGTGACGCTGTAGATACTATGCGTCGCATTCACTTGACACAAAGATTCAGATACAAAGTGGGTTTCTCGGTAGGCTTACTCTTACAACACAGAGAAGACAAGAGCAAACTGCGCTACTTTCACGCCTCCCAGAACAACGCAACTCTCATACAACCGCTCCCTACTATAACTAATTCAGAAACTTTGGAAGAGCTCCTCTCAAAGATGGAAAACACCGTCGCTTGCGAGGAAGTACGGAAACTTTGCGACGCTGACACCAAGTGGCACGTTCTTTTTCCTACCAATTTGAACATTTGCGTTTACATGGGACCGGGGGAATTTCCCATAGGCGGTAGGATCACTCAGGCCGGTCGAGTTGGAAAGAGAAGCGGCGTGTTAGATTTTCCCAACAAGGACAACCTCTGCGTCTTCCGCTGCATTTCCTTTCACTTATACAACACCAGCAAGCGCGCTTCAGATTTGTTACGTCAGTTCTGTCCCGCTGCCACACCTGAATCCTTTCCGGGTCTGAACATCCGCGACTTACCCGCGTTAGAGAACTTGTTTGACGTACAAATAGCGGTTTACACCGCGTCGCGTCAGGTGCCGGGGCGGAAGTTGAGAAGACGCGTTACTCTGATCAGACCGCCTTCCAGAACTCTGGCCGCCCGAGGTAAAGTCAACCTACACCTGACGGCGAAAGGCGGTTTGCACGTCTCTCTCGTCACGGACTTCAACGCGTACGCGGGCATATACGAATGTTGCAAGTGTAAGGCGGCGTTCACCACCGAGTTCTTGCTGAAGAGACACAGGAACCAGCTTTCCTCTTGCCGACAAGTCAAGTTGCGCTACGTAGGTGGCATCTACCAAAATTCGAGAACGATTTTCGAAGCGCTAGCAGACTTCTCCATTTTTCCTCCCGACGGACATTCCGGAATCTACCCTTACAAGATCGCCTTCGATTTCGAGGCTTTCTTCAGACCGTGCAGAGAACCGTCGACGGAACACGTGTCCCTGCTGTGGGATCACGTCCCTTTGTCGGCTAGCGTCGCATCCGACTTTCCGGGGTGGGAGGGGCCAGTCTGCTTCGTCAGAGAATCCAACGCAGATTCCGACCCCTTGTTGGACCGAGTTTTAAATCACATAAACGAGAACGCCAAAGTCATCGGGGAAGCTGTGCTAGAACTTTACCGACCGACGTTAGCGAAGTTAGATGAAGCTCTCCTGCTGGAGGAGGGGACATTCACCCCTTCTCCAGGCGGCTTCGCTGCGGCTCAGACCAGACACCCATTAGTTCAACTGAAGAAGCGGCTTCTGAGATACATCCGTCAAGCTCCAGTGGTTGGCTTCAACTCGGGGCGTTACGACTTGAACCTGATCAAAATACGCCTTAACTCGTTCTTTGCCTCCGGAGACCGAAGAAACCAAGAATTCAGCGTCATAAAGAGAAGCAATCAATACTTGGCGGTTTACACACAGCACACGGTTTTCTTGGACGTAGTCAACTATTTGGCACCCGGTTACAACTACGCGACCTATTTGCGAGCTTTCACCAGGAACGAAGAGAAAGGTCACTTTCCTTACGAATGGATGACGTCTACCAGGAAACTGGCAAACAGAACACTGCCACCGAGATCGGCTTTTGACAGCGAACTGACGGGCGTCAAAATGTCCGAATCCGACTACGCCGCATGTCAGAAAGTTTGGTCCGACGAGAAGATGCAAACTATGGGAGATTACTTGATCCACTACAACAACAAAGACGTCAAACCTTTCATAGAAGCTCTGAAAAATCACGCTAAATTTTTCCAAGATCGCGGCATTGACATGTTGAAAGACGGGGTTTCTCTCGCCGGTTTGACTTTACGGTTCCTCTTCCAAAACCTAGAAGACGCGTTCACAACGTTCCCCCAGTTCGACGCCGTCCTCCACGCTCTGATCAAAGAAAATCTAGTCGGCGGTCCTTCCATCATCTTCCATAGATTTCACGAGAAGGGCACCACGCGGATAAGGGAGCACAAGTACGGCGAAGAAGCGAGACCGTGCCAACACATCCTAGGACTAGACGCTAACTCTCTGTACTTGCGCTGCATGAGCGAAGCGCACTGCACGGGCTATTACGCGGTGAGACGACCTGAGACCGAGTTCAAGCCCAAAATTAGGCAAAGAAACTCTCACAGCGCTTTGGAGTGGTTACGCTTCGTAGAGCACGACCGCGACGTGAAACTGCGCCACGCTTTGAACGGCGGCGAGATGGTTGTAGGCTGTCGAAGAATTCGCGTGGACGGGTTTCACGCGGCCTCTAATACGGTTTTCCAGTTTCACGGGTGTTGGTTCCACGCTCACGAGTGCATACCGTCGCACCGATATCAGTGCGCTTCACTGAGGGAGGAGAGACGCGACAGAACGACTAGAGTAAGAGCTTACTTGAAAGCGCTAGGTCACAAGCTGGTCGTCGTGTGGGAGTGCGAATGGAGAGAGATGAAGCGTCGAGATGAGCGGGTTAAGGCCTCCCAACAACGCTGGAAGGTTGACGCTTTGAAAGTGTCTCGAAACGCAATGAGCGAGAGCGACATCCTTTCCGCTGTGAAAGACGGGAAAATGTTCGGTTTAGTTCAAGTGGACATCACTACGCCGCCTCACCTACGAGACTACTTCGAAGAAATGACCCCCGTTTTCAAGAACGCGTCCGTTTCAAAATCAGACATAGGACCTCACATGTCAGACTTTGCGCAGGAAGAAAAGCTGTTGAACACGCCTCAGAGATGTCTGATAGGGAGTTACCACGGAAAAAATATTCTCTTGGGAACGCCGCTTCTCAAGTGGTATTTAGAGCACGGTTTGATAGTCACCAAAGTGCAGCTGGTCGTAGAATACCTACCTAAACGCTCCTTTGCCGGTTTCGCGGACGAAGTAACGGCGGCGCGAAGACGTGGTGACGTGAACGAGAACGAGAAAATTCTGTCAGACTGTTACAAGTTAATGGGAAACGCCACGTACGGTAAAACAATCTGCAACAAAGAAAAACACACGGCGGTGAGATACACTGACAGTCGGAAGTTCGAACTATTAGCCAATTCGTGGCGCTTCAAAAAGGCGTCCGAGTTGAGTTCTGATCTGTTTGAAGTCGAACTACAACCGAAAACAGTCAAGAACAACCTCCCTATTCAAATAGGGTTCATGGTATACCAGTACGCGAAGTTGAAAATGTTAGAGTTCACATACGACTTCTTGGATAGATTCGTCGATCGGCGCGATTATGCCCTTTGTCAAATGGACACCGACAGTCTTTACATGGCTCTCAGCGGTGACACGTTGGATGACCTAGTCAAACCTCGCCTGAGAGAGACGTACTTCAGAGAGAAACGAAAGTGGATTCCGACAGCGGTGTGCGACGATCACTTAGAGCTTTTCGTGAAGACAAAAACGGAAAGAGTGCGAGAATGGTGTCCGCCGCCCGGCGGATGTTGTGAGAGACGGTACCTTCAGGATCTGAGAACTTCGGGGCTTATGAAAGCGGAGTGGGAAGGTGACGGGATCCTAAGTCTCAACCCTAAGACTTACATTTGCTACGATCGAGTCAGCGGCACCGGTGAAAGAAAATCCAAAAAATGGAGTGCAAAAGGCGTACAGAAGAAACAAAACCCTAAGGAACCAGACGACTTCTTGGATGTTCTTCGCCAACGAAAAACTCTCATTGCTGTAAATAGAAATTTCAAAGTGGTGCGAAACAAAATGGTCACCTACACCATAGAGAAATACGGCGTGCGCTACTTGTATTATAAGCGTCGCGTGCATTCTGACGGTGTGACAACGAGTCCTTTAGAGATATGAAAAAAATATATAAGCGTGTTATTGATTGATTGAGTGCATCTTTTCAAAAATAGAGTGTTGATCAAGATTGAAAAAAAAGAAATAAAAAAATAAAATAAATTATTGTTGTGTTTTTATTTTCATACGCCTTCTTTTACTAGTAAGTCGCGCAGTCTCTTAAAGCGTCACTCATGTGACGACGTGGCTTCCAGTCACGTGATCCTAAACAAAAAAAATGAAGAGACACGCTTCTTCCTCTCGAGAGGAAGAAGCGTGTCTCTCGATTAAAATCTTTTCTTTTCTTTTTTTCTTAAAAGAGACAAACGCCCCTTAGAGCGCCCCCCTAGAGTGCCCCATAAGTAGGTCATATGACGTCACTTCCGGTCACGTGACCAAATGGCGGCCTCTGATTGGCTAACTAGGTCACGTAATAAACAGTAGTTAACCATAGTCCCGTTCCGATACATACTATACTACTGTTGCCAAATGGGCCCCACATGGGTTTGCCCAGATTTTAATTGTGCCCAGATCTAGTCCAAATCAGACTCACCTTGACAAAACACCATGACAATTTCTTAAATTAGTTATTTCTGAGAATAGTCACAAATGAATATTTTCTGAAGTATTTTCAGCAAATTTGAGTCCTTGGGCTGAGCCCATCTGCATGGGCTCCAACTGGCGGCCTTGGACAATGATGACCAAGTCCCAGACGGGGACCGATGTAAAACGCATGCGGGATCCATTATTAAAGCAATGCTCTCTGAGATATCACTATGGGACCATGCAAAATATCGAAGCTGTAGAGTTGAGATCAGTACTATAAATGTTGACTTGGGTTGTTAATTTTGGTATTGTCAATTTGAGTAAAAAAAAACCGCTATTGAGAGTTCAAACTATAAGTAGTGAAAAACAATTTTGTCAAACACAGTTTAAACTGTCAATAGATAAAGATTTTGTGAGCCAGCTATTGACAGTTCAAACATTTACAATGGCCGAATTTCTGGACAGAACATCATTATATAGGACAATGCAAAATGGCAGGACTATACGCAGAGTTTCATTTGGCGAATCATACTGGTGGGCTTCAAGAGTTTCGAGTCTGCTCGGCCACCTTATTTGAAGTTGCCAATTGAAGTTGTTTTGATGTGCCTAATAATTAGCGAGGTTAAGATATGCCTACTTGTAACGTGTACGGCAACGTCTAGCCCACCCTTTAGCATTGGCCTAGGCGTACACGTTGCCGTACACGTCGTGATCTTAAGCTCCCTAATGTGTCGGCCCACATTTATATTGATCCGTACCACTCACCGATCCCCCAATTTGTCATGACAATAATTAGGATATTACCCCAATCCAAACCCCCTAAACATCCCTAACAACAAGCACTTGACTACCGCTACTGCCAGTTCAAATCTCACCCAACTAGTTGAGGCCAACACCCAGTATAATAGAAAACCTGTTTCTAGTAACATAATCTGAAAATCTCAAGTGGGGATGTTCGAAATCTTAATCTTCTTTCTAAGTGCGTCTTTTTACAAACGTCTATAATAGAGGTGGTGATCGATTTATTCCTATGTGAAATAGCACCTCCTCTGAAAACAATAACATTTTCTGACTAATTCACGCATAAATCGTAGGTCGACCTTACTTTGCTGAACAATTAAGGAAGCATAACACACACTACTCCTTGCTTTGGCCTTGAGTTGAGAAGAACACCAACAAGATTGATGACATCGCCAACAAATTTTAAATCCTGCTGTCTGTTGTGTTTCCCATCAGCGTCTTTGTACGTCCACTAGGGGGCGTGACGGCTGTGGCAGGTGGGGCGGTGATCCATGGGGGTGGGAGAGTGAGTAGTGGGGGAGGAGCGGGGGCAGACGCAGCTTCAAAGTCACCGGATGACCCCAGATTTACCTGGGGCTGCGATCAAAGGCAGCGTCCCGCGCGCCGCTCATCCATCTCCCGCCAAACTAGATAGAAACACACCGGCACCCAGCGCAGTCTGTCCGATTGTCGTCTGCCATGGGCGAAAATGGAAGAGAAGAGCAACTAAATGGAGGAGAATGTACGCCTTATGGTGTATGTATGTTAGATGGGGGAGTATAATCATATCTCGATGTGGCATCGACTTAGGCAAGGGGGGACTGATTAAATGTACAAAGAGGGGCTGGCTATCAGAGGCGCCATTTTGAATTGTGTAGAGCTGAGGTGACTTTATCACCCACTTTACACGCACTTTGCCTCATAAAACCTGCCTTAAGTGGCTGACACTAAAGTCAACAAGTAGCTACTAAGGGGATGTACCTTCATGTTAGGCCGATAGCCTACACATATTTGGTTCATGATCCAAATCTATACATTATATATATATGAATATAGGCATATCATACCGTTGTCATACCATTATATAATTATGGTCTACGAGAAAATGAGTTCAGGGTCGGGCCAAAAAATAAGGTTTGTTTCCAGTCACCCGACCGGGTCTACCCAAAGCTAAACTGGCTATTTAAAAAATGATAATTTCGGGGCTACATCCCAGTTTTTACGGCTTGTAAACCGGACAATTGAGTGAAAACTGTAAAATAATCGTTTTTCCCCACCGGTGGAATCATGGGGGACTGGACCCCACCCCTTTTGGAATTCTTTTTTTTTTTACATTTTTCTTATGTTATTTTGATCCACGGCGAGGTAGGCATGGTGTGATACATCATTCTGTTTTGTGGAGCCCCCCCCCTCCCTTTAGGGCACGCATAAAATGCTGTTCCCCGTTTTTGTGTGTGTTTCTTTGCTATATGGTCTGTGATTGGAATTGTTTAAAAAAATTATTTCAAAACTGCCCCCTCCCCCCCCCCCCCCAAAATAAAAAAGAAAATGCCAGTGCACGTTATTCAATATTCTCAAAGTCTAGGTGCTGGTAATACAAGGATCTTTATAGTATTTCTTTTTTGGTATGGTACAGTAAGGCCACATTTTATTGATAACTTGGATTACGGGCACTTAGAGCCAATATTTTGGGGAGCGGGAGGAAAAAAAGCTGCCCTTCAGGGGGAGCTGGGTAATTAAATGTTCCAGGGGGCGGAGGGGAAAAAAAGCATGTGCAAGTCTTCTTTTGGCTATCAGATGAAGGTATATTGAGTATTCCCAATTTAGAGGGCCTAATCCTAGGTGTTTGCTAGTCAGCATATCCTTTTTTTTTCTTTTTTCTTTGCCAAAATTCTCAAAAAAAATCCCAGCGGAGGGGGGTAAAAATTTATTTAATTTTTTTCCAAAATGCCAAAATTTCCATCAGCGGATCCATAATCAAAGTTATCAGAATGAAACAGCCTAGTGAATTGGCAATTCTCAGACCCCATGCCTAAAGATGTGTTATATACGTGGGGATTTACAGTAGTTACAGGCCTTCCGGGGAGCAGGTAAAAAACTTAATTTTAAAAACAAAAAAAAACGACCTGCCGGGTCTAATCACCATATTACTGGAAACAAACCTTTTTTTGGCCTCCCCTCCGTACTTTAAAGTATCAAAAAGGTCCTTTGCAAATTGGACGGAAATGCATAATTTCTTTAAGCATAATGTTAATGTTTTCTTTTAAAAGACAACTTTTTCATATCTTTGTAGGACAAAAAAAAAAAAATTTCCTTTGGACTGATTTTTCCAAGAATCTTTATTGATCTTTTACATCTAAGTCTACAAGGGCACAAGCCATAAATTTATTTATTTATGACATAACGTAATACCCAGCCATTATAGCCTATCTAGGAGTTTCTCACATACGTTTCTTTTCTTATCAAATCCCGCTCTTATTCAGTCACTATCTCTTGATCCCCCCTCTCTCTCCACTCAAAATATGGCTTATGTCTTAACTGGTACTTGGTAGCCCTTTATGGGCAGCATAGTGCTTTACTGTCCTTTACTGCAACTCGTATGAGTCAATTCTACATGCAGGATTGATACGGGGCACACCATGGTTCTGCAATGAAGCGCTGGTCTTCCATCATGAAAACAAGTGAACATGAAGCATTATAATCATTATCTGCATCATGGTGTACCACTGGGGTTACTCGCCACCATTGCGTTGATGCATCATGACAGCAATTTCTGCTTTAAAGTTGAAGACAATATGCCGTCATTAAAGGGTTAAATGGCTAACACTCCATCTGAGCGGGGATCAGCACGTCTACCTTTGATTTCATTCTCTCTGTGCCGCCACTTTTCTTACAGATTGGTCCTTGAAAAGGACAGAAGGAGAGATGGGGGGTCATCCTATTGTGGGGATAATCTAGACATTTGACTTAGTCTGCTTGGTTTTATCAAAGGGCCTCGCTGAATATTGATAGGAATCCGACAGGACAAAGTGCATTTACATAAAATGTATGATAAAACCACGAGGTACAATTAGATTCATTTCCATTATGAGCAATATCTTCGGTTACATAAATTTGTGAAAAAATGTCTGATAAAGGTGCACTTTGTACTATTTAACCCTTTAAGGACCGCACAATGCTTGAATATGCCCTGGCCTTTCTCTTCGTGGTGTAACCTTTCTTTTCATGATGTATGAATGCAGTCCTTGTAAATTTACTCACCAGTTATGCAATCATGCATCATGCATCCTTCACCCTTTTCGGGCTACCCGCCGGTACTGCATTTATGCATCATAATGGGAAAAGGCATATCACATTAAACTACTATGCTGTCTATAAAGGGTTAATTTATTGCCTATTTAGGCTGTAACTAGGCTATAAGTTGTCGGAGTGAAACTTGAGACGGTTTGACCTTGACTTACAACCAGTTAAGGGGACACCTCCGGAATAATCTAACAATGATTCTACTCATTTCCTGCAAATCCGGTTCTGGGAAATGTATTATAAATGTAGGGCTAATATTAGTTTAACTAGCAAATGGTGGTGAGGGGGGCAGGGAACGAGACAAACAAATGCAGACGGGAAATTTTGACCCATCCGGGAAAAGTAGGGGGGATTCGTCAAAACCAGCATGTTACTATACAAAATAGGTGTGGGGCCGAACGATTTTCAGGGGAAGTTCACCAGTCCGTTGTCGAGATTAAGAAATAGGTCTTTGTTGCCAGTCCTCTTGATTTTAAGAAAAGCCAATCTCATTTGTTGATTTGAAGAGACAGCTCTTGTCTCTTGTCACAATGGTTAAACAGGTTTGTCGATATTACCCGTCTGAGGCCCTTAATAACCAAATACACTGTCAGGTTCTACAGACCCCATTACCTCGATGTTGCTATATCCTGTAGACACCTCCAGTAACTGCATATATTTTAGACCAATGAAATAAGTCCCTCCATTCACTGCAGAATTCTTGGGGTGCATTATGTAACAGATGGTACCCATTGTGACAGCTGGTATCAGTGCTTATCTCACAAGTACCAGCTTAAATAATGGCCGCATCCACAGGACAACCAGCCTGACCCCTATACGTAGACTAGCATACTCAAACTACCTGGCTGGTCTCACAGCAGATAGTGCCGCCACCTGGCGCTGTATGTTTAACTCACACTACGCACACCAGGGGGCGATGTAGGGCAAGCTGCACGTCATTCTGAGGCTAAGCTAAGGCCGACAATCTCCCAGCAGAGTCTCTCATCCGTTTGTACTGGCGCTACTTCCTTCTCTGTTAAGGTAGATGCCTAGGATGGAAAACGGATCCACTGTGCATCTCATTGCACATACCAGAGGGCAGGGCAGCATATGTGCCTCCAGCTGGATAACATGATGTGCATAGCCGTATGTACTTATAAGGACATTTCAATACACCAGGGGGCAGTAGTAGGCCAGTAGATAAACATGCACTCTCCCAGCATAGGGCTCTTTCACTATAACACTGTAAGTATAGACCTCATGGCAAAATGATCAAAAAAAACTATTAAAATAATGCATAGGACCTCATGTTGACTAATTTGGAAATGATAGTCTGGATGTTTTGTGGGAGTTTAAGCACAATTCAAAAACTTTTACTACTATTCCTTATTGATTAAAGCTATTTTACCTCTATGATCTTCAGGAAATACTTTTCAAAATTCTGTATCAAATGATATATCCTGAAACCACCTATATTTTATTTTTCTATTAGGTTGAGAATTATGCAAAGAACCTGGAGAAGCGTTTTGGCGGAGATCTAAAAACTTTTGATCTATTCTAGACAGCCACCTTAAAAGGCGGCGGATCACCATGGGAACTTGCCTAAACCATAGTGTAAGTTATGTATTTATACAACTATGATTAGGTGCCACGGACAGTTTGAAGATACCTTTCCCTGAACAAAATTGTTATATTGGTTAGGAAGCTGATAAATAATGCTGAAGAATGATGGTAACTATGTTAAGATCCATTTAGTAGTTAATTTTATATGAATTTTCCAAAAATAAAAGTTTCAGCCATTTAGCATCTTTCATTTTCAATAGCCAAGGGGCAAATTTCAGAGTGATATTACACTTATTTTGATGACAGTTTGCAGTTGAAAAAAGATATTTTCCAATCAACTATATATGGACATTGCATAAATATCTTCAGAATAGGTTCAGACATATTTGTATTGAAAGATTGTACCCTCTAACACGTCAGAATTACCAATTCCTTAGCACTGAAAATGGCCATTCTGCCATTTTTACACCATACCTAGTTCAAGGAATACATACTTGAGGACTTTGGTATTACATGTAATGTATCTACATGTTACATAGCGCATGAATAATTTTTCTCAGATCATTTCCTATGTATATCTTTTGAGTCATATTCGTTTAAAAATGGCTAATATCACTAATATGTACGCTTGTCACAAATGCTTTACTGCAAATGGTGCCATAGATTGTTAACTAACAGTCCAATCCTCTTGTAATTTGAAACACATACTACCCATGACATGTCAACATCAATACCATAATACATTTTTATGGAAATTAACTTTATTTTTTTAACTCTTCCTTTACCAGATCATTTTTGGGTGTTTTTTGACTATAGGTGATGGCATGAGCATTCCAAAACTTTTGGAATTATGTGAATATTCATACTACAAGTTGAGTAGTGATACTATAAACTAAGGGTGTTGACTTTAAACAGCGGGACCCTAGTTTTCTATATCTATTTAATTAAGCAAAATATGGATCTATCAAAATAGCAATGGTATATCAAAAACTGTATTTTGAACAAATATTCAAACTGCAATATTTTAGGATTCCCTTCATCAATTGAGATGGAATAAATACCATGTTGTAGGATTTTTTTTAAGGTATTTTCAGATTTTGTATGTGGAATGGTCATGACGGCCATATTTGATCTGGTTACCATGGCAACCAATAATTCACAAAATCACTATTTCTAGGATATCTGTTGCTATGGCAAAATTACACAGAAAATAATGGGAAATAGTAGTACCATCTTTTTGATTGTGAAAAACTCTCTAAATTAGGTTTCACAAAAAAAATCATATTATTCTACATTTTTAATGATTTGTACCTGAAAAATCGATTGAATATGGGCCAAAATCGGGTTGATTGTCCCTCAAGTTGGCAAGACAACCATATGAAGGGAAATACTACAAGAGACAAATGGTTTGGGATCCCTAGAAACCATAATTATATCAAATATTACGAATCCAAAAAATCTAAGCTTTGAAGCAATTTTTGAGAAGATGGCAGGGGGCTTAAAATCGGCCAAAAATCGGCCCAAAATTCGCCTAAAGGCACTGTGCTATATTTTCACAACAGCAACAAAAGCTGAGAGGGATTAGTTTAACTATTAACCCTACCCCAACATTTGTTTTGTCAATGTCACTGTGCTAGCATTTACAAAACATACTACGTTTACCATTGCAACAGCGCAGTGTCTAGACCTATTACCTGAATTCGAATTTAGGTAATAGCAGGAAGCCACCTAGGATATTGACAACAAATAGAAGGGAGTTGATTTAGTCTTCTTAGAGGCAATTATATGAGCTGTTATTGCACAAATATACTTATAGGGGATATATATTGCCATAGGTATGGCATTCTAGAGGCCAAATGGCATGGTTTGTGAGTGACAGGGTTGAGAAGTTGTTACATGTATTACCATAATTCAATTTGTAATTAACATAGGGTATCACTGTAATTCACTGGTATGTATTACCATAATTCTAGGATATATGTGACTAGAATTGACCTCTCTCAATAATAACCTGAAAGTCCTGAATGTATACTTTTCTTCTGAGATGGGTGCTTACTTCTGCTTATCAAGAATCTTAAAGGCTTAATGTAAAGTGTGTAATAAAATCTAGATATACAGCTTTCATGGAGAAAACTCAAGCATTGGCAAACCATCTGAGATGTGCTGCCACCTGTGCAAATGTCAATGCACTAATGTTTTCATGAATGGAGTAGAACTACTGGGTCTGCAATGGGAATATCTTGTAAAGACTATATACAGCTGCCACCTTGTGGTTTAGAAGAGAGGCACGCTAATTGCTTTATTTTTGACTGATCAGTGGAAATTCATTTTTGCTATTGTGTGTGGATTTGTGTATGGAAATAGTTCTCTTAGAGCTTTAATACTTTCACATAGTCTTACAACATCAGCATGCTTATCCCCATGCTGGAAGTGGAAATTCGTCACCGCAACAGTTGGGATACCAACTTTAAAATGCCACATTTACTTTCCACATTTTGGCTACGATCTGCAAACTATGACTAATGCTTGCCTCATGTATTATTTACTGTTACAAATGAACTCGACTATACATGTCCATATTATGTATTATGTACTCTAAAATTATACTTGTGAACGCATGCATTATTACCATTATCACTGCTGTTATCATTATTATTATGGGCTCTATTGCCCTGATTAATTTTGTACTTCTACACTCGCACTTTGCTCACTGTACTGCTATTGTATTAACTCATATTCATGTTCCCATATTGACTAGCCAGCGCCTAGTGAGACGCTGGGAGTCGTGGTATACTCCTCTCTCCCCCCCCCCCCTCCCCACCCCACAAGTTGTGAATAACTCCCCCCCCCCCCATTTATTTCCGAATGAAACTGATCCTTACGCCAATACTAATATTGCTATTGATACTGCTATTGCTAAAATTAAATAAAAATAAAAATAATAATAATAACTCCCCCCTTACTTTTGGTCTCTACCGTATAGTTTATAACTAGGCATCTCATGAGTATGTCCTGCTTCCCCTCCATGTTAATTGTGTGGAACGAGCCTACCCCATGATGGTCACTTACAAAATCCCCGCGCACACACGCAAGATACAAGGCGCTCTTTGCCTCACCGCCTTCCTACAAGGCGCTCTCAACTCTATTGTACCCCGGTGTACAAAATGTAAATATACCGCTGCTCATGCCATGCTAATATCAGAACCTACCGCGTATATGATCTCTTCGCTGTTTGTAACTAATTATGTATCCTTGTGTTCCCTGTATGAATTTTCATATGTGCGAACACCACGCGTACCCATTACGGTACCCCTATATCCAATGGTACACACACACAGATTGTCGCTGTCTCATGTCAATGTCCAAATTTGTGTTCGCAATAAGCATGCCTGGTTATCAATATTTGCCTCGCGAAAATGACCACAGCTCTATCAACCTATTCCTCCCTAAAGGGCTTGAGGATAGGTCATTACAATATTAGAAGCCTGAATTTCAAATTTGGTGAACTGTATAATTTGGTAAAATTGTTTGATGTAATGTGTGTCAGCGAGAGTTGGCTTCTAGACAGGTACTCTAATCACAAATTATACGTGCCCGTGTTTAAATTCTACCGCCTAGACCGAAAGGCTGATAAAACAGGTGGTGGATTATTAATGTATATTTGTGATGCCATGGCACCTTTCTGTACAATTGACAATGTATTACAACGCTCGAACTGTGATATTGAATTAATGGTTGTAAATTTTACACAGCCAAAGCATAGACTATCTTCATTCATTCATGCTTATCGGCCGCCTAGCGGCAGCTACGTAAAGTGTATAGATGCTATAGTGGAAATATGTCAGGCCGCCTCTCTTGTTGATAGAGAACGCTGGCTCATAGGAGATATCAATGTTGATTTATTGTCTCCCACTGATTGCAAAACTAAGTATTATCTGCGAGCAATGGATACTCTATGTCTGACCGATATTATCACTGACATAGTGACAAGGCCTTATCCTAATAAACCAGGAGGCACATGTATTGATCTAATTAGCACGGACTGTAATATGGTCAAATTTCATGGAACCTTACCGTTGTTTGTAAGTGATCACCTCGCAGTTTATGTCATAAAAAAGAAAGCTAAGGAGATCACTATCCTCAAAACCATAGTAGGCCGATCCTACAGACGATATGACTATAATGACTTCGCTGATTATGTACTCAATTTAGACTGGCATGCTTTTAATACCGCCACAACAGTAGATGCTAAATGGGAATTAATGTTAAGATATATTACAGACTATCTAGATGTACACTGTGCGTTCCGCAGTATGGTCATTAAGGACAAAGGTAAACCATGGATGTCCCGACACATCCTTGAGGTAATTCATGAACGTAACCAATACATGCATGAATACTGTATAGGGGGGTACAGGGACATGAGCCTACTGGAACTGGCACAACAGGCAAGGCGGGATATTAACCTCCTCACACGAGAGTCTGAGGAAAATTATTTTAAATGTAAACTTGAGGAACATGAGAATAACCCTTACAAGTTCTGGTGGGAACTAAACGTTCTTCTTGGCAGATCTGGTTGTAGCCATCCAGAAATAATCCTAAATCACCATGAAACAGGCGCGGAAGTCAAAGGTCCAGCGGTGCCTGACTATATAAACGAGTTTTTTACAGGCGTTGGTGGGAAGTTATTCAATACTTTAGGCAACAAACCCAGAGTCAGCGAAAAACGCACTCCGGTCTGTGAATCATATGTACCCACTGATGAAACCACTGTTGAATACTCCACTGTTATTAAATTGTTGCATGACATAAATGTACATAAGTCTAGTGGAATTGACGATATAAGTGCCACCGTATTAAAGGACGCGCTGTTATTAATGGCGCCACAGTTAACGGACCTTATAAACGATTGCCTCCATACTGTTTCCTTCCCTGCAAGCTGGGCATCAGCCACTGTAATCCCACTACCAAAAGGCGGTAACGAGAGAGATATAGGTAATTGGCGTCCGATATCACTGCTGCCTATGCCCAGCAAGGTGATGGAGAGGATTGTTTACTGTGAATTATATGCTAGGCTTGAAAATAACAGCCTCCTATCTAATTGTCAATATGGCTTCCGCGCGTCCAGGGGAACAAACGATGCAGTATTTAGGTTAGTTAATGATATATTCAGAACATTTGATGACCGAAGCCACCTGGTGGCCTGTTTCCTGGACGTGCGGAAAGCTTTCGACAGCATACACCATGGTGAGCTGCTGAGCCGCATGCGTGCTTTAAATCTACCGCAAATATATTGTGACTGGTTGTGTGCGTACCTGAGCAGACGTACACAGCGGGTGCTATGTAATAATATTAAGTCAAATACATCCAGCATCAGCTACGGGGTACCCCAAGGCTCGATATTGGGTCCTTTGTTATTTATTTGCTTCATTAACTCGCTGCCTAATGTCATTAACAATTGCCGTACCATTATGTATGCGGACGACGTTGTATTTTACCTAAGTAACCCGAATATTGATGTAGCACATAATTTAATTCAGGAGGATGCCACTAAGGTTTACGACTGGTTTACTGCCAGCGGACTATGTATTAACACTAATAAAACCAAGGTTATGGTCTTTAGCCAGGAGAAACACACTGTGGCCCCCTGTATGAATATAAAAATGGGCTCAAGTCTACTTGACACATGTGTACATTATGAGTACCTGGGCATTGACTTGGACAACCTACTAACCCTAGAACGCACCATAGGTAAGACGGTGGGTAACGCTAATTATAGAGGTGTTATGTTCCGGAAAACTAGAGGTAAAATGTCCAAACAAACCGCTACACTGGTTTATAAACAGACAATACTACCCATACTGGAGTACTGCGGCTATTTATTTAATGGGGTGACAGACGCCCAACACAGGCGCCTTCAACTGACACAGAACAGGGGTCTTAGGACCAGCTTAAATGTCAGGATGAGGTATCATGTCAAGGACTTGCATGAAGAAGCCGGCATTGATTATTTGTCAGTCAGATACGACATCCAACTACTGCTCCTTATCTACAAATATATGAACAATGATAAACATGACAATGAGGATCTGGGTCTGCACCTCCAGCGGCCGGCAGCCTGTGGCCGAGTGATGCGGTCCACAGGCACCGGACTGCTTAAGTGGCCGACCTCAAACATGTTAGGTTACCGAAAAAGTCCACTCTATAGGGGGATTGCCCTATGGAATGCGCTAGACCCTAAGTGCCGCTTAGCCAAAACTAGAGATTCGTTTAAAAAGCTGGCAAAACCCACAGTGCTAAAGCTGGCTGCGAGACAGCTGAATGCACAAGGTACTATGAGGTAATCTTCTATGAAAACATAACTCATATTGTGCTACATGCACACTGAAAATTGTATATGATGTGAACATGATGATTGAATGTATTAACCGACATAACAATATACGAAAGAGGATGTACAACTGTATATAGACAAATAGTCTATTTTGTGAATATATGTATTTTTGAAAATCATTCAATGAATAAAATACATTATAAACTCAAAAAACTTGTTTCCATGATTAATATCATGTCTTCCCCACCTCTTGGTATGAACCATTCACTATCAGGGAGCAAAACACCAATTACATGGTCATGTATCAACGTAATTCTGGCCCTCACTAAAGTATCACTGTAATTCTAGCCCTCAATAAAGTAGCACTGTATGAATAGCTCAAGAGGGGTCAAAATTCATTTGCCCCCCCCCTGTTTGAAAGGGTACTGGAGATGATGAGTTACACTGTGCCTCACAATTAACTCATTATCATCACTGCTCATCTCACAATAATAGCATAGAAACTTAGGCAAATCTGAAAATAAATAAAAGACAAAATGTATGTAATTTTAGGTATACTAGTCGCAATAATTGTTGACCATTCCTCTCATACTGAGTCCAATATAACTGCCAATGATGTTGTTTATGTGGGAGTATTGACAGTGTCCAGCCTACAGTGAAAGTGTGTATACATATTTTATGAAAGTGTGTCAATTATTAACTCTATAAGCACCTATTACAGATTAGATAAATGACAAAACATATAATGCTATACACTTTCAGAATTAGAGTAATACCATGAAGATAATTACAGTAATACACTGTCAACTGAATTATGGTGATACCTGCCAAAACACAACAGCAGAATTGTGGTAATACCCTTGAGTGAATTACAGTGATACCCTTGATATATTGCAATAGTTATTATGCAAACACTAGGACATGAACACAAAATCCATGCATAGGTATATTACATCTGCTACTCATTTAACATATTGTCCATAAAACAGGGTTCAAATACCTTACGTTTTCATGTAGCATACACCTCTTAACTCTTTATGGACGGATTTACCTTAAAGATCAAACTGTCGTCATCACAACACTTTGGGAGTGGCTCAACTCCATAGGGTCGGCATGTTGCATGAATGCAGCATTGGCGAGTTATTCCAAACGTTTTAAAGTTTGTTTGAAAACGTGTTCTATAATTGTGTAGGGAAAAGGTTTTCCTCCAAGCGCTTCACAGTGTGGCACTGAAACCAGTGTCTATGTAGCTGTATGTGTCTTTCAGACCTCTATATACAGATGATGGTCCAGTGTATGACATTACAGGGTCTCTCATGCTGGTTGTGGGTGCAGAATAGAGACAGATACAGAGACAACAATAAGGAGCCAGACAGTGAAAAAAAGACAGAGAGGTGTAGGGGGGGGGGGGGGCAGATATATATCCATATATATAGGGAGAGAGACAGAGGGAGCGGGAAAGCTACAGACAGAGACAGACATACAGATGAGAAGGGAGGCAAGATGTGAGAGAGCAAGCTTTAAAAGGAGAGGAGGAAAGAGTGGAGGGCAAATAAAATCAAGTAGAATCTAGTAAAAGGTTAGATACAGAGGGGGGGGGGGCAGGGAGACAGAGGGAGGCAGGGGGGTATAGGACAGAGGGGCCAGGAAAGAAAGCGGGGGAGATTGGTGGAGAATGGATGAGAGACTGAGAGGGCAGAGGGAGATGTACAAAGAGGGAGGTTATGATCAAAAACTTTTGTGAGAGTTGATGGTCCTGAAAGGACCTTTGTTGTTTAACGTTGTAGCAGCAGCAGCAGTTGGAGGTGTATTCTAGTCGTTAAGAGCTGGTTGAGGTCGTTCACATGGGAAGCACTCATTCTCAATTGAAGATGACGATGGTTCCTGTTGTAGTATACCTGTCTCTTGATACTCTCTGTTCTAGAGCAGTTGTTTTTGCTCTCCTCCATTTCTCTCTCCGCTTCTCTCGCACCTCTCTAGGAGCTGAAGTCGACGTGGTCGGCGACGATGTCCCAGTCCAGTCCGTACACACTGAGGAGCTGCTCCCGGAGGTCGTCCAGCCGGTCGGCCTTCTCGTCCATGTACTGCCAGAACATGTCACACACGTTCTCCAAGGTCACCACACGGGGGCGCAGCGACCAGCAGAAGGCGGCAGACGCCAGTGGCGCCCCCTTGGGACGCGCGGCCCGCTGGTACCGCGTCCGGACCGCCACGAGCTGCTCACTCAGCAAGGTGTACTGCTCGTTAGCCTTCTGGAACTTCTCCTCCAGGGCGTGCAGCTCCCACAGGAGGCACTCCAAGGAGCTGACGGTGGAGGAGGGGAGGGCAGGGGTAGCGGGGAGGATGGAGGATGTGGAGGAGGAGGGGAGAGGTGCTGGAGGGGGAGGAGGAGGGATGGACTGAGCTGGGGGAGGGGTGGGGGTGGAGTGGAGGAAGGAGGCAGGTGACGAGTGGTTCCTCTGGTAGGATGCAGAAGAGGCGCCGGGGATGGAAGCTCTGGCTGAGGTGACGAAGGATGCCATGTTGGTGTAATATCACTTACAGTGCTGTCAATAGGTGTCAAGGGCTGAGTGGTAGAGGTTTAGCTGTCAATGTGTGTCTGTCACAAGGGTTGGCAGGAGTTTGACATCGTTGACATCTGGCATCTGGGTTTATATACCTGAGTTTTGAACAGGTGAGAAAACTAATCAACCCTGCAGTTACACGGGCCTCACCTGTGGTGGACAGTTGTCACACCTTGTCACACCTGTGGGGTGGGTGGGAAGGGGGGGGGGGTCACACCTTGAAGATGCGCCACACACTGTACCGTGCGGTGCCGTTAAGGAGGTGTGAAAAGTGTGAATACCTCCAACAGTGTGAACTTGTTGTTAACACATAATAGATTAAACAATGTATTCATACCTCGAATAACATGATTTACAAAGGCGTGAACTTGTTGCTGGCACATGATATAGTTTGGCGTAGATTTTTAAGAATAATTATGAGGTATGAATAGGATGTCGTTATTAGACGACATACATCTTGGTTTCTAATCACCGCGCGCATGGCATAAATCGCGCTTTTTATGTTTGTAGGTGTTATTTTCTTCTTCCTTTAGACAACTAGAAATGGCCTACATCTAAGATATTTTCTAAAGTAAAATTTGGCCCAAAATTCATTCTGGATCTTCATTGTTCAAATCACTCTTGTTATACATTATGTACACGTGGACACCATCGTCTAATTCTGAATCAATGAATACGCAATAACATAGAGTTCATGATAACAAAATTGTCCCTATGCTTCTATGTCCAAATACATCCTAACTTTATAAAGACGGGGCGACACATGTTCTCAGCATACCCACGTACCCCGCCCAACTGTTACATAGGTTATTGTCAGACCCATGTAGTCTTTATTGTATTAGTATTGGTCAGCTGTCACCCCCTCCTCAATACTATACACACACACTAGGCACGACAGACCTCAGGATTGGAGGAGGACACATAGAGAATCATTTCAACACGATACAGGGTGCAGACCATTAGAAAGGTTAAAGAACAGAAACAATTATGCCATTTTCACAACAACTCACCGTTGTAATGTCGAATTTCCAGTCTTCACCTTATGATTACGCTAGGTAATGTTCTAATTGATAGGTCAACATAACAAAGCTATGCCAGAAATATCCACGTACAAGCATACCCATGATACTATGGATCACCAGAATATGAGTCTAGCAGCCATAGATGGAATATTATCCTGCCCTTATCTAACTTGGACACCCACGCTACTCGCTCCGAGTCTATGCCTTAGTACCGTTAGGGTCTACTGAGTTAGCCCTTATCAGTCATCGTTCACTCCATTGCAACACACCAGGTGGCAGGTATGGGCAGCTAATTGTGACTCCATGTACGCCGCACCGTTCAGTCACTCTTAAATCTTTACACAACAGACAACTATAGCCCCTGTTTATAAATACTTGGGGAGTGATCATTTTTTAACAACAGGATAGGGGGGGGGGGGGGGCTCGCACGGAGCTACGAATCAACTTTTTTAACTCCAGCGCGGGCCCTTTGAAGCATAATAACGCTCAGGGCATTATCCCTCAAAACAGGTGACCTTATTTTGACCCCCCCCCCCCCCCCCCCGAGGTCTCGAAATCTTTTACACCCTCTGTTGTTATAAATGATCACTCCCTGAACGATACTAAATATAGACATCATGCATAACAATTGAAAACTGTGCATCTAGCACAAATATCTTTGTTAGATTTGGTAAATCTAGATACTGATTTTATATAAATGATTAAGTTGAAACTGGACTAGGAAAGATGTCTGTGGAGGCACCCACTGCAGGCACTGCGAATGGAAAGCACCTCAAAACTATTCTGCACTAGAATGGATTTCGGAGAGAGGCCATGTGGGCAGTCAATTCAGAAGTGTTTGCATTGATTGTAATACCAAGACAAAGGCCTACATTTACAGATGTCATACGTTCAAAGAGCATTCCGGACAGAGGTATACAGTGTATGGCCACAGGCTTTAATTCTATGCATATATATGTTTATGACCTATTGGCCGAATGTTTGTGTTGCATACAATCCCTGGATAAAAATACAAAATATAGATGTCTTCAGGCTTTATGATTTCCGCGATGGACAATGTGAAACAACCAATATGGTTCGTGTACTATTCGTAAGTTCTTACTACATTATTATAACAGTTGCATCCACATTGATTGCAACGGTTCGTCGTTGTACAATATAGTAGATGCAATGGTTGATATTTATGCATACCGGTAGTACTTTAAATACCGACAGACGTAACATCAGCAACGCTGAGATCTTCTTTGGCACAGTAGGCCTATTTTTTGTAAAATATCCTAAAAATGTTAAAGACCGGGTAGTGTTTCTGTTATATGTATAATTTGACAACAAATATTATAAATGATTTAATTACTTTACCCTGATGGGTAATAGTGATCTATATCGTTTCATAAAGGATACCCAAAAATGCGCTATCGGAAGACTAAATTAATGTTCCTGTGATTTCAAAAAATGCCATATAAAGTTGAATTGTTTTTACAAAAGGCTAGTATGTCGAGTGTTGCAGTGTCTAGATTGTAATATTAAACCAGTCCCTTATATAGAGACCTAAGTGACGTCATGGTCACAGGTGGTACGGTGTGGCATTATGGACGTTTGCATAGAGTAGGGTACATGTATACATAATGCCGTCAATGGGTATCAGTACATCAATAGCTCTGAGCGCCCTCTAGCCTAGCGATTATTGAGCGTAATGAAATATGCCGTAAAATATGAGCAGTTTAATTACCATGAATTACCATGCTAGACTGACCCAGCCTAACTGTGAGAATGGGAACGCTATAGTGGGAGTGGCCAGGGCAGGTAGTCCAGCCTAGGTCAGGCCAGCAATAAAAAATAATACGTATTCTCGGTAGTATCTGATGCATGAATGTAGGGGGTCTGGATGGGAGTCCCAATGTCGAAGGTCGATGTCACATTCGATGTCGCTTAATAATATTATTAACAATGCCTATGATGTCAATATTAAGAATTGCTCATGTCGCATGTCACTAAGTTTTTCAAGCCTAGCCTCATGTCGCATGTCATTAGGTCTCATGTCGATTGTCCATCCGAAGAAATAGCCATGTCGCTGTGTCGAATTGCCCATCCGCACCCATAATGTATAGCACACTTCGGGTGATCATTCTGTATATTACTTGTACACCTCACTATCATGTACTTATGCAGCACCAGCAAGTTACGACGAAAAGATATGGTGCATTAAACCATGATGCCGTCCTTAAAGGTCTAACAAAATCATGAAAATACAGGATCCCCATTAACCCTTTAAAGGCCGCATAGTATTTTAATGCTTTAATTACCTGCCGGCGCTTTATTGATACAACATGACGACACGTGACTCGGCCTTTAAAGGGTTAAAGTTGAAGTCGAGCAGAGCGCTGATAATATACTAATGACCGGTTGTACCCAGTAGATAGGTACCAATATGAAGTTACAATTCATAATAATTGCGCCATACAAAGAAATTAAAGTTCCTATACATGGGTAATAATAGACATGGGTGACACAGACTATTTTAGAAATCGACACAGGCATTTAAAAAATCGAGGGACATGGGCATGGGCATTGCTCATAATTGTTTAATGATTTTATTTATTGATGTATAGACAACGGTTGCAGTTTGTGTATTCTGTCTTATTTCAATTGCAATTAATTTCAAATTTGAAAACGAGCTGAAAATCAGATGTATAGCTAGGTAGCTATACACGTCTAGATTTGAGTGAGTCTTTTTCTTTATCCTTTGGCTCTCAGGGATAATATTCAGCACGGCGTCATGCCCATTTCTGGAGCGTGGTTTAAATTTGCAGCATTGGCGAGTAACTCGCTGGTGGTGAATGCATGCATCATGCTGGCACTGCTGATACACTCCTGAAACCTCGACATGGTACAACAATGCGGGAAAACGTGTATTTTATGGGTTTCTCTTTTGTCTTTTACAGTTTTTGAAAATGTTGACGGATTATGGGAAATAATAGGCATAATTGGTATCAAATTAAAACGTCCACTTTGGCTATGCATTAAGCTAGAAAGAACTTTCATTTTCACAACTTTTGCAGATCAATAAAGTCTTAACTACTTCAATGTAACTATCGTTTCCGAACATCCTTTATAATTTCTCTACCAAAAGGAAAGAAAAAGAAGAAGTGAAAAAAAAAACCGCGACTGGTGATGAGAAACCTTTAATTTCCTTCAGTGGATATGTTTCAAGTTATTCTAAAACACCACAATATTCGCTAAACAAGAACAGAATAATGAAGTAGAAGCCAGGGGTAGAAATGACATGCAGAGGCAGGTCAGTTTGAGTTTACCTGTGCGCCACCCCCCCCCCCCCCCCACATCACCCCAGCCAAAGCCCATCTCCGCCTTTGGTACATTCCCTCCTCTACCTTCTCCAACCTACCTTCCAATCCCACTTCTGAAAATTCCTCTTTTACCTTCCCTATTACCCTCCTCTCTCGTGTCTATACTCCGGGGATCCCTGTTCCCCTTTCCTCCCTCACCTCCTCTTCCCTCTCCTCTTTATTTCCCATCCCCTTTCCCCTTTTACTTCTCCCAATTTTTTTTACCCTCCCCTCTTCCCCTCCCCTCCTCTCGCTTCTCCCCCCTTCCCCACTTCGACTTTCCCCTCCAATCCTCTTTTCCCTCCCCAAACATATTTACATTAACCAGCCCCCACCTGCTCCCCTTCTCAATATGGGGCAGTAGCTCAAATGGTTGGTCCGGGCTGCAGTCCACCACTACAGGCGGCGACACGTCGTACCTGTACTGTGTATCCAGGGGTGGGAGGTGGGAGGTGGGGAGGTGGGGGGGGGGGGGGGAGTACACTGGGTTCCCGGGCGGTGGGACTGGTGTAACAGCTACCTGCCGGGCTGTACATGTGCATACACGTGCTGACTCATAGTCACACACTCTGTGGGCAGTGTAGCTAAATGTGTGCCTCTACATGGGTACCCAACTTTCTGGCCGTGTCGCCGTGTCGATTTTTAGCAAAACGGCCGTGTCGCCGTGTCGATTTTTATCCATATAGAATATACTACTTCCTCTTAAACAAGTCTGGGTCCGTCGATTTTTAAAAGGGCCGTGTCGCACGTGTCGATTTTTAAAAGGGCCGTGTCGCCGTGTCACAAATGTGCTATAAGGGAGTGCTCATTTTTTAACAACAGGGGGGGGGGGTGGTGGATTTGGGGGGGGGGTAAAAAATTTGGACCCCTTGACCGGGGGGGGGTAAAAAATTCAGACCCCTCTGGGGGGAGGCAAAAAAATTCAACCTGTTTTGAGGGGAAAAGCCCGCGCGTTACTATGCTACAAAGGGGCGCGAACGCGCGTGATTTTCGGCCTGCCGGGGGGGGGGTAAAAAATTTCGATCCCTCTAGAGGGGGGGGGTGAAAAAAATTTGCGCGCTCCGCGCAAAATCTCACCACCCCCCCCCCCTGTTGTTAAAAAATGAGCACTCCCTAAGGGAGTGGCCATTTAACAATAGGTGCAGCAAATTCAGGGGAGACACAGGAATTTGAAAAGGGGGCGGGAGTCCACCTAACACCACAGAACCGAAAATCATCAAATTATCATTCGGATTCTTTTATCCTTCTTTTGGAACCAAAAGGGGGATCACCCCCTCCCTGCCCTTACGGGTCAGAACAAGGGGAGATTTAAAACATCGTTTTGAAAAGAGAAGAACTAAAACCAGTTTCTACCAGAAATCACCTTATTATAGGGGGTAAGTCTGTGGGATAGATTAGATAAAGATACACATAGGCTACCTACCAGGCGACGTTTCAGAAATGCCATCTTAAAATGACCTCTACTTAATGACGCCTAATAAACCTACTCATACATTGCTCATGGCGTTATCCCCATCATGGACTTAGGGTACATTTAGTATTAAGAAGAGAAATCACTATTGTTATTGTTATCATTATCTTAAGCTTATCAGTGCACACCACGTTTTTCTCTTAGTCAGTATCATAGGATGAAACCCCGATTTTGATTGTAATTCTCCTATGGTTTATGCTAAAGGTTACACGAAGCGCTAATTCTGAAGCTGATATGATTACATGTACACATTACCGGAGGAAATTTGTAACTGAAAATCAAATTGATGTTATGAATAAACAATTTAAAAAAAAAAAAAAAGTTCTTTGGGACGAGGGTGCAATAAACAAACTGAAACTGAAACCCCAGCCACACCTTCCACCTCTACTCCCACCCCCAATATACCGATCTTCTTCTCTTTTTTTCACCCATAAACAGCTCAGGTACCCAGTGAAATTTTTGCAAGTAAAAACAAGGTGCATTAGGATATTAGCTTTGACACATATGACCCACAATAAATTGTGTTTTCAGCGTCATTAGTTGCCTGAACCGTGTACCTGTATACATTGATCCAGCTCGGGAACCCAGCGTACCAGTATACAGAAAGGTAGGTTAAGCCTCAGTGCCCAACCACCGGTCCACCGCTCCATACTACACTGCACCTCGTCACCACTAGACAACCCAGTACTTCTGCTCTATATCCAGCCCATATACTGAGATAGCACACGATATAAATACACCCCCACCCTGCGTGTAGACCGGGGGCCCCGTGGCTGACTGACTTTTGGAACATTACCTGTTCGGATGTCAGGAGGAGAGATCGCTATGGGGAAGGGTGTGAGACTCAAGAAGAACGTGCTGATAGCATTGGCTCTGGCTATAGGTGTGGTGGTGCTAGTATCTGCTAAGGTAAGTGTGTGCTGCCTGTACATATTATAGCATTATATGTAGGAAAGGAAGTATTATGAGGCCCATATTGGCCACCTTAACACTTACCTGATATAGGCTATACATGTCATCTGGGATACTACCCCTCCACCATGAGTCGGAGTGGATCAAGGACCGGTACTCTGCCAGTCTCTGGGCCTTATATATAGCATGGCTGGGGTTTCAAATTGTGTAAACTTGGCATATAATATTTATTGTATGTCTTGCGCAGAGTTCACCATTGTATTACAATTAACATAGATGAACAATATACATATATGCTATTAATGTGTTACAAATAGACCACTCGTCACTAGAGGTTGTATGCAGGCACATATATGTGTGGTGTATAGGTATACTACCTGGGTAGTGTTTATTCAGCCCCAATAAAGCTGCACATGTAGTTGTTGTGCATGAACATGGAGACGTATCTAGGTTCCACAGAGAGCCTCCACGTAGGCTCCAACAAGTCTTGGCTGGCAGCATGGACTATAGGTGTCGTGTACACGTATGGGCTATTAAACACCCAAGCTCTCCTATAAAAGTTAGGGTGCTGGCCCTTGCTCAGCTCTGACCGTGACTGTAGGGGCAGCAAGCGGTTCGCCTTTAAAGGCCCAGCGCCCCTATATATAGGGCTGAGTACCTGTCCCGACTGTTACTGGACGTGCAGTAAGATCTGCGGGTTTAACTTGTTTCATTAAGTGGCCTGCCAGTCAGCACTATAAATAGCAACATGTACACGTATAAAATTGATCCTTGATAGGAAGCGTAAGTTACACTTACTATTTATGAGGGGTTTCTTATGAGGCAGCTATAAGACACAGGGTGGTCTGTGTGGGCTAACACACCTGTGAAAAGTAGCTAAATCATGTCTCACCAACTAACATATTGCAGGTCAAAACATAGCCCCCAGAATACATCTTAAATTAACCAAAAATATCAAAATTCTGCAAATTTCTTCACAATTGCATAGAGAACATAATAGGCCCTGCCTTGACGGGCACACACCACTAGGCCTGGTGAGTAACTCGACAATCCTGCAATCATGCCAGTTTCACAACATATTAAATACCCCCATAATGCATGTGTAACGGTCACAGAAAAATCATCTGGAGAAAGCAGGACTCAAACCCACGACCCTCAGATCACGTAACCTGCTGCTCTACCAACTGAGCTACTTCCCAGTCTGACAATCTGACCGCGCCGTACATTACTGGATCGGTATGGTCCAGAGGGGAGCCGGATTACCCAAGTGATATTGAGAGCTTATCACCAAGGCACGGAGAATCCCACCCCTACACTACTCCCACCAGCTTCCATCATCTCCTCTAGATTTGGATTTTCTGGGGGGTTACCAACCCTGGGCTTTCTCTCCCTACAAGAAAGGGCTTTATCAAGCAGTTACAGACAGTCCCAGCCCCCGGAGTATAGAGACACCTAGCACCAGGCATTCTCACCCACTGGAGACTGAAGTCCCAATGGGGCTGGCTTGCCAGCGATGGAAGCTTTCCACACCATACTGATTCAGCCAATTTGTTGACTGGACTCCATGCAGAACTCCAACTGCCCGTACTGGGAACAACTCTTCAGAACCTGCTCCTCCAACTACCAACCGCCAGCAGATGGCCAATCCCCAGCAAGTTGGAATGCTCCAACTGTCTAAGTCAGCCGTACCAACGAGTGAGCTCGCTTTCTCCACCAGTGTAACGGTTAGCACGCTTGTCACTGGTGTGAGAGGTCTGTGGTTCGATTCCCGGCCGATCCAATGACTAAGTTTTCCAGGACCGCTACACTGGTGGATCGGCCGGGATTCAGTAACGGTGTTCGCTGGATTGCATGACCGCGTGATTCGCTTCAACTAGATGGGTACCCCTGAAGCTTCGCAAAATGTTGGGCACCGCTCTACCGAGATGGGGAGGTGTTCACGGGGTGGCGTAGCCTGGCTGCCCTGCAACATGTCGGGCACTGCTTTCAACAGTTGTGTGGTGTACGCAGGGATGGTATGTTGAAGCTGGTTGGGAGGAGTGTTCAGGCACGATGTCAACAGGTGTGTCCCGAACCCCGCAGGGGGTGCCATAACCGGCTGTCGTCATGCATAGTGCCCTATATGTCCGAGGGACTTGTCTATGCAATCCAGTAAGGTAGGGAGCAGAGAACAGTCAGACAAGGGTTGGTAGTGTAATGGTTAGCACGCTTGTCACCGGTGCGAGAGGTCTGTGGTTCGATTCCTGGCCGATCCAATGACTAAGTTTTCCGCGACCCCTACACATGTATAATAATATAGCTATTTACAATCAGAATCCCTGGCCTAATTAGATAGTATAGTCGCTGTGCTTAACAAAACTAAAGCTATCCTATGGCAGAGAATAGCCTACATTGAGACCACGTAAACACAGGTAAATATTTTAGTGAATTGATTTCTGTGGATGGTGTCTGAGCCTGAGGGGTGGGGTAGGTTGGCGGGGGGGGGGGGGGCTGCTGATAGGGGAGGGGGGCTGGTGGGGGATGGTAGGGAGGCGCGGGGCACATGCCACCTCAGCTGGCGGGAGGAGCAAAACAATTCACACATTGGGTAAATGATTAAACCTTCAGGTATATGTAGTAGATACCTAACGAGTAACTGAGTGTATGTCAAAATAACCAGGACAGACTGGTTGGTTCCCTCATATATAGTAATATAGATATATAGACATAGATAAAGATAATATTATATATATGATAACCACATAATTATGACAGGAGAATGCAGTACAGAAACACTGAAAGTGAGAGTGAATGTGACTGGAGGCGGGGGGGGGGGGGGGGTTGGTCACGGGATGCAGTGAGTCAGTGTGTGGTGGTAGATTATAGATTAATGTTCTCATAGCACACCATAGGCCACATGCATTGCCTAAATAGTGCTTGTTTTCAGGAAAAGTTGGTAAGCGATGTTCGGCTTGGTCCTGTATTGCTAGGTATGCGGCACAAACAATACGATACACCTTTCTCTCCCCACATTCCACAACAACTTTTCTTTGCCCTATCAGGCTACGAGAGGTTACAACTATTGATACATGTATAACCTAGTTAGATATAAAAGCCTAGATGCTGGCCTCAATGCACAGATAAGAAATACCAGTATAGGTAAAAGTATGCTCCAAGGAACGCCCTAGGGCCGTAGATACTCGTATCTTGCCGAACCTATGGGGTTGATACATCCCGAAGGATCGCCTTGGTGAGTTGACACACCAAATAAAGCTGCTTCATGCATCATGATGACAATGGGTATATCATATTAAAGCACTATGCGGCCCTTAAAAATGTGCTACTAAAATATGGAAGTACTGAGAAACGTTGAACCTTTACATTGAATCTAAAACGGTATTCATGGACTTGGTCGGGGTATACCTGCTGTGAGATATCGATGTTTTTTTCTGTAGTAAACACGCTATCGTGCTATTTAGTGGGTGCTCCCACACTAAATCCACCCACCCCTTACCTGTCGGTAAACAATGGCCACCCCTTAGATGATATAGTATGGTCAGGGGTAGAAGTGTGCTCCCATGTACTGGTTTTCTGCCTCAATTTCAACTATAATGTAAATACAAATCACTGAAGAAGCCCAATGCTGTACCTCTACATGGGTAAAAATCGACAAGAGCGACATGGCGACACGGCCCTTTTAGGCCCTTTTAAAAATCGACGGACTCAGAAAAATTAGGCATAAAAATCGATACACAGGACTTTGTCTCTAACTTCTTATATACCTAAAAATCGACAAAGTGGCATGGTTAAAATTGTGGGCACTCATGTAGAGGCACAATACCGCTAGCCCATATTGTATCTGAAAATCTACACTTCTTTCGAAAGAATTTGGGGATCTCTTTCAACTCCGGAAAACACAATACTTCTTAATTTCTAAATACCGTCACTATATCCACAGCCTGAATCCTGATGCAAACAGGTATCCCCGGAATCTCTCCCCTACCTCCAGAATAGATAATACACGGAACACCAAATTAACTAAGGTTGTACCTATTTCTGCTGCTTGACCTCCCTGATCAGGCGGAATGAAACTTCCCTAATCTATTTTAGAAAATCACCCAAGCATGATAGATTCATAGGTTCATGGGGTCTAAAAATACCTCACCAACACTAAGTTGACCTTCCAGTGCCCAGGTAGAGGTGATTAAGATCTAGCTATAAAGATAACTGCTTAAGACAGCATAGCTGATTGTCAATCCAGACCAGTGTATTGTATATAGATCTATGGTGTTTACTTATTTCAATTTTCACTTGCACAATTTGAAACAATAACACTCTCAAAGATCAGAGGTTGTGATGCTCATTTATGGCGGACAGAGGATTCTGGGCGTGAGAAAGCTCAACACTGTCCCCGCACTGTCCTCGGAATTTCTTGCGAGATTTAGCTAGATACCAGACTTACACACATACCATTATTTGCCAGGAACAATCTGCATTCCATGGACAGAACCAACATCTCACGAGAGCTGCTTGTGTCAGAACCGAAATGGTGCATTCCGATGCATCTTCAGAGCCTGAGATCCGGGAATTGCATGCTGAGAAGACAAGGGGGGGGGGTTGGGGGAACCCTCCAAGAAAATTTTGAATGTCTAGAATTGAAATGGTGCACTCTCCAATAATATTTCTCATGTCACTAAGGCCCATGTCCCATTTCGATTTTAAGAAATGGCCATGTCACCATGTCGGATTTTAGAAATGTCAATGTCGCCATGTCGACTTTAGGGGTTTAGGGCCATATAACTCAGCAAGAATGGAGCTGTACACGTGGCCACTGTTCCCGGGGGGGGGGGGGGTACTCAGTATAGGAATGGGTACCAACTGCGGTAACGACCCCAAAGAGCTGTGGCTGTGTGCGCGCCGGAGCAAGAAAAAAGGGGGGCTGTTAATCATAGAAAAGTAAAAAAATAGGGGCTGTCAATGACTGGAAAGTACAAAATCAGGGCCTGTCACAATTGTAATTAAAAAATGAACCCTTAAATCTCATAAATGACTTGAGTAATCTATATAATTCCAAAATAACCTCACATTAAATGGAAGAGGCCTCTTAACAGTGGGCTGTCATCTGATTTCTTAGAAAATAGGGGGCTGTAAAAATAGAACACATATTCAAGGGGCTGTCAAATAACCAAAAAGGGGGCTGTAGTTTCGCAGTTGGTACCTAGCATCAAAGAGTGACTACCCCCCACGGGTCACTGTTGCAACATGTGGCCCATGTGGTGTGTTCAACAAGCGGCCACTCCATAAGGTGCTTCATTACAACACATGAAGGAATAAAGTAGTAAAGTTAAAATTCAGGTAAACATGTAGCTAAACCTTCTAGGTAATAGAGAGGCAGTGAGAGAGACAGAGAGAGAGAGAGAGAGAGAGAGAGAGAGAAAGAGAGAGACAGAGACAGAGACAGACAGAGACAGAGACAGAGAGACAGAGAGACAGAGAAACTGACAGCCAAAGAGGGAGGGAGAGAGGCTGAAGGCAGGGTGAGAGACTGGAAGGTCCAGGTAGGAAGAATAATGGATAATACAGAGAGTAAACCATAAAGATAAATGTAGGGAGAGACAAGCCGTTATAGCAATCTACAATAGGGGATAAGTTGAGTATAAGAGAAGCACATAGATTGACGGAGGCCTGTGGCCCGGCCTGTGGCCAAACAGAGGGAATCAATATCCTATAGACAACCCCCTAGACAGAGACAGGCATGGGGGAGGCGGGAGACGGGTCGAGACGGGTCAAGACGGAGGCAGGCCAGGCAGACGTGGGCATATATATCTGATGGAAACGGTACAGCTGTCAATATAGAGCAAGGTACCGGGATAAGAGACATTATTTGCATTGATAGAAGGAGGTCAGAGCTTTCTAAATATTTAATCAAGGAGTAGACCATCTTTGATATAATGGGCAAAAGGTTTACTACAGCTCCTATGATGGTGCCAGTAGCAGTGTCAGAGAAGGGAAATGGACTACTGCAGCGCCATAATGGCAATGGCAGAGGTAGAGAGAGGAACTACGCCCTCAGAAAAGTGAGAGTCATTGTCGCTAAAACTACCCTCACCTGAGGGTCAGGCAGTGCCGGACCCTCAGGTAAGGGTAGTTTTAGCAACAATGACTCTCACTTTTCTGTGTGTGTAGGATAGAGCTGATTCCACTGCTGGTTCCTGACGACCAGAGCCTCTCAATCCAGTCCTGTAAGAACCAACATGGTTTAAGGGCTGAGGAGACAAGATGGTTGTACAAGTTGGCTGCATGGGGGACAAGATGGCTGCCTGGGGACAAGATGGTGGCCTTGGGACAAGATGGCTGCACATGAGACAAGATGGGTGCCCGAAGGATAAGATGGTGGCATGGGGGACAAGATGGCTGCCCGCGAGACTAGATGGCTGTCTACACGGGGGACACGGCTGTGAGATATAAGGGGTCAGCAATTGGTACACTTTCTTATAGGTTCCAAAAGGCAACGCAGAAATCAATATTTTTACAGCATGACATGACTAGAAGAGTTGGCAGAGTTTTAACACCACATTCATTAGAAATACATGAAGGCCAAGGTTTCCTCTGTTAGTTGAATATAGGGACTCAGAAATAGAGGATGGAGACAGGGAGGAAGCAGACGGGGTAGCGAATGTAACATAGAATCCCTATATAATATTATTATAATATTATGTAACCACAGTCCAATGTCTCATTGGCAATAGCAATGCGATTGCTTTTCATTCACCAGGCTTGAATAAAGCTTTTTTTCCTTACAGCACAGGGGAGGACTATGGCATATGTCATCCTTCTCAGGTTTTCGGCCATGTTTGTCTTGGCTTACAACATGTATCTCATGATTAAAAGTGCACTTTTGCTATTCAAATGGCAACTTTATTTGAAGAAGTCTATAAAGATGAAAGCCGTCTTCAGTTCTCCCCTTGACCATTCCCTTTTTACACCTAGATAGGTATATTGATTACCCTGCATGTCCACACATGAAGTTCATCGTGCAATCAAAGAGTATGTTAACACCTGTTGCCATAGTGATGTAAACATAGAATTTTAACAGTATCCAGGCAGCTCGGGCTCTCACCTCAGTAAATATTTAGTCACGAAATACATAGATCTATTGTGGAAAGCTATCCAGTGGGACCTCAAGGAAAGATCAATCATAAGACCAATACTTTTGTACTCACATAACACTATAAAGGAGTCGACCTCTGACTAGGTCTTGTGACTCAGGTTCTGTCTATTTTCCTGGTGCTTTTTGATGCCAAGGCATAGCTATATAAGGGAAGTGGTAATTGCTGGTAATATGGTGGTTCTTAAACCAATCAACTAGAGATTGTTCAACATATACGATGGTATAAAGATAGCGAATGTGTCATAGAAAAACTCTATCCCGAGTTCGTCTGGAGAGACTATAAATAGCTGGGTGTCCATTTTGTTACATTTGAGCTATTCCATTACTTGTTAAATTGATAAATTATGGTCCTTCATACATCAGCTGTGTAACACAGCCATATATAGAGCTTTAGCAATTAATTAATAACCTATTTTATATCTTTTACAGACCATATTCAAAGCTGGTGATGCTGTCCCAGAGGTGCGCCGCGACTACCGCAAAAATGACAAAATGGTGGCTGCAAACCGCCGGATCCTCAACAACCCCTCCATGCCTCCAAGGTCATATGGGCAGCAAGCAGGGGTCAGGCAGGAGGAGCCCATCAGGAGCCGTATGAACATAAACCCAAACCTCGGGCAAGTTCAGGCTCCAAAGAACGTTAATGTTGGTGTCATCGATGGTGAGGATAGGGGTTTCGTTCGAAAGGATAATTTTGGAGATCAACAGAAAAGATGGGATGAGAGTAGCAGCAGATTGGACCGCTCCAGGACCACCATACGGCCCTCAGCAGACACTAAAGGTAAAGCTGGTGTCACTTCTAAGCTGGGGCAGTGGGCTCAAGGAACTCTGGACAAGATCAAGAGCTTTAAGCTGGGTGGTGGAGACTCTGACACAGTTGTCACTACAGCCCAGACCCCAGCAGCAGTAACCTCCAGGAGGGGTGGCTTCATGGGAGGCATTGGTGCCACCCGTGGGCTGGGGTCTCTGGGGGTGCAGCAAGCCACTGCAGGGCAGCAACAACCCCTGGGGGGCTTCAGGACTGCTACTGGCGTTCAACAACAACCCCTGGGAGGCTTCAGGACTGCTATTGGTGTGCAACAAGGAGGCTTCAAAACTAGTGCAAGTGGAGTTCAGGGAGGTTTCAGAAATGGAGTTGCAAACCCTGCAGCTATTCAACAAGGTAGCAGCCAGACAACCCGTACACAAGGATTTGGAGCACCAGCCGGAAACAGCCAAAATCAGAATGTCTCTGGACAAGGACAAGGACAGAATGTAGGACAAGGACAAGGAAACAGTGCACAGAATGTACCCGCTGGTGCTGATCCTTTCGGGGATTTGAAGTTCTACGATGGCAGTGGTAATCTTGTCGTGAACTCCCCGAAGTGGATTGTAGTAACGTCGATCCAGGCACCAACCGTAGACGTGAAGGCACTCAGTATGGTGCCCGGCTGGAAGCTGATTGTCATCGGGGACACCAAAACACCGAAGGACTGGAAGTAAGTCACAGAAAAACCCTTAAATGTTTGGTCCCTCAAAAAACCTGGTTTCTTTGCATCAAAAGTATGATATTTTAGAAATTCTCTTCTTTTTAAAAACTAGGGCAGTTCTTGCAATTCCCATGGAAACCATGGCCACAGTTCTGGCATTGAACCATGATTAAAATGCAAATTCCCAGAAAAAAAACTGAGTCTGTCCTGGCACCCAGGTGGGTGGACATGAGGCACTGGCTGGGGTGAGCGGCCAGGTGGCCCAGGTAGGTGGAGAGAGTGGTGCCACCTGGTGAGTTCTTCCGTCAATACCCCAGCCAATCCTGTATAACATATATTGGATGGATCCAATATCTAATCATAAATTGGACAAATATGTCATATTTTGCATGTTAATTGTATCAAATTATTAAAGGCTGCTATACAAGCTGGCCGACTCAAACCTACATTTCCCTCTTTAAATTTTTTAATCTCAGATGATTGTATAATCCTTTCCCTCCTATAATCTGCAATTTATACTGACAAGAAAGTCTAAATATCATGTTAGACAGGACTACAATCTTAACTTCTTTCATATTCTGGAAGAGTTTGATTATTTAGTGTTGACAAAAGCCATCAGTTGGCAGTACAGGTCTGAATGGAGAGAAGCCTGGAAGTTTTCCATTGCTCAACTCACAAACACAGTCTACTAGTACCTGGTATATCCTTGTAGATGGCACTACCTTGTTGTTGTAATCAAGTGCTAAATAGAATGCTGGAAGCATTTTATTTTCCCTGATCGATTTCCTTAAATTTAGCATGGTTAAAAGACACAAAATATGTTGGGATGCTACCAGTATACTCCAACAAGAAGACTCTTCACAACTATATTCAGAAATAGAACTATCTTAACAGTGTCCGTGAAAACGTGCCGGACACCGGCTATAGCCGGCTAAAAGGCTTCTGGACCGACTGGACTGGTCCTGCTGCCAGTCCAAATGACTGGCTGGATCTTTGGCTATATGTCAGTTTTTACAGCTTGTAAATCGGACCATTATTAAGGTCTCTAGAGAGAATAGCATTTTGTATAAATATTTTCAAAATCATTACTCTAGATTGTGCATTTTACAATGTTTCAATAGGAATATACAGGAAAGCTGTATTGATTCAATATAAGTTCTTGCTTTATAAATACTTTTTTTTGAGATATGAAAAGTGCCCTCAGGCATTCGGGCCTGCAAAATTTAAGCCGGTCCTGCAAAATAATAGATCTGCAGGACCGAATGTCCTGCATGGCAAAAAAGTTTTCACGGATCTATAGGCGTCTAGCCGGTTGCATTATCAACCAATGAGAAAAGTCCCTGGCCTTCACTGTGGAATTCTTAGGGGGCATTATGTAACAGCCTGTACCCATTGTGATTGCTGTATCAGTGCTTATCTTGCCGGTTACCAGATCAAGCAATGGTGCCCCCTACTAAGGAACCTGCAACCTCGGTATATAGCTGACACTGAGCTGATGTCGTTTGGCAGCTTTAAAGAGGATGGCCTTGAGGATGGCAATGCAGTGCGTTGAACAAAACGTTTATTTCCACAACCTTTCCAGGGTGCTGTTTCTCCACAAATTATGGACGTCCAAAATTTGTAGACAAAATATTCAGTAATTTGTGGAGAGAATACAAATGATAATTAAAATTGTTTCTTTTTTTCCAAAAATGGTAATACAAATGCGGACCTTCGCATTTGCATGCATACCTCCGCATTATATGGAATTTGAAGAGCAGAAACAGTTTTAGCGAAATCCCTATTATACGAACCTCCGTATCAGCACCCAGGCCAATTGGTTCTGAACAACCAAGTTCTGGTTTCCTGTCAGCCTATATTCCGCTGATGTTAACCTTTAAAAGTGGTAAAAGTGTAGGGACGTGATTTCTACCTTCAGTCACCCCATAGATCCGATCACCATCACCGCACTTGAAATGACTATAGCTGTTGATTAGGGCGTAAAGCAACCCAACAACCAACCTTTTAAATGTTTTAGTTTGACTACTACCTCCAGGCCAAAGTATGCAGAATTAAAATACAGGTGTATAGAAGTATCTGAAAACAAATATCATTTCAGCTAATTCATTCAAAGTTGGCCAAAAAGAAAAGCAGATATACCCTTTCGTACAAAAAAATGGATTTAACACTTTCACTTTGACCTTTCCCTTTAAAAAAAAAGCCTTTTTAAAATGATATCTTTCCCTCTTCTACAGATGGCCCAATGTTGTGTATCTGAATGTCGACCAGCAGAACCTGATAAAACTCCGTGTCATGAAGTTCATCCCGTACAAATCTTATGCTAGGAAAAACATTGGCTATTTGTTTGCCATCAAGGTGAGTTTCCAAATCAAGATTGAGACTTTTCTTAGATTTCCTAAATTCAATGTTGTTTGTTAGAAATTTTAATTTCATATCAGCTATTAATATCCCAATTCCTAGCTTTAGTATATGAGGTTAATGAAAATAAATATATTACAGTAGGCAGAATAATCTAATTGTATGGTGTGTGACGTTGCGTTGGATACTCACTTCACTACTGCATGAAAGAAGAAAAGAATAATCTAATTGGCTTTTTGGAGCTACCCTAAAGTTATACACTTTCACAATGTTGAGCACTTATAGAAGTGGATATCTTTTGAGCTAATCTAATCCCAAATTTTATGGGAATTCTGCCATGATGTCTCTGTACCTGACTATGAGGTAATGATTTAAGTCAGTTTGAATTCATGGTTAATTACTGAGTAACTACATGCATCTAAGAATAATCATACTAAACCCTTTAAGGAATGCATGATACATAAAGGCACGACCAATTCCAGTATAGTACCAAAATCAAATTTTGCACTGACCATGACAATAAGAGCCCAATCATACCATTGATCCAGAAGTTATTACTGGACATCGATTCTCTCTCTTTGTAGCTCTATAGTGATCGATGCCCAGTTTTATACTTCAGACCAGTGGCTCATTTTGGCAGTTTTTTGCCCCACAGATTGCTTCTAGGGCAAAATCCTGACTAGATGCCAATATATTCTCTATGCCAATGTGTAATATGAGGGTAGAAAACACTGGAACCTCAGTTAGAAAAAATGCTACTGAACAGTTTTTGAGAAAATTAGGGTTTTGTTGCATATTTTTGGTGTTTTTAGTACATTTCCTACATAAACCGTGAACGCCAGCATTTCTCACTTTTAAGGTGTTTAGAATCAGAATTTGACTTTTTTTTATTCGCAGTAGGATTTCTGAGTATCGAGCCATTCTAGAAAAGCTATTCTTTGGAAAAAATACTTAGTATTTCTTGATGATTTTCGTTGCACAAATTTAGGGTTGTAATATAAAAACTGCATTGTCATCCAATCAAAGTGTTTATGCTCTGTTGATGGTCACCCCCTCCCACCCTCTTCACTCTGCATTGAAGGAGAACAGGCAGGGGAGGTACACTTGTCCGTATATAGCTGTTGACCTGGGTGCTGGGTGCATTTTCAATTTATGGGGTGCCAACTGTTTATGAAAGAAAAATCAAATAGAATTTTTTTTTTTTTTTAGTATCAGATTAATGCAACTACAATTCGTGATAGCACTTAAAGCATTGTATTTGCATTAATATGAATGGTAGCCACCTTATGGGGTGTCAACTATTCATGAAAGAAAAATCGATAAGAATTTGTTTTTTTATTAGCATTAAATTGATGCAACTACAATTCGAGATTGCATTTCAAGCATCGGGGCATTCACTGAATGGTGGTCATCTTAAATATATGGGGTGCCAACTGTTCATGAATTTAGAAAAAAGAATAGAATTAGTTTTTTTATTAGTATCAGATTAATGCAACTACAATTCGTGATTGCACTTAAAGCATTGTGGCATGCAATGACTGGTAACCACCTTGAATGTATGGGGTGCCAACTCTTCATGAAAGAAAAAAAAAAGTATTTTTTTTAGAATCAAATTAATTCAACTGCAATTCAAGATTGCGTTTAAGCATTATGGTATTCAATGACTGGTGGCCATCTTGAACCTATGGGGTGCCAACTCTTCATGAAAAAAACAACTAAATTGGATTATTTCAACAGTATAAAATTAATGCAACTACATTTCAAGATTGCATTTAAAGCATTGTGGCATTCAATGAATGGTGGCCATCCTAAACTTATGGGGTGCCAACTGTGTTTGAAAAAGGTATCAAATAGAAATTTTCTTATAATAGATATCAAACTAATGCAACTACAATTCTTCATTGCACTGAAAGCATTGTGGCATTTAGTAAATGGTAGCCATCTTGAATGGGTTGAATGAAGGAAAAATCAAATTGGATTTGTTTTTTTTATCAAATTAATGCAACTACAAGTAAAGTTTGCATTTCAAGCATCGGGACATTTAATGGGCCATCTTGAATCTATGGGATGCCAACTGTTCATGAAAGAAAAATAGAATAGATTTTTTTTTATTAGTATCAAATTACTGCAACTGCAATTCAAGATTATATTGAAAGCATGGTGGCATTCAATGAATGGTTGCAATCTTGAATTTTGAAATGAACATACACACAGACATATTCATAGGCATGAACATGGTGTTCTCCTTCATATAGATATTCATGGATTTCTACTTCTACTAAATATAGCTTTATGTTAGAAGTATGTCGATGTCCAGTTTTAGATATATATCCATATAGTGCATTGGAGTGCTATAATGTTGGACTGCTGTATATTAATCAATAATCATCATTAATCTAATCTATAAATATTTCAGTATGGCGCTCAAGTCATCTATGACACTGACGATGACAACAAGCCTAACGATGGCTTCCGGAGCTTCACTTTAGATGATGAGGACACATCAACCATCCTCATCATTAAGAACATGAACAAGACCTACAACCCCTACCCACACTTTGGTCAGCAGTCTATCTGGCCCCGAGGCTACCCACTCAATGAGATAGCCAACGACGTCCCACGCGAGTACCAGCTGTGTGAACACAAAACCCCAATGCTGAAACAAGGCATCGTGAATGGAGATCCCGATGTGGATGCGATCTATCGGTTATTGAGGAAACACCCGACAAGAAGGATCGATGTGCTGTTTGATGTGCATGCCCCGCGAGTGCTGCTTCCACCTAAGGTGTACGCGCCCTACAACAGCCAGAACACCATCAGTAACTACCAGGCCTTCTGGGGGCTGGCCTTCCCTGTCACCCCAGCCTTCAGGGTGTGTGACATCTGGAGGAGCTACTGGGCTCAGAGGCTCATGTGGCTCATTGGAGGCCAGGTTGGCTTCTTCACCGCAGGCACCTTCCAGCTCCGCAGTGCTCACTCCTATCTTGCTGATTTCAAAGATGAGAAGCAGTTTTACTATGAAGCCGCAGAGTTTGTAAAATTCCTCGATGGATGGAGTTGCCAGAGCAATGACTTTTTTGAGTGCGTCAAGCAGATGTCTTATGATATGGTCCCCAAAAAATTGTGGAACCTCACAGATGCAAAGTTCATTGAGGCTTGGTTGGAGGATTTGAAGTCAGTTAGCTACAAGGCGCCATCCATGAGTCCCATCAGTAAAACCCAGTGTGTCCGTCCTCCAACTAATGTTATTTTCTACCCCCAGGACCAGTTAGCCTCCTATGGAGAGTCTGCTAAGTACTACCTCCCAGGTTATGTACGTGAAAAGTTTGACAACTTGGGTAAGATTGCCAAAACCTCCTGCCCAAAGATAAAGGACACCTTCGCTGGTCTGAGTCTGAATGGCTCCTCGGTCATCAACGACATCCTCCTCATCATCCACTTAGACGAAACACCAACCACAGACCTCATCTCCCGACTCGAGCTCTTCTACCGCCCCCGCTATGGACAGATCTTGTACTGCGGTAAGTGGAATGAGAATGCAAAGTCAATCTTCCACTCATGGAGAGTGTCCTTTGCTGAGATTTCCGAGGTGACGACCGATCCTCAGATGGAGTGTGTTTACAAGGCAGCTGAGATGCACTACATTGTTGAAGGCTACATAAGCATCCATCAGAACGCCCTGCTGAACCTCGCCCAGATGGGCAAGGATAAGAAGACCGTCTGGATGACCAAGGACTGGGCCGCCGCTGTTGGTGGCCAAGAAAAGCAATGCCAGGATCAGCGCTGCGGCACTGCTCAAATCGACCTCAAAAAGGCTGCAACCGCCATCGGCGCAACCGTCAGCACAGTTACCAACTGTCCATTAAACAAGCCAGGGTCATCTTTCTCCTACAGTAAGTCCAGGGTGTTCTACATCCCTACATCCTTTGATAAGGAGCTGAGGAAGGCCTCTAAGGCTGGCCTGGAGGCGGTCAGCATGACAGGCTGGGTGTACTGTAGCGGTGCTAGCCGCGTCCCGCTCAATGCTGTAGACAGTCTAAAAGAGGCCACTCGGGCCACAGACTATGTACAGAGGTTTGACTTCACAGACATGAACTCACTCTGTCCTGTCCTGGGCTTTAACCCTTAGTTTATAATAACTCACCTGTGACCTGCCCATACAAAATCAGCCACAAGTCGCATATATTTAGACCTAGATATGAGCTGTAGACAGTAGAAATTACTTTCAATTCAAAATGGATTATTTCCATGAAAAAATGCTCTTTGCGTGCACTACAGGATTATGTCAACATACCAATATATTTTATATGCGACTTGTGACTCCTTTTGTGCAGGCCGGTCACATTTGTATAACTGTTAAGTTGTGATTGTTTTGTTTTGTACATTTTATGTGGGGAAACTGGGGGTGATACATTTGTCTGTAATCATCATGGTTAGGTATAGATTATTAAAAGGTGGTAATTATAATGATGAAGGTCTCAGTGGAGTCACTCCACCATAAAGGATAAAGAGTGTTATTGCTATTTTTGTTACAGTCTATATGAACTATATTTACTACTTGCAAACATTCCTTGAATATTTTGTTCTGGTATGATACATGTTTACTTTTTGGGAACATACCTAGACGTTCTTGTATGATATGTTTTATGTGGTAAATTTATCATCAGCGTACTAAGGTTTAAAATATGATATTTTGTCCAATAATCAATCATGAAAGGAGATATACACCTTGCTTGTGATTGTCAAGAGATTTGTCGAAGCAAGCGCAAAAACTAGATAAAATAGATGTACCTTATGCAAAGACAATTTCCTTTCTGGCAGATTAATCAATATATTTAAACTTCCCTAGTTGATTTTTCTTTCAACAAACTGACCAACTCTTTTGGCTTGGACTTTGTGCGATAGGCCTATCAGCTGAAGACAAGCTTGTATCAGATTGCTTATATCTGTGATAATTATCTTCTACTTGATATATATACAACTTAACCCTTGAAGAGCACCATACTGTACTAGAGCATATTCATGAGTCATTCATATTCAAAGTTGATAGTGCAATAGTAGTACTGGTATCAACTTGGCGAAGCATAAAATAAACACAGTGGTGATACTATACAGTGGCATAAAGGTATGCCAGGTAAACATCAAGGCAATAAAACAGTTAATCTCGGGGACGCTTATATCAAGTAAAAAATGGTATATATCAGTCACTGTTTGTCACAGAGACTTGTGAAGTCCAAGGCCTAGAAATAAGGCCCAGTCAAAATGGTGACCAAAGGTTATGACAATGATCACATCATTATGTGAGCATTCTGCCCATGACATCTTTGCAAGACAGGTATGACGATGGTGTTCGGTTACAGTCATCCTGCTAAAGAATATCTCATGATCTAAATAAGATCAATGCTTTAATGTGTACTTGTCTACATCATCATGTGTGATGTTTGTTCCTTCACAGAAAAAATATATATAAAGAGAGAAAGAGTCACATAATGGACTGTGTCCTTCTGTTGAAAGCTTAAAGCTATCATTTCTGATGTGTGATATAGTGTTAATCTTCACAGATACATTAGTTTTTGCACCAAATGAACTACACAGCTTAGGTAATTGACATGTAAAGATAACCATTGTTAATGAAAACTGACTCAGTCATGAACCTAAAGGGCTGAGAGCATCGTGTCATAGCAGACAGAATATGGTGACATAACGTGCCTTTTCTTAGTTCCATGTCTTACTGTCCACTGCTACATTCTGTTACATGTTTAATAGTACATTGCCACTGCTGGTTGTGTGAGCTTCCAAAAAAGGTACCTTGTTCTGACAAAGCTCAACGTCATCATGTGACAGTGCAATCAGAAAGCATGTACCTGCATCCTTAATTAACCGGGTCATACTTGCTATTTCTCATACATGTTGATTTATCACTGACCAAAGATGTGTTATCTCTTATTTCACTGCTGAATCAGGTTTTATATAAACCAGAATCAAAATATGTGGAAAGTATGGCAATCATTTCAAACTGTAATATAAGATTGCTTTCCAATAAGATTAGGGGGGGGGATAGAAGGGATCATTTTCTGCATTGCTACTCATCATAAGTAAGATCTACTAATGAAGAAAGAATCTCTGGGAAATAACTATGAGGATCTTTCCCTGCGGCAGGTGACTTAACTCGTCTGGATACGAGTGGTGTGGCAGTGACCACTTTTCCATACAGCTGCTTATCATTAAGGTGTCCTCATGTCATGTGTGTTCTGTTTGAATAAAAATATATAGAATTCGAATTGGCTTATTAGCAGGGAGTTGATTCTTGGTATCAGTCAATGCAAATGCATCTTTATTGGGCATAAAAATGCAAGCATTGCGTGAATGATGTAAAACCCCGCTTTCAAGAGAACAAGACACCCGGTTTTCCCACATATAAGCAGTGGCGTAGGAAAAGGGGGGGCCAGGGGGGCCCGGGCCCCTCCAATCACTGAGGAGGGGGGGCCTGAATATGTTTGGGCCCCCCCAAAATTTGTCACGACCCATGATATAATACACACAATTTCCTCTCCTTACTGCTCCCACACAGGGAAAAGTGAGTGCGTCAGAAGCAAATACTACTTTTCTATACAATTCCAATATAAGCGTGTATATGATACATAGCACAGAAAAGCTGATGCTTAAAGTTGGTTGGAGTGGGCCCCCCTGGGCCCCCCCAATGAAGATTTGCTTCCTACGCCTCTGATAAGTCGACACCCCCCCCCCTTCCCCTGAAATTGGGGATTCAGCTTCTAGGTTGGGTTTTACCACAGTAAATGAAAGATTTTTAAACCATCTTTTTTCTTAAAGTTGGCAATTCGGCTTACATGGTGGGGCTGTCCTATGGCTGGGGTTTTACAGTATATCAGATAAAATAATACAGATCATTGAGTATGTGACGTATATTGAATAATCTAGTTAAATCTAGAATCTAGAAATATGATGGTACACTCAATGGCCACGTCACCTTCCTAACCCTTTTAAGGACGCATATGGCTAAAATATGACATTTGTCCTCATGATGCATCATGCCGACTCTTCGGGAGTGTCTCAACCCCATAGGGTTGGCATGATGCTTGAATGCAGCACTGGCGACTTACTCGCCCGGACTGCCTACATACATTATGACGACCAAGGCTATGATACATTAATACATTATGCCGTCCTTAAAGGGTTAAATTCAGCCCTTGGGTAAAATCTCTTGATACAACCTGATGCCCAACTGTCGTTGAAGTGATCAATGATCCACAAAAGAGTTATCCAACCAGCAGTAAATCCATACTGCTACAATTCTATAGTTAGAAAAGCTGGTACATGTTGGGTGGAAGTGGGGAGGTGGGGGTATTATGACATGCACAGACATGTGAACAGCTGTGGGCTCTTTTAAAAATAAATGTTAGTCAATTAAGGGCAGCATAGAGCTTTAGGTCACTCATTGATCACCGCGCGCATCATAAAAATCATGATATGTGGATTTTTTTAATTTTTTAATTATTTAATTTTAATGCCCCCTTTTTGGTCGGCATGATACATGATGAATGCAGCCAGGGGTGACGCTTTGGGACTTTATCAAGCGATAGAACTTGCACATTACATCATATATGGAGTAGGGGGGAGGGGTACTGGAAACAAATGAAAGACTGTTCGAATAGAGGGGAGGGGACTCTTGCCTAGTTCTAGCCTATTAGCGGTACTACAATACAGTCCTCTGCAGGGCTTTCACTATATTTTATGTATAAAATGTAGCTCCAACTGTAGATCGATATTTACATTAAATATTACATGTATGACTATTGATACAGAACTGGTGGTTATTTTATGAATATTACAAATAATGTGCAAAGGTTTACCAGACTGAATAATTGAATGCAGAAATCAATACTAGGCATACACTGGCCAAGTAAATATAGTAGGAAGGGACTGGCGTTCTGACTTTGCTAAGTTTGATCAAAACCACTTCGAGGCATTCTTTACTTTTAATTACATCAACAAGGTAGCGCCATCCTTAGTGTTACTCCAGGTAATTGTACACTCTTGTTGATAAGATCAGCAATGCAATACCTTCAGGCATGAGACTGCTCAGTGCTGCCACCTGATGTCCTTTTTCAACACTAAATAATCAGACTCCAACAGAATATAAATAATAGTTGGAATTGGAGTCTTGTATTGCACATATAGGAATATCTTGCCAAAATAAAGGGTAGATTTTAAGAGGGAAAGTGTCATACAATCATCTGAGATACAATGGAAGAAATGTAGGTCGCAGTGTGACAACTGGTATAGCAGCTTTAAATTGTGAATATTGAATACAGAATATAGGTGCTTTTTCCCGCATCAAACCAGGCCTACGGCCCACATCGTGATAATTATATTTTTTCTAATCCATCAATTTCATTGAATAATCTATTTAAGGCCACACCAAAAAAAAATGTTGGTCAATGGATTTCACTTTTCAAAAAATGGTGCGAGCGAGCGAAATTTTTTTTTTTTTTTTTTAAGATTTTTTTTTTGTCAATGGATTTTGTCAGTGGAAAACTGGAGCGAGCGACAATTTTTTTTTTTTTAACCAGCCTCCGAAAAAAGTTCTTAGTGGACCCCTAACATAAAAAGTTATTAGTTGATCTGGGGGAATTACTGGAAGAAAATTTGAAAAAAAAAAAAAATTCTCAATTTTGAAAAAAATGAGGCGAGCGAAATCCATTGACAATTTTTTTTTTCAAAAAAAAAAAAATTTCCATTTTCGAAAATAAGGTGCGCGAAATCCATTGACCAACTTTTTTTTTTGGTGTGGCCTAAGGGCTTCTGTTGCACATATTTTGTTCATCTGAACCGCTTTCACGTATGGTATATGCCCCGGGCATATGCATAATTTAAGCCCTCAATTGTAGAATAGTGCTTTCATGCACTATGCCCCGGTCTGTGAAGTGATAATCAATTTGGCGAGACAAATAGTAGTGCCATCTGGTGGAGAACATTCAAGGTTGATTTTAACAACTTGGTTTATAAACATGCCCATGGGTTCAAATTTGTGGCCATTTTCAGACACCTTTCCATCCCCCATCACGAGGGAAATCGCGTAAACTCTCGACCTCACTGTTAGTTTTGTGCTGCATTTAGTATGCGGCTCCTCAGATCTATCTAGCTGAATTTGTGCTTCTCTTGTGATCTGGTTGTACAATCCCATCACTCACTGCACCGAATGCCACAGTAGGAAGTGTACATAGTGTACTTCAATGGACCGCCCCTTATACCCCTGGTCAGCAAAGTCCCATCTATACTGGCAAGTGTCCAAACTATAATATTGAGTAGTATTTGGATTTAATAGCTGGCCACTATGGCTATTCATATAACACACATTCCCCCTAAACAGGTATTCTGCAAAACCAGAGTTTTAGTGATAAGGAATAATTCAGTTTGCAGAGGCCATGGAAACGTTAAAAGCACAAAAAACTATAATATAATATCATATCTTTTATTTGTTTTGACAGAGACAACATCAATTTGAGGTTTGATTCTCACTGTATGTTCAATTTTCCTATTTGTTTTTCTACAAATACATTTCCTACATAGTTTTCATGGCTGAGGTTCTGAAATTGCTGAACACATTTACAGAGGTGGCCATTAATAACCTAAAGTACATGTATACTACTTGTAAACATATTTAAATCAATAAGTAACCCCACTCTGCATTTCAGCTTTTCTCTTAGAATAGAGATTAATCACACTCTGTGCATTGGCACTAAGTAAGTAAAAATTGGTTTTGTCTCAAGATATTTCAGGCAATGAAAACAGTCATTATCAAATACTATATATGTCAAGAATCAGCGGCTGCCAAATACTTCTTTGTGTGTGGCGATACAGCTAAGACGGTCCAAGCATAACTAAACCCTAGCGGCCCCTCGTACCCGTCCAGGTACTCGACTGTTCCCTCGGTACCTTCCTCAGGGTACTTCAGTACAACACACACATGTTTGTTCTCTCTGAATGAGGTATGGACATCGAGGTTAAACAGATAGCACCCATTCCCTCTAACCAACATGTTCATGGATTTCTTAATCGGGCGTTCAGCGTCGAATGTGAATGTACAGCGCGACCATTGATCGTTGGTGGGACTGTAGTACTCGAGGATGAAGTCAGTGTGAACCATACAGATCACATCCTCACCAAGGATTCGCATCACATGCATGGTGTGGCCGGAACGCGGGAACATCAGCGGGGATCTCTCCTCCCATGTTTGTGTAGAGAGGTCCATACAGTGCATGGATGCCACAGTGAAGGTGGCATTGTACGCGTCAGGCCGCCCGCCGCTCACATACAGCTCATTGCCCAGAACACAAGCCCCAAACTCAAACACCACCTCTGGTAACACACTAATGAAGTCACTCCAAGTATCCGTCTGGAAATCATACTTCTCAATACTCTCGTAAATCGAGTGGTCGCGGAAGCAAATCCCACCTAGTGCATACACATGACTATCGGTATGCACAATGACAGTCCGGAAGAATTCCCGTGGCAAACCCGCCAGTTTTGTCCATATTAACGTCCTCGGATCGAAGACATACCAATGTCTGAGATCATAGGACCCGGTAAAGAGGATGAGAAAATTGTTTATATTCATTTGAGCACATGGCGCAAGATCATCCGGTAACTTGAGATCATCATACTCAATGAATCGCCTTTCCTTGAGAGGCTCGAGCAAGTAGCCTTCATTTGTGACTGGGTTACCAGAGAATATTGTAAAGCTTGAAGAGCTCCTGACCTTGGATTGCTCAGAGGTTTTTATTACCCTTCGGTGGTAAGGTAGCTGGTGGTAGTCCAGGGCTGCATCAACAAGTTGACATAACTTTAGAGAGTCTGTGCAGTTCTGCGTCTTTTTGATAGTTTTTAGTTCAGGGGGTGTCATAAGACAGTATCGAACCTGACTCCACAGTTCATCAAGGTAACTTTTCCTGTTCCCAAGGTCAGCACTCACCCACCTATTCACAAAGTGGAACAAGTCCAACTCAGAGCTCTGCCAGTTCTCTATGAAATAACAGAAATCTTTGTAACCCAATTGCCCGTTATCGAATGTCTTCACAATTTCGCGAATATCCGTTGAGAGGTAATCCATGACTTGTTTGATGCCGTCTACGAGATTGTATGTGCGGAATAGTGATAACGCGTCATACCAGTTATCGACATCAAGATTCTTCATGATAAAGTCTGTACAGATCTGAACAGCCGGTAGCATTTGGAGGTAGACTGCCCCGGCTAATACTTCAGTCACATTGTCCTCGGTTACATCAAGGCGGTTGGTGTAGATAAACTTAAGGAGAATGTCCATCATGGCTGCACTCACCCCCTCTATCACTGCCACACCTGAAACATATCACCGTATATATAATTAGACCAAGGAGTTCATACCTTGGTTATTTCCACATAACCTAACATAACCTTACAGCTGTGGTTTAAAATAGATATAGGTTACCTTTCATAACCATAATCTATTTACTACATACATCCAAAGTTTTCAAATGCCATCCCAAATGTTGTTAATCTTTTTCTTTATTTTCCTGTTTGTTATGCTTCTATGCCTAGAATAAATTAATAAAGAAATAGCTCACAATCTTTTTAAAGCATTTAAAGAAATCCATGGGGCAAGAACAAAAAAAAGTCTTTTCACTTGCTCGCACCTTTTTGGAGAAGGAAAAATTCATAGAATAATGAAAATGAACCAGGAAGTTCCCTTTCTTAGAACCTACCTTTTTGGCACTCAGACATACAAGTGCTCCCGGTGAGCATGGTCCTAAAGTAGTTACTGACCGCCGACAGGACAACTTTGTGCGCTTGGAATTTACGACTTTCAACCTGGATGGTAAAGTCGACCAAAAGTTTCTGTTCCCATAGAGAACAGAGTCCAACTGTCAGGGCATTTTCAGGTTGAGAGTTATCTAGCTCTGAGACTTCGCTCTCAGAGCTGTCGCTAGTCTCGTGTTGACTCGACATGATGGTTGTCGTGCAGTATCTGCTCACCTAGTTCAAATGCCATATGGCGGTGCGCATATCCATAGCTCTCTGAAACTCTGCAATGACACACACGGACAAAATGCAAAACGTTTTGATATTGATAATTAACCTTAGTTAAAAAATGCGGTAATTTCCTATGCTTAAAGGCATATAGGCCTATACTTGAATATAAGCGGACTCCTTCAGATTTCAGAATAATGATTTACATTATCCGGTATTCTGCCCTGTACTATTGAATATAGGACTGGTGTGGTGGTGCTTTTGGAGACTTTCATAGGGCCTATGTATCAAAACAGAAGATATTGCTGTGTGACAGTTTGAAATTTCACTATTATACGTTATAGTCTGGATATAGAGCCGGATATAGAGTAGGTCTATAGATTATTATTACTAGTATAGATCTACATGTGGCTGCAGATGGGTCAAAAGCGACCTGGCGACCTGGGCTGATTTGGAGGCGACTTTCGACCTAAGGAAATAATAAAAGTGACCTGGCGACTTTTGGACAATGTTGACTATTAGTTTAAAGCAGAAAAGCGCCTTTTCGACCTTCCGTATACCCCTTAATTACCTATGGCGACTTTCCGACCTCAGGGGGTACCCATCTGCACCCCCATAGGACATACTAACATAGCACTACCACTACCAGTACCATATGATATCAGACACTAAAGTCGGCTTTGCTTCCTCCTTCTTTGTTCCCCATTGAAGGTAATACTTCAGTGTCAACTATACCCACAGACATGCAGTAATGTGCTAATACTTACTGTATGCGTCAACATACCTGGTGGCATCTGAAGACGCTGCTTACAGCCATAAAACAGCTTTTATGTACTGCATTTCTTTGTTATTGGCAGTAACCGGAAGAACGCTTGTGTGTGTTTGATGAAAAGAGAACTAAGAGGCAGCCAGGTGAAAACAAACCTCGGGCATACAGTAGTTCGTGGTTTTCCCATCAGGTAGCAGCACCACCAGACTGTGGCGCTACCAGGTGGTAGGAATTGGAACCAATCTAGGTAGGTATAGCCCTGTTTCATTAATACTATTATAGGAGGTTTTTCGTATCCTGATTTGGGTTTAAGGCGCACTGAGTTGAGGACCTAGCCCTGCCGAGTTTTGTACGCAAATGACGTCGTGGGTTCAGTGCGCCTTGAAATTCAGGGTTTACTGGGCCATGGTCAAATGCATAAACCGAAGAGCCAACCTAACACGTTTTGCTTTTTGCATAAACTTGATAGTAGGCTTGCATTCAATATAAATTTGTATATGTATTTTTATGCTATGACTCACGTCAATATCTGTCGAGTGACAGATCAGAATGTCACCTCTCGTTGTTAGGGTGATTCAGGTAAAGTGGGACACCTAAGCCATAGTCTGACTTTATGTACCATTCACCCATTTGGTACTTCCAGTAGAAAATGTCAAACACATCAAATAGTTTCAGTATTTATTCCTTTAAACCAAAATATAAAAATTATATGAAATAGGCCCTACCTTAGCCAATGTGGCCTAAATAGCCCATTTGTTAGAGATGCCATTTTAAAATTGAAGCATCCCACTTTACTTGTATTTTTGGTAAAGTGAGACACTTGCTTCATGTAAAGTGGGACAATTGATAAGAATCTGTCCCCATGCTTTATAATCCATATGACAAAAATGGTAAATGTCAATTTTCAAAGGTGAGATATATATTTTGATGGACTACATCAAAAACATTAAGGAAATTTATGTAGGGTCCTTTAGGCCTACAGGATGAATCAAATACACAGAGTATGAATGTAAAATTGGCAAAATACTGTGCATCTGGGCTTAACTTTGGGCAAGGCTACACTACATTATGTTAGGGGAGACCGGGGCAAAACGGACCCCTTAAGGGAAGGTGGCAAATAACTCACAGGTAAACCCCTGAATTGAAACATTTATTTTTTCATAACAAAGCGTAGAAGTATACCATCCATGAAAATAATTAATATTGTGCTAGTATCATTAATAGCATAGTGGGATAGCATAACATATTCTGACCTACGAAGGTCGTGGGCTAAAAGTCCTGGGGCAAAAGGGTTTTTGGGGCGGGGCAAAAGGGACCCTGGAAATTTCTTAATTTTGAATTATTATCTTTTTTCATAATTTTCTTGCTCCCATCTTTTAGCTATGTTATTACTCAGTTCTTTAGGTATTTCTTTGTTGTCATGCATGACCATTATCTATCATTTTTCAATTTTAATTGATTTTTATGACCGTTGAATATCATGCATTTCAATAAAATTTCTCCTGAATTCAGGAAAAATTCCCCCAAACCCCAAAAATACCCCCAAAAATAAAAATTGGCTTATAAGAAATAATTTTATCTTCAAATAACCATGTCTCATCATTCTTATCATTTTTTAGGCCAAGCATGGTTATTTTTTCGTGTTTTGATCAATTCTTAGGGGTTTCACCATAGGAATTATGATTGTGAGGGGGGGGGGTCCGTTTTGCCCCAGCTTCATGAAAAATATGTGAAAAAATGATTTTGCAAAAATAAATAACTGTAGAGTAATATTTTTTTCCAATGACTTTGCAAATATGTTACACAATATTTTAGCTATAAAATATTATTGTTTTAGCCATAAAACATTAACATATACCTCTTTTTTAATTCTCAGAAGCTTATAAACTGATTTTTGCAAAGTTAGATCAAAGTCTCTAATTTCAGTTTCTTCTTTATAAAATCCGGAATACCATAGGTAGCATCGACTTTTTTTTGAAAAACATGTTATTTCTATCAATTGTATGAGCCAATTTGACAAAAATATGGAATTGATAGCTGAGAACTGAGTTATGGGTCGGGTCCGTTTTGCCCCGGGGGTCCGTTTTGCCCCGGTCTCCCCTACATGGCTACATATTTGTACCCTAACTGAATCTCTATCCTCAAATTATTTAACATAGTGCTAAATAATGTTATGCACAATTATATAGCTCATACTCTTAATTGTAAGCATCTAAAATCAAATGTTTTGTTAAACTTAATGAGGTAGTAATGCAGGAGCATTTCAGGGGCATATTAATCACTATAAATAATTGTAAATGGCAATAATTTCGTAAAAATAAATCGTAAGAAAGCAGCATTGGTTGATGATTTCTATGGTTTTAGCCTCAATGTATATCAAGTACCAATTCTAAATGAATTTGCTACAGATTTTACCATTTAACATCCTAATGTATAATTAAAAATCATTAGAGGTAAGAAATCTCACAATAATTATTTAAATTATGATGGAAGTCAATGGTTCACTGATGGAAGTCAAAGGTTTGCTCATCTAAATAATGATCATCATCTAAGTCACTTGATAAACCACAATCTGGAGCACTAACAAAGTCCTATTCAGGCTGTTGTACTTAATAATTTGGTATTATTTACACAACTAAATATTGTAATGATATTTGCTATGATATTTCTTCTCCTTATAAATCAAGATATAGGCATATCGGGTAATGCTGCTCTGAGGAAGGGGATTAATACAGTGTCCCACTTAACCTGAATCTGCCTGTCCCACTTTACCTAACACCTTCAGCTAAAGTGGGACACTTGCATTTAAGGTCTCAGTGTACTTCATTTCCATATCTGACTAATAAAAAAATATCAAGATGTAAAGAAGCAATATATGTATCTAATATTTACATACATTTGGAAATATCATGTTACTATTCTTAGTACCACCACTAACAAATAATTTTGCTATTTCTTCTGTACTTCCAAACTTATAGCGGCAAAAGCTCTCCACCCATATCATGTTGAAATTTAGAAGGTATAATTACCTCTTAACTTTGGTGAGATAGGTACAATTAAGAAGGGTCAAACATATATTTCTAAGAAAAAAATAAAATTTTACACCCAGGAAAGCAATCAACCCCTAAAAATGGCCTTAATGTTAATTGTCCCACTTTAACTGATGTCCCACTTTAACTGAATCAACCCTAGTCATAATTGCATGTGTAGAAAACACATGAACTACCTATAAGGTGCATGCTGGAATTATGAGATTTTCCTTTTTGGCATGCCATAACAAAGCTCATATAGTTGATAGATTAGCTTTTATTTTGGAGGTTTTATTAATTTTCTCCTCTTTGTGTTCCATAAGCATCAGGCTAATATCCCTAAGAATCATTAAGGAAAATTGTTGGTCGATATAAAATTACTTGAATTGTGTGGAATACCTTTAAGGGTTGCATGGCCTTTCTCATTATATTATGATGCATGAATAACATAATTGATAGGTTTTAGGGCCCTGGACCTGGGGCGAACGCCCCGAGAAGGTCCTTCCAGTCTGGTTAGCCGCTCCGCAGTTACAATCACCAGGCTGGCGTTGAAATCTTACCACCACCGTTTTTCACTTTTAGGGGAATGTTGTCTAGAAGGACGGCCATTATCGACCTAATTTTCCATTACCTGATTTGTGTCCTATTTATTAGTCGGGGGGGGCACTACCCCGGGCACTACAACCACTGATCGGCCGATGGTGCTTTCAGCAGATCTATCACTGTAATCAGTGGACAAAGCTGCATGGGTACCACGTGTTTCTGGTTCGTGCCAAGTACAGAATCGGCAGTAGGCATAAGTGTCGGTAGACCAATCAGTAGGGAGGGTAGCCAGAGACGACTTTCATGTAGATATATCGGCCGATATGACATCGAAATGGACTGATGGCATGTTATGATGGAAATGGGCCTTACTTGACCCCAGTTTTCCCTTTGTTTCCTCTCTTGCCGTTGATGGAAATATGGTTTGGACCAGCGAGTTATAGGTTAGTAATGAGGATTTCTTTGAGGAATTCAAAAGAGAATACCAACTATGTGTTATATACTCCGAAAGATAATTAAACCGTAGTGGAGGCCTATAGTAATTATAGTATTGTACCTAGGGGCAATGTCCTGTCGAGTAATGCTATCGTGCCACTTAAAACGGCAATTACAACGAACTTACTCTTATACTGTAAATATATAGGCCCCAGGGACTGATTAGTACAACAAACATTTGCAAGCAACTTTCACTCCCACATTCACTTGCTTCTTAGGAACTATTATTCCCTCAATAATTACGTATGGTACCTGTTAATGAGCTAGATTAATCATCACAACATTTCTATTTTACTCTTTAGGTTTCAATGACCTCATAGTGCTTTGATGTGTTTGTCGTTACGATCCATTCATGCACCATGACAGAATGTATCGACCCAGTAGGGTTCATTGAATCCAGCCCTGGCGAGTTGCTCGCCAAGGCTGCATTTGTGCATCTTGACGATGAGGGGCATAATGTATTAAAGCACTCTGTGACCCTTGTTAAAGGGTTAACATTTTATTGTGAATTCATTGGCAGTCATTGTAATGGTGAATTTCAATGTCGTAAATATAAGGGATGCATATTGTGGGAGGGTGGTACTTATAACCAATAAAACTAACAGAAGGTCAAGTTCGTGTAGAATAACCATTTTATTTCATTGTGAGTCGATTTTAGTTTATCGTTACCAAGGTAATGAAAACAAGGCACTCTGGTTAAACTATACAGTCAAATACCATTCAGGGTTAGATACAAACATTGCACATCCACATGCTAGTGGAATTAGTTAACACAAAGAAACACTTTGCAGAAATAACTATTGCATTTGCTGGAAAGGTGAGATACTGAATCTTAGGCCACTTTAAAAAGAAGTTGTTTCTCATCACTAAGCAGTGAAAAATATGACGAGGGCGTTTTTTCTTATTAAATCTTTTGTTTTTATTTACTTGGTGCACGAATATATAGGGAAATTTGGACTTTTTGCGAGCAATTTTCACAAGTAATTCAGAGTTTATTGATCAGCAAAATTTGTTAGAATGCAAGTTATTTCTAGCTGACTGCATTACTGACACCATAAGCTTTGATACATAAATTTGATACGAAATTTGCCAATATTCTTACAATTTTAACATATTTTTCATAAAAAATGTTTAAAAAAAAGAAGATTTTTATGATGCGCACGGTAATGAGAAACAACTTCCTTTTTGAGTGGCCTTAGTTATATGACAGAAACTATTTACTCTAATTCATTCAGGAATATTGCTTGTGGCGATTATTTCCAAAATCATTGATTTTCCAAACCTTCTATATAATTATTATAATGGTATATACACTGTAAGAAGTAAGTACTGTACACCTACAGCAAAAGTTGCTGGCAACTTTTGTTCCAGTAGATTTTGCTGTAGGTGTACAACAACTGACTTGCTGTAGATGCACAGCAACCTCTACTGTAAATTTACAGCAACTTCTACTGTAAATCTACAGCAACTTTTACCGTACATCTACAGCAAAAGTTGCTGGCAACTTTTGTTCCAGTAGATTTTGCTGTACATGTACAGCAACTGGGTGCTGTAAAGTTACAGCAACTTCTACCGTAGGTTTCATATTATTGTTATCATCAATTTATATCAATTAATATGCATGCATGGAGAGTACTTTCCTGCATAATAGTTCAATATCAGCTAGGATAATACACACTACACAATGTAATGGTTTAATCCTGCATTGGTACAGCTGAACTGTATGTGATACCAGCTTTTCCCCAGTCCGGGCACTTAAGCATTTAACTTTTCTCACCAATATGGTGTCTATTCTATACTTTTGCTGTTTTTTTTGTATGATTCAACCAATTATACAAATATTAATACACTTTATGATAACTGCATTCAGTCTTTCTCATCCATTCTTATTCTACAATGATTTGAGAGTTTGTGAGGCTTTGTTTGACTCGGGAAGGGGTTGGATGGAATAATAACTACAAAAATGGTATACTGCTGCTACCTAGTGGCAGAAATCTACAGCACAAAGTACTGTAAATGTACAGCAACATTGCTCGAGACCCAATTTACAGTACATAATGCTGTAATTATACGACAAATAGTGCTGTAATACGAACTACAGGAAAAATTGCTGTAAATGTACAGCACATTGTGCTGTTTAAATACAGTAACTTTTTACAGTGTATGTGTATATGTGTATTGAACTTTTAACATTCTTGTGTATTATTTAGTAACGAAATCTAAAAAAGGTGTGATCACCTTGTTATGGTCTAATACTGTGGCTAAGTCGATAAGGGTTAGTCAAATGTTAGCCCTGAATGCATAAAATAATATGTGAGAAGATACATGAAGGATAAAAAAGGGTGACAAGAATAATATCCATAGTATAATAAATATGTCATTTATGTACATACATACAATCATCATTCATACAAAATTACTATTTATGTACAAAACCATTATTCTTTAGTCATATATACCAATTATTCATGAACATATCCTAGCAGACGAATCCAATTTGGTTTCCTGATTCGTCAAGTTTTTGAATGATCTTTGGTGGTAGTGAGTTCGATTGATTTGGATTGATTGCTGATGGCATTTGTGGTAAACTGAACTGAGAGTTTGGCTCTAATTGAGGTAAATTAGGCTGAGAGTTTTGAGGTTCTAATTTTGCCTGATTTTGATGTGAGCTCTGGCCCCTTATTTGTGGTGAATTAGGATGAGAATTTGCCGCCAATTTTGACAGATTTGGTTGAGAATGAGGTCTCAATTGTGATAGGTGAGGGTGAGATGTGGGCTCCACATACTCATTCTCAGTCTCTGTAGTAGTGGTATAAGGGTAGTCCCCACACACACTGAAATCCAGGTCACTCTGGGTGCCTGGGAGCTGTAAGGAGCAGCTCATCCTATCTGACAACACATCCCCCCAGTCTGACAAACTCCCATCATAACTGTCTGTGGTACTAGCCGCGAAGCTACTCCGACTTCTGATATCTGACGCATCCGAGTGCCGCCGGCTATGAAGCTTCCCAGCCACCCCACAAGGCACTGCTCTCCGCTGCTGATTTGGCAGTTTCCTGTTTGGGTTGCTACCATTGCTGGCACGGCGGCGGTGGGCATTGCGATGTCTTTGGTTGGCGTAGCGTCCCATTCGTATACGCATGCGGCGCTCCCTCCCCGCAGTCTGTGAGGCGTTGGAGGGGACATGGTCATAGTGAACCTCTGCTGTGGGGTCAGCTGTCCCTACAACAGGGGTCACACCTGTACCCACTGTGGTGGCAGCCTCTAGAGGCAGGGGAGCTGGTGAGCGATGTAATTGTTGTTGTTGTTGTAGATGTTGTTGTTGCTGTTGCAGGAGCTGCTCATTCAACTGCTCCACCTCCGCCATATTATTCAGGTGAGTCAACATGGGTAGATACATGCTCAGGTCCCGAGCGGATTCAGAGGAAGTCCGGCCATAACTAGACGAGGTCATCGACCAATCATCCTCTCCATGCATTAAACTCAGGCGATGAATCCGCAGAGGGTCTAGATAGGACAGAGATGTGCGGGTGGATGTAAAATCTGATGTGTCACTTGTGTATAACAAACTCATCCCATCTGACCGGTACCTGGAGCCTGATTGGTCGGTACTGCTCGTGTTTGTTGTCGTTGCTGAGATCCCTGAGTCAGATATCTGATGTGGGTGGTGGGACAGACACCGGCCCCGGCAGGCAGGATCCAGGCACCCCTCGAGGTGGTTATCAGGAAGCTGCTGGATGATGTAGTCATCCCATGTGAAACCCCTGTTCTCCCTGCCCCTCTGTGAATTCAACCCACTCTTGTCTAGTTTCTGCTGAGGACCTTTCCCTTGTCCATTCTGCTTTTGATACTGAGATAAAGTTTCATACACGGCAGATGCTGGCAGGTCAGGATGGCGACCGACGACATCCCCCCAATACCTCACCTCGTCAGTCGAATTAACATCTTTACTCCCCTTAGGTAAACGCAATGAGCGCTTCCCAACCCCATTTCTTTTCAGTTCTGAGGGCAGGAGCATATCATAATTATTTGGGTTCACCTCAGTGTTCTCCTTAACTTCAATCCACCAGGCAGGATGGAAGGTGTCTCCATTGGCCATACTCCGTTTGTCGTCGCAGCATTGCGGCCAACAGTTCATACACGGCTGCATGTACATGACCTCTGCCCCTCTCTGCACCACCCGGGCAGACTTCACATGGAAGCAGTTATAGTAAAGGATGGCTGACACAAAGGCTAACACATAAGATGCACCAATGATAACAGCCATTGGGACATGCAGGTAAGTCCGTGGGTCATATAGGTACCAGAGCACCAGCAAGACTGCATTCTCCAAGGACATCAATATGTAAAATAAGACAAGGCGTGCCCGCGCCTTAGCTGGACTTGTGTTAAGGTAACAGAACACATGGACGTAGGATGAGATAAACGCCCGTTTGACGGCTGCTGACGTTAATGTACCCTTCCCGGTCAGCTGTTCTGTTAGACACCACATGATCATCGTCACCCAATGTAACGCCAGCACCAGGAAGATCCAGAACGAGTGAAGTCCAGCAAACAGCGCAAGAACCAGCAACCGTGCTGTGAGCTCACCGAATCTCCAAGTCACCCGGAATACAGTCCCGGGCCATGATATGAGAGTTGCTAGAAAGTGGTAATCCTTGGAGCGCTTCCGATGAGTTGCTAAGCTCCAACAGGTTGAGAATAGAGTTACTCCAAGTGCGCAGTACAAGACGAGCTGCTCCTTGCCCAGCTCACTCTGGGGGCTGTTGAGCAGGAGGTAGGTCTCCAGGAGCAGCACAGGGAGGCTGCTGGAGAAGGCCAGGAAGACCCGGAGGAGGCAGATCTGGGAGAGCTCCTTCTGGGTGTCCACCACCCCGCAGCTGAGGATCAGCCGGCCGTACCTCCAGGGCACTGCCACACACAGCAGGTGAGGCAGTGCCACCAGGCATCTTGATGTGCCCCCTCTTGGTCTACTCTCTTCTGCTGCACTAACCTCAGTTGTGGTAGTAGTGGTAGTGTCTACAGCTCCCTTTTTCTTAATCTTGTCCTCAGGCCAGGCCCACTGGCAGGACAGCAGTTGTGCAGTGAGTAGGGGCACAATGAGGAGCCCCAGGAGGAGGGCAAACCACACATGGAGTCCCTGTGTGTACAGTCCTACAGCCACCCAGACCTGTAGGGCTAGCTCCGTCAGGTGCAGCAACACGCAGAATATCAGGAACACCACAAAACATGCTGTACCACAGCGGTGCCGCATCGTGCTGGTTCCTAGCTGGTCTCGCCACAACAGATGTAGAACTCCAGAGGTATGGCCTGTTACAAGTTGATAATCACCATCTTATAATGCATGGAATCCCTTTCTTAGTGGAGAAGTAGCCAACAGTAGATCCCCTGGCCAGATTTGTACTCCATATGCATGTGAATCAGCACTAGTTAGTAGTCTGTGACGTCACCAGTGGTTGTTGCTAAGGTCAGTGGTTGCCATGGTGAGCTGGTAGACGCCCCGCGGTGCTGCCGCTGCTGGTGATGGTGTTGGTTGTAAACGTTGTCACCATGGTAACATGCAGGACCATCATACTTGGTACCACTCACAGCCAGTCAGAGAACGTCTGTAAACACAAACAGTAAAACTGTCAGACATGCGACCATAATATAGTAGGATAACCTTGAAAGTGTTTAATGACATATTTACAACGGTTCACATAAGTAGGCCTATACAAGTATAAAAGCTAAATGTGGTGTTATGGATAACACTAGGGGAGTCGGTGAATACTAATACATTTACATGTATACTGATATGTAGTTAAATGTATGTTTCTAGAGAGTAAGAGAAATATCCATGCAAAGTTAGGGAACTTAATGTATTAGGGCCAGGGTGGTGCATTTACAAGCTGTCATGTCGACAAGAGACATTAAAACATAGATAACCATTTCAAATTCAAATGAAACTGTTAATGATGTGCCTGGACTTGTAGCTTGAGTCAATAGACTCAGAGTGCAAAAACATCACACATAACAAAACACGAAATATGTATAATGTGCTCAAGAATGTTTATAGACTGCTAGGTACCTGACATCATATGACTCATGAATAAGCAACAACGGTAACCTCCTAACTGCAATGCCCTATCAAGTACAGCCTTTTGTACCCTTCCACCCCTGCAGTAATTCAATGTCTCCTTTCTACAGGAAAGATGTCTGTAACATATGAAGTGTCGGCTTGATCTGAACAAACTCAGTGAAATACACACCCCCTGCAGAGTTACCCCCCAGTGGAGGTGACAATACCTGCCTGCCCCTGCCTGCTCCCACCAGCCCCACTCACACCTCCAGCAGGTGGAGGGGGGGGGGGGCTTAAAGGTGGGGATGACTTTAAGGCTATATATAGGTGTGTATAAAGAAGCAAACCCCTGAAAAAGTATTTATACTGTGATATTAAATACTAAGAAAATGCCAAATTATTTAGAGTGACCGATAATATCCTATTCAATAAGTTTGAATAAATATAAGCCTTGCATGCTTCATGTTATTTGTTACCATTGTGTACATGAAGTTACTCACTGGTATTGTTTCATGACTAGACAAAGGGAAAACGTGCCCTAATTAAATAAAGGCTGTCCAGTAGCCCAGTCATGATGTTAAAGCTTTGTTTTTGATCATTTGCTTGTTGCCGCACACCAGCCCCTGACTCACAACAAGTAGCGGAGTAAGGCAAATAGCATACAGCAATCGGCATTGTGGTTTGGGGGACAGAATGACGGTCTGGGGGACAAGATGGCTGCCTACACGATATCACCCCTGATATTCTTATAATTTAGTTAGGGACAGCCTGGTGCGCCAACCAAGAAGTCCCAATAAATCAGGAATGTGGCTGCTTTAACAGTTTAAGGGCCGCATAGTGCTTTAATGCAATAGGCCCTTGATCGGGGCTGCATAAAAGCATCATGCTGACCGCAAGGGGTTGATACACTGCCAAAGCGTCGGCATGATGCATGAATGCAACCCCTCGGAGTTACTCACCAGTGCTGTATTCATGACAACCAAATGCCATGACAGCAAAATGCATACCACGTTAAAGCACTATGCAGCCCTTAAAGTGTTAAGATGGGTATAGAGGGGACAAAGGGATGTGGGAGGAAGGGGAGGAGAGGTAAAAGGTAGCAGGGTGAATGTCCACCTACCATCTGTCCTTCCCAATTAACCCTCACGAGTTTCCATAGACACCCAGCCCTATATATCACAACTAGGTGAACATAGCAAGATGCCTATCTAGATGTGTGAGTGCCATTTAAATCTTACTCGGCTACTATTGGGAGCTTTGTATTCAAAGGCATGCATCTTAAATTTTATTGTATACAGTTTACTAGGATGAAATGCATCGGGAATGGACAGAAAATGTATAGCCTGATTCTGCCATTCAATGATATTGTTATGCCACGCTGGATACCTCAGATAGATCTACGCTGGCACCCTTCCCCTTGTCCTATGTTAACAACTATGGATTCCGACAAATGGTTATCCCCATCTTCCATATGAATTCAGTATGTTAACCCTTTAATGACCATGTACTTTATTGTCATGATGCATGAATGCGTCCCTGGTTAGTACCTCACCGGGGCTGCCTTCATGCATCACACCGGCCCCACGGGCTCGGTACACCCCCAAACGGTTGGCATGATTCATGAATGCAGCTCTAGCAAGAGAACTTGCCAGGGGTGCACTTTTGCAACATGACGACATAGAGTATAGCGTATTAAAGCACTATGCGGCCATTAAAGGGTTTTGATGTATGGATCCCGCCTAATGGCTACCCCACCTGCCGTATGCACAGAGTAGGTTAACCCTGTGTGTGTCCACAACCCCCATGTGAACTGGTCAAACATTACATCAACCACCAGATCAATACTAGTAAAGTTACCTCTCAGGTAGCTCTACTTCTGATCCACCTATGGACCAACACCAAGGGAACGGTCCTGAAGCTGAAAGTACCATCTCAGAGGAGATCCTGAGGGAATCCCATCTGGAGATAACATTTTAACTAATGTTACCATGGTAACAGTAGCTGGTTCCCTGTTCATTCAGTGTATTGTATTGGTACCAGCAAATGTATATATGGGGCCACTACCAACTAGACTTGTGTCGGATGGCAGAAAGCACCACCAATATGTGAGGGATGAAACTCTAGACTACAATACCTTCTAGTTAACGTTACACCAAGGGGGTTTATAGTGATCGGAGAAGGATATCAATATTGGCCATAGTATCAAGTATTATATAAGATTGTAGAGATTATGTTATGGTAGCAGCCATCTTGTCCCCCTTATTGGTGACATGGCTGATTCCCGGACACCATTGCCCCCCTCTGTGCTAGAAGGACTAGGAATAACTCTGGTGGCAGTGAATCGGTCAGTAAGGTTTGAGTTCCCTGCTCGGCTTATGGTAACACAGTTGTGTATAAGTAGGAGTATAAGTTCTTTGCAGAAAATAATTTAGTTCCTGGTTTGACCACCTCAACTGGCGCTGCAATCTGGTTGTTACCCCCCTATATATAATCAATACTGCAATCATTGTAGGTACACTAGGTTTTACCATAGCTCCGTATTGATTATGGACTAAGGTACAAATCCTGCTACAGCTGTATATTACATCTGGACATTGCATGTTACGGCTTCTAGTTAACACTTTAACGGCCGCAATTTGTTTAATTGTGATATGCTCTTTTTTTTGATATGAGAAAGTATAAATATACAATCCCGTTTATTTATACTGCATAGGAAAAGAACTTATACAGCTCGATGAGTGATCCTATACAGTCAACTTATTTGTCAAATTTACAGAATTTCACATTTTATAAGTATATACAATTAGAGTGTTATACGACGCAACCTATCATTACACATAGTTAACATGTAAATACCAGTTATTGTAATAACATCATATGTATAATATAAAGTAGATTATTCACATAAATTGAGTAGTTTTCTATACCTCATTATCGATAATCTATATCATAAGTATGGGTTGGACAGATGGGGCGGGCACCCCGTATACCGGTAGTCTCCATAAATTGCAGAACAAACCTTGAATAGCATTTCTACTCTACGCTATTCCATTTAATGTAGCATAATACAGTATTACCATTATAATATCACAGTTGTATTGCATTTTGAAGGGCTCTTTTTACAGAGGGATACAGACGAATCAGGCATTTTTCATTATACATGAATTATTATTAAGACAATCACCTAAGAGGGTACAGTCAGGGGGATATGGGGGGAGGGCTCTAGAATGCATAATTAGTACTACCTAGCCATTTTTTCCTATTCAGTTTAAATTCTTCATAATCCTCAATGGCTCTAACCTCTATGCTGAGGCTGTTCCATAGCATTGCTCCTCTATATAAAATACTTTTTTTACAGGTTTCGTTCTTTGGTTTAATTGTAGTAAATAACAGCGCGTCATGTGCTCTGGTTCTAACATCTCTATTATTGACTATGTCCGTATTGACCTTTTGCTTAAACATAAAATTACACAAATGCATATGCCTGCGGGGTTGGAGCTTGGATATCTTAGCCTCTTGATGAGTTGCTATGGTGGGGTACATATAATCCAGACCTAGGCACCTTCTCAGGGACTTATTCTGGACTATTTGTAGTTTCTCTAAGTTCGCCTTATTAGCCACATCATACAATACATCACCGTAGTCTGCATGGGGCAGGACCATTGTTTTGTATATATTTAACATAGTAATATTATCTAATACATCTCTTAGCCTAGCTGTAAGGTAGGATTTATATACCAATTTCTTAAACGCTATGTCTGCCTGCATATTAAAGTTTAATACCTGGTCTAACATTATACCTAGGTATTTTACACTCAGGCATCGTTCAATTTGAGTACCCGCTAGTAGCAACCTATGATTCAGAATTTCTTTTAATCTACTCCGTAGGCCAAAGATGATGTAATTAGTTTTCTTTGTGTTTAACGTAAGCTTATTTTTTCTAAACCATGTGTTCAGTTGCATTAGGTCCTCCTCCATCAGAGCAGTCATATCGACTATGTTACTACCGGTAATGGTGATGACCGTGTCATCTGCATACAAATATGATCCACAATTTTTTTGTACATTTTTTAGGTCATTTATATACACTAAAAAGAGGGTTGGGCCCAATATACTCCCTTGGGGCACTCCACACAGCACATCGCCCTCCCCAGAATTTTTCCCATTAGCATATGTTCTTTGTTTTCTATTTGTAAGATAATTTTCAAGCCAATTTAACAAGTTTCCTCCTACCCCCATTTTTCGCAATTTCTCTATTAGAATTAAGTGATTTACGGTATCAAAAGCTTTCTTTAGATCGATTAGTGTTGATAAAGTATATTGTCTATTATTTAGCCCTTTGTAAATTGAATCAGTAAAATACGCTACTGTTTCTATAGTGGAGTGCCCCCGTCTGAAACCTCCCTGGTTTTTATCGAGTATATCATTGGATTCCAAATAGTGCATTAATTTTTTATTAACCACCTTTTCAAGAACCTTGCCTATAACTGGGAGCAGGGTAACAGGTCTGAGGTTAGCAACATCAGTTTTGTCTCCCTCCTTCTGCAGCGGAATCACTGTACCCAGCTTCCAGGCCTGAGGCACACTGGCTTCATTTAGAGAACTGTTAAACATAACAACCACCTTTTCAGGTACAGCCATCAAGCAATCCTTTAGGGCCCTTGCTGAAACCCCATCAATGCTTGAGGATTTGTTTGTATCAATGCCCTTTATCAATGCTTGTACCTCCACTACATCTGTGGTAATATCACCTATTCCCTCGGGTAACACTACACCATCAAACGACCAAACCTCCTCATAATCCCTAGCCAAATTTGGACCTATATTTATAAAGTAGTTGTTAATAAAGTCTGGGGTCTCAATGGAAGAAATTGGTATATCATTTACTTTATCTCTAAGATTTAGATTTATGTTCGACTTTTCACCCCTTAGTAACCCGTTAATTATTTTCCAGAATTTTTTACTATCATTTTTGTTTTCTTCTAGTGCGTCTCTAATAAATTTTGATTTTGCTTTTTTTAATGCCTTATTTGTCGCATTTCTAAGACGTTTTGCAATGTCCCAGTCCACAATTGATTTTGTACGTTTGGCTTTTGTGAGGGCTGAGTCCTTGTCATGGATTAGCTCTAGGTGGTGATCAGTTACCCAGGGTGACCTCGCTTTATTTACCTTAAATTTCCTCATAGGACACATTATATCCAATTCTTTGGAGAGTAATTTAATTATAAAGTCCCAGCGCTCATTGACATTTTCACATTCATCATATGGACCCCAATCAGCATTTGTTATACTTCTCTTAAATAGCTCGGCATCATATTTCCTATATGTACGTCCATCGAACTGTACCCTTTCATGTGTATAATAACGGTCAATAAATGAAATGCCAACCAAGATATGATCGCTTATATTCCAGTTCCTAGTGACAGGTTCATATTGCTTCATCGTGTTGGTTATGACCCAGTCAAGACAAGTACTGGTGTCCTCTGTGCTTCTCGTAGGAACAGAAATTACTTGTTTCATACCCAATAAATTTATACAAATTTTCATTAATTTTGTTGAGACTTTTGTAACATTTAAATAATCTAGATTAAAGTCACCGAGAACAACCACATCCTTGCGTCTTAATTTTGCTACTGACAACTTTGCATTAAAGGTCTCAATGAACATTGCTTTGTTTCCATCTGGAGGTCTATACAAATTTATGACAACCACATTTTTCTTACCATTTCTAACAATTTCCGTCCATAACATTTCAATGTCGTTAGAGCTTACATTTAAATGTTTATAATTTTCACTTGAATAAGAAAAATCATTTCTGATGTAAATACCCACCCCCCCCCCCTCCCTTCTCACTCCCATCAGGTTTAGTCCATGATCTGTCCAGTCTTTCAAAACTGTAGCCAGCAATGTCGACCAAATGTGTTGGATCTACATCCTCCAGCCATGTTTCAGAAATCCCCAATACAACATCTTGCTCGTTATTCACATGAACTCTTAAGGTCTCAATTTTAGATTTGAGGCTTCTCGCGTTCAAATGACTTATAGTGAATATATTTTTGCTACATCTAATATAGTTAGTGTCTACAGCAGTGACATAAATACATTGTGCCCTTGGTTATCCAACCCATACAGATCAATTAGTTTTACAGTCGAGATTAGTAGGTATGGGTAACTCGTACCACCTACTTGGAGATTTCTCCCCATTGAGGAAATAGTGACTCCTACTTGCTGAACGCAACAAAGAAGAATACATCATCGTCCTCCTTAACTTCACATACATACTTAACTTTAAGACAAGAATTTCACATTAAAGGGATTTAATTAATATATCATATAACTTGACTTAGTGTGTGTGCACATCACTACAATGCATGTTCTTTTAATACTGATTATAGTACCGGTACAGATTGAGCGCTGCGTTTGGTGCTGGCCTCGGACGGTGCTGCCACCTGGCGTATGCCTTTACAACTAATCAGAATGCTTTAACGTTGGCTGTTCTACATATCTCTTTGGCGGGTATCATACATAGTGTAGTATAGCGATTTTAGCTGTACATAATCATATATTTATACATTCTACACCACTACATATAATGATAACTAGATTCACATACAGCCAACTTATAATACATTTTTCTCACATGGAAGTTAATCTGTTACAACGCCTTCATTTTTTCCCTTAATTTCATCAGAATTTCGCCCATCTTGTTCTCTTTTACACTCTGCGGGGTGATTTTGTCGACGTTTGCTATAGTAAACCCACAGCCCCAGCCTTTTTCATTTGTACATTCATATATGGTACCCACAGTGGCAATAAGCATGTCACCTAGTCTGTTGGATTGCATGAATTTCATCTCCACTGCGTCAGCCATAAGTTCATACTTCTTGACGTGTGCGTCTGCTTTGGTGATCTTGATGGTGTGTGATACCTTCTTGGCCTCGTACCCGTCTGTGCTAACCAGGATTCTTTGCGCTGCCTCCTTGTCATCATTATATCTTGCGAACATGAACCAAAATAATTGTTCAGAGGAGTACCATGTAATGTCTTCAAATTCAATTTCACAGGGGTACATATTGCTTAAGTATGCATGATGTGACTGGTAGGCCGTACCGTGATCAAACTCAATTACTTTAGCTTCTACCATCGATATCCCTAGAGGCAAGTCTTTAATGTCTCTGTAGTAGTACACCTTGCCTTTCGAATCCTCCAGTTTATTTCCTTTTAATTTGAGGTCTGCGTTGTTATACCTCGCCAGAGCAGCCAGGCAGCGTAGGTCCTTCCTTTCGTCTTGTTGTTCAGGTGTAAGGTCGTCAGACACGAATATGTCTTTCCACTTGTTGAGGTGACGCATTTGATTGACTTTTTGAAACAGCTTGATCTTGTCTTCCATTTCTCTAAATTTAATCAGAATGTTCCTGGGTGTGTTGGCTGCTGGGCGCTTCTTCCCTATTCTAAAAGCACTCTCCAAACAAATTTTGGTACCTGCTGCCACAGCACCCGTGTCTACCATAAGGTCATGCAGAATTTTTCTGGGGGTCTCACCTCCTGCCTCGGGGAAACCTTCAATAATGATGTTTTTTCTCTTCCTTCCCTCGTCAATCTGCCTAAGCCTCACAGAGTCCTTCTCACACTTATGTTTTAGTCTCATGTTTTCAACCATAAGTTGCTTGCGTTCAGATGCGCCCGTCTGGATCTCAGCTTCAGCAGTGTCAAGCCTGCTTGACAGTGACTGGATATCATCAGTGACAGTAGACATATGACCCTCTACCTTCTCTATGTGAGCGTTCATAACCCCAGCATTTGTAGTCATAATAGTGTCTAAGTTATCAAACTTCTCAACCATTTTCAGGTTCGATTCCGTCATTTCTTGCATCGTCTTTAGTAATTTCGCTGACACGTCGTCCGCCATGTTTACCTTTGGTTGTTCGTGTAGTATAGGCGTCACTGCGCCACTCTCTCTGCTCTGCGACTGAGTCTTTACTCGTGCACTGCTCCGGGCTGGCGCTGATCCACCTCGTCTAGTATCGTTCGACATAGGATATTCGGTACTAAAGGTCTACTAAATTTACCTTATTTACGTACTCTAACCCTTTATAGATGTTGTGCTTTAGTTTCGAGCTGTAGTCTAGTTGGGAAGTCTCTGAATTTGGCGATGTTATGCTCCTCGAGTTCCGCTAGCTGTTGGTGTCGGCCATGTTGATTCGCTGTCACCATACATCATGGCATGATGCGCTCATGCAACCCTGGAGGGTTAATACTCCCCTGGGCTGCATTATTGCATCATGCTGACACCTGGGCAGTGTATTAATCGACATGATGCTGGAATGAAGCACTGGTTAAATCATCAAGGCTGCATTCATGGATCATGACAGGGCATAGCACATTAGAGCACTATGGGGCCATTAAAGATTTAGTACACTCTACATCCCACTTATTAATGCTGAAGTATGGGGTAACCACCTCTATTAGGGCCCTAGTCCCTTCTATAGCCCCATGGCCATATCATGATTGGGTTAATTCTCAGAATAATTGGTCATGTTGGGCCTATAGAAACCAGGTCTAGAAGTCATACATCATTGTATACAGCAATTGTATCCTATATAATACATGCATATACAAGCTGTAGACAGTAAATACTATAGATAATTAAATCAACCATATTGCATAATGTAAGCATAACATTTTATACATGATACGGCCTGGACAATACACAAGGAAACATCGTATAATACAATAGAAGCATTTGAAGAGTCATATTTTATGCCCTATACCACCATGACATGTTATTCACATTCCCGCATATATATATTAATCATTGAGGGTGGAGTATAAGTGAGAAAACCTCCTTGGAGCTGTAGAATATGTATGCGACCTGCGTATGGTCTAGTATAGGTCCGTGCTGCTTCTATATACGCAGGCAATCCATGTTTCCTTCTTTCATGCAGTAGTGAAGTGGGTATCCACATGCTTTGAAAATATGCCCAGGTACAAGTATTAGTTATGAAACAATGGACCAGCTGTCTAAAATGAATTTAGGGCATTTTGTGACTGGGACAGTAGGACGTACTTCGTCAGGTCAATATAAAGCAGTATACCGGTAATTGTTTTCAGAGAGACATTGGTGGCATTGCTTGCCAAATCTCGGTGAAGTGATACATAACGCTGTCACGGTGCTAAAATGACCATCAACACGGAGGAGCTTTATCACAATATAATACATCTTCTCCCATTAACTTTGAAGAACACCGTAGCAGCCCCTTGTACCGAGGCATGCTGGCTTGGAACTCATTGGCGGCGGAAATCCAACATTCTGACAATGTCAACATATTCAAACAAAAATTGAAGGCCTAATGTACTAAGTACCAATGAACAAGTATATTCATAAATGTGATTTTACAGTTGTTATCCGCGGAATATTGATTGATTTACATCATACTATTATGCTCGTGGAAACCGTTTATTATTACTTTGTACTCTTTGTGATAGGTCAGCTGCAACCCGTCTTTACGCCAATTGTATTACTCTATTGTATGTACTCATTGAATCTATTCTTGTTCAACAAACCTATTTGGCTATATTACGAAGAGCATCTGTTTTGTTTTGATTTATGGCCAATAAAAACTTACAAACTTCAAACTTCAAACTTCTTCTTCATAGCATTTTAATGAAGTATACCATTTTGTCAGTATGATGAAGGAATGCAGCATCTGCAAGTTACTCATCAGTGCTGCATTAATGCATCTTGCCAACCCAGAGGCGGATACAGTCCCAAAGGTGTACGAATTAGGAAAGCAACATCTTCGAGTAATCCACCGATGCTACGTCGGTGCATCATGCAGACAATTCAGCCTATAGAGGAACAATGCCGCATCATGCCGTCCTGCAAGGGTTAGCACTGTCTGGAGCTACAACAGCTATAGGGTAGATTCACCTGGAGTCGGACACATAACTTGAGACGGATACCTGGTTTTGTCGTTATTCAAGCATTTTAACCCCTCCATTTGTGAACAATAGTAAAGTTTAAATGTTATTATTTCCAAAAAAACAAGCATTAGAAGTAGTAGAGTAGATAAATAACCTCGAAGTTCACTGTCCGTCTCAGGCTATGTGTCCGACACAGGGTGAATCTACCCTAGGGTTACACTATGAGGGACTAACTGGTCCTCTCATAAGGTAAATAGTCTCTAAACATGCAGCTTATGCCTGTGTCATGGTAGGGTTTCTCACACTGTTGTCACGGTGACACTATACTGATGGTGCCGTGGTATCTAGCTGTCCTGTCCTGTCCTATCTATCTCTCTCTCTCTCGCTCCTTCTCTGCTCTCTCTCTTTCTCTCAGTCATTCGATAAGTGCTATGTCTGTCTGTCTCTCTTTCTCTTGCTCTCTCATGCTATGTCATCTATACCCCTCTCGCCTATTTCAGTTGTGCTTCTGTAGCTCTGTCTCTATGCCGCTACCTCCTCTCTTTTTATCTGCCCTCTCTTTATTCCAGACTGTCTCTATTCCCCAGCAACACGCTTCCTTTTACTCCAAGGGAGGTCGTTTATCTGTACATACATCTTTGTTTGTCTGACTCTGTCTGTCTGTCCCTCTGTCTGTTCGTCTGTTTGTCTCTTTCTCTCTCCCTACATTCTCACAGACCTATTACAGAGTAGCTACAATTATAATAAATCATATCACATTGACGTAGCCCCTGGCCGTAACAGGTTATGGTATAATGAGGTACCTGGTGCTTTCATGAATAAATAGACTCTAAACATGCAGGTCACAACTCGTGTACCTCTCTGCCAACTTCTTCACGGTAGTCATCATAGCACATCTTCAAGGTTGGCACTACAGACGGGCATTATGAAGTATAGTCATCCAGACATTGCTACGTACATCATGACCCTTGGCTATATATAAGCAGTCCATTCCACAGCCAAGTTTTAACTCTTAGTGCTTAGGATGTGCTCTGCCATTGGTTGTTATGATACCTGATTGCAGGCCTGGCACGTAACTCGCTAGTGCGGCATGCCTGCATTAGGCTAAGGCTTCGGGGTTGATACAATCCTGAAGGGTCGGCATGATGCATTCATGAAGGCCTGGTGGCTTTTTCGCCAGACTGCATTCATGCATCATGACGACAAATGTAATGAAAATATAGATATAAGTTGACCTATCTTGCCAGTGCGGCATTCATGCATCATGCCAACAATACGAACTTGATACACTCTTGAAGGGTCGACAGGATACATTCGTGCAGGCCTGGTGGGTTACTCGCCAGGCCTGCATTCACGAATCATGACGAAAAAGGCAATAGTGCATTAATTCACTTGCGACTCTTAAAGATTTAAGATCGTTGAGTTCTGAGGCCAGTATTGTTCAGGACTACTGGCAGGAAAAACATGGGGCCCAATAGGTCATCATTATATTCATAACCAGTGAAGTCCCTGGCCAACTACATGCATTACTTCTACTGTAGAAGCCAACTATATACTATAATATTATATTGAGTTCTAAGGCCAAGTACAAGCATTGCGTTTGTAGATTGCCCTGTAGTATACTTCAATCATTTTAATCTGCATGAAAGGAGCACTTTGGGAGGGATGGCAGCCAAAAACCTCGGCCAGAAGAGCCCAGTGATTCTGAGGTCATCTTGACAGTCAGTGTCTATCATACAGTCAGGTACACAGAGGAAAGAAACAAGTCAAAGGGGAGTCCAGGCTGCCCCCGGAATGTTAGGGGAGCCCTGGCTGATAAAGGGAGCCTAATTGTCTCTGGCACACCTAAAAGAGTCGCCTAGGGAAGTCTCTGGCCCACCTAAGAACCAGGGCTCCGCTAGAGGGGTCAGTCATTCCGGGGGCAGCCTGGGCTCCCTCTTGACTCTGTTTCTTTTCAGTGTGTGTGTGTGAGAGCAGTCACGCATTTCTTCTCCTGTAATTCGGATTGCTCAATGTTGTCGGATAGACGTCCCCTAACCAGACACAGGCATGTTTACAACTTTATAATAATATTGCAGCCATGCAGAGATAGACAGAGATGTATTATAAGGTGACACCTGCCTCACCCCCTGTATAGGGTCCTGGTGCCATATGGGTGTGTCACTCACTCACTGACTGCATTAGACACGGAGACAGGTTAGTGTCTACATGTATACACACACAGAGGCATCTCAAAATGACACTATAGACCTAAATCAGGTTAACATATCCACAATAACGTCATCCAAAATTAGTCTCAGACACAACTGCAAACAGTCTTACAATAACCATAGCCAGAATCGGGGCAGTATATCCCTATATCTATAACTCTTGAATTCACTTTGCCATTTGCCATAATGCATACATGCATCATGACGACCCTGCGATTTGTATACACACCTGGAGGGTCTGTATGATTCGCCAATGCAGCATCGGCGAGTTACTCACCGGGGCTGTGTTGGTGGATCGTTTTTTGTTGTTTTTTGAACAAATTTAAACTTTATTGACCAGATTTGAAAATAAAGTACAATGTATGACATACATGTGTTCTCTTCTCCTTTCATCATGGATAACTCGTTCGTAATAAATATTACTCGTAGTGTAATAGCGACCGGATTACGATATTCAGTCAATAAGTTTATGATATACACCGTCAGGTAAACCTGTTTAGATGGTGCAATCATCATATAAAGTGTACATAACAATATAAAAATAACAAGTCTTTATAGGAAAATGATTTCACATCTTGTCAGCAGTAATGCGCCTTACATTGAAATATACCCCCCCGAAAAAATCACTTCTGTACAAGTCTACTGAATCTAAAACATATTAGATACCGGGTAGTTTAGGAATAGTATTTTCAAGAACATCTTTCATTTTTTTCTTGAAAGTATCGACACAAGCAATACTTCTAGTGGGAACATCAAGGGCATTCCATCTCTGGCCACATTTAACTAATACTGAACGCTCGTAAGATGCACACTTTATAATAGAATATCTTAACACAGGCGCCCTAGATAACCGAGTAACCCTTGGTTTTTTATAAAGATATCTTTCCATAGTAGACCTTTTAAAGGCATACATTTTAATGTGAAATTCACGTCTGTGTAGTAGCAGAGGCAGCTTAGCTTTAGCATGTACTAACTCCGTAGGGGTTAGTATATGATCATGAAAACATGTCTTTAAGCATTTATTTTGAACCCTTTGCAACTCTTCCAGTAAATCGGCGCTACCTCTATCATATAATACATCACAGTAGTCAATGACTGGAAGCGCATGGGTCTTGTAGACTCTTAACAATGACTCTTTAGATAAGGAGTCACGTGACCGATACATCAAAATCGACTTAAATCTAAGGTTTTTTATCAGATTTCTGATATGCATAGAGAAATTCAATTCCTCATCAAGGATTACCCCAAGGTATTTGTAGGAGACAACATTTTTCAGATCTACATTATTTAGTTTAATTTTGGGTTTTTGAATTCTGTTTAATTTAATCCTGGAGGCAAAGGTCATAATTTTAGTTTTAGATTCATTCATAGTTAATTTATTAGTTGCAGTCCAATTTAGAAAAGAGCCTAAAGCTGTGGTTAGTTGATCAGATAGAGTGTTTAGATTTTTACCAGAAACATATAAGACCGAATCATCAGCATAAAGTAAAGTTTTATGTTGATCGAGAGGTGAAATGCAATCATTTATATACAATAAAAAGAACAAAGGGCCTAATATTGATCCCTGTGGAACGCCACAGGTGAGGGGTAATATATTGGATTTAATATTATTAGCTACCGTACATTGCTGTCTCCTAGACAAATAGTTTTCAATGACCGTCAAGGTTCTGTTGCGAATACCATACTGCTCTAATTTTTTCAGTAATATAGAGTAATTTACGGAATCAAACGCTTTCTTTATATCTATAAATGCAGCTAGTGTAATATTCCCTTTATTTCTATGTTCTAGAATATCGTCTACTAAAATACTAATCGAGTCAAGAGTTGATTTATTTTTTTGATAACCCCCCTGATTTTTCGACAAAATTGAATTTAATTCTAGGTGGGTAGATATGGCAGTATGTATTAGTCGCTCTAGAACCTTGCCGGGTACAGGTAACACACTGATAGGCCTGTAATTCGAAACATTAGTAAGATCACCACCCTTAGGAAGGGGGGTCACCGTAGCAATCTTCCAAGAATCAGGAATTTCTCCTGTCGAGATACACAATTTAATTATCCTAGTAAAACGTGTAGGATTTTTAATAACTGCCTCCTTAAATATATTAGTAGGTAAGTATTCGATAGCAGACGACTTAGAAATGTCTATGTCTTTGACACAAGATATAATATCGTCGTCTGAGAAATCTAAATCAGGCATGTCATTAAGACAGCGTTCGCCCATGAACTGGAAAGGCACATTATGTTTGTCTGCAAGTTTAGGACCAATCTCAGCAAAATACTTATTAACATAGGCACTTGCATTTTCATTAGATACAGGAGTAGTTAAGACACACATGTTACTTTAAGGCATCGTTCTCTCGGTAAAGGGTTAATACCCCCCCCTCAGGTGAGGCGGCAGATCGTGCAGAGGACAGGTGTAAAGACATGATAATAGGTGCAGGATCCAGGTAAGGGACCCCCGGCCCCCCTAGCTGTATACCCCCCGTACAGGGAGGGTACAGCCTAACGGAGATAACCACAGCTACACATGCAGCTAACACATGCAATACTGAACACTGTCTATATAGTGTAACTCCTGGGTATACGTATATATATATATATATATATATATATATATATATATATATTTATATATTTATATATATATATATATATATATATATATATATATATATATATATATACAGGTCCACATAGATAACATCCTTAACCCTTTAATGACCGCATATTATGCCTCATTTTGTTGTAAATCATGCTTCAATGCAGCCTTGGCGAGTAACTCGCTGGTGCTGCATGCATTGGTGAATAATGGCAACCCTTCAGAAGGGTATGGGGTCTGCATGATGTATAAATGCAGTTCTGGCGAGTTACTCACCAGGGCGGCATTAATCATGGCGATAAAAGGTATGGCACTTTCAAGTAATATCTGTCGTTCTTAAAGGGTTAAGTATCCAACATGAATAAGGTGCGTGAGATGTAAGCTCCACATGAGAACATGGCAATGTGCTTGTCTGAAGGCTATTAACATCATGACTAAATTACATGCAGGTACCATATGATGCTTTTGTGTTTGCATACAGTTAAATGGTGGGTCCTCTTTTTTCTATTTGCCTTTTCCCTCTCCTTTCATTCTGAAGTCATGGGGAATACACTTGTGTATCACTATAACCTTGGTTTGTAGTTTGTATATGCCTGCCTCTATGAACATACAATGTCCCAGGTGAGGTGCATTAGACCGTAAAGATAATACGTCTGCATGTTAAATTGTTTCTGGACACGAGAGGGCAAGGCATATTTGACAGAAGCAATTAACATTATGGTTTGATTAGGGCGTGGCACCGGACGGTGTTATTGTATTGGCATGAAATTAATATGTACAATCATTTTAGTGTTTTTCCCTCTTTATTGAATAATGATGTGATATCTGCGATGTAAATGTATGTGAGTATGTCATGAGGTATTCAGGTCTATGAGTCTACCAGCATATCACCATTACAACACAGATACAGATATATGGGTGTGTATAAGGTCTTCTGTGAATTGTGTTCACACAATCCACCCACTGGTATATGTATCATGGACCTACTAGTTCGGTAGCTATTACATATGCAGAGTAATACAACTTCTTTTTCCACTTTGCATCTCCCCAACTGTGTTTCCCTTTTGCAATTACTCCAAAGGTACATGTATTCTCATTTTGCATTTCCCCAAATGGTGTTTCCATTTTCCATGTCTGTTGCTGGCCTGAAGGTACTGAGAGAACAGTAAGTTTTCAGTACAAAGTGTGACATGGTACAACCCCCCCACAAGGCTCCCATTGACCTATTAACAGACTAAAGTCTCTCACCTTAAATCAACTAATCTTATCTGAATCTTCAGCATCATCACTCCGTATCCATTCTTTATCTAATAGGGATCTCCCAGAGGAATCTCCAGTAGTTGTCACTTAAAATACATCCAGTGTCCTCCTCTTCCTCCTCATTAGATTCTCCTTACCACAGTCCACTGCCGTGATGCTATATCCAGTATATCATAGCATGGTAGTTTTACGTTGGTTACCTATGACTACAAAGGCACAGGTGGGCCCAGGTATCATCACTACACACATCTTACTTGATTAACACTGGTTCCCCGATGCAGATGTGTTCATGTAGAACACGCTCAAGTAACACAAGCTCCATGCAGAATCCCAAAGCCTTGAGGAGCCGAAGATCACTCTCTGTAATTTTCTATGTCTCGTATCCTCGAGACCAGCATCATTTACCAGTGGTAATGTAAACCCACAGAATACCGGTGTTACAGTAATATTGTACCGGTGATATTTTATCTGGCACCTCGGGATACCAGTGGTACAGGTACCAGTGGTTATCCTGCTCCTTAAGAGTCCAGTGTAAGACAGGTGATGGTCAGGTGGTGTATCCCATAGTCTACCCACGTGTTGATCTCTGGGCTGCTCCTTTTTCAGCCTGTGCCATTAGGGAGTGGATAATGGGAGTTTTATTACCCCTGACGACCCACAGGTAAGAGGCAGGTAGGTGGGGGGACAGGTAGGTAGGTGGGGAGGGGGGTGTCCATCACCTGTGGTACCTGCCTCCTACTTCTACTGACCACCTACCTGGATGATGGCCTCTCACCTGCCTCCAGTGCGTACCTTGCAGGCTGCTACAGGTGGCGGAGTGGAGGTAGTTGGTGGTGGGTAATGTCAGACAATACTATACACTGTCTGCAGCTAGCCTCCTAGTGTATTAGTAATCCCATATGCATATATGTACACCTAGTAAAGGGACCTTGTATGGTGTTTATAGTACAGATTGAGGGATACATTCTCCAATATATCACACCTTTGACATAGTCCCCAGTCTACTTATTGCCTAACCATGCTATCAAGTCGCTGTCTTGGTGTGTAGCGAATGGTGGTATAGGCTGCTATCCTACATGTCTTCTAGTTCACATATTGAGTCGTCCTCCTGTGCCAATCTACTGTCCTCCTATCGCCCATCATATATGTCCAATAGCATCTACCGTGCAGGCTGTGCGGACTCATCTGCCTCCGGTGCCTATAACCTATTCTGCTGACTAGCCTCTGCACAGGAGGACAGGTAGAGGGATACTGGATACTCACTGGGTGGTGGTAGTAAAGGTGGGACCAGCAGGTGGGAAATGTGAGAACCACTGTATTTAGACCTTTAAGGGCCGCATAGTGTTTTAATATAGAGTGTCCATCATGACGAGCCTACAGGGTTGATTGATACACCCCCGAAAGGTCGTCATGATGTATTAATGCAGGCCTGACGAGCAGACGAGCCAGGGATGCATGAATGCATCATGACGACAAAGGGCATAGCACATTAAAACACCGTGCAGCCCTGAAAGGGCTAGACTGTTTTGCCCCTAATTGATGAGAATCATATTGCACACAAGTGTGGCATCAACGCATCAATGCTTCATGTGCATCTGATGGGACGTTACTTAACCATTTAAGGACGGCATGATGCACTAATGATTCATGTACAGCTGGCATCATCGTGCACCAACACCGGCGAGTAGATCAACTCTTTGTGAGTGTATCAGCCACATATGGCGCGGTGTGATGCATAAATGCAACATTAGTGAGGAGAGAAGGGGACAGACCTTTCCTGTCTCAATGCCTCTGGCTATCCCTGCCCCTGACCTCAATACCACTACCTGTTCTCACACGTGTTTAATGGCATTAAAAACACAGACAAGAAACACGTACACGCAACCACTTTAACGCCGTGCATTCTTACACATGCCTATACAAAGGGCAACAGGTCACTCTGTTCTCACATTTATTACCTAGATATGTCGGCAACCACATTTCGTAATTACATGCTTTAACATGCACTTCAGTATGCGTGTGGCATGACTGTTCTTTTGCATGGCCTACTTTTTATTTCCGGTGTCATTTCAGGATAAGTGTGATTATAATTAGTTAATAATTCTAATCCCACATTCCAATGTTTATCAGCGTATAATCTATTTGCCGTCGGCATAATTCCAACATCTTGCAATAAATCTTGATGTAGAAAATGCTTCTGTCATAAATCTTAAGGGTGATGGTGCCCAATTTAAAAACTACATGCAGTATAATATAACCCCTTATAATACAATCCACCCGTTATCAAAGTGTAAACTATTACCAGGTTCCCTATAGTTGTATCCATATTATATTTTTGTATGTCCTTCTGCGCAAAATATAGAAACAAGAATCGCGGTTGTTGCCGCGTAAAAAATTGCCTCAAGCATTTCTTAAAGCAGGCAACAACTGCAATTCTTGCATTCAAAGATACATAATGTCTACATGGTTGGTATATTTGAAGGGAGGGGAGGTGTGATTAAAATCAACCCCAGGACCATAGAAATGTGTGTTGCTAGGCAGATAAACAAGTACAATAGCTGTTGCTAGGCAACCAGCTGTTTTAGCAACAAACCAATAGAACCATTGAATTCCTTGGGTCCAATTTTAAATAGGAGGGATAAATATGGTTATATTCAACCTCAGGACCTATCAAACATTGATTACTATTATTGTTATCTCATATGCATAAATACCTATGTGTTGTGACACCCAAGGCCTAATCCAAGATGGCGGCTACTGGGGAAGTGGAAACATCATACTGCCTCATCCTGGTGGTGCCTGTCGGCACCACCAGGGGCACATCGTGCCCATTCAGCATTAAAAAATAACTGTCCTTTCCATGAGGATAATTCAATATGCCTTTACACTCAGATATCAGCAGTCCTGCCACCTGGCGCTTGTGACAGTGTGTCATACAGTATACACTTGTCCCACGGGCCATTCTGACACAGAATAGGACTTGTAAACACCACTATGGCCTTGAACTTGAAATGTTGCTGAGTTTGGGCAAACCCTGTTCTTAGCTTAGAACCAGCAAACAGTGACCAGAACTGGAACCAGAGAGTATGATGGAAGAATTCCCATCATACATTCTGGTTCCTGTTCACTGGTTCCAAGCTGCCAGTCGGGATTGCCCAAACCCAGCAAAATCAAAGTTTATGGTCATAGTGGTAGTTACTAGAGCCTCCATGTGGGGAAGGATCGTATAGCCTCGGTTAAGGTGTCAGTGTGACGGCAGGTGTCATGGCGGCATGTCGGTGAGTGACAGGTTCCGGTGACAGGTCACTCTCTGTGTACTCACAGGTCACTCAACCCTTTAAGGACCACATAGTGTGTCATGGATGTTTTCTACCATTTGTCGTCCATATGATGCATGAATGCATCATTGGCAAGTCTATGTGCGAGGGCTTCATGTATGCACCATGCGGAACCTCTTGGGAGTGTATCAACCAATTAAGATCGGCATGATGGATGAATGCAGCCATTGCGAGTTACTTTAGGCAGTGCCGCATTCATGCATCATGAAAATGCAGGAGGAAAGTACATCAGCACACTATGCGGCCCTGGAATGACTTTACACAGTCCACTCACTCTAGTCATGAACTCCCTTAACCCTTTAAGGACTACATGATGCAGCCATGCTTCATGTTATTTCATTATTATGAAGCACAAATGCAGTCCCAGCAAGTAACCCTCTGCCTTGTAGGGTGATCACTGTTTGAATGCAGTGGTGCAGCAGCGGCGAGTAACCCACCAGTGCTGTATCCATGCTTCATTACAAAAAGACACAGGTCATTAAAGCAGCATGTTGAGAGGAAAGGGTTAAAGTAGCACGAAGCTGTTACCACGAGCTGCACATAGCAGGTAATGTATAACTAGATGCGGGCAGGTTAGTACTGGCATGCACAAACACATCACCACAACACATGGGGATCCACCTGAGAATGCAGTCAGTTAAGCCTTTAAGGACAGCATGTCACTAAACGTTGACATTTGTTGTCATGACTCACCAATGCAGCCCTGGCGAGTAACTTGTCAGAGATGCATTGGTACACCAAGCCAACCCTTCAGGAGCGTCTCAACCCAGCAGAATGCAGCACTGGTGAGCTACTCGCCAGGGCTGCATCCATGTCTCATGACTGATGACGACCGAGGGAATGTTGCATTTATGTATAATGCTGTCCTTATAGGGTTAATAATGTTGTAAATGATAACAGCAAAGGTCAGGGCAGGCCGTCACGACACCTACAGATCCAACAAGCCTTGTATTTTACCCCATCATGTTGCACATTTAGGCTTTCGTGACAAACCCTCATACCTTTATATCAACGTTAAATACATTTCTTAGAATTGTTCTATTGTTAGAGGTTTATCAATTTTATGGGAAGGGATCTGCCAGTAGTTGCATCCACTGCACTGTATGGTCTTCTACGATTTAGTGTGAGGCACCCAGCCATACACATAGGCTACCCACCTGACCATCAGTCCAGGTATCCATGATGCACACACCCCTTGATAAACGTGTGTAGCTGTAACTTGTAAGGTATCCAAACATCCCAGCAGCATCTTACAAGAAAACTCCATCGTATGCCCCATAGTTGGGCGTCCATCTAAGTTCTAACTCCCAAAGGACACTAAGCTTCTGCAATAATCCAACTGTTTTTGTATGTAGCATCAGGTCACATGGTATGCCAGCTCCTGTGTAGGGTATGGGATGGTGTCAGCTCCGTCATGTATACATGTATGTATGCAGGTGGAGATCCAGAGACACACTGCCGTGTAGCGTGAGGAAGTATGTCTTTCTCATAATCGTGTTTTCCTTCACCTGCCGCCAGGGGTCAACACCTTGCTGGGGTCAGCCAATCAGAGAGCAGGAGTGGTGGACCTCAGAGGTTACTTCACAGGTCACATGACGAGAGTAGGCCTACATAAACCCCTGCCACAACCAGGTAAGGGTCCTGATGATACCCAGTCCTGTCCAGAATCCTGCCACAACTAGGTAGGGATCGTGATGGTACTTGGTCCTGCCCAGACTCCTGCCACAACTAGGTAAAGGTTCTGATGGTACATAATTGTGCCCTGACTCCTGTCACAATTAGGTAAGGCTCTTGATCGCATCTATGTACACCTAGTCCTGCCCAGAAGCCTGTCACAACTAGGTGCCCCAATGTTGGTTACTTCTGCCCTGACTTTCACTACGACTGGGTAATAAGGGTCTTGCTTGTACTTTGTCCCACCCAGAATCATGCAAGAACTAGGTAAGAATTCTAATATTACCTAGTCCTGCCCAGACTCCTGCCACAACTAGGGAAGGGCCCTGAAAATGGCTGTGGCCTCTCTCAGAGCTTTACAGCCCAGTAGCAGAAACTGTCTGATGCACAACTGTCCCCTCCTCTACCCACAGAGGTCACCTTAAGGTCCTGTGACCTGCCCGGTGGCTGTTAATCATAGCCTTCCTCCCGGGCCCCGACACTCTGAGGGGCCTGCATGCAAGGTGTGGGGAGGGCTAACGGTAAATGGTGGCAGACATGCTACATGTGGGGTAGGTGTATGGGTGCAGGGGATCCTGACATGCACAAGGGGTGCCTTACAACAGGTAGACACCTGATTAAGGTGTTAACGGGGTTCATGTATGCTTGGGGTTGTATCAAAGGAACACGTTACTACCCCACTGTATATATAATAACGAGATTTCTCTTGGTGTATATAATCTAGGAGAGTAAAATATAAGTTATTGTCTATCTTCATTTGTCAGTCTCTGTATCTGTTTCATAGTCTTTGTCTCACTATTTCTGTTCCTCACTGTTTCTATCCCTCATTGTTTCTGTACCTCACCGTTTCTGTCTCTCACTGTTTCTGTATCTCACACTACATGTCTGCGTCTCTTTGTCTCTGCCTCTCACTGTCCCTTTCACTCTACACTGTATTGCACTTTCTCATTTCCTCAGTAAACGTGTATACCTCTATAATTACAATCTGTTATCTGGGAACCCCCCCCCCCTCCCCCAACAATTTCATAAATTGGCACATTCTCAGATGACATACTTCTCCCTCCTTATTTTCCTCCTGCCGTGCTAGCCTCTTGTGGTCTTTCTCTCCATGAGGTCCTATCCATCTCACCATCTGCCCTATTGCGTTCTTAGGTAACCTAGCTATACACGTCATTGCGTATAGCAACACCTTTCTCATACCCCCACCTCCCTTATAAGTATGCCCCAGAGTACTGGTCTTCGCTGCATTCTGACTGTAGGTGGTTGGGCAGCAAGTGTTTGGCCCTCAACATGACAACATTGATGCTGTCCCCACTTTCAGTTCTCTAAGATAGATGTACCCCACACACATCGTTGATGAATTCATCACCCTATATATATATACTATAGGTACAACGCAGTAAGAGTGAGATGTCACCGTCTAACTGTACATCAGCTGTACACAATAGTATGATTGAGATGTACCTTCCTTGTAACATATTGAATACAGGCCGCACCTGGGTGGCTGCCTTAACCATTTAATGGCCGCATATTGCTTTAATGTGCCTCAGCTGTCATGATGCCAACCCCTGAGGATGTATCAAATCCATGGGGTAGGCATGATGCTTGGATGGCGACTTATTCGCCAGGGTTGCATTCATGCATCATAACAGTAGAGGATTGAGGCACTGTGCAGTCCTTAAAATGCAGCTAAGAGAGTTTTCATACACTTTAAAAGTTTTTCCATGTATCCCCAATGGGTGTATTATAACAGCCAGTATTCAACCCTAAGGATCTGGGCAGGAGGTTTCTTTTTCAGCGAAAAACAAGTTGCATACCCCATAGTATATGTTGGGGTTGTGAGAAGTAGCCCCAAGTGGGAACAACTCAATGGTCAGAGGTTAGGGACAACCTCATAAAGGTAGGAAGGTGTGTGTGTGGTGGGTGGGGGGGGGGGGGGTTAAATAGCTCTCAGCACGCTCCCACCACCTTGTCCCACCCCTCCATACCTGCACGATATGGGTTACTGTTAAGGATCCAACTCTCCAGGGGCTGGCAGAGTGGGACAGGTAGGGGCAGGGGATCCGGAGGTGTGGGAGGCAGCTGAGGGTTGGGCCTAGTCCCAGTATCATCTTCAGCAATAGTTACACACGTGTTTGTTACCCCAGTTTGTTACCCAAACTTTGTATAAAATCCAAGCGTAAGTTGCCAATACGGGCTTTGTAAAGGTCTGATAAAGACCACAGAGGGTGGATCACTACCCTGGCTTCCTGTACCATTTGTCACCTTGGTAAAGGTTATGAATCAAATCAGTTTACCCCTTAAGGGCACTACATCATTCCATTGGCCGCCATGATACATGAATACAGCTATGGTGAGCAATTCGCCAGTGCTGAATTCATGCATCATGCAGACCCGATGGGGCTGACACACTTATCAGGGGTGGGGATGTTGCATGAGGGGATAAGGTGTGCTTTAGACATCTTGCATTATACATGTACTAGCTGCCTGTCGGTGATGTTTCATGAGGTAATAAGTATGTTCATGAAGGGCCACTATAATAAATCTCTTTGCTCGACAGCAATTCTATCCTCAGCCATTGGATGCAAGCAGCCACACAGGAAGGATGGTCCGTGCAGGGCGTGTGGGTCATCCTTTCTGCCAGGCTGCTCAAAATTCTGTTCACAGTCATCTCTGAAGTCTCGCAAATGGATGCTGGCCTCACTATATTACGGGCTGCAAAGGTCATAGTGTTTTGACCGTTGTCGTCATGATGCATGCATACAGCCTTGCTGATTAACTTGCCAGAGCTGTATTTAGGTATCGGGAGTGTATCAACCCAGTAGGGTCGGCATGCATTCATACATCATGATGATGAATGGCATAGTGCATCATTTGAAGCACTATGTGGCACTTAAAGGGTTATGGTTGAGGTGTGACAGGGGTGGGTGTGGGGGTAGGGTATATGGGGCCTGTAAGGTGTGAGGTGTAGGACAGATAGCCCACCCCTTCAATGCTGTACTAAAGCCCTTTAAGGTCAGTAAAGTGTATTAATGCACTACACCCTTTGCACAAAATGCAGCTCTGGCGAGTATCCCATGCACCAGCCATGCATCATACCGACCCTAAAGGGTTGATACATTCCCAATACATCATGCGCCAATGCAGCGGTAGTGAGTCACTTCAACACTGCAATGATGCATCATGATGACAAATGCAAATGCACCTTTAAAACATGATGCCGTCCTTAAAGCGCTAAGATGGGTACCTGACAAGCACACACAAAGAGGCAGTGGATCAAAGTCTCCCACCTGGAGAACCAAGGTGACAAATGGCACAGGAAGCCGGGGGTAGTGATCCACCCGATGTGGTCTTTATTAGGCCTTTACGAGGCTCATATAACCCACCTAGTCTTAGATCTTATACAAAGTTTGGGGTCATTGTGTAACTATTGCTGAAGATCACATCTAACATTGCCTGAAGTTTTTGTACGGGTCGTCGACCTAGTTCCTTTGTCCCATCATCTAAATCGTATCAAGTTCGGGAAAATTGCATAATATTTTAATTATATTGGATCCTGAGTTTGATAGTGGGAATTTAACCCAGCCAAGGGAAATTAAACAAATGGAAATTACACATTTGAGCCTCAGCCAGGACAGCTGTGTGAGAGTTTAAACTGTAGATCCCGATCATAGACCCACGCCACATGGAAGGGGGAATACTGTCCTTCCATTAACATTTTGACTGGAGCGTAGACTGGTACTCTGTGCTTTTATATCTAGGTGAGTTGGGGTTAAGGCAAATTCAGCATTATTACTTTGGTGTTGGGAGATTCAACTGGTGATGTAAATTAATATTTGTAATGCATTTGTTAGTATCAGTTAAATCTAAAGAAAATCAAAAACACCTTAATAATTAACAAATGTAAACATTCATCCTTTCTTATTGCATGGGTATATAGACTTATCAGGCCTGTGTTTCTAACCTCCGTGTATTAAAGGTCGAGGTGTGTAGGTAAATGATATAATTATCCCGGAAATTCCCACATCAATTTGGGGGAAATTATCTGTCAGTTTCCATTGCCAAGTGAACAACCACCTTCCTTTCCCTTCTCACCCAAAACATGCATTTACGATATTTTAACCCACGGTGGACGGCTAACACAAAGGAATCGCACCTTGGGTATATTGTATACACTAACATAACCGAGGGTTAAATCAGATAGACGACACCTGTACCCTGGTATGCCTTCATAACCACTGCCCACTGGTCAGCGACTCGGTGTATAACACCTCGTCTCGACCTTGTTGGGCAGTGGTTATGACGCATACCAGGCTACAGGTGTCGTCTATCTAATACATAACCCTGCAGAACACGCCAAAGGAACCATCACCTCCCCCCTCCCCACCCCTCACACACATATCCCAATGTGACGTGCATTATGTCACAAGTGGGTAGATTTGAGCCACTTTGTGGTTCAAAACAACCCTGGTAAATAGCGGTAGTAAATTGGTATGCACTGAGGGTGTTAGAGACCTGGGGGCTGGGTGGGTGTGTGGTGGGGGGAGGGGTGTAGTATGCTGTATACAGGCACCTGGAGGCTGTGTCTGTCTTGGGGGGTATACAAGATACCTGGAGGGTCTGTAGTTGTATACAAGATGTGCATTACGATATTTGGTGCACACTTGTTTGGCAGGTGTTTGTGGTGCAAATGGTGTTGTGCATCAGTGGGAAGGGAGAGAAGGGGGGCACACGAAGCCAGCACACAGAGAACAAGGTGTGGAGTCAGGGGAAAGAGGGGAAGGAAGAGAGGGGAGTGAAGGCAGGGATTCTGCCCCCCCCCTTTCCAAATGAAAATTAGATTTTCTGATGATATTTTGATATACCACGACTTGAGGCATGAGAAATATGGTAGCAAGACAGGCAGAGAGAGGAAGGAGGAAGGTATGTTCAGAGCATTGTTTTGGGCTGAAGACGCGATGTTAATTCAAATATATCGGACCCGCTTTAATGTCTTATCCTGTGGTTACATGGCTTTTCGAAATGAATCATTTTCGTCCATGCTTTACATGTCCTGTATCATGTCCTGACCGTGAGCTCCCCTAAAGCCTGCGCTGATCCCGAACATACTAAGGACTGGGATCCCCTATACATTGGTCCCTAATTTTGTGAAATTGGGGTTTAATGACTGGCGCGAAAAGTTGGTGGCGCCACCACCGGAACGCTCATGAACTACTCCACTCTCCAACGCAGCGTCCCTTTTATCATCTACTCGGCGTCACATTTGCACTCCATTATGGAGTCAATATTTTATTTCCTAGTATTGCCGACGCCTGTTTATTTCAACAATATTTAGCAAACACACTTAAGAGCCCACAGAAGAGAAAGTGCTATATTTCAGGGGCCAGAACTTGGATACAGGAGAGGAATGGTGACCCCTCGGCCCTCTCATCATATCAGTCAGTCACAGTAGCAAAAGGAGCAGCAGCACTGAGGCCGCATGTCCCATCACCATCTCCACCCCTGACTCCCTCAGATCTGTGGCTCGTGTGTAACTACTTGGACCAAGCGGAATCTGGCTGTGTACTGAAAGCGGCCATTTGTGTAGGTTTCTTCTCTTTCTTGAGACGCTCAAACTTACTCTCCCCTTCAGCATTATTATGGCAAGGCCCACACACCCTCCTTAGAAGGGACATCATAAGTACTCCCACAGGACTTTACGTCACAGTCAGGTCGTCAAAGACAATTAAGGCAGGCACCCCTCCAGCTGTTCTCCTACTTCCTAGAATCCAAGGTGAAATAGTGTGCCCCACCATGGCTTGGGACACATATGTGTCAAAGTACCCGGCACTGGACATCTCACCTGCATTCATGACACCATGGGGGGTTCCCCTCACTAACCAGACATTGGTAGCCACCATACAGACTGCCCTACAGGCTGCAGGATGCCCCCATGCGCTCAGCATAACCGCCCATTCATTAAGGCGTGGAGGAGTCCATGCCGCATCGACTGCAGGATGCAGTGAAAAGGACATAGCCATGCACGGTACATGGAAGAGCATGAGTGCACTAAAGGCCTACCTTCCCTCACAAGCATCAACGGCGGTCGCCACCAAATTGGCTTCCTTATTTGCATCAAACATCCAGGACAGTTAAAAACCTGATATCATTGTTGTTATTATGTTTCGTGACCTACTGACCTACTTTTAAATGTGTCAAACCCTATATAATTAGGTCAATCGTATTTTAATGTTATGTAAGTTAGTATACACAGGTAAACACAAAATGTGACCTCTTTACGTTATTGTCATACATGTACCTACTACCGGTAAACCAAAGATTTCATGACGTGAAAACAAAGTGTAACTGTTATGTTCACATTCGTATATAAAATGCAAATATATACCCAAAAATGTAGTCGTCTTGTCATTGGTCCCTAATTTTGTGAAATTGGGGTTTAATGACTGGCGCGAAAAGTTAGTGGCGCCACCACCGGAACGCTCATGAACTACTCCACTCTCCAACGCAGCGTCCCTTTTATCATCTACTCGGCGTCACCGTGGTTTGTTTACCGCCCGCCCACCCTACAGTATCATGTAGTAAGGACTCAGTATTATCAAACATCCAGGACAGTTAAAAACCTGATATCATTGTTGTTATTATGTTTCGTGACCTACTGACCTACTTTTAAATGTGTCAAACCCTATATAATTAGGTCAATCGTATTTTAATGTTATGTAAGTTAGTATACACAGGTAAACACAAAATGTGACCTCTTTACGTTATTGTCATACATGTACCTACTACCGGTAAACCAAAGATTTCATGACGTGAAAACAAAGTGTAACTGTTATGTTCACATTCGTATATAAAATGCAAATATATACCCAAAAATGTAGTCGTCTTGTCATTACAATCCCCGCGTGCATGAGTTATGGCCCACAGACGGGGTAGATATGCCGAGACATGCACGCAGGCTGCCTTATTGCTTGTAGAGTCAGATTTAATATGTCTGTGAATCACACAGCCTGCTCACAGCCCATGAGGCACATACAAGGTGTATCCTCCACATAACTAAGGCTGTGTGTGGTGTCATACTGTACACTGGGCTCCTGTGGTACATGATATACCATGCAACCTGCTGGAAACAACTAATATATATTTGTATTTGTATGACAAATCCACTACCACAATCTTCCTAAAATACAACCATATTTTTTATCAGACAGGAACAATGAATTCATAAACTCATCTGATAAAGTTGATTGTGTTTGGGAGTGTTATAGTACTGTGTGGTCAAATATATTGATCAGTGAAATTATTTTGGTACAACTTCAAAACTTATGGTGATGGCAAATCCTGTTGTAAGTTGGGGTTGCAATGGGGCAGCCTTCTAACGATGTAGGACGGGTGCTGAGTAGTAATAGAAGAAATACCAGAAATGTATTTTGTTCACTAGGGCCTTGCAATTCTTGTCTGCAGTTACTTTCATCTTCAGGTCTCTCAAATGGTTAACAGGGGTCTCCCTAACTTATTTGTCTCAGGGAACCAGTCGCTGGGACCAGTGTATCTTTAACACTTTGAGGATGGCATGTTGCCTTAAGGCTTGGTTTTTCTTTCCCCCCATTATGCGCCAATGCAGCCTTCGCGAGTAACTCACTATAGCCTCTTGGTGCATCATGCCGATCAAGCGGGAGGGTGGTGGAGGGTGTTGTGAATTCAGTATCAGTGAGTTACTCGCAGGTGCTGCATTCATGTATCATGCCAACAAACAGGCAAAGTGCACTGTGCTGCACCTGAGGGGTTACATGAGTGGACATGCAGACAAAGGGCCTGCAGTGTGTGAGATCCAACACGCAGGGGGCACAAGGCACCTTTCTACCTCACTCACCCCCAGCACAGACAGTGGACCTGGGGTACTGACCCTATAGGTATGCTGGTATAGGGGGCCTGCATGGTGTAGGTCCCCTGAGGCAGAGAATGTAAGCTACATGTATAGCACTGTAACTGGTCACTTTGAGTATGCCACCATATCTACACACAGAAAAGTGTGAGAGTCGTGACTTCTGAAAGTCCAGCACTGCCTGACTTTCAAAAGTGGTCTTTTTGGCGACAATGACGCTCACATTTTCTGTGTGTAGTACGAGTTGGTTCATTAAATATATATACATGCAGAAAGAGCGTCGGACAGACCATGTGGACAGGTTTCCAAGACTACTATGTTTCTATGGTTATGCATATAGTCCATCATTTCAAAATTACAAAAGGAGACAGGCGATGCTGGACTGTTGAAAGAGAACGAGGGCCCTTGGAATAACCACTTTCGCTTTCAGTATATGTTTAGTGGCACAGCATTAAAGCACTTAACCGTCCTTAACGCGTTAATGAAACCCAGGGTCACGTAGAGTAAAGGACACATGTAAATCACAGTCGGCCAGTTCCATGCCTAAAGACATGCAGCGCCATGCTTTGTGGACACTCACGGAGAGGGATAGGGGTAGCACGGTGTGTGTGAGTCTGCGCCAAGTGTACCAGGGGTTGGGTCCCTTTGCCTCCCCTCTCCTTGATGTGGGCTGGTTGTAGTCTGGGCTCTGTGCAGACCACTGTTCTACTCCTGTGCACTCCACCCCCTTCTACCATCCCTACATGCAATAGAGCCCTTTGGTTTATTCTGTTGATCCCTACTTCTCACTCTTCTCCTTGTCTTTAACACAGTATACCAGTATATATATATATATATATATATATATATATATATATATATATATATATATATATATATATATATATATATATATATTCTTTTCATTCTCAAATGAAATAAATTAAAGGTTATGAGTACACCAGCCCTGAGCATACCCTGCATGCCAATCTAGCTTTACACATCATCTCACTTCCTTCCTTCATCAAAATTCAGCCATTTGACAGCATTGCCTTTGTCGATTCAAACATTCACCCATTGAAGCATACATATACCTGATCATTTCCCCAAGCTTTCTCCGTACTGTTTTTCCTCACCCACTCACGCCTTCCCTTATTCCCTCCAACAGAGGACTACTGTGGGCAAGAGGACAAATATATCTCCGGAAACAAGACCATGTCTATTTCGTTCCCTCATCTGCACATAACCATTTAAGGGGCACATTGTGCATTAAGTGTGTTATGACCTTTGTCGTATTTTTTTTTGTTTAAAGCAATTTTTATGATATTCGACAAAATTTGTATCTTCACTTGTACAGCTTGTCTCCAGGCGTTAATTTCTGTCTGATGAATTTTATGAATAATAGATTATAGTAGATCACAGTAGATATAATAGATTTGGACATGTGTCCATATTAGAAAAAGTCTTTGCTTAATGCAATTCTTTGTAAAAGGATCTACAACTCATGGCAAGCCAGTTACGCCATTAACTTCTCCATGCTGGTGATATCATATTAATGAGGGATGAAGGATGAAGGTGAGGACCACCGATCTAGGACTACGGCCTATCTGGCCAAGGAGGACAGGAGACAATTTAAGGATATGTCGAGGGTTTATGGTGTAAAAATGGTACATTTTCTCACTAGAGGAAGTGGAACACATAGGACAGTTTTCTGCCCCATACTGGATAGCGAGGATAACACACGGCAGGAACATATCCTCTAGTATACAGGACGATCCCACCACTTTGCAGGCAGCCCTTTAAGGACAGCATGCTGCCTCACTATGCTACATTTAAAGAGTTCACCCGTTCTGGGCCGCATAATGCTTTCAGCATCATCTTCCTTGTTGACAAGATGCATGAATATAGCACTAGTGATGCACTTGGATGGGCGCATAAATTTTATGCAGTATCATGACGACCCTTTAGGATGATGCATGCATGCAGCACTGGCGAGTAAGTCACCAGTGCTACATGCATGCATCATGGTAAGAAAGTGCATAACGCTTTAAGACACAATGCTGCATTTAAAGGTTTAACAGTGGCAGGCAATGTAGGCACGTAACAAGCGTGAAACTGTCGTCTAACAAGATGCGTGCATCACAGAGGTCCACTTCCCGCGTCTATCAGAGCATGAGTACAGATTGTACGGCTCCATTCTGGCCCCAAACCTCACCTAAAAACACCTTCCTTCTCATGGCAGCCTCTCCCTACAGCTTTAACTGCTGGGAAAAGGGGATAACCGGCTCATACTTATTACCCACACAAGAGATAGGGGAGACCGGGGCACGTTGAACCGCTTTTTTTCTGACCTTGCTAAAGGGATCTGAACTTTGATTTTGTATCAAGCAGTTACCTTGTATCATTGCGATATAAGAGAACCACTTGCAAGGCAAACACGGTCTTTTCTTGTATTTTTCTTGAATTTTTAGAAAAAAAAATCTTAGGGTGATTCAATGTGCCCCATGCCCGAGGTAGGTTGATCCGCCCACTGGGGCACCTTGAACCACATGCGTTGAACGATCCAAATAATCACCCATATAGATCAATAATTGAAATTTCGGTTGGAATTAGTTGCTATTGTTACTTTTGCATAGGATTGAATGTAAAAATTACTTATTTAATGCATGAAAGTCACTCAATTATAGTTTCTATGGAAGTGACTGCGTTTGTACCTTACAGATTTTTCTTAGGGTCAAATTAAACCAGTATTCCTGTTATTTGTTAAGTCTGAATAGATCTTTGGTTACATTCTTCTATAATGTAATGCACTGTTCTGCCTCTGAAAAGTAATAATCTGGGAATAAAGACGCTGTAAATATGTTACACAAGAAAAAAAATTCACAAACCGCAAACTATGTACTCAATCATGATTTTATGACCAAATTGTATCAAATTTGTTTATGTCATTATCCATATTATCTTCCCTTGATACACTACTAACATTGCGTCATTATTCAGTCATTCAATTGTCTTAACACCACTGCCAAAGAGCCCAGAAAATCGGGGCGCCTTGAGCTTTGATGGCAGTAGTATAGTATGTATCGGAACGGGACTATGGTAACTACTGTTTATTACTCAATCGACCTGCAGCCAATCAGAGGCCTCCATTTGGTCACGTGACCGGAAGTGACCTACTTAGGGGATTAGTGGTGACGTCACGTGACCTAGTTAGCCAATCAGAGGCCGCCATTTGGTCACGTGACCGGAAGTGACGTCATATGACCTACTTATGGACCGGAAGTGACGTCATATGACCTACTTAGGGGACCGGAAGTGACGTCATATGACCTAATTTAGGATCACGTGACCGGAAGTGACCTGATGAGTCACGTGACCGGAAGTGACGTCACATGACCTAATGGCCAACCGGAAGTGAGTGACCTCATTGAGGATCACGTGACCGGAAGTGCCCTGATTGATCACGTGACCGGAAGAAGAAGAAGAAGAAGAAGAAGAAGAAGAAGAAGAAGAAGAAGAAGAAGAAGAAGAAGAAGAAGAAGAAGAAGAAGAAGAAGAAGAAGAAGAAGAAGAAGAAGAAGAAGAAGAAGAAGAAGAAGAAGAAGAAGAAGAAGAAGAAGAAGAAGAAGAAGAAGAAGAAGAAGAAGAAGAAGAAGAAGAAGAAGAAGAAGAAGAAGAAGAAGAAGAAGAAGAAGAAGAAGAAGAAGAAGAAGAAGAAGAAGAAGAAGAAGAAGAAGAAGAAGAAGAAGAAGAAGAAGAAGAAGAAGTGACGTCATGCGACTTAATGAAGAGATGAGCGTCTTTAAGGGGTCACGCGCTTTAAAATGTGATATTTTTTTATTTTTTTTGGAGGAGGAGGAGGAGGAGGAGGAGGAGGAGGATAAGGAGAGGAGGAGGAGGAGGAGATGGAGAGGAGGAGGAGAAGGAGGAGGTTTCTGTAAACTAATAAAAAACACTACGATATAAGTTTTTTTTTCATTTTTATTGTTTTACGAGCGACTGGAAGTGACTTATTGAACTAGGTAGAAGCGTTCTTTAGAGTGTATAAGGGGGGAGGGGAGGGGAGGGGAGGGGAGGGGAGGGGGGGGAGGGGGGCCCCTTTAAGATGCATGGGGAGGGGGGCGCTTTTAGGATGCATGGGGCGGGTGGGGGGGGGAGGGGGGGAGGGGGGAGGGGGGCACTCTAGGGGGGTGGGGGGCACTCTAAGAGGCGTTTGTCTCTTTTAAGAAAAAAAGAAAAGAAAAGATTTCAATCGAGAGACACGCTTCTTCCTCTCGAGAGGAAGAAGCGTGTCTCTTCATTTTTTTTTGTTTATCACGTGCCTCGATGAGGCGATCAGCTGCGACTGGAGGAAGTGACACTTTAAGAGGACACGCGTCTTAATTGTTATAATATTTTTTTTTTACTTACTAATAAAGAAGACGTATGAAAATAAAACACAACAATTCACATGTCCGTCGTTCTCGTTGTTTCTTGCTTGATAAAGTCAAGTAATATCGCGATGCCGAGGTCAAACTTTCCCATGTCCTCAGTCAACACTCGAAGGAGTTCAAAAGGCGTACCGCCGGCACCGTCAGCTTCAGCTTGCCACATTTTCAACACTCGGAAGGCCCACTCAGCGGGACTTCCTCTGTATTCGCATTCTTCAGCGATCTTATCTAACCTCTCAGGCGACAATTTTAAATGGTCCCCCACCTCTTTCCACCTGCTACCTAGACGTCTGCCGAGGGTGCCCAAGTGCTTATGCATCGCGCGCGAGTCGGGGTTTTCGAAATCCAACCCCTGTCTGTGGAGAAGGGACATCCACTGAGCCAACAGTTCCACGCGTCTAATGCGGGTGAAGACGCGACCGAGCTCTCCCCATCTATGACGATGCGGGGTTTCACCCCACCAGACTCAGAACATCGCCGTACACAGCTCCTCCGGTGTCTTGACACTGCGCTCTACTAGAGCATCCATACGGGCGGCGGTAACTTTTAAGCTACTGCCCAACTCTCTCCAAGATCCGCTCAACTCTTTACCTAGTTGACGAAGCAAGGCGTCGCTATATGCTAAGCGCCGCTGTCCTACCTCTCTGTTCTCCCCATCGGTCTGCCTCGCGCGTCTCACGTCGTCAAGCCGCATTAACTTTTTTTCAGGTGGACAAGGCGGTGAAGGCGAGCTTGAAAGTGGAATAGCTTGAGCCATCTCGTCTCGTCTTGGCGGCGGCGGCGGCGGCGGCGGCGGCGGTGGCGGTGGTGGTGGTAGTAGACGTTACTGTGGTCAGAGGCGATATGGTTTTTTTCCAACAGAAATCAGAGCTTTTATACAGAGGGAGTTTAATCCTATTTCCAACAGCACTCCAGCTGTCTAGCGACCTGTCCGCATGACGCTTTTTCAGCCGCTCCGCTCCTTAAGAGCTTAGATGACGAGGGGTATGTCATCGCTATCCGTGGAGACCAGCTGAAAACGGTGTTTTTTCCTCATCCATAGCCTTACCTCCTACCCCCTACCTGAGGACGTCTCCCTCCCTCTGACATTCATTGTAACAAACGTCAGAGGTCAGGTGAAAATCGGATTTTTTCATGCACAGCCTTAGTCAGCTGTCACCCCTCCCTATTGAACTAGCCGGCCGCCGCCGGCCGGCCCAGTCTACTCACCACGGCAGGAGGCGGTGATTTTTTTTTTGTCTTACACTTAAGTCGCTCACCACATGCACACGCCTCTACTCACAGAGAGACACGTTCGTCTTAGGGGGTCCTGCTTCACGCCACACGCCTCCTGTCGTTTTTTTGTATACACACTCTAAGCTCATCACCGTTAATCCTTTATACAGCTAACGCGCGTTAGGGTGGTAAGTAGCTTAGCTCATGACAGCGGATCCCTCAAAAAAGAGGGGAAAGGGATCCAGCTGAAAACGTCATACCTTATGTCTTTTGTTTCTCTTTGTGAATGGCCGCCGGTCAGTCGGCGGCAGCAACCGCTTAATCCTTTATACAGCTAATGCGCGTTGAATTGCTGAACAGGGTGGTAAGTAGCTTAGCTCATGACAGTCGATCTCTCAAAAGGGGGGAAAGGGATCCAGCTGAAAACGTCATACCTTATGTCTTTTGTTTCTCTTTGTGAATGGCCGCCGGCCAGCCGGCGGCAGCTGAACAGGGGCAGTAAGTAGCTTAGCTCTAGAAGCGAGAAGGCGTATATAAGGGGCCTGGAAACCTCCATTCACTCACTCATTCTTTTGCTGCTCTCTACAGTCACCACCATGAGCAAAAGACAACACCTAGCGCCGTCCAAGGATCTAAGCAAGTTCAAGAACAAGAAGACTACGCGGAACAGCGCTCGTTTAGCGTCAGTGCCTCCTCTTGCTACTGAAAATGAGACTACCGCCGCAGCCGCTTGGTCTTATCACCCTCCCGCTGTAGCGAGCGCTCGCAGCAGTAGTAGTAGTAGTAGTAGTAGTAGTAGTAGTAGTAGTACTAGTAGTAGTAGTAGTAGTGGTAGTAGTACTACTGGTAGTAGTCGTCGTGCTAGCGACGTTGTTACACTCGCGACGGTACACGTTGCTGCTAAGCGTGCTGCCGCTGCTACTGCCGCTCCGCCTGCTGCTGCTGCTGCTGCTGGTGATCCTCGGGCTGCGGCTGCTGCTGCTGCTGCTGCTGCACCTGCTACTGCTGCGCCTGCTACGGCTGCGCCTGCTGAGGCTGCTGCGCCTGCTACTGTTGCGTCTGCTGCTGCTGCTGCTGCTGCTGCTTCTGCTGCACCTGCTGCTACCGCTACTACTACTGACGACAACGCTCCTGGCACAGCGCAGTACTGGCAACCGGGTTTTTACCTCCCCACTACTGTTGATGATTTTGATGACCTGCCGCACGTTGCACAGCCCCTCTCCTCCACCACTACATCGACCGACGCCCTCGACGCCGCTCGCGCTGAGAGTTACAGCTATTCGGACACTCAGCCCCTAAACCAAGAAGAAGAGGAGGAGGAGGAGGAGCAGCAGCAACAGGGTGAGACAGAGAACGACGCTGACGACGAGGCGTACGAAGAACCCGAAGGGAAAGGGGCGGACGGTACGTTTTTTCGGCTCCCCTCTTCCCCAGCTTTCGACCTCACTTCCACTGGTAGCGCGTCCGGTCCGTGGCGACTGCCCTCACCGCCACCTTACGAGGGCGGCGGCGCTTCATCTTCTACCGCTACACTCAGCACCGACGGCGTGTGGCTGCTCTGTTCCAACAACGAGGTCTCGGATACCACCAGCGCTGACGCTGCTCCTGTTATCGGTTCTGCTGCTGATTCAGCTCACGCTGATGGTGTTACTCTTCTTGCGGGTCTGAAACGTTCTAAGGTGAGTTCCAGAACAACAAGGCCTACTAAGAAGAGAAAAATACAAGAAAAAGAACGAGATGGACGAGAAGAAGCAGAGAAACCCTTCTCCCGTCTTCTCGGGTTAGAGTTCTGCTTAGACGGGGCTTTGACGCTGGAGATCTGGGAGGACGTGGCTAGACTGTCTAGGAGACCGCGCTACACAAAAGACGGCCAGGTGAAAGAGGCGTCTCTGACCAGAAGCAAGCGAGTGCACTTCACTGCCGACGCGCTGCGCGAGCTAATAGCACGCATCGCCGATATCCGCGCAGTGGTGCGCATACGCGACACAGCGGCCGCGCAAGGAAGACCTAATCACACGCCCTGGTTCGCAGTGCTGGATGAGGAGGGCGAAGTGTACGCAGCTGTGAGCTACTACAGCGGTAAGAACCTCGTCCACGTGCGCAAGTACGAAGGTCCTAACAAAAAACCCACACAGCAGGGGGTGACGCTGTCCGCCAGAGCGCTCAAAGAGTTGGATGACAAAACAGAGATTATTCTCAAATATCTCGGTATAGATTCGGAATGAGAGACGCTCAACGCTCACGCGCGCACACACACAGCGTTTGACGTACGCTGTATGAGACAGACAGACGGATACACAGACAGCAGACAGATAGATAGATAGATAGACAGATAGCTTGATAGATAGATAGACAGATAGATTGATAGATAGATAGATAGTTAGACGGCTAAGTAGTTGGTAACTGAGTGAAAAAACATGACGCAGTACGTATGCGAAAAGTGTTTCAAAATTTTTAAAAGACCGTACAACCACGAGAGACACGTAGAAAGTTGTAGAGTAATACCTAAGTTTTGCCCTCTATGCGGCGAAGGCGATTGCCGAAAGATCGCCTGTCGACGCGAATCTCTGGACGGGGTGACCATCCCTCCGCGCATACGTGCTGTACCGAACGGGGAGGAAACGTTCACGGCGAATTGGCCTGCGATACAAACGGGCGTCAGGATGCACGGGACTCGCGTGAGTGTAACAAACTTCAGGCTACCAACCGGCGAGTTGAGTGACGCTGTAGATACTATGCGTCGCATTCACTTGACACAAAGATTCAGATACAAAGTGGGTTTCTCGGTAGGCTTACTCTTACAACACAGAGAAGACAAGAGCAAACTGCGCTACTTTCACGCCTCCCAGAACAACGCAACTCTCATACAACCGCTCCCTACTATAACTAATTCAGAAACTTTGGAAGAGCTCCTCTCAAAGATGGAAAACACCGTCGCTTGCGAGGAAGTACGGAAACTTTGCGACGCTGACACCAAGTGGCACGTTCTTTTTCCTACCAATTTGAACATTTGCGTTTACATGGGACCGGGGGAATTCCCCATAGGCGGTAGGATCACTCAGGCCGGTCGAGTTGGAAAGAGAAGCGGCGTGTTAGATTTTCCCAACAAGGACAACCTCTGCATCTTCCGCTGCATTTCCTTTCACTTATACAACACCAGCAAGCGCGCTTCAGATTTGTTACGTCAGTTCTGTCCCGCTGCCACACCTGAATCCTTTCCGGGTCTGAACATCCGCGACTTACCCGCGTTAGAGAACTTGTTTGACGTACAAATAGCGGTCTACGCCGCGTCGCGTCAAGTGCCGGGGCGGAAGTTGAGAAGACGCGTTACTCTGATCAGACCGCCTTCCAGAACTCTGGCCGCCCGAGGTAAAGTCAACCTACACCTGACGGCGAAAGGCGGTTTGCACGTCTCTCTCGTCACGGACTTCAACGCGTACGCGGGCATATACGAATGTTGCAAGTGTAAGGCGGCGTTCACCACCGAGTTCTTGCTGAAGAGACACAGGAACCAGCTTTCCTCTTGCCGACAAGTCAAGTTGCGCTACGTAGGTGGCATCTACCAAAATTCGAGAACGATTTTCGAAGCGCTAGCAGACTTCTCCATTTTTCCCCCCGACGGACATTCCGGAATCTACCCTTACAAGATCGCCTTCGATTTCGAGGCTTTCTTCAGACCGTGCAAAGAACCGTCGACGGAACACGTGTCCCTGCTGTGGGATCACGTCCCTTTGTCGGCTAGCGTCGCATCCGACTTTCCGGGGTGGGAGGGGCCCGTCTGCTTCGTCAGAGAATCCGACGCAGATTCCGACCCCTTGTTGGACCGAGTTTTAAATCACATAAACGAGAACGCCAAAGTCATCGGGGAAGCTGTGCTAGAACTTTACCGACCGACGTTAGCGAAGTTAGATGCGGCGATAGGTGAAGCTCTCCTGCTGGAGGATGCGACATTCACCCCTTCTCCAGGCGGCTTCGCTGCGGCTCAGACCAGACACCCGTTAGTTCAACTGAAGAAGCGTCTTCTGAGATACATCCGTCAAGCTCCAGTCGTGGGCTTCAACTCGGGGCGTTACGACTTGAACCTGATCAAAATACGCCTTCACTCGTTCTTTGCCTCCGGAGACCGAAGAAACCAAGAATTCAGCGTCATAAAGAGAAGCAATCAATACTTGGCGGTTTACACACAGCACACGGTTTTCTTGGACGTAGTCAACTATTTGGCACCCGGTTACAACTACGCGACCTATTTGCGAGCTTTCACCAGGAACGAAGAGAAAGGTCACTTTCCTTACGAATGGATGACGTCTACCAGGAAACTGGCAAACAGAACGCTGCCACCGAGATCGGCTTTTGACAGCGAACTGACGGGCGTCAAAATGTCCGAATCCGACTACGCCGCATGTCAGAAAGTTTGGTCCGACGAGAAGATGCAAACTATGGAAGATTACTTGATCCACTACAACAACAAAGACGTCAAACCTTTCATAGAAGCTCTGAAAAATCACGCTAAATTTTTCCAAGATCGCGGCATTGACATGTTGAAAGACGGAGTTTCTCTCGCCGGTTTGACTTTACGGTTCCTCTTCCAAAACCTAGACGACGCGTTCACAAAGTTCCCCCAGTTCGACGCCGTCCTCCACGCTCTGATCAAAGAAAATCTAGTCGGCGGTCCTTCCATCATCTTCCATAGATTTCACGAGAAGGGCACCACGCGGATAAGGGAGCACAAGTACGGCGAAGAAGCGAGACCGTGCCAACACATCCTAGGACTAGACGCTAACTCTCTGTACTTGCGCTGCATGAGCGAAGCGCACTGCACGGGCTATTACGCGGTGAGACGACCTGAGACCGAGTTCAAGCCCGAAATTAGGCAAAGAAACTCTCACAGCGCTTTGGAGTGGTTACGCTTCGTAGAGCACGACCGCGACATGAAACTGCGCCACGCTTTGAACGGCGGCGAGATGGTTGTAGGCTGTCGGAGAATTCGCGTGGACGGGTTTCACGCGGCCTCTAATACGGTTTTCCAGTTTCACGGGTGTTGGTTCCACGCTCACGAGTGCATACCGTCGCACCGATATCAGTGCGCTTCACTGAGGAAGGAGAGACGCGACAGAACGACTAGAGTAAGCGCGTACTTGAAAGCGCTAGGTCACAAGCTGGTCGTCGTGTGGGAGTGCGAATGGAGAGAGATGAAGCGTCGAGATGAGCGGGTTAAGGCCTCCCAACAACGCTGGAAGGTTGACGCTTTGAAAGTGTCTCGAAACGCGATGAGCGAGAGCGACATCCTTTCCGCTGTGAAAGACGGGAAAATGTTCGGTTTAGTTCAAGTGGACATCACTACGCCGCCTCACCTACGAGACTACTTCGAAGAAATGACCCCCGTTTTCAAGAACGTGACCGTTTCAAAATCGGACATAGGACCTCACATGTCAGACTTTGCGCAGGAAGAAAAGCTGTTGAACACGCCTCAGAGATGTCTGATAGGGAGTTACCACGGAAAAAATATTCTCTTGGGAACGCCGCTTCTCAAGTGGTATTTAGAGCACGGTTTGATAGTCACCAAAGTGCAGCTGGTCGTAGAATACCTACCTAAACGCTCCTTTGCCGGTTTCGCGGACGAAGTAACGGCGGCGCGAAGACGTGGCGACGTGAACGAGAACGAGAAAATTCTGTCAGACTGTTACAAGTTAATGGGAAACGCTACGTACGGTAAAACAATCTGCAACAAAGAAAAACACACGGCGGTGAGATACACTGACAGTCGGAAGTTCGAACTATTGGCCAATTCGTGGCGCTTCAAAAAGGCGTCCGAGTTGAGTTCCGATCTGTTTGAAGTCGAACTACAACCGAAAACAGTCAAGAACAACCTCCCTATTCAAATAGGGTTCAAGGTATACCAGTACGCGAAGTTGAAAATGTTAGAGTTCACATACGACTTCTTGGATAGATTCGTCGATCGGCGCGATTATGCCCTTTGTCAAATGGACACCGACAGTCTTTACATGGCTCTCAGCGGTGACACGTTGGATGACCTAGTCAAACCTCGCCTGAGAGAGACGTACTTCAGAGAGAAACGAAAGTGGCTTCCGACAGCGGTGTGCGACGATCACTTAGAGCTTTTCGTGAAGACAAAAACGGAAAGAGTGCGAGAATGGTGTCCGCCGCCCGGCGGATGTTGTGAGAGACGGTACCTTCACGATCTGAGAACTTCGGGGCTTATGAAAGCGGAGTGGGAAGGTGACGGGATCCTAAGTCTCAACCCTAAGACTTACATTTGCTACGATCGAGTCAGCGACACCGGTGAAAGAAAATCCAAAAAATGGAGTGCAAAAGGCGTACAGAAGAAACAAAACCCTAAGGAACCAGACGACTTCTTGGATGTTCTTCGCCAACGAAAAACTCTCATTGCTGTAAATAGAAATTTCAAAGTGGTGCGAAACAAAATGGTCACCTACACCATAGAGAAAGACGGCGTGCGCTACTTGTATTATAAGCGTCGCGTGCATTCTGACGGTGTGACAACGAGTCCTTTAGAGATATGAAAAAAAATAATAAGCGTGTTATTGCTTGATTGAGTGCATCTTTTCAAAAATAGAGTGTTTATCAAGATTGAAAAAAAAAAAATAAAAAAAAAAAAAAAATTATTGTTGTGTTTTTATTTTCATACATCTTCTTTTACTAGTAAGTCGCGCAGTCTCTTAAAGCGTCACTCATGTGACGACGTCGCTTCCAGTCACGTGATCCTAAAGACCCTCACTTCCTAAACAAAAAACTTCTTCTTCTTCTTCTTCTTCTTCTTCCGATCACGTGGTCAATCAGGTCACTTCCGGTCACGTGATCCTCAATGAGGTCACTCACTTCCGGTTGGCCATTAGGTCATGTGACGTCACTTCCGGTCACGTGACTCATCAGGTCACTTCCGGTCACGTGATCCTAAATTAGGTCATATGACGTCACTTCCGGTCCCCTAAGTAGGTCATATGACGTCACTTCCGGTCCATAAGTAGGTCATATGACGTCACTTCCGGTCACGTGACCAAATGGCGGCCTCTGATTGGCTAAGTAGGTCACGTGACGTCACCACTAATCCCCTAAGTAGGTCACTTCCGGTCACGTGACCAAATGGAGGCCTCTGATTGGCTGCAGGTCGATTGAGTAATAAACAGTAGTTAACTATAGTCCCGTTCCGATACATACTATACTACTGATGGCCTTACTTTACAGATGTGTAGAAGAATGCCAGTAACCTGTCATGTATAATGCAGAAATCGTATAAAGATTCATATGGATTTATCTTACGTTAATTTTAAATTGAATTGCAGGATTTTGCCAGAATAGTGTTTTTGTCAGTCAAACCTGGTACAAAATATATGAGAATTCTACTGACGACAAATATCATAATCACTTTTTTTTCATGCTGACAGGAGTGAAAATTGAGAAATCCATTAGCCAAATCAAACCCTGCAGCAGTTCAGATCATGAAAGCTCCAAATTGCCGAAAAGCTAATTGAATTAGTCCGGCTAATTCCCACGCTCAATATCACTGCACAATAGCCAATTTTCTAATTACCCCGAATATTACAATAATTGTCACATTAATTAATCCACTATAAGCTTATATATCCCCGCCTATATAATAGGTAAGTGTCCCTGTGAACTTGTACGACTCGGTACATGCCAACACACACGTATACAAAGCCCCCCCCCCCCCCCCACCCCTGTTTGTCACGGCTAACAGCTAAAACCGAGATGACTGCAGGTAAATTGCAATTGGGGCTTTGGAGGGAGCTGGGAATGGTTAATTTGGGTGGGTGAGGTGTGTTGGTGGGTAGGCAGGATGAGGTGGGGGGCTGCACCTCTACACTATAGGGGTCGCATTGCTTACTTACTAAGCTCCCTTGGGGTTAACATGTTCCTGTCCGTTAGTTATAACATGAAAACAAGTTTTGCCAATATTTTCAGGGGGATTTTTTCTTTCTATCAAATTGGCTACCATCTCAAAAAAGAACCCATGGAATATAGGGTGCGTTTAGCTCAACTGAACCTTCATGCTTTGTCTTCGTGCATCAGTTGACTGCTTGGCCCAGGAGTTCAGAATTTGTGAGGTAGGCGATTGGGAATAGTAATTTGCGTATATGTGATGGTGGTGGTGGGGTGAGTGAGGGGGAGAGAGGGGGAGAGAGGGGGGGTGTTGGGCAACAAACAGGAGTTGTATACCGTTAATCAGGGGGGCTTTGTTTGTACACTGAACCCTTAAGGTGACCCTTAATGGTACTGGAGAGACCTGCAGGTGGGAATACATATATATGACCCCCCCCCCCCTCCCTAGCCGACTACTATTCAGGTAGCTGGTACTACATGCACTTGGTGGCTGGAAATAGGCTACATGTATTCCTGAAGTGTCAATATGACGTTATTCCTGGGGACAGAGAAGACTGAAATAGTCTCAGGGCGTGAAGGGGCATTTTATTGTCCGCCATTAAGATTAGTGTCAGTGTCATTTGTACCCACATTTGTCCACATTGGGAAAATAGTCAAACTTACCCTCCAGTTACACATTAACTATATTCATCTTCAACTGCTAGTAAAAATCACTACTAGTTGCAAATAAACAGGTACCCAAAATGCACATGTAGATTGAATTATCAATACCGGTAATCCCCCTATGTTTAGGCAGGTAAAATAACTAGGTTAAAACAAGATGCCTCACGTTATAAAGCCAGCTTAATGACCAGCAGGAGCCCTCATGTCTTGGCAGGGATTTCCCATCTAAAGGATTTATGCTTGACGTTAGTCTAGATCACAGTTAGTCAGGAAATCCACCCCTTCTTGTCACAAGAGTAGATGCAGCTCTGGTGGGTTTTCGGCTTAATGCCCGAGGCTAAGCCTCACCTGGGACCTGGGCCGTGGTGTGTGGAGCACGGTGGGGTTCATTACCCACCTATAGCATGTCCGTACAGGTGAGGGACCAGGTAACAAGGGCGGTATAGGGAGGGGGTATTAAACCTTTACGGGCAGCATACATATTAAATATTTAACCCAAAAATACCAATTTTCTACTATAAGCTATACCGGGTATAACAGTAGATTCTACTGCTCATGCACAATGGTATCATATTGTATACTGTAAAAGTACATAAGATTATATTGCTCAGTTACACTCCTGCATTCAGGAATGCATGATGCCGACTCTAAATCAGGGGCTCACACACTACTAACTGGCTTCCCTGATGCACCAATGAAACATTAACACGTTACTCGCCAGCTTGAGGACAGAAAACGTAAAACTTTGATGCGTCGTGCTGTCCTCAAAGGGTTAAGGTGCACAAACCAGGAGACTGGAAGCAACGCGTGCACATGCTACAATACACACTGAGGGGGGCAGCTTTTGTGGGCATTTTCCTTTTTTGCACCTGCTGAGATTCAAAAGCAGGAACCCATGGAATATTGCACGTGTCGTAGAGAGCTATTAATTTTATCTAAATTAGTTCTTGATTCAAATTGACATTATACTATTTGTTTGGAGATTCTGAAGAATTGAATGAACTGATGAACAAGAATGCATGATCATACATTGCATCTTTTGTGGATTCCTTTCCCAGCTTATGTGATCCAGAAGTAAAACCATATTGGCAATTTTAAGCAGACATAATAAGCGAAAGCCGCTGCATCAGCTGTGAACATTAATATTTTCTTCATATTTGATTCTGTCCTATGTATAGATAGTTATTTATAATATAAACAGAAATAGGGCTGTGTGTAATATGGCGTAAAAACCCAGAGACTGGAATAAACGTGCGACCACGCTACAACACACCTTTTGTTGGCGTCTCTTGTCTGTTTGTTTTTTCACCTGCCCTGATTCAAAAATAAGAAATTGTGCTAGGAAAGCATGCAAAATGTATGAATACATTTTTGAATTGGGTTTCATTATAGCTATCTGTTTGTTTAGCATTGTTTGTTAAAGAGTAGTGTATATGAACACAGGAAGGTTCTATTCTTCACGTGAAGAGATTTTGAAATGATGGTGGGATAGTGCTTCATAATTCAGTTTTGAATTATGTACGTGCTAAATAATATGTTCATTCTGTCTCACTGTTCAAGAGATATGACAAGGGGAACAGTATAGAGGCATCATGCCGTCTTTAAATTATTAACATGTTAGCTGCAGGAGTTTGATAATCTAGACATGACATAACTGCCATACATATACATGTACATGCACTGATAAAACGAAGGGATCCAAACTTGTCAAAAGGTCGTCTTATAAGAAGAGTTTAGGGTCTTTAAAGTGACGGTCATAAAATAAACAAGTTAAAGGTTGTCTATTTGATGAACTGTCCGGTTACCATCCCACAAGACAAGACTAGGGTCATCTAACTGACAATGTTAGCCCAGGCAATGGCCCACTCCAAGTGACAAGTCTAAGGTCGTCAAATTGACAACCCAGAATAGTTAACCCTTTATTGGCTGCAAACTGCTTTAAATGTGCTTGAATCCCTTTGTCAGCATGATGCATGAATGTAGCCCTGGTAGGTCTATTCCCCAAGCCTGCATTCATGCACCTTTGGAAATGAATCAACAGTTGGGCGAGTATACTTGCCAAGGCTGAATTCATGTATTATGATCACATAGAGCATGGCACCTTAAAGCACTATGCACCCCTTAGAGGGTTAACCTGTGCAATATAACCTCTACTTCACTGCAGGTGGAGCTAACTGGGTTCTGCTTAGGCATAATTGTTGTTCATGTCTGTCTATATTTTTGAGGTTTATAATAGCTAATTCATACAAACATAGAGGTATGAAGGTTAGGGGAATTCCTGCCATATCCCCAAGTCTATATTGAGAGTATTTCTACCCTTTAGTTACAGACTGCTAACACATATGTGCATGTCATACCAATGGGAGTTTCCTTGCAGCTATTGTACTATAGAAATAACCACAAAAGAGGTGTATGTGCCCTACACATATTTGTTTTGTCTCAATTATTTCAAAACATTGATTCCTTTACCTTTTCTAGCATCCCCAATAGATAAATCTCAGGATTCTCCATAACATGAATGTGCATTCCCATAAATATGATTAAAATCAACATAGAAATTATGCAATTCATTCCCCAACTTTATACAGAATGCATGTTATACTGATGCCACCTACAGGGAAAATCCTGAATCAGACCCTGGTTGACGAGTCTAGGGCTGGCATGAGTCAGGTTTTGGGCTGGCACATACCAAGTGTATCTTCTATCTGACAACTACAGCTAGAGGACCCACTCTCTTGTCACTTAGAAGAGTCTGCAGACGAGTTTACTTTTTGAGTGTGTTTGTACTCACACTTAATATGGTAATCTGACATGGGTATACCTCATTACAATATTAAGTCCCCAGGATAGGAAAAGAAGCCGGGGAAGGAGGCACCCTTTTAAAGTATAACTTAAATAGGATATTTATACTTATACAGGTATTTGATATATATATCTTGAAACAAATCTTGAAAATGCCAACGGAGGTCTTTCTGTAAAGTCACCAATACTTATTACAATCGTCTACTTGCATACAAATATACCTCTCTTACTGCATTGGCCTGGGCACTGCATATGGATTACATAAAACTAATAAGGTAATCTGAATACACCATACTCCATTACAATATTAACTACTAACTAAAACATCCCCCACCCTTTGTCCCCCAGCCCTTGTACATGTACAGTATCAGGTTACTTAATCCCCAAAGGGTACAAGGTATTAGGGCAGGTCCTTTGATCCTCAGACCCAAGTTAAGAAAGGACCAGGTGAATCAGGTAGGCATTTAGGGTTTAGCCATTTAATGAAGGCATGATGCCTCTAGGCTCTACATAACTCACTGGCGCTGTGTTACAGTTCATTATGCCGACCAGTCGGGAGTGTATCAACCTCATAGGGTCAGGCAGCATGATGCATGAATGCAAGCACCGAAATGTAACTCGCCAATAATAGAGCATAATGCATGAAAGCACAAGGCTACTATTAAAGGGTTACTGCTAGCCATACAACTACAAATTGGAGCTCCTGGTAGCACGTGGGAAAAGCTGCAGAGAAAATAACATGACTGCTGCCCTCCTGAATAGGTGTAGGTGTGTGTGTGTGGACGGGAGGAGGAGGGCTCGGGTAACAGAAGTACTGGAGGCGTACACCTTAATGGGTAATTGGCCTTATGTTGGTATGTGGGATTGTTGCCCCCTCACCCCCTTCCTCTACCCTTCACATGATAGAATATGACCACTCTGGTAATTGCAAATGTGTAGATAACCCTTAATGGGTAATTTGATTTATCCTTCTTTAAAAGAGAAAAAAAATCAGAAAGATCCTCTGAGAAAATAATGACTGCAAGGTGTGAGGAAAGAAGAGGTGTGTGTGTTGCTGTATGAGGGTATGTTTATTGGGACAGCTAGGGAGGGGTAGAATGTCACCCCCTGTCAAATTCACGTGGTTTAGAGCTTTTTACTTGCTTGAGTGATTAAATCTATGCATGGAATAAGGACATGAATTATAATGGTATTTTCTCAATACATGGTTGTATCTATGGGCAGCAAGAAGACTGTTACATTCACTTGTCTAATCACTATAGCCATTTCAGGATGGCATGATGCCTCTATGGGCTTAGGTTTATTTGTCGTCATGAGTGACTCAATATGGCTGCATTGTGAGGACGAAATACATACTACAGTAAAATCTCGTTATAAGGAGGGCCTTGGGACCAGACAAATTTGCTCCTTATAACAAAAAGCTCCTTGGATCAGTCCTCTATATACTATAGTAACGATAGTTCACTGCAGTAGTGCGTTAAAAGGGTAAGAAGTAGACCAGTGTGGACTGACGTGAACATGGAGATATTTGTGTGCGGGAGGGGGGGGGGGTGGGGGGGGGGGAGGAGTTCAGAATGCACCTTTTGTGACCTGCGTGTGTGGGTCAACAGTTACAAAGTTAAAAGGTCTAAACTCCCTGATCCTGTGCTGTAGTTGGCAGAGGTGACTAGAGGGGACCCTGGAGGAGGTGTGTACATACGGCATACACAGGTGTGTCGGAGGGGGGAGTCAGTTAATGGCTTTTAGCTCTTTACAGGCTGCATAGTGATTTAATGTGCTATAATTGCTGTCCTCGTGATGCATACATGCAGCTGTGGCGAGTACCTCGCCAGTTCTGTAATCCTTTAAAACATGTCGACCCTACATGCATGTTTGATGTACTTCTGGAGGGTCGGCATGATACATGCATGCACCATTACAACAATTAAAGAGTATAGCGCATTACAACAATATGCCGCCATGAAAGGGTAATCGTGGGAGGCATTCTGATTGAACTATATGTATGGTTCTTTATGTTGTCCTCTTAATTCATGCCAAATGAGATTTACAATCTGACTATCAATCCCTTATTGATAAGGTATAATGAATTTGGATGTGTTTATGCCATGTATGATCTCAACTACCTATAATGTTTAAAATGCACCCAGTCTTTCTTTTCAAATTTATCAGTTGGATATAACACAGTTGCTGCGCTTCGCGTGTAACCGTTCTGTGTAAGTTGCAACGTGTCTCACAATAGCTGCATCTTTGCATCAATGTGTTGTGCTTGGTAAAGCAGTTGACATACACACCCATCCATCTTCTAGGAAATAGTGCCATCTGTCCTGCTAAATACAGTACAAACACAATTGCGCTTGGGGGAAAAGTCAATGTCATTCGCATATGGTAGTGACATATGTTCAACTTTTGGATCTTTAAAAAATACAAAGGAAGTAAGAGAATCTTAGATTGCTTTGAAAAGACAAAACGTTTGGCATTCTACTACACAATCTAGTGTAAATATCATGTTCTTTGCTCCTTTTATGAGAACGTCTTGGTTTCAAAGCCCTGGGTAAAATGCCAAACATAGCCCCACCCATCAAACCCTACAACATTGCAACCCCCTCCGTCTACGATGTACTCACAGACATCTAGTGTAAGGCATCGACCTTTAAAAACAGCTCACATTGTAGCCACACACCATATGTTTCCTACCTGAGAGTCTGAAGGCAAACATGACTTCTCAAACCTCACCCATACCCACTACATAATACACACAACAATGCACCCAGGTGGCCTTTAAGAAACCTTATTTTAAGGGCCGCATAGTGCTTTAATGTACTGTGCTCTTTGTCGGCTTGATGCATCAATGCAGCTCTGGTGAGTAGCTCGATTGGACTGCATTCGTGCATCATGCCGACCCTCTGTGAATGCATCAACCCCATAGGACCAGGATGATGCTTGAATAGAGCGAGCAGTGGCGCATTACTCGCCAGTGCTGCATTAATGCATTATAGTGACAAATGACATAGCACTTTGCAGGTCTTAAAGGGTTAAGAAACTCCAGGTGCTCTTGTCTGTGGATCCTCCCCCAGGGTCCCCGCCCCCTGTTTACCTGTACTAAGAACTGACACACTCAAGTCTCAGTGTGCTAAAGTTTACCTCCACCCCCTACTGTGTACTACAGAATTTATCAACCAAAAACAAATAGGCTAAAGTCTTCCATCATCCCATGATACCTCTGTGAACCCAGAGTTGACACAAGAGATTGCAGTGAGTGATAACATTGATACATTGTGTATATATGGTGTATAGCTAGAGTGATGTAGGTTCAGTATGGAACAGGGGTGTACGTGTGATGGTACATGCATATATTATGTATCATAATCTTTATGAATGGCATTTGTATTCATGATATTTGTGTATTATATTTTTCGTATTGTTGATATTTGATTGGAAACTGGAAATTAAAAATTTGCACAGAATTCCCAATGATATTTAGAATACAGGAAAAGACAAGAACTATATAAAAGATGAATGAAACACTATCCATGGAATTTTAACCCAATAGAGAGACAGGCAGAGGGACGGAAATATAGAGAGAGGGGAAACGAGGTAGAGAGGGGAGGAGTACAGAGAGGCAGAGGTGTGGGAGATACGGGGAGAATAGTAAGAGAGACAATTAAAACAGGACGAATGACACAGTTCTAATGACAATAACACCACACCCTGAGGCGTCAAACTCTACATACCTCGTGCATATTGTATCCTATAATAAAGTCCTCCTGCTCTCCTCCAGTCCAGACGTCGTAGAGTCCTTCATGGTGGCGGGTGGGTTCAGTAATCCCTCCTTAATGCTGAGTAGTGGACACCCTTAACCCTGCTGAGTGGCAGCTCCCACCTGCCGCTGTATGCCTCCTCCAGTACGGCCCACACACTACCTCCAGGTCCTTGTGTATTCTATAGTACCCTGCAGTCAGTCCCTGTAGACTGGGTGTTCCAAAGTACCTAGTTTGTCATGTAGTGATTTCCATGTAAATGGTCAGATGGCTAGGTGGGATTTACAGTTTCCAGATTGTAAAGGTTTGCTTGCAGAGTTGGTCAGTTGTATTCCATATCCACCTGAATTAAAGCTCCAAGTATGCCACAGTAGTAGGTCTCCCGTTTGTATATAATGTAGTGCGTCTAATGGATATCATGCATACATGGCATCAGTGGCCTATGACTATGTTAAAGGGCAGAACTCATGCTATCGCAGGTAAATATGGTCAACCCTACCCTAGCTGTATAGTCCACTTGAGTTAGTTACCTCCAAGGCATATGTCCATGTATCAGGTCTCCGTATAGGGGTGTAAATGGGTATCCTTACAGTACCGTTATAATAGATGAGATGGGTCTACACATGTAAGCACCCCTATCGTAAGTCCCTACAGAACGCAGGAGGTACATATGGCTATTGTGTATTCCTAATGCACCATATACTGGAATAAAGGCAGAGGCAATGTCCTGTGGTGTAGATAAGGGTAGGAGTAGTCCTTGTCTCCTGGAGCCCTGGAGGAGAACAGGTATTGTCCACACCTAATGTCCTGTATCAAAAGATAAGGGTAGAGCGTGTCCCTATGTTAAAGGATAAGGGTAGGGGTAAAGTACCCTATAACGGTCCTGTCCCCTCGGGTAGGATCCTACCTGAGTATAGGCATACGCACCTGAACAGGTGAGTCAGTGCGGTCCAGGTGGTTAGGTGATTAAAGGTGAGTCCTCCAGGTGGGTCCCAGTACTCAGGTACAGACTACCTGCATACAGGTGTATATGTCTATAGGTATGTGTAAAGGTAGACAATAGGTAGAAGGAGGAGGGATTCCTGTCACTCACTCACTCCCCCTGTACCACTGGTAGCACCCTGTATGGTACTACACCTACTGCCGCTCCACCTCCCGGGACACAACTGAACCTCCCCCACCACACACACAGTACCGTGCCCGCCGCAGGCACACACCCAGCCAACCAACTCACCTGCCAACCCCACACCCGGCCCACACCTACACACCCTCCCCCTAAACACCTACAACTTAACCCTTAAAGGACCGCAGAGTGTTTTATTGTGTTTGTACTTGGTCAAAAATGATACATGAATGCTGCCATGGCGAGGGACTTGCTACTGTTGTATTCAAGCGTCATGTCGACTGTACAAAGTTGATCCAATGTACAATCTTCAAGGGTCGACATGTTGCATGAATGTAGCCCTAACGATGAATGATAGTGTGCATTAACGAATTCAGCGGTCCTTAAAGGGTTGATAAAACTCGAGATCTGAGTCTTCATGATATGGGTGGTCAGCGACAAAATGGGGAAAGGCGAGGAAGAATGAGGGAGAGATGTCGAGAGAAGCCTTGGAGAGAAGGAGAAGGTGGGAAAGGGGATTCCAATCACATCGTGCATGCCAACTAATAATAGCATTATATAGTACTCTAAGGCTGGGTAAGTTTCATAATTGCCTCTTGGTGAATGCATTACCACTCCATCGATAGGCAGAGGCGAAAGGGGAGGAGGAAGAGGAGAACTGTACATGTAGTATTTTCTTAAAGAGAGGACAAACCATTAAAATTAAGATTCCCTACGATGTAAATCAATAAAGAGTCATCTCGGGAGTTGAACCTCAGCCTAAAATATAAATTGACCCCATATTGTCCATAGTATGCTGTTGGAATGGGGAGGTGGGGAGATCCCTAACTGTAATTTAAACCTACCATTGTTCATTAAGCCTTCAGGCATTTCAGTTTTACGTTGTGAGTGGGAGGTATGTGGAGCTTGGCTGGGGAAGGGGGGGGGGTTACAGTACAAATCCCCAAACCTTCAGCTTTCTCTCTCCCTGCACGTCCTTTTAACCCTTTAAGGACCTATTACTTTAATATGTTGTGTCCTTTGTCGTCATGATGCATGAATAAGCCATGACAAGTAACTCATCAGAGCTGCCATCGTGCATTATCCCTTGGAAGTGTACTAATGCTAGCTGTAGGATGCTTTACTGCAGTCATTGCGAGTCACTCGCCAAGCATTATTGACGCATCATGACGACGAGGGGCATGGGACATTGAAGCTTTATGCGGCCCTTAAAGGTTTAATACAGAGATAATCCCCTCAGCACCTGATGGTGGGGCTGCTGTGTGGATCCTCTACACCCCACCAGGTGGCGCTACGTTATGCAGCTAATCTGTAGTTAATCTGCCGCTAATCTGTTTGTGAGTAAGGCGGGAGGTATGTGTGGGAGTACAGTCAGTCCGAGAGTACTATTGATATAAATAAAGTAAATGGTTATAAATACTATACTATAGTAGTCAACGTCTCGAATTGCAATTATATCACAATCCGTATTGCCCACTGCCTATAGATGTTAATATTATCATGGTGTATCTGTTTGCCGTCATGCATGATCTGATGTTATGAATCAAAATAAATATATCTTATGCAAAATCAGAGCTAACATCATATGTGTTTTTTCAACAAGTTTTGTTTTTTTAAGATTAAGGAAAGTTTCATTGCTGTGTATGTGTGTTAATACAACGGTATGTACATCGAGAGTAAAATGTTCTCAAATAAAATTCACTTCTAGATGAGGTTGGTGGTGTTGAAAATTGAATAGGAAGATGTGATTTCTGTTTGAGAGGTGTACTGTATTATAACGGGGGGGGGGGGGCGGCATGCGGCGCCCGTTTGATGCTGAATAATCTGCACGCGGCTCCCGCTAACGTTATAAATGGCGTCAAAAGCTGCCAAGCTGCAAAAGCGTCCCCGGCGGTGTAAGGAGTTTGTAACAGTACAAACTAGACACGACCACAGCGTGTATATCACATCTAAACAATGGAGTATATTTACAGAGACAACACTACCCAGCCAACACACCCAAATGGGCCCCATATGGGCGTGTCCCTGGGCACCATGGGCTAGCCCATATCTGGGTGTTAACTGGTAATTGTCTGGGCTTCCAGATGGGGCCCATCTGGGCTCAGCCCAGAATATCAACATGTTATGTTTGCACTGCAAATCCTTCAATTCATACTCTTTTCTGAAAATATTCAATTAATTCACATTTTAAATTGACATTATATGCCTTTTTGTAAAAGTGGGTTTCATCTGGGTTGGAAATGGGCAAACTTGGCAAAGGTATCCCTGGGTTTCCCATGGGCTCAGCATGGGCAGCCAGATAGGGCCCAGGTGGGTGGAGCCCATGTACTGAACTTAGTTTTTAATGGATATCTTGCATTGCAGATATTTTAATTTATCCTCACTTGTACCTTTTTTCTAGAAAATACAAGTTCAAATTATTTTTCTCAAGCTATTGTAACGGGTTGACTATAAAGTCTAACTGTTATTGTTGTATATCTATTGTATGTTGTATGATGTAAGACAACACGGTTCTATTGTGTTTGGTGGCTGTTTTATTCATCTAGCTAGTGTCGTCGGTTCGTTACATATACCGACTCCTCTGGTTCGGTTATCTATACGGTGGTGTACCGGTACCACCTTCGGTTACCGTCGGTGGTTGTTACATAATCATTTTTACATAACTAAGCCTGGCGGGTGGCGCTGCTAGTGCGGTCACGTGGCTACGCAGCGCTGTGTGTAAGACGGCTGCTTCCCCATTGGAAGTCAGTCAGGTTTGGGACTGTCGTGACATGACCACCCTGTGCTCACGGGCTTAACTCTATGCTATAGGGTTGCCCACTGTATTATATATCTGTTCTGATCTTGTATATCCGCTGGTTATACTTGTACTATAATACCCAAGAGTTACCTTTACAATAAAGTCGCCGTATATTAAAGTCTAATTTACCTTGTCTGGTTTTTGTACTCAAGTGTTACATACGTAGTAAGAGACCAACTACATTGGTGCCGTGACCACTTGATCGAACCGACCATTGATAGGGTATTAAATAGACTTACAGTATATGGATTACCTATACGATTTTGTCAGCTCGTTCAGCGGCAGGACTAAAACCCCTGCTGAGGAACGTGAGGAAGCCGTACAGAATGTACGCTTCTTCACAGGCAAATCCAATAGGCGGGAGAGCCGGGCAGCCTTGGAGGTGCCCGGGGACGACCTCTCCCAAGAAGCAATAGGTGATCCTATTGTGGAAGCCTTTACCAAAGGAGAGGATGGGGAGCAATCTCCGATCCCGGGACCCTTTGATATAAGCTCCAGGAGATCGTTGGACTCCCTTTCCACGAATCTTTTCTGTCCTGAGGGTCAGAAAATACCGGGTAGAGAGCCTAAAACTCTCGGCCCAGCTGCCTTCGGTTCTACACCGACGGTAGCAGATCCTTCATTAGATCCAGACACGTCGGTTTTCACTGATGGTGCCACTCCTACACCGAACGGTATGGGGGGTGGCGGGCTATCAAAGAAGACTAATGTGGCAACAGAAGCTCCTGGTAAGGGGTACCCGCCAGCAGTAGATGAGCCATCCAGTTTACCACTGGATGGGGACCTACTAGCTGCCATGGGTATCCCCACCAGGAAAACTGAGTTGCATGAGCTCGCGGAAGCCCGGAGGGAACTTGCTTCCATCAATCAAACTAGGAAGTTATTCCTAAGGGAGGTTGATGAGAAGAAAAAGTTCCTACTGGAACTCCAGAACGAGATGGCTTCCCACAAGGTGGAGGTTGACAAACTTTTGCACCAGAGGGTGTCCGGCGAATGTGAGGTTGCAAGCTTAACTTCCTTGGGAAAGGATTTGAGCACGCAGCTCCACTTAGCCAGACAGGACCTCGCAAGCTTAAGGCAAGTCAATCAGGACCTGAAGACGAAGTCGGAGAAAGTACCACCACCTTCCACGGTGGTACCTCCAGTCATACCCGTACCCAGTGTGTACACGACAGTGACACCTTCAAGTGTCCCGCCGATAGTACACACCACGGTAACAGGTATGACACCTCAGATGGGGGCTAGCTATCTACAGACTCCGGTCTGTGGTGGCGCCTTTGGAGGCACGGCAACACCTCCAGGGTACACCCACCCATCTACTGGTTCAACGACGTTGAATCAGCAGCAGACCATGGTCTCAGTTCCAGTACCGAAACCCAGAGCTAGACAAGGCTTAACGCCTGTCCAGCGGGCTAAGTACGACCGGAACCCGGCTATTGAGAAGCTGGGGACAGACATCGTCCCGCGGGACATCGATGAACTGGATGAACGGTATGCTCCTTTCAACTTTGGGGAGATCAAACATCCTGATGCAGCCCGTCAAAAGGCCATCGATATTCCGCCTTTCACAGGGTCGCCACCCTGGAGAAAGTACAAAGTCCGGTTCAAGGCTATTGTGGAGAGCAATCGCTGGAACAATCAGCAAGCGCTGGTTGCTCTGAAGCAAGCACTCTGCAACGGGCCAGGTGAACCAGCCCTTTTGGCGTTCGAGAGGGTGAAGATCAAGACATTGAGCTCACTTGAAGAAACAGCTGAATGGGCGATTGGGAAGATTGGTGAGCATGACCCAAGGACTCAGCTGCTCAAACGTGTCCAACGCAAGGACGAGCATCTGAGATCCTACGGATTTGCTCTACAAGAACTGATATCCGAGTGTTATCAGGGATGTAGACCTGACACCCCCACTGTCATCCAGGAGTTAACCTCCAGGTTTGTCAATGGAGTCAGAGACACCAATCTCCAGGCATATCTGCGGGAGAAATGGCAGCCGGACTTATCTCTAGCTGACCTTTTTGACCATGCAGATGTGTATGACACCAAACAGGCTGTTTTTCCTAGTGGAGGAGTGTCGGCAGCTCCATCTGTAGCCCCGAAAGGAGCTCAGGTGGTAGAGGCCGCCACAAAACCACCTAAGAAAAAACAGCCCGCCTCTGAGGAGGTGGCGGCAGTAATGCCTGACAGGGACATGGAAAAGATGATTGAGGGTTTGTTGCGGAAGCACTTGGAAAAGAGCTCTGCGTCCACTTCTGATTCTGGATCTGGAAAGAGAAGGAAAAAGAAGAAAAAGGACACGAAACCTCAGCCATGTAGACGCTGTCAGAAGATGGGTCATTGGGCTAGCGAATGCAAAGCCCCTGCACCCATCGCTGCTAAAACCGAAAAGGAGACGGAAAACTGAATGGGGCCCATCCTCTTGGCAAGGATGGCGCCCCCACAGTTAGCCATGCCTGTAAGGGATTAGTAGACGGTGTTAACTCTTCCATGAACCAAGGCCGCGCAGAGGCAGAAGGGTCTGTACAACCTGTAAGCGTCTGGCAAGGCGGGGCTGGCAAGGACGAACGGAATCCGGAGGATTCTGTAGTCGCTGGCTTAGAGGAGTCTTGGTTAGAATCAATTGCCCAGAGCAGTGTGATTCAAGACTCCCCGAGCGACCCATGTTGGGATTATCTCCTGACAAAAGGGGTTGCTATGGATGGAGGGGGAAGCCCGATGCTGACCTCTGAGTGTGTCCCTTTACGGGGACAGCGTTGGTACCTGAGTCTGGTTATTTCCGGGACGCGTGGTGAATTTTTGGTCGACACGGGTGCATCTCACACCTTGGTCGATCGTAAATTCATGGCCCGTCTTTGCAACCAGCCCGAAGCTCCGCTACTGGGAGTAAAGGCTCGGACTGCTACGGGAGATAGTATGCAGACTTATGGCAGAACTGTAAAACCTATGTTGGTTGATGGCAAGACATACTGGATATGTCCAACCATCACCGACATCACTGATGATGGCATACTGGGGATGGACTTTGCTGCTCTTTACGGGGTAACAATGAACACCGCAACGGGCCGACTTCAGATTAAACATCCTTATAAACAATCTGTACAGTGCGTTTTAAGGAATGGCTCTTCTGTGGCGTCAGTGGCACAAGACACAAAGTTGGCAGCAGGACATGTATCTGATGTCCTAGTCAGCTGCGTGGGAGTGCAGGCCAAACGGCCGGGAATGTTTGAACCAGAAGATCAAAAGCTCTCTGAGTTAGGTCTTGCTGGCTATCATACTTACCTGGCCAACGCTCGTTGGGGGGTGATACCGATTTGTAACTCGAGTAGTAGAGAAATCACTCTACGAAAGGGGACGCCTATTGGTAACACCACGCGAGCATATGGGGTAGACTCACTAACTACGGACTTTGTGGAAGTAGGTGTGGTGGCGGGAGACTCCTCCCACGAAGAGGCTCTAGCTAAATCCAACCTACCGAAACATTTAAGGTCCCTGTTGTGTGAGTCACACCTCACAACCCTAGAGAGCGAAATGGTGGCAAATGAGCTGTCGGAGTTATCTGACGCCTTTGCGCAACCAGGAGATCCTCTAGGGCGTACCAATACGGTACAACACCGGGTTGACACTGGGGACGCGCTTCCCAGTAGAATCCCCTACCGTCGGTTACCCATGGCTAAAAAAAGTGCTATGGAGGCTGAGGTAGAAAAGATGTTGGATGAAGATGTGATTCAACCTAGTGAGAGTCCATGGTCAAGTCCTGTGGTGATGGTCACCAAAAAGGATGGCTCCTGTCGATTTTGCATCGACTATAGGAAGTTGAACGGACTCACTAGGAAGAATGCATATCCTCTACCTCGGATAGATGAATGTGTGGAATCTCTGGGTGGGGCGAAATGGTTCTGTACACTAGATTTACAATCTGGTTATTGGCAGATCGGCATGGACCCCCGGGACCGAGAAAAAACCGCATTTTCTACCCATATGGGACTATTTGAGTTCAACGTCATGCCATTCGGGCTATGCAATGCCCCGGCAACCTTCGAGGCAATGATGGAAACCATGTTACGGGGTTTACTTTGGAAAAAGTGCCTAGTATACTTGGACGACATCATCGTCTTCGGTGGTTCTGTGGAGGAAACTCTACAGAACCTCCAAGCTGTGCTGAAACGCATCTTATCATATGGTCTGAAATTGAAACCTTCAAAGTGCAAGCTTTTTAGGAAGTCAGTTGAATACCTAGGTAGAATTGTTTCTGAACATGGCATCATGGCTGATCCTCATAAGATCGAAGTGGTACAGAACTGGCCTCGTCCGATGGACACGAAGGAGATACGCTCTTTCATCGGGTTTTGTTCATACTACAGAGATTTTATACCTGGATTCTCGAGAGTCGCAGCTCCCTTACAAGAGCTGATGATTGGAGAGAAGAAGGCTAAGGCTAAAATAGTCTGGTCTCCAGCCGCAGAACAGTCTTTCAGTGAGTTAAAGAGACTCTTCTTAGAAACACCTGTTTTGCACTACCCTGCACCTGTTGGTAAGTTCATCTTGGACACTGATGCTTCTAATACAAGTATTGGTGCTGCCCTGTCGCAGATCCAGGATGGGCGAGAAGTGCCGCTGGCATTTTCGTCCAACAGTCTAAGCAAAACACAACGTAACTACTGCACAACCAAGCGTGAACTCTTGGCAGTGGTGGTTTACACAAAAAAGTACAGACATTTCCTATATGGTGGGAATTATCTCGTACGGACGGATCATTCATCTCTGCAGTGGCTCCTTAACTTCAAGGACGCTGAGGGGATGATGGGTAGATGGTTGAACCACCTCTCTGAGTTTGGCATGACGAATGAGCATATCATACACAGGAGTGGAGTAGATCATGTGAATGCGGACAGCTTGTCCCGCTATCCTATCCGGAACTGTCACCGTGTAGACTGCCGAGACTGTGGGTCTCACAATGCAGTGATTGCGTCTGTGGGTGCGAAAGTTCCTAACTGGACGTTAAATCACTTGAAGGATGAGCAGCTTGCAGATCCAGCTATTTCGAGGGTGTACTCCTTGAAGTTGTTGGGCCTGTCCAAGCCTGTTCGCCCCGCACTTTCGCTGGAATGTAAAGAAGTTAGACAACTGTTAGCTCAGTGGGATAATCTTTTTATACGGAACAGTGTATTGTGCCGCTGGAGGGTGCAACCTGGCAGGAAGAGAACAGCTCAGTCTGTAGTGCCTTTGTCACTCAGACTACAGTTGCTCAATTACTGTCATGGCCACCGAACTTCAGCACACTTTGGCAGACAACGGACTGAGGCAAAGATTAAGAGTAGATATTACTGGCCTGGTATGACTTTGGACATACGGCGTTGGGTGAGACAATGTCCCCAATGCTGTTTATCAAAGCCTGGACCTGGTATTGGTAAACTACCTCTAAGTCAAGAGCTATTCGGTGTTCGATTTGCCCGGATCGCTGTTGATATCATTAGTGGTTTCAACACGACCCCCCGTGGGAATACCTGTATGATGGTGGTACAGGACTACTATACCAAGTATGTCCAAGTATATCCGTTGGTAAATCATACAGCTGTTACCTGCGCAGAAGCACTTTTCGAGAATTGGATCCTCACGTGGGGAGGTCCTTTAATGCTTCACTCCGACCAGGGTCGGGAGTTTGAATCTCGACTGTGGGCAGAACTGTGTAGTAAAATACACATCTGCAAGACGCATACGAACCCCTACCGACCTCAATCGGATGGTATGGTGGAACGTTTCAATCGGACGTTGATCCAATGTCTCACGACAATGGTTAATGAGCACCGGGATGATTGGGATGAGCACGCTCGCTATATCTCCCATGCTTACAATGCTACCGAACATGCGTCGACGGGCTGTACGCCTAATATGCTCGTAATGGGTGAAGACATAGTCATGCCTAGTGACATGGTCTATGGAGTGCAGGGACACCAGCTCGAGCAACCCTGCACAGTGATGTTTGTTGAGTCACTTCGACAATCATTACGCGAGTCCTATGGAGTAGTAAGGGACAACTTGGAAAAATCTGCTAGTTTGCAGAAGGTGGGCTATGACACGGGCCTTAAACTCCGCCAATTCAAGGTGGGGGATAAGGTCGCGAGATTTAGCACACCAAATTCCAAAGTCAAGACCCTGTACTCCTGGGATGGTCCGCATACGGTTACTATGGTGGTTAGTGAAACTACTGTAGTAATACGGTTGCAAAAAGGGACTCTCACTAAATCACATGTGGCTAGACTCCGACCTTGGTATGGAGTTCCATATATAGATGACGGTGAAGATTCCCTCGGTGCTGGTCGAGTACCAGCACCAACCGACCCTGCGCTACCGAAGATACCGAAGGCAGGACCAACGGTCATACCGTCGGTACCGACGGTAGCGCGCCGAAGGGGTCGTCCTAGGAAATTACCGATTGAACCACAGTCGTGTGTTACCGAGCCCAAGCGCGGTAGGCCTCGTAAAAAAGGGTCAGCTGTGCGTAAAGGACTAACCGTAGGCACCGGTAAACAAAGCAAGGTGATACCTCCGGTGTCATCATTGCTGGACATACCGGTACAAGGTCTACGGAGGAGCACACGTGTCAGAGAGCGAGATAAAATTGTGTAAACATTTTTTTTCTTACCTTGTTGACGACATTTAGCTGCTGGCTTGATTAAATTTCCCTGGACAGTTCCGTACTGGGCCGGTGGTCATTGGCCCGGTACTCGATCACCAAAACACAACGAGAAGAGACGGGTTATCCGGTGTGGTTATCCGTTGGAGGTAGAAAAGCACGTGTTCAGGGCGGGTGGCTGGCTTTGCCGATTAGTTCTAAGTATGGGATTAGTTTTGACCACATATTGCTTAGCAACACGCTGCTGTGTATATCCTCTAATGCCGGTATATCATTCCCGGGTTATCCGGTGGCTCCGCCACGAAAATTGTAAACAACAGTGAGAGTTCCCACCGTCGGATATGCCAGACGTGGGAAGGGCGCTGCCCGCGTCACCTGATCGATTTCTCCCGCCAAATGAGCCGTGAGAAATTGGGTCACCTCGGCGCGTCTTCGGGGCGCGACCCCTGATTGGCTGAGAAGCCGGTCAAGGGGCGGGGTCACGGGGGACGGGTGGGGTATATAAGCCCCACAGGCGGCCAGGCTTCTTCAGATCAACACGTTTGCCCGTAGGGTAGCGTGTTGGTCAGTGGTGCCTAGGTCTGCCCGGCAGTACCTACACTATTGTTTACTAGCTGTGCTACTAAATGCTCGGGTGAGTGAACCGTGAGGTTCACCTACGCCTGAGCTAACAGTATGGCAGCCCGTGTAGATGGCAAATGCACGGCCCCGGAGAAGGCTGAGGCCTCCGATGGGGAAGACCGAGTTCTCGAGTCTGACACGGAAATGGACACTACCGGTGCTCCAACCGTCGGTCAAGGCTCGGCTTCGGTACCAACTGAACCTAACCCTGAGGGGTCGGGTGATGTTGTTCCGAAGACAGAACCTGGTCTGGGTGGTAGTAATACCAACCAGGAGGAGAACCCTGCAGGGGGATCTTCTCCGAAACCCGCCGGTGTATTGGCACAAGAACCGACGGTCCCGGATGGTGATTCATCAGACGGGTCCACGGTTCGTGCTAAGACCAAACGGAAGCGGAAGCGTAAGAGGAGGATTGCATCTTCCCCTGAGACTCCTGCTACCGAAGAGGTCGCACCGACTGAGGCAGATAGACTCAAAGCTGTTGCTGATAGACTGTCCAAGGCGGAAGCCGAGGGATGGTCTGTCGCAGAGAGCAGAGCCAATCGACGCCTCCGCGCCAAGGCAGCGCATGTCCGTCTAAACCTGTGTCTCCGTGATGATGACCGGGAGAACCTGAGCCTTTCTGATTTAATTCAGGAAAATGGCAAAATGGCTCTTCCTGCACCTCACACGACCGAGGGTTCAGACGACGAAGACTGGTTGACAGGTGATTCCCATCCCATTGACTGGTACCTCGTGTACCTCAGGGCAGTGTTGGACGGGAATAAACCTAACATCCATAGGTCATGCCGCCCCAAGCTGAAATATGCTTGGAAGAACTACGTGCCAGGGGATCCCTGCCCGTACGTTCGCTGTCAGCGCCTGAAAGGGACTGCGACAGCAGCAAAACGGTGGCCAAACCTGTTCAAGTTTGCCCGTCATTTGGTAGAGAAGCACATGAATGTGCGTCCCTACTTGTACTGTGTGAGTGGGAGTACGAGTACTTCCTGCCCTGAGTACAGTGACGGGGAACTATTCCGTAGCCAACGGAGATCTGGTTTGGTAAGGCATCTTTGCGACAATAAGGGCGTGCACAAGCGCACTATTAGTCGTGGAGTTGAGGCTGCACTGAAGGTTTGGGGGTGCCACAAACGTGTAGGGAATCTACAGTTTAAGTGGCGAACCAACAAACTTAAACAGTGGAACTACCTCACGGAGGCTGACTGGGAGAGGTTGTGTAAGGGCGCCAAGTGCGAACAAACCGACCTCGGACCAGATACAGAAGCTCCGATGCCCACTGTCAAGAAGGATACCCCTCCTAAGAAGAAAAATCTAAAAAGGGGCCGCCAGTCATCCAAAGATGATACCAAAGGTGGACGTGACCGTTCCCGCAGTGAACCTGCGAAGAAACGTGTCGCCACCGCCACGGTAACATCTGAGGTCGACCGTAGCCAAACCGTCGGTACCGTCACGGTATCTTCGGTTGCATTGCCCCCGGTTGCTGATCAACTGCCCAGGCAGGAGAGACAGAGACTGGGTAATGCACTGGCTATTGTTCAGAACTCTTTGGGTGACGAGCAGGCGGGTCAAGTCGCTGCTGACTATGTCAAGCAGTACAAGTGGAGTCAGAAGCAAAAGAAAGCTTCAGCCCCACAGGAGAGTGTCTCACCTGTCAGTGACGCTGAACAGGTAGAGGTACAACAGCCGGATGGGGCGTCAGCCCAGCCGACTGCTCCAACCCAGCACGGAGCAACCTCTAACCCCGTAAGGGATGACGAGGTGACTCCAGTACCTGAGCACAGGGCTGTTGACGAAGGGCTAGCAGGGTTACCTGTGTTGCCTGGAGATGGTCCTGCTTATGACTCTGGATTCTCTGACACTCTGGTCCCCGGATTTGAGTGCTACAGAGCTAAGATGGCTGAAAACGCAAGTAAGCTACTCCAGTTTCAGGTTTCTTTCTTGGAGAAGTCCTACTTTGAGCAGTACAAGTTGCTCAGAGAACAGGCTATCCGGGAAGGGAAAGCTTGGGTTGCTGAACGCACCAGAGTCCTTGCCGAGCGTGAGGCGAGTCTGGAGCAAGATCATGCCCTCTGGAGGGCTACGATCGAACAGCTCGAATCAAGGTTGACAACTTGTGACGCCAAGTTCTTCCGGCAGTTCGGGCTAAAGCTGACAGAGTGGGAGAGAACTGGTTTTCCAGATCTCCAGTCCAGGTTGGGGCTTGCCGCAAGGCCTGCTCCTCCTGTGACCCCGGTACTATCAGTACACCCACCTAGGTATGAGATGCCATTTTCTTTCATGGCACAATCTACCCGGGTGGTCAGTGGCGGGGAGCCTACTGCGGCGCCGAGTACCCTCTCGGTAGCCCCAGGTGGAGCCCTTCCTCTCCAGGTGGAGGCTGCTGTGGTTTACACCACGGAGGCCCCTCCTGGAGGAAGTCCTGATGGGGAAGGAAAGCCATCCGGCGGTGTCCCTATGGACACCTAAGGTTGGTCCCCCGTCAGGCCCTCTGGGGTGCACTGTTCCGCCCCTCGGAGGTAAAACTAAACCATCGACGCAGCTACACGCCCCTGGACAACCAAAAGCAGACCGACGGTGCTGTCGTGACTTAACTGAGTCTCTACTGCCACCACACTGGAAGCAGCCTGATGTCTTCAACCGTGGTTTACTACTAAGCCACAACCGTCGGTGCTCTACTACTGTCCAGGGCTCCTGATCCTGTGGTCACATTCTACTATTGTGACCTATGAACTATTATATGGATCATCCTCCTGTGATAATTATTTATAGGGAGGCACGGACCTACCTTTTTATATTTATATTTCACAAGAGATGGAAGTACTATACCGGTACTGGACTCTATCCATCTCTACCACCATAAACTGCTAGGTACTGGAGTACCGCCCCTAATAAGGATGACGATCTATCCCACCTTATTTAGGATACGCTATTATGGATTTTTATATATAAACTTTTCTACGCCAAAGGAAGTGGGAACTGCTATAGTTCCAATTATAAAACTTTTCTTCGCCAAAGGAAGTGAGAGCTATTATAGTTCTATTATTTATATATAAGGACACTAACTCCACACGGATTCGCACCATTGCTGAATGAAGTAGGTGATGTGTTGAGTTTCCAAGGTGGTTATTTGGTGCCTTTACTTTTAACTGATACTAGTCGAGGACTATCAGTTGGACAGTTTTTATATCATGTGCCTACGGGACTATGGTTTGATACCAAAGACTATATTGTTGATATAAACTGTTATATACATGTTAACCTGGTTGTTCATGTATGTATGCCTGTTGTTACTATGAGTAGAAATGTTACTTGTTGATAAATAGATATACGTGGTATATAATGTATCCAAGAGGTATTATTATTATAAAACCAACCCTTCCTACATTCTAAAGGGGGGTAGTGTAACGGGTTGACTATAAAGTCTAACTGTTATTGTTGTATATCTATTGTATGTTGTATGATGTAAGACAACACGGTTCTATTGTGTTTGGTGGCTGTTTTATTCATCTAGCTAGTGTCGTCGGTTCGTTACATATACCGACTCCTCTGGTTCGGTTATCTATACGGTGGTGTACCGGTACCACCTTCGGTTACCGTCGGTGGTTGTTACATAATCATTTTTACATAACTAAGCCTGGCGGGTGGCGCTGCTAGTGCGGTCACGTGGCTACGCAGCGCTGTGTGTAAGACGGCTGCTTCCCCATTGGAAGTCAGTCAGGTTTGGGACTGTCGTGACATGACCACCCTGTGCTCACGGGCTTAACTCTATGCTATAGGGTTGCCCACTGTATTATATATCTGTTCTGATCTTGTATATCCGCTGGTTATACTTGTACTATAATACCCAAGAGTTACCTTTACAATAAAGTCGCCGTATATTAAAGTCTAATTTACCTTGTCTGGTTTTTGTACTCAAGTGTTACATACGTAGTAAGAGACCAACTACACTATGTTGTCTACCTGGGTTTCATCTGGGCTAGAGCTGGGCTAAGTGGGCTGAGGTCTGCATGGGTTTTCCATGGGCTTGGTGTGGGCTGCCAGGTGGGCCCCATGTGGGCCCACCCATCAACTTCATTTTCTGGGCTAATTCTACCAACACAACTTTCATGATTACGTTTCAAAGACCTCTCCCCAAAAGAGTGGGGTTCACCTGGGCTAGGCCTGGGCTAAGTGGGCAAGTATTGTTCCTGAGCTTACCACTAGATGTCATCATTGAGAGCACATGGGATTTGAAATCCTATAGACATTTTCTTGTCTTCATTACAGTGAGCCATTAATTCACAATTCCTTTAAAACCATTGAAATGATGCAGTTTTCACATTATGTTCATATTATACGAAATTGTCTACACTAGTTTGCACACAAATAGAGAAACGAGGAGCATTCTGATACTGACACCTTTCCCCGGGATATGATCATAGTACATAATCCCAGGGCTCCCTCAGGTATCACTATCAGACTCACAGGAACTCTGACTGTGTCAACCAATGTGATCAGAGTTGTACTTAATCAAATGATGTATTTTGCTTCTCCTCCCTAAATGAAGGGAAGAGATGACACTAAATGCAGATAAATTAATTGACCCACTTGAATACTTGTTGGTAACTACTCTTAACATGTATGGTCATCAACTACATAACAACTAAGCTTTAGGTAAAGAAAATGTTGTGACTGTGCCCCCAGCCCCCACCCCCACCCCCAATTATGTGTTCCCCAAATAAAGGAGCCCACCTGGGTCCCACTTAGATCTGAACAGGGCCAGCCCACTTCAAACCTTGGGCAAGCCCTTCTGGGCCCCACCTGATAGCCCCGGTCAAAACGAAGCGGGCCCCAGATGGGCAGCCCATAAGGGCCCCATGAGGCAGCCCATCTGTGACCCATCTAGGGCCCACTAGGGTGTGTTGGCTGGGTAGGATTTGATTATGTTTATCATGTATAAGCCCCAGTATGTCGGATATAGCATGTAGTCGTCCATATAAAAATCCCACTAAAAGGTTAGAAGGTAGAAAGACGAACAATTACCCCTTTTTCTTTAAACGCTGTATAGGAAAAGTCAATGGTACCAAAATAAGATGCCATATTTCAGGTTCATTAACTTTAAATAATGTCTCATGAATATTGCGTGTTTTAAAGGATGATATCGTTCGCTCCAAGTGACATACACATGCAGTACGTTTATAAACGGATAATGGAAAGCTAAAATTGTAACATTATATTGACATAATGAACATGGCATATACGCAAGGACACATAATTGTATTGGCATCCATATCGGCTATAAACGACTGTATTTAAATGTATGACCTTCAGTATCTGTTCAGACATATAAGTACATCTATTGCCAGTTGCGTGTAACCTACCCTGACATAAAGGGGAATCACCGTCCGAGTATGTCCATTATCTATTAGTGTCTATAGTATACAAGAGAAGCTTGTTTTATGAATCATAATCTTGGTGCTATGTTTAACCCTTTAAATGCTTTAATACACCATACCCTTTTGTCACCATGATGCATTTATAAATGCAGCACTGGCAAGTTCTCCAGCACTGCATTCATCCATCATATCGACTCTGTGGGGGCTGATGCACTTGACATAATGCAGTAGTAACTCGTCGGTGATGTATTTGTGCATCATAACGATCAATGAACATGACACCTTGGGACATTACGTGGCCATTAAATGGTTAGCATTCCTTGCCGGAGATTGTCGCAGAAATAGGTTACAATTGTTAAGATGCCAAGCGGAGCACTGTCTGACAGGTGCATCTGGCAGGGCAGCCAACAGGACCCCACCACCTCAGTACCACAAGAGGACAGCACCCCTAACCTACCCCTTAACGGCCGCATGGTACTCCTATGTGCTACATATCATACCGCAATAATACATGAATGCAGCCTTGGTGAGTAACTCGCCACGGCTGCACTCATGCATCATACCGACACTACATGCGGGAGTGTATTCATGCTGTAGGGTCGTCATGATGCATGAATGCAGTCCTGGCGTGGCGTGCGTCATGATGACACATCGGAATGATTCATTACATCAATATGTGCCCCATAAAGGAACATGCCACACCTTTCTATATGACCCGCACCTACCATCTCAAGGTAGCACGCAAGACACATATTTCTACCTGATTGATTTCATTTACGGATCGAGGAGAAAAGAGTCGGGTGTATGGTGAAGGATGTAAGTAAGGACAGAAGGTGCATCTGTCCGCGTGCTGAACACGACAGGACCCCTGTGAGGCCCCTATCCCTCAAAAGGCCCCTATCCCTCAAATATTTGTAGGATAGGGGCCGTTTGAGACTTAGGGCCCACCTCAGGTCCCTATATAGCAAAAAGTCCCTATCCCACAAGATTTTGAGACATAGGGACCACATTTAAACTGCCCCTATCTCACAAATATTTGTAGGATAGGGGCCATTTGAGGGATAGGGACATTTTTGTAATGATTTCTATGACTATTTCTTGTTTCTGCAGCAAGGAAGTATGCCTCACAATAAGTTAAGGGTACCTTCTTGGGTTAATATCCATAGCCTGCAGACTGATACCTGTTATCACTGTGTACACTCTAAAACCATGATGAGGTATTTTCCAACCTAAAATGCTCTGAGAACCCACACCCCCTCCCCCTCCTCCTGCCTGTTCCGACCACAGTATGTTGATATCAACCAGATGGTCAGTCACTTGGAGTGGGGACGGAGCGTTGATATATGACCACCAGGGCAGTTTGGTAAGATGACAAGGGGGGGGGGGCAACAAGTGACAATAAACATGCACAGTGGGTCTGGACCCCGGGGTTTGGACAGAATGTGCCACTGCCTTAATGTACCACTGTCTGACTGTACAGGTCTGGTCGTGCAAATGGTGCATTGCGACCACTGCACGACCACTGCATGACCACCTTGGTAGTATATAGTGACTGGTACATTGTGACAGCGATACATTCCCCATAGGATTCGAGGACAGCTTTCACAGACCTCAGCCAGTCTAGCCCCTCCCGTTTCCCTTATGTCAGACCATTTTGAGGGATAGGGACATGGAAAAAATATTTGTGGCTTTGGGACTTCACATGGGCCCTATGTCTCAAACCGTTTTGAGGGATAGGGGCTGTTTGGCATATAGGGACTTCACCTGGTCCCTATCCCTCAAACGGACCAATTTTGAGGGATAGGGGCCTTTTGAGGGATAGGGGCCTCACAACCCCTCCCCCTACTCCACAATATACCACATCTACCACATCTACCACACTGACAACACCCCAGGACAATGTGGGAGCCCACCAGGAACTTAAACAATAGCCTAATGCTCCAAGGCGCCATGTCCAGTTATTTTCATGACCAACAAGACGCCACAACTCGTCAATATTGTATTAACCACGATGGTCTAGGAGCACATGACATCAAGGCATCGTGCCCACCACTCACGTGTGTATCAACTCCATAGGGTGGGTATGATGCATTAATGTGGCACCAATGGACGGGTTACTCTCCAGATCTGCATTCATGCAACATATCAAAAGGGATAGGAAGGAACCGTGGGCGGATCCATGGGCAATGGTCCTGGGGGGTCCGAGTCACCCTCATCCCCCCGCCCGCCCCATTTTCTTTTTATTAAAAAGTAAACAAATTTCTTATGACATCTGCCACGACAATTGTCTGTGCTTTGTTGTTTAGTGGATCCCCCCCCCCCCTATTTAAAAAAAACTCATATTGGTCTGCCCCTGAGGACTATATCAATGGGTATACCTCTAGTTTGTTCGCCATCCCATCCAGTCCTGCTCTTCTTACAATATGTCGTATTGACACCAGACAGAACTAACTACTGACACAGCCGACAGTCAGAGAGGGGGCAAAAGGGCAACAGAAAATAAAGGCGGTGTCGGGGGAAGTTTTGTGATTTGGTCAGTCCTGTGGTTAGACCCCTCCGGCGTCAAACGGGGCAGTTAACACTTGAAGGGCTACATGCCGATTTAATGTGCAATGCCTTTGGTTTTCATAATGCATGAATGCAGCCATGGTGATCATTCATGCATGTATCATGTTGACCCTTTATGAAGGAGTGTATCAACTCCATAGAGTCAGTATGCTGCATAATAGCAGTCCTGCCGAGTCGACTCGCCAGGACTGCTATTATGCATCATAACAACCAAGGACATAGCCCATAGAACCACTCTGCGGCCCTTGAAGGGTTCAAAGGAGAAAATCGCCATAAGGGTTTTCTGATTAGACTGCTCGTGCCAACCAATTTGCGAACCAATCTTCTCTTCCTTCTCAGATGTGGGAGCAGTGGGGGACTTGTTTATCACTCTTTGAGTTGTTTTTGTTCTTGGTGCATTATATCTCTGCCCCAACCTATAAGAGTTCATATAGAAAGGACATAAGTTTGAATATTTTAGATATAATGAGTGGCTGAGTTCTTCTAAGAAAGTATAACGGTATAATAATTGGCTGTGCTTGTATTATCTTCAGATATCAAATATTATATATCTATTTCCATTTTTCCTTTCTTTTCTGACCAGCAGGGTACCCTTTTCTACAATACAGCATTATAATGATCTTTATGAATTGTCACAAATGTTGGGGTTTGATGGCATTCAAATACAAGATAATATAGGTGTTCTCAAAGAAAAACATCACCAAGCACTGACTTACAGCAACGATCCTGTAGCAATACCATAAGGGCCATTTCCCACGTTTTATTTTCTTGGAATGATTTCATTGGCATCATTCTATTTGGGATACCATTTCTTTTAGTGCAAACTTGAAACTATGAACGGGAGAGTTTTAGGTTGGGTCAGATTCACACCAGAAGAGCATACTGAGAGGACTACAGTACACCTTATCCATATGTCCTAGGTATTGTGTTCTGTGAGAGTGGGGGGGGGGGGGGGTGAGGGGGTGGGGGTACTTTGTGTGGGTGATGGCTTGTCCTGAGCCCTGTCCCACTGTGAGGGGAGGATGCCACAAACAGAACCGAGCTGTTAAGTCGGCATAGGTTAGTAGACAGGTGGATGGAGGCCTCATTCAGGGCGACATGACATCTTGCCTTATGTCCCTTTGTGACTGTACAAGATGGGGGAATAGGAGAGGTGATGGGGTACAATGAGCAAGAAATGACTGTCTATGTATAGTTGGGTCCTGGGAGGTATTATTATGGGTACAAAGCCCAGGAGGGCGAGGGGAGCATTTCTTAGTGAGTTAAGACTATGCAGATATATGAAATGTAAGGTATACAATGAGGGGAAAAAATGACTACGCAGCAGAAAAAGCAGGAACAGGGATATGATTTTTTTAGCTTTAAAGTCACCAACACTTATTATAAGCTATGCATTTTTGGTAGGGGCGGGGGGGGGGGCACTGGAGGCGTTGTGGTAAATCAAGACATGTGGATGCTGCATGGTTTTAAGTGATGTGGAGGTAACATGGATAGGTTGATACATTATCTGATTATTGTATAATAGGAACAGTCTCAAAGCAACGGGATTGTTTTAATCCGTAAAACCAATACAAATAATTCGGTCAGGAAATCCATGTTGCCCCTCCCCCTCCTGATACCCCTGATACCCTCACCCCGCGTTTATCAACTATTATTAATGGATGAGGGAACTACATTCTAGCATTAGACTGATTCCAGTACAATAGGGATTGTCCTGTATAAAAGGGGTTTAGAGTTAACCGTTTAATGTAGCACTTTAACACTCCCGTGTGCCATTTATAATAGAGACCTTGTACAAACATGGCACTAAGTAACTCACTGCTAGATCTACATTGGGAAAGGAATGTTGAACAGTAAAGGAATCACACTTACAGACCAATGTGTAGTAAAACAAGGGTGGCATTTTCAGAGAACGTTCTTCTGAATTTCTTTTTGAAGTTTAACTGAAAGTGATAGAGGTGGAAATATGAAATCAAAATCTTTCACATTATGTAATAAATAGGCCTACATTATTTGAAGGATATTTGTCTTGTGCATCTGCTGATGTGTATTTTGTATCGAAAGATGCTTCCGTGTTTAAATCATACAGACACTATTACCAATGAAAGCATAATTGTATTATGGAAAGTGACCATTTATAGCCACATGAGTCTACATAGAATAATCACTGTATAACAACAGAGGCCGGTTTGAAGGAGGGCAAAAGCATGAAGAGGGGATGCAACTTGTGAGTCAATGAAGAGGTAGGGGTTACTTTAGGGGTCCAGGATGTGAAAGAATCTCCACCTGCCTTAAAAATGACAACCCTATTAACTAAACCTATAACTGTTCTGTTTAACAGAACCGGATTTTGAATAGTAGACACTGGACCCCATTTTATTGCACTGCTTGCTCACAAATCATTTTGTCACACAATACAAAAATACAAAATAGAATGACAAAGGTGCCTATTGTACACACACTGACTTTATGGGAGTGTCACATCCGGAACCAAATTAGTTTCCTGTACACTTATTCTTATAATCCTACAGGATCATTTCAATTTCACCTACATCATAGTATAGTTCCGTGCGATTTATTTCAATTCTCATAACGTAAGTTAATAATTTTCATGCCTTTTATGATGTCCATGAAATGCTATGAAATTGAAAATGAATATGATATACAAACATAAATCTTTTGTCAAAGTAGTTATATATTCACTTATGAGTATGCATAGTGTCTAGCTCTTCCCCTATGGCCATCCTAGGGTACTAAGTCATTCTACACCCTCAGAAAAGTGAGTCATTGTCGCTAAAACTACCCTCACCTGAGAGTCAGGTGAGGGTAGTTTTAGCGACAATGACTCTCACTTTTCTGTGTGTGTACGCGTGGTTTCACCCCCACTACAAGTAACAACCCTGTCACCACAAACATGCTTTGTCCGTTACTGGACAGGAAAATCACAGGGGAGACACAAAACGCCATACGGGCAGGACACGGTGCTACTGTTGTAAGCATTCATACCTACCTGTATAGGACTAGAACGGGTATCCCGCTGTAGGCCACCATCTTGTCCCAGCAGCCATCTTGGCCCCACACAACCATATTGTCTCCAGGAGGCCACTTCGTTGCCAAGGCTGCAATCTTGTTGTCAGGCAGCCTTCTCGTCGCTATGCAGCCGTCATCGCCCAGGGAGCCACCTTGTCCCCAGACAACTACATGTGTAAATTGTCCCCAGGCAGCCATCTTGTCCCCCAGGATGCCATCTTGGTGTCCGGGCAGCCATCTCGTCATCAGCCATCTTCTTTCCCCTCATAAACGTCTTGTCCCTAAGGAGCCAACTTGTCGCTAGGTAGCTGTCATCCCCCAGGGAACCATCTTGTCCCACTGGGAGCTATCTCACCTCCACCCAACCACTGTGTACCCAGGTGAGTCATCTTGTTCCCAAGCAGCCATCTCGCCATCTGTGATGCCATCTTGTTCCCAAGCAGCCATCTCGCCACCTGTGATGCCATCTTGTTCCCAAGCAGCCATCTCGCCACCTGTGATGCCATCTTGTTCCCAAGCAGCCATCTCGCCCCCTATGATACCATCTTGTTGCCCAGGCAGCCAACTTGTGGCCAGGCTGCCATCTTGTCCCCCAGGCAACCATTTTGTCTCCCAGGCAGTCATATTTTCGCCCATGATGCTACTTTGTCTCCTTTGTCCATACCTTTCTTATTTAATAAAAAATAATGATACATTCACTTCACACCTTTTTCCTATTGCTATACCTATAGGTATTAGGGGCCTACTACCCTATACAAGGTCCTTGTATCGGTGTGTGTGTGTGTGTGTGTGATTGGGAGGAGTGGTGGCCAGACAGGGGTTTGTGTGGAGGAGTTTAGGGCACGGGGTTTAGGGCCAGGTGGAAACCACTTAGCTCGCCCTTCACCCGGACCACCTATAATATGGACGCTAATCACATGGTACTGCCGCCATACTGGAACGTTGGGAGCCGCCATTTTGTCAAATTAACGAGTATTACTTATAATTTGCCCAATGGTTGCCTTGGCAAGCCCGAGTAACCCAGGGCTGACTCTGGGATCATTATATCCTTGGTTGTGATGATAATACCTTTCTTGCACTCAAAATACATCCATATATAAAATATAAGATTATGGCCCAAGACCCCTAAATTCGACACGGCGACATGAGTATTTCTTAAGATTGACAGGGGACCCACTATCAAATTAAGGCCCCAAGATTAAGACCACCAGGTCAATGGCACGCTCTGCTTGAGCTTCTTACTTCTGTTCCATGTTTCATTTCCCTTGGTCTCACTTAGTAGGACTGTAGACGACACCAGGGCATACTTAGGAAGGGATACACAATCTGGTTGGATCAGGTATCTAGGCTGGGAGTGACCTGCACTCTGCAATGCATGCCTTACTCTCGTTTCCAAATCCTTCCGAAGGAAGGCTCTGGTGACAGCCAGTATGACCTTGAACTTGGGATTTTGCTGGGTTTGGGCAATCCCTGCTGGTAGCTTGGAACCAATAGACAGGAACCAGAATGTATGATGGTAGTTTTACCTGTATTTCCCATCATACTTTCTGGTTCCATTTCTGGTTCCTGTTCGCTGGTTCCAAGCTATCTACAGGGACTGCCTAAACCCAGCAAAATCCAAGTTCAAGGTCATACTGGCTGTCCCCATAGCCTTCCTTCGGAAGGATTTGGGAACGAGAGTATGCATGCCTTGGAAGGGATGTGCACAGAGGGTCAGTGTAACTCCTTGTGATGTCATTTCCCGGCAGGTGAAAACCTACCAAAATGGCTGCCACTCCTGAGACTGATTATGTAACAGTGGTGCACCCTGGTGTCATATTATGAGAGTAAGGTTCCCTTTGTCCTTCCCCTCCATTCTTTCCTCACATACTGCCATGGCCCCCTTCTCCCCCACATGGGAACTTTCCCGAGATGACAGATTGTTCAGTGGATTGTTAGGGCTACTTTCTCAGGTGACAGGTACATTTTGTAGTATAGGTTTAGGACTCCTCTGTGAGCTATGAGAACTCATTTACGTCTGTTTTCACAGCATTTAACCATCATATAAAGGCAGCACTCGGACATTACAGGTGTTCACATTACACGATCCATGTATAGGCCTAGCCTACAAAGTATGTGGGATCCAGAGAGCGGTTTAATTACTACCCTAAGACTAACAAAAAATGTCTGTTTTAGGCAACCTGACCCTAGTTTCCAAAAAATGGCCGACCCTAGCTTTTTTTCCAATTTAAAATTATTATTCTTAATATTCATATGTTCTAGATTTTAACAATTTGTTGGTAAGGAGGACAAGCTACCATTGATTTCAGTAGCACGATTTCTTGTAGAAAAGACATATCAAAGAGTCAAAGGTCGCAGGAAAATCCCTTCTGGGAATTTTGTTTACCCTAGACCCTTTATTGGTATTCAATCACTGGACTATTTCTGGATTCAGAAGTACCAGTGGTCAGCTCCTTGTATGGGGTAGAGTTGGCTAATTGGGTGCTAGCTTACAATCAGTACTCACAATGTGCAGGGTACCCAGAAGGACCCTTCCAGTCTCTTCATTGAGAGTGGGGACCCCGCATACAATGTGCATCCTGTAATGGGTTAACCATAAGGGTCCGTAGTTTGTTAGTGTGAAGATGCTGGGGAAGGGTGGCATTATCGGGCGATGATAGAGGCCCTGTTTGCATTTCCTGTTTGTGATTGTGCATACATTCCTAATATAAATTGGAATTGTATCAGGAATGAGTTGAATCGTTTCTGAGTCAGCATTTAACGCTAATCTATACTCTTCGCACCAGGTGCTTATGCGCTCAAGATCTTCTTGTACTAGAGCTGTAGCTATGTTTGGGTCACGATGACTCACAACTAATGCCTCACCAGTTGCATGTATACATGTGATAGCGGGCATTTTGAATAATTATTGACAACAATACTGTTTATACAATTATACAAAAAGTAGCAGCGGGCAGAGCACTGATCCCTGTGGTACGCCACAACCCATTTTAGCGAGATCAGATGTCACACCAGCTACAAATCACCTGTGTTATATCTTCAAGATAATTTTGGAACCATGTACATGTAGCATCTTCACAACCAATCCTTTTTAGTCCAAAATGCCGCAGTGAGTGATTTACTGTATTAAATGCCTTTCTGAGATACAGGAAGACATGGCTGCATTTATGTATCATGACGTTAAACGCCACACTCCATTAAAGCATTGAGTGGCCTTTAAAGGCCTAAGATACCTAATTATCTCTCTATATATACATGTATATGCTCCTTATTGCAGCCATGTACAGTGTAGATCTGACACCCCATACAGAGCCTATAGCCAGTCTGCATCCTGCTCTCCTGTTACACCCACAATGGTGGCTATAGGATCCCCTTTACACACACATACACAGCTATACCTTTAAGGGTTTACAGGGTTTATATCAGGAATGTTAAACCATGCACTTGTCAGTCACTTGGAAAACCCTATGTATGTAGAGTGTATAAACCGTGGATCAGGTTAATCTCGTCTGGACAACTTGGAGCATACAGACAGAAAATGAGTCTACCCAAGCTTTAGGCCTACTGTAGAAACGCTCATTCTCCATATGAAATAAAGTGGAAAACCCCAGTGAATCACACAAGAGATTTCTACTGATTATCTTCCATTACATCTAATAAGGTAATGGTGTCCTCAGAATGTTTATTGGAACTTCTGGTAGCATAATTCCCCTGCCAAGACACATAGATAATTATGTGTGTAGCACACGGATGGATATACTCTCAGTTGATAAGCAGTACTTTTATGCAAAGACAATAATATATTATGGTGTATTTGAAAAATATTGATAACACTATTTTGAGCAAAGCAACTCTACGTTATAGTAGTGACATTTTAACAATGGGAGTAGTTGAATATAGGTGTGGGGTTGTCCGGGGAGGATGTCGTCCTCATTGATTGAAAAATAATCTTGGCATTACTTTAGTTCAAAGGGGGGGGGGGGGTAAAAAAAACACGTGGACTTAGTCTTCCGCGTAAAATTCCATCTATTTCCCCACCTTCCACCCCTGGTTGCTCAGGAATGACCACCCCTCACTGGTTGTGGACTTCTACACAAAGCCAGGATAACGTAAATCCTGTACAAATCTACCTGTGTCATGGTCCTGGTATACTACAGTAGGATGAACGGGTGTCCACACGTCTGTGTCACAGGTGGTAATACTAAACACACCTCCCCTGCCTCTTAGTAAGCTATTATATCCTATAGGGGTAATACTAAACTCAAACATACAACATGTATGGATAGTGTGTGTATAATACGCAATATTGTGTGATATGGACAGAGGGGAAGCCCCATACATGTATAAATACACAGCTTGAACTATGTAGTACCAGGCAATGCATAAACGTGTATATGGGCAGCTAAATCATAATATCTGTTTTATTTCTCAAGTTTGTGGGTTTTCACGCTACCCAGAGAAAAGAGGTAGAATCACGAGGACTTCCAAATGTAACCAAATGGGAGTCTGGACTTGCTCACTGAGGTAACTCTCCCTGCAACCCTAAAGTGACTCCCATTCACTAGGGAGCCTTAGAATAGGAGTCATCATAGAGTTATATAGAGTCCTGCTACTGTTAGGGAGCCACTTTAGAGTCCTGGGGAGAGTTACCTCAATGATCAAGTCGGGAGTCACAGTGATTCTACTTCTTCTCTCTGTGTACGGTGTATATTAAATGTATTTAACAGGAGGTTGGACGAGGCAGATTGGCACAGTTGCACTCAAATTTAATTCAACAGAGGGAGGGTGAAGTGTCATTGGGTAAACTTTAATACTGAGTTGAGTTTGTTGCCTAATTTGGGAGGGGGCACGTATACAGTGACGAACTCAAGACTGGCTACCCTTAGTTACAGGCTTGATGCTATAGGGGTCTTCATTTCTAAAAATACGTCCAGCTAGTAAGAGAAGACACTTCCCTTAGTCCAAAATTTGGTGTAAACTTTAATTCTGATTATGACTTGTGGATTGATGTATTTTCTCATAACGTCAGTTATTTCAAGCAGTGTTGACCACCCCCACCCCCATCCTTCCCTTGAACTTGTGGTCTCGCTGTACGGTACGTGGAGCCATCTGGTGAGGAGCACTCACACTGAGCAAAACTAAATCATTGATGATACATTACTGTAGGGTGGCCGGAGGCTCTAGCTGGTCGCTCAATCTATATCTGATCCTATGTTAAGTGACCCTTTTATGATGGCCTCTCATTTTGGCTAGGGAGCAGATAGAGACTTCTAGTAACTTGGTATCAATAGATCTTGGATGGATCCTTCATAAATGAGCTGGATTTAGCATGATAAATTGTACTACATAATGTAATTTAAGAGCAATCTTGACAGAGCTTCAGATTTTGAGTCTGTCTTGAGCTCTATAACTGGGTGATCTCTTGACCCTGTCCTCTGGGAGAATTGACACTGTTTGATGGCAAATCCATGTATCAATAAAATTCTTTTTTTGTTTGAAGCATCTTGTATGCAGGCATGTCATGGGGGGTCCTATAGTTACTTGAGACAAATATATTTTATATAGATAAGCCTCCTAAAATTATGTATTTTTAGCTCAATTATTTTTCTAGAACTTTTTAATTGGTAATTTACGGTAGACTACTGAAAATAGAGCTAGATGAGCTGAAAATGATGCATTTGGAATGGAAATGATACAACCCACCGACAGCCAGCGCCAGGCAATCTCCCAAGGGTGATATGAGGGTTCTAATCGGTTTTTGACACATTATGACACCAGATGGTAGCAGTGTATACCATAAGTTCCATTAGGGAGATTGGTACATGGAGATAGCCCAGTAAACAAAAAAACATTTTATAATGTTATATAACGTTTCTCTAAAGCTCCATAATATTATATAGAGTTTTAAACATTATTTTGACGTAAAATTATGTTCTTTTGTAAGCTGAGAGGTCAGAATATTGGTTTAGCAGAATTACCCAAGGTGGAGTGGTAGTGCAGTAAGGAGACTGCTGTGAACCATAGCCTTGCTCATGGCACGGATTCAAATCTGTCAGAAGGATTAGTGGGATGAGGTAGTTTCAAACAACTCTAGCTCAATGCCCATTTAATGCATGATCATCACAAAAGCAATTTGTGAAATGTGAATATCAGGGCTATAATTAGACCCATATGATTTGTATGTCAAATCGTTTTTTAAAAATGGTCCGGCCACCCTAACATTAGGGTGGCCGGAGGTTTTTTAAAATGAATTAGACAGATATGTATCACGTTTGTCTAGAATGCCTCAATATTCGCATTGAACAAATTGCCATTGTTATATTGATATAGTAACTAGGTAACTGACCGTAGCTGATTAGAAATACCTCACCCCTCAAACCTTTCTGACAGATCTGAAGATCTATATCGATAGGGAGGGGAGAAAAAAAATAGGTCAATGGTCAATATTCCTTTTCATAGTAGATCTTTAGATATTACATTGGGAAATATTTACCTTTTTACATTTTGATTCTAGACCAGGTAGAACCTGAGATTTTGTCACTTAAAGATGCCACATCTGCACCTTTTGCACAGATAGGCTATAGTGTGAATGGCTTTAGATTTTGTGATCTGAGATTTATAAAGTTGGTACTATTGCCAGCCAAGAGGTGACACTACTGGGCTATGGTTCATTGAGCTTAGGCATGGCTAATGGGTCAGCTCAATTACACTGATATTCCTAGGCTCCCTATACGCCCAACCTCTCAGTCACTAGTGCCTAACCTAGTTAGTCATTTTTTGGATCCCTATACGCCGGACATAGGTCAGTTATTATTGTCAGGTTGGTCAGGACTGACCAACCCACCTTAGTCTTTTTATTTCCAGGGGGAGCCACCGAGTGGTCATGACAGGTGGCCCCAACTGGTGGTATACAAATACAACACACCAATGATGAACCTAGGTTAGCCACTACTGACTGACCCCTCAGTCATTTTTGAATATAACTTTGCCATTATGACTAACACTCATATGACCAACCTAGGATAGTCTGAACTGACTAACCCTTTCAATCTATGGATTTTCAGTGTAGGCCAGTGGGGCACTAGTGTCCTCTGGTGTGGGACACCTGAGGTGTTTCTTGCTAGTGAGTATACTCTTATGATAGACTTTTCTCTTACCTGGCCTAACACTGTCCCATGTTAACTGATAAGGCTAAGCACTTGGAAATTATCTATGACCTAGGTCTTTTTGATTATGTGATTACTTCCAATATCATATTTTCATACCCTAGCACTAGCAATAATGTATCATTAATGGGTATTTGGTATATAGGGATAATACTTCAAGGAAGTGGAATCCTATGGGAGAATGATGCTGTACACATTATTTTCAATGCTGATGGCTAAGGACTTCCCAGATAGCCTGTGTCCTGAAAAGCTGAAGGTCTGTCAACATTGTCCCTGAATTGCAGTATGTAATACAATTTTGTATGCTCATTCCAGCCTGTATATGGTGGGCCCATTCAGGGTCTCTTTATACAAATTTACTAGAAGTCTCTATCTGTTCCCCAACTAAAGTGGGAGTATATCCTAAAAGGTTCATTTAACATAGGATCAGATACGGACTGGGTGATCAGCTAGACCCTCCGGTCACCCTAGATACATTCATGCAGCACTGGCGAGCTACACACCAGGGTTGCATGCATGCATCATGACGACAAAAGGGCACAATGCATGGTACTGTAGGGGACTCGAATCCCACTCGGATCGCAGTTATGTAAACCACCATAAGATGTTAGTTCGTGACCCGTATACAGAGGGCGCGAGTGTTGATAAAGGGGGCACTGCGATCGGGTAGGGTGGGATATATAAGGCCAGAAGGCTCAGTGGTAGACAGACCTCATCAGGTCTCGTCCCGAACAAGAACCGAACTTAGATTACTGTAGTAGGAAGTGTGAATAAAACTCTCTCTCTTTGCATCCAGAACGTATAAAGAACCTTCCGAGTTGTTTATTCTGCGACCGTAAAATACTAAACTCTACATTGGTGCCGTGACCAGTCGAGATAGCAGGTCATCGTGGCGGAGGCCCGACCTAAAGAGGGGGAGGGGGAATCGAGAATTGAGGAATCGTTAGAGGATGGGGAACTAGATTGCAGTCTGAGGAATATAGATCGAGTATGGGCCAGTGCATCGAAAATGCAAACCCCAACTGAAAAACAAACCGCGAGACGGGAATTAATGGACTCGTTAGGCTTGATTACGCCTGGCATATTCGAAATAGGTCAGAAGACAGAAGATAGAGATCGGAAGAGACGATTAGAGGAGGACCGGATATACCAGGAGAAAGTACGGGCCGATCAACGCATCATGCAGCAACAGTATAGTGCCATGAATGACGAGTTGGTACAATTGATGAAAGATAGGGATGATCAGATTGAATCGAACAGAAGGATCACGATGGGGTTAAAAGAAGGAACGGAACAGTTATCCCGTGACAAAAATTACATCGCTAGTCAACTGGCTGAGCAACAGAGACTTCTAGCAATACAGAAGGGGGAGGAGAACTCCGTTCGAAAACGAATGGAGCAGGAGCGGATGATTTTAGAGAAGGATAGAGAAGAGGCAAAGAAGTCAAGAAGTCTGAGAGACCAGTATGAAATTGAGGTGAATCGACAGTCCGTGAAAATGAATTCCATTATAAAGGAACGTAAGGAAAAAGAGGCGGACGCGCTGCAATTTTTTAAAGATTATGAAGTAGAAAAAGAGAGAATTGCGGAGGAACGAAGGTTAGCGAAAGAGGAGTTGGAGGAGTTGAGAAAAAGGAAAGAGGAGGTTACCGATTCTTTTCTGGCCTACCAGATGGCATTGGAGGAGGAACGAAAGGAGCAGGAGGTTGATGCCCAATCGACTCCGAAGCCTATTCTGAAAGGTTTCAACCCTTTTACTAGTGAGAAAGGCATGTCAAATGTAACGGAAGGCCGATATCAGACCGACCAGGACTCAAATAGACGAGTGACCATTGGTCATACCGACACGAGGGACATTACGCCGCGGGAAGTTCCGAAAGACCGGGTGAATCACAGCTACGGATCGTTGAACCCGTTTGCGGATGACACAATAAGTGGTCCGCAACCGCCAAGTGGAGCCCCGATATATAACGTCACGTACCAGTACGCTATGCCAGGTGCAACACCGATAGACCCGCACAGTTTTAACTCCGGCCATACCACAAACCCTAGTCAGACTCAGCATCCCGGAAGGAACAATACGGGCACCACCGGTAATGGTACCAATCAGGGTACAACAGGCACGACGGGTGGTGGCGCAAATACTGGATCGGTTGCTGAGAAACGAAGACTTACGAGACGGGCTTCGATGTCCCCCGCCACAGCAGCGATTTATGACGCGGATCCTTGTATCCAAAACTTGGGCGTAGATTGTTGTAGCCGAAAGGGGGATGAGGCAGCGGAAATAATGGACTGGAGTCAGAGGCAGTCGGATCGCCTGGTTTGGAGTGCCAATGCTGCGAGGAAACCGATCCGAGAAACGAAGAGATTTAATGGGCTGGACTGGAAGGAGAGTTATCAGGACTTTTGTGATGATAACAAATATCACGGATGGGATAAGAATGCTTCACTGGGACCATTGATAAAATGGCTGAACGGGGGCCCGGGTCGGATTGCTGTTGATGAGTGGCGGTTGATATATGGAGACACTGGTACATACGACCAACTGGTCAATTCGGCGACTTATCTATTCGGCACCCTAGTGGCAACTGACCCATGGCAGGAGTTTCAATCTCGTACCCAGAAACCGAAGGAATCTCCGAAAATTTATGGACTCGAGCTGCAACGATTGCTCCAGAAGGCTAGACCGAACTGGAGGCGTGATGATGAATATTTTTTGGACGAATTATTCACGCACTACATTAAAGGATTGAGGGATCCGGCACATGCAAAATTAGTACAAAAGGAATGGGTTCGAGGCACATCCATGGTTGATCTGTTTGTTTCATTGGACCAGTTTGAAAAGAAACGTCGCCTGTTAGCAGGGTTCGTACCGCAGAGTCGGGTACATGCAGTACATGAGGAGGACAGGGATGATTCCTCCGGTGATTCGGAAGACGAACATATTGCTGGGGTCAAAGTGGACGGGAAAAACAAAAATCGATGGAAGAAAAGGTCTACTCCAACAGATACTCACGTCAGATCCGTTGAGAAACCCATAGAAAACAAAGTTGAATCCACCAGCAGTAATGCTCCGGAAGAAACGAGTATGGGTAAGATCATGGAGGCCATGATGAAACAGATGAAAGATATGATGGAGGTTAAACGAAAACCGAGAACGGACCGATCAACTATTAAATGTTTCAGATGTCAAGAAATGGGGCATTTCGCCTCGTCTTGTACTGCAGAGAAACCCGTATGGAGAGAACGTAAGGAGGAGGAATCGGGAAATTAGAGGGGGTTATTAGTAACGGCAAACGGATAACCCCTGTAGAAAGTTGCCAAAAGGCCTTCGACGCGAATGTATTTGAATCAGGTACCGACCAATCGCCCAGCAGCACGGGTCAAGAAGAAGGGCCAGAATCGTGTGGGGCTGGGGGGACTAGTGAAGAAATTGCCATGGGGAGCAGAACCGGGAAACCGGACACTAGTACAGAGGACGGGTGGATAGAGGAGTTGACCAGAGTAAGTGGCATCCGCCTTCCCCGAGGTCATCCGTGTCTGAATTATTTGAAGAACCATGGATTCGATCTTGGGTTGGAAACTGATATCAAGAGATTCGCTAGTAATCCGTCTGTGTTGGACGGGAAGAGATGGTATGTGTCGGTATCTGTGAATGGCAGGTTGGGAGATTTTTTGATAGATAGTGGGGCTAGCCACTCCGTTATCTCCAAGAAGTTCTTCGATTTGGTGTCCGACATGGATGAGGACCTCACAACGAGGGTAAATGCATGTGGGGCCGACGGAAGCAAAATACCGACATTTGGTAGGACTTGTATGATAGTAGTATTGGGAGGAAGGGAATACGTATTTTCACCGACGGTGGCGGAGATAGAGGATGTTGGAATCTTAGGAATGGACTTCGCGTCATTATATGGCGCTATATTGGACCCGGTTACGGGCAAATTGAAGTTGAACCATCCGTATAGAGACCGAATCCAATGTATAGCCAAGAATGTTAGTGGAATGGCATGTGTAGCACAAACTGTAAAAATACCGCCCGGAACGGCCTGTGATGTCTTGATGTCATCCATCCGATGTTTTAGGGGTCAAGCGGGAGTATTCGAACCGGACATGGAAATGTTGAAGGAGAAGGGATTGGAGTCAGCAGACACTTTGGTGGGAAATGCCTCATGGGCAGTAACTCCTGTGACCAATCCGGGTTTGAAGACTGTATATCTAAATAAAGGCACTATAATAGGCAAGGTTGTACTCGCGGAGGCGGTCACCGGTAGTCGAATGGACATATGCAGTATAAGTGAAAAACCTGAACTGGAAGAGGGAGTGAATCAATTGTTGAAGGATTCCGCGTTGGAGAGTGACGAGCAGAAAGGTTTATTAAGGAACGTACTGGAGGAATGTGCGACGGCATTCGCAAAACCAGGAGAACCATTGGGGAGGACTGATAAAGTATTGCATTGTATAAAGACTGGGGATGCGGAACCTTTCAAAATACCATACCGCCGACTGCCTCTAGCCAAGAAAGTGGTGGCTGAGGAAGAAATCGGAAAGATGTTGAAAGAAGGGGTGATTGTCCCGAGTACGAGCCCTTGGAGTAGCCCGGTATGTATGGTAACCAAGAAAGATGGAAGCATCAGATTCTGTATCGATTATCGTAAGTTGAATGGATTGACCAAGAAGAACTCCTATCCTCTCCCTCGGATAGATGAGACTATTGATTCCCTGGGCGGAAATAAATGGTTTTGTACGATTGATCTACAATCCGGATACTGGCAGGTGGGAATGAAAGAGGATGATATGGAGAAGACCGCGTTTTCGAGCCATATTGGTTTATACCAATATAATGTGATGCCTTTTGGGTTATGTAATGCCCCGGCCACATTCGAGGCAATGATGGAGACTTTATTGAGCGACATCTTATGGAAGAAATGTTTAGTATATTTGGATGATGTCATAATATTCCGGAAATCATTCGAAGATTGTCTAGAAAACTTGAGGGTTGTATTGAAGCGGATTATATCGAATGGGTTGAAACTAAAACCGAAGAAATGTAGTTTGTTTCATAAGAGTATCAACTATCTGGGACGAATCATATCAACGGATGGAGTGAAGGCAGATCCGGAGAAGATTCGAACGGTAATGGAATGGTCGGCACCTAGAAGTCCAAAGGAGGTGCGCTCGTTCTTGGGTTTTTGTTCATACTATCGGGATTTCTTGCCCGGTTATTCGAAACTGAGTTATCCGATTCAAAGTCTGTCACACTGGACGCCGGGGAGAAGGAAGGAAGTGTTTCCGTGGGGTTTAGAGCAGGAGGAGTCTTTCCGAAAGATAAAGAACCTTTTCAAGGAAACCCCGGTACTCAGATATCCGACTCGGGATGGCCATTTCATTTTAGACACGGATGCCAGTAACGAATGTATCGGGGCAGCCCTTTCTCAGGTACAGGATGGGGAAGAGGTACCCATAGCATTTGCAAGTAACACGATGAATAAGGGGCAACGGAACTATTGTACGACCAAGAGAGAATTACTAGCGGTGGTTGTATACACTAAAAAGTTCAAACACTTTTTGTGGGGATCGGACTTTACATTGAGAACGGATCATTCATCATTGAGGTGGCTGCTGAACTTCAAGGATGCAGAAGGAATGATCGGACGATGGCTCGCTCATTTGTCAGAATTTGGATTGGATCATAGTCAGATACAACATAGGAAGGGTGCGAAACATGTCAATGCGGATGCTTTATCACGAATACCTATTAGGAAATGTCAGAACACTGGTTGTACCGATTGTGGGGCACACAATGCTGTTTTAGCTGGGGTGAGGCATCCGTATAGGAAAATGGAACCAAGTGTATTAGAATGGGGAGATGAATCGATTAGAGCATTTCAAGAGAAGGATCCGAATTGTAAGCGGATGAAGGAATTGTTAGAGGCAGGAGGAAGACCGGCAAGACCCGCAATTTCATTAGAGAACAGGGAAATCCGTAGACTAATTGCACAATGGGAGGAACTTGAAATTGTACAGAATACACTGTACCGTTGGAAGGTAAATGCCTTAGGAAATCGGATCCGACAGATTGTGATACCAACAGCCATGCGGAGGGATATAATGTTCTTCTGCCATGGACACCAGACCAGTGGACATTTCGGGAAAAAGAGATCTTTAGAACGATTAGGAAGGAAATATTACTGGCCAGGAATGAGTACGGATCTATTGAGATGGATAGAGACCTGCCCCAGGTGTTGCACTAGTAAGACGGGAAGCGGAATGGGTAAGATGCCTTTAACCCAGGAACTATTCGGGGTGAGATTCGCGAGAGTGGCTGTAGACATTATAACCGGATTCGTAACGACTCCCGAAGGTAATACTTGTATGATGGTGGTGACGGATTATTACACTAAGTATACACGAGTGTTTCCGATGAAGGACCATAAGGCTGCAACATGTGCTCGAGCGCTGGTGAAAGGTTGGATCCTGTATCTGGGTGTACCACTAATGTTACACAGCGATCAGGGACGGGAATTCGAATCAAATTTGTGGCAGGAGATGTGCCATCAGTTAGCTATTTGTAAGACTCGTACTAATCCATACCGGCCGCAGAGTGATGGACAGGTAGAAAGGTTTAATCGAACCCTGATACAAGTATTAAAGGGACTAGTAAATCAGAGAATGGATGACTGGGATGAACAATGTGACTTTGTATGTCATGCCTATAACAGCACCGTACATGCTAGCACTAACTGTTCCCCTAACTTACTAGTGTTCGGGGAGGATCTGATCATGCCCGCGGACCTGGTTTTTGGGGTAGTAGGAATGAACCCGGAGGTACCATGTCAGATAATGTTTGTGGAGGCTCTGAAAGAACAGTTTAAAAATGCATACGAATTGGTTAGACAAGAGTTACAGAAGAATGCTAAATGGCAGAAGGTCGGTTATGACACGAATCTTAAGACTAGAAGATACGAAGTGGGAGAATTGGTAGGCAGGTACCATGAACCGTTAGTAGGGATTAAATTAAGTGATAATTGGGATGGACCTTGGCGGATCACACAGCGGATCAGTGACAATACTGTGCTAATGAGGGATACGCATGGTAGGAATCAGAAATCCAACGTTGATCGGCTGAAACCGTGGAAAGGAAGGGAGTACTCCGCGGAAATGTTCAAGATGGGAACGGATGAATTAAATCAGATGAAGAAAGAAATAAAGAATATGGCTGTAAAACGTGGGGTGGGACGCCCGAAGAAACTGAAGGTGCAGGACGAAAACTCGCCAACACGATCGGTGGGTAAGAAATCCAAAGTCTCGGCAGGCGAAGGGAAGCGCAGGGGGAAGACGTTGAGTGTGGCCCGCTCACCGTCCGAAAAGGCCCCTGTCGTCACCAGGTACCTAAAATCTCCCCCAGAAGGGGTGAGACGCAGTCCTAGATTGAACCCAGGGACTGCAATCACCTAGCCTGAATCACAACGAATGTAATCCAGTTTTATGTTATGTCATATGATTATCCGGTGGGCAGACCGGGTATATCTGTCCTATGTGTTGGAACGATACCCAGGCACTGGAAGAGGGGATTAATTAACCGGATTAGAGTGTTCCTGAGGGTGGTGGACGGATAATCCGGCGGGTTGAGCATATGCCACCTGTAAATACATCTACTTATACTCCTGACGAGCTCACTCCGAACCAATGAAAGACTCCGACAGACAGCAATTAGTACCGTAATGAATGGCGCGAAAACCCTTTTGTTTACATCTGGAACGAGGTCATGAGGTCACGCCCCGAGCGAGATCTCATGGGGTAACACGCATGCGCGGAAGGTCGTTCCGGGTGAAAGAACCGCCATATTGATTTTTGGTGGACCAAAGGTCAACAGCGAGCGCACGAGGAGCAGTTGTTTTCAAAGCGAATTAGAGTTGTAAATCAAGGTTAGTGGGAGACCCGGGTTGCTTGTGACCACAGGCACCCGGTGAGGACCAGGAAACTGAAATTTATTTGAACCGTACCCCGAGAAAGAGACCGAAACATGGCGAGTTCTTGCCAACCCGTAGATGACAGTATCGATATGACCGATGTCATGGATGAACCGCTCTCACCCGTCACTAGAACCGAAGACGCTGCATTAGGCAACGTGAGTATGGAGGAGGAAACGGGACAGTACGACGAGAATGGCCGGTCTGTTTTTAAAGTTGTTACCACCGAACATACCGAACCCGACAAGAAGGGATTCGTGAGCCGTTACGATGGCCGGGAGCTATTTCTGGCTGATGAACTGACCGTAGTCCCGGAAGGAGGAGTACCGAGAACTCTTCCGAATGAACTGCGGGACTGTTTGATCTCTATATTGGGGGCTGATGTTTATGAATCGTTACCGTCAAACTGGCTGCTATTCTTTCCCGAGATGCAGAAGGGATTGAACGTGCACGAAGGGTTTCGCAAGGCGGTATTTGACTGCGAGGTGATGTACCGGGAGAAACGAATGCCGGTAATCCCAGTCAGTGTTCCGGGAACGACTCGAGTAGGAATAACCGGACTCGACATCCAGGCGGATATATATTTTAGAGAACCGGAAAAGAAGATCTTGCCTCGAAACGTAGAATGTTGGGAGAAGCTAGCGAACCGGAAAAGGAAAACTAAATTATACAGTATCGACATCGATGAGTTTTATGATCGATTGGAGGAGAGCGACGATGATCCGTCTCGCAGAGACGAGATCATAAGTGCCCTGATCCGAGAAGGAAAGAAAACCAAGGGATATGATCCGAAAATGAACAGAGACCCGTCCGAAGAGGACGAGAAGGAGAGGATAGCAGAAAAGTTAAGGAAAGACGCGGTAGAGAAAGGAAAGGTAGTGCTCCGGAAATCGAAAGTAAAGAAGGACAAGAGTGAGGAAAGTCTGACGGACACGGATTCGTCCGACTTTGAGAAAGTTCTGAGTCCGAAAGAGAAACGAGCTGCTAAGAAAGGGGGGAAGTGTAAGAACCCGAAAACGCCAATAGTAGATCTAACAGTTGACCCGAAGACAATAGAGAAGGTAACTGAAGGATTGAAACAGAAGGAACCGACGCCCGGACAGCTGAAGGCAATACAGGCTGCTGCCAGTGCCGGGGTAGGGGCCATAATAGAGAAAAGGAAGCTGAAGGATAACGTCGGATCGGGGGAGGATGAGAATATGAGTGAGGGGGAAGGTGAACAGGAAGAGGAGGGCGATGAACCGACGGAGAAAGTTCCGAAACCGAAAATGACAGAGGAGGAATTTGAGCGGTTGCAGGAGGTGTACAAAAATTCAAACACCGAGTTCCGTCTGTTCGTACCCGCCTCGTTCGAGGAATGCGCCAAAGGACCGACCAAATATGGCTGCCCCACGGAATATAACATGGAAAACGAATCGGATGATGAAGATTGGCTCCGACCGACTATCAAAGACCCGCTACCGTCTGACCATTACGAATGGTGGTTCAACCAGATCCGGCATCATTCGGATGCATACTACAGTAGGGATCATCGTTGGAAAATCCGATGGGCCTACAAAGAGTGGTATTTGGTGAAGGGGGAAACCATCTGTCCGCTTGCCTTGTGCTTAAAGAATCCGAGACCGAAACATTACACAACGGCCCGTAGATTCCTCCGGCACCTAACCGAACGACATATGCATCACTCGGTGGTGTACGAATGTCAGAAGACGGAGGCGACCCGAGAAAATCAGAAATGTGATGGCTGTGTAACGACTCGGAGGGCGAACATGGTTCGCCATTATAAGAACTGTCACACTCCGGGTATGAGTGCTACTGTGGCTCGAATCAATAATTTGCACCGATTATGGAGAGAGAAATACGACCGAATGGGCAGGGAAGATTTTCAGGGGATATCGACCATGACGGAATCCTACTGTGAGGTAGCCGACGCCCGTAATGGTAAACTGAGTGCTCGAACCGCCTTGTTACTGGATCGGGGGAAGTTTGATATGCCCCAAGAAATGTGGAACCAGGTAGCGGAGTTCCGAGGGGATCCACCTAGGAATCGAACTGACACTAAACGTCAGGCAAGCCGAAGTCCGGCACGGGGTGATGCAAAACGGGGCCGGGACGAATCACCTTCAACCTTCCGGGTACCCCACAACCGATCAGCAACGACTGCGAATCAGTCACCTTTGAACCGTGGCTCGATCAAACCTACCCCACCCGCTCCGTCTAAACCCGCTCCGTATAAACCCACTCCGAGTCCAGCTGATCCGTTAGTATGGAGACAGCCGGCGGTTCCGTCCGATGATACAACGGACTACCCGGAATTACAGCTACCTCAGAGTTCGCTGAAACCACCAGCAACTCCGATGACCACTGTGCCCGATAACCGGCTCCGGATGTCTACGAAACCGGTAGTACACTATTTCGCAGCGGCTGAGAAAGTTGAATGTGAGGGTGCTCAGAAATTAGTAGATGAATTTCAGGAGGCACAGAAGGAGTTAGCGATCCGTTTCAACGCCGGGGTCGTTAACCTGTTTGCTGATTCGGTTGTAGCCATTCAGAAGACACATAAGGACCGTTATAAAGAAGAGAATGACAAGGCATTGGAGGAGGCTCGGGCTGAATTAGAGAAGGTCTACATTGACAAGGAAAAGATGTTGAATGAAGAAAAGGCTAAATTAGAGCAGGATCGTAAAACCGTTACTTCCAGCACCGCCTTACTGCGGAGGAAACTATCTGATCTCGATGCCAAAAATGAGGCAATGAACGTTAAGTTCCTTGAGTGTTTCGGAGTGTTTCTGGACGAATGGGATGGGACCCGATCCGCCGCGCTAAAACTCCTGGAGGAGAAGGACGCTTTGGACGGATAGGGTGTGATGTACCGTATTGGGGCTGAATCGGAATATTAGGGGTAGTAGAATCGAATGGGACGTACGAGGAAAAGAAGAGGAGAGCACCTTTACACCCGCTGACAGACGTAAGTCTGAAGGCGTGCCTGATCCATCAATTCCAACAAGGATCAGGGGACGAGGAGCTACGACTGGATATGAGAGATGATACAATCGATATGATGCGGACCCGGAAAAACTCGAGGGAAAGAAGTGGAGAGCACCTTTACACCCACCATAAGATTCGCTCTTCTTGGTGTGCCTGATCGAAGCCAACAACGATCAGGAAAGCTGTTGAAGAGGAGAGCGCCACGGACCCGCTGTCTAAATTTTTTTTTGACAAGCGTGCCTGATCAATACTAGCACATTGATCAGGGAGCAGTGTATATATTGTATAAACTGTTATTCTGGATAAAGAGTAGAGCTGTGATAGTATATATTTTCGGTATGTGTCATATGTATACATATCCCCACGTGGATGCACGAGTGTTACTAAGTTAATATGAAGCGTGTTAAGCCGTTCGTATTGATAATACTTGTGCCATGTTTAATGTACAACAAAGGTGTGTATAGTGTTATTCGAGTCGTATGCTTTGCATACCCCTATGTGTATTATAGACATAACGTCATTTTTTTTATATATTAGTGTATACCTAGAAGGTATCCGTTTAAAAAAAAAAATGTGTATGTTTTGTCTAGGGGGGGTTATGTAGGGGACTCGAATCCCACTCGGATCGCAGTTATGTAAACCACCATAAGATGTTAGTTCGTGACCCGTATACAGAGGGCGCGAGTGTTGATAAAGGGGGCGCTGCGATCGGGTAGGGTGGGATATATAAGGCCAGAAGGCTCAGTGGTAGACAGACCTCATCAGGTCTCGTCCCGAACAAGAACCGAACTTAGATTACTGTAGTAGGAAGTGTGAATAAAACTCTCTCTCTTTGCATCCAGAACGTATAAAGAACCTTCCGAGTTGTTTATTCTGCGACCGTAAAATACTAAACTCTACAGTACGCTGTAGTAATTAATCATATCATAATATCTCTCTTCTGCACCAAACTAAAAGCAAACATCCATAATGATTGGCCTTTACAAGATGTGTTATTTCAGGTCGTCATTGTACAGAGTAAAGCCGTATGAACCAGGACATTTTTGCCGGACCACCATCATTTTTGGTTTAGAAAGGTTTTATTGTATTCCATAATTTTGCAATGTGATTATAATCAATCTTCAGTGTCCGCTGTAATAATGTATTCATACCAGAAACGAAATATCAATCGAGAATATATCAAAGTATAAAGTTAACACAATTACAAATTATTACTATGCGATAATATACATGTGCAACATAAAGAGAGTAATGTACATGTAGCTGCAACAGCAATTCACATAAGAAGTATGGGGGGTTGAGATAAATTGAGTGTGAATGATTTAACAACCGATGATTAAGTCTTAATGCTTTAGAGTCTGAATATGGCTATTTCAGTATTCTACTATACCCCCAAAAAAACTCGTTTTACCTGTACCTAGACTTTGACATAACGCACACTGGATGTTTGGTTGCGAATAACCCGTAGGTTATTCGTGGGAGTTTGTGGTATATACCAAAGACTGCAAATTATCATAAAGCATGGTAAACAGACTAATCTATCCCATACAAAGCATGTATGACAGATGTCAATGGCCAATACACTCCTGCCTTCCCCTTAGGTTGGATAGCCAGGGGTTGGTCCATTATTAACGCATCTTGATACAAAAATATACTTTATCAGTGAATTCATGTAAAGGTCTAGAAGCGATATAATATATAATGATTAACAAAGCTAATACAAATCGAATGTTTGAGAATGCCTATAGAAAATAAATTCCACTGCAAGCGATTTCACCAATCATCGCTTATCCGCCAGAAGACAAGCAAAATTTGGTCGATAGATATGCATGTAGAGGGGAAAAGTCAGAGTTAGCTGGACCCACTTGCCACAGCAACAGTTGCCAAATTCACCCTCATGTGAAAGTCAGGCTGACTTTGACTGTAAAAATGGTCTTGACCTCATTGCTTGACTTTCATGCCAATGTAGGTCCAGCATTGCCTGACTTTCTCTCCAAAGAGAGTCCAACAATGCCTGATTCATTGGTGTGAACATCAAGCAATGCTGGACTCTCTATGGCTGGTCACAGAGAATACTGCATTGTGTCTCCGCCTGCTAGCAAGCTAAGACGGCTCAGGCTAGCTGACCCTCTTCCCAGAGTCAAGCTGAGTCTGACTGTCGAAAGAAAGTCCAACTGACTCTGAAGAATTGTCTTGCCAAATACTTTTGACCCATCATAGACAGCCACCTTAAGTCACTGTTCTGGCGGATTTATAATTAAATAAATGCGGCTCTTTATTTCGCCCATTAAAGGGGCGGTTCTCCTGCCGTAGATCCAACAGCTTAGAGTAGAGCATGTCGTTCATAACCAAGTGACCTTTCAGATGTGTCTGTAAACAAGGCCCCAAGCCACCAAAGGCCACTTGGTAGACTGCAGTCAGTCTTGAGTGTGCTGACAGCCTTCAAACATACACTGTAAAAAAGTGTTTCTAATTTTTAAACACATTTGCCCAAACATACTAAAGTTGGACACTTTCACTGAATCTCAGAATCTCAGCACTTTCTTCTGTCAGCAGGTGCAGGGATATGGCTGCTGGTGGTGGTTGAGCCTACAAAAGTGAAATATTGGTGGACAAGGCCAGTTTGGCTGGCCCACTGGAATATTTTGGACAGCACTATGTACAGTCAACTCCCTCTATTGCGACCACCCTTGGGACTATCTAAAAGTGGTCGCAATGGCGAGGTGGTCGCAGTAGGGAGAGTTTGGGTTTAAGTAAATGGGGCTATTTGGAAATTAGGCTATATTTTGGAGCAATATTGGTGCAACAAGGTTCAAAGTCACAGGGATAAGTCTTTTCTTTTTTTTAAAGATGCGACCACTAGTAAATGGGGCTATTTGGAAATGAGGCTATATTTTGAAGCAATATTGGGGTAACATGGGGGGGGGATGAGCATTTCCTCTGATGTGCGAGCACTAGTCAGGAGAGTGAGTGAAGGCGGGGGGGGGGGCTTCTGGCCCTCTGATGTGCTATTCCTCTGATGTGCGACCACTAGTCAAGTGTGAGGGCAGGGGGAGGGCTTCTGGCCCTCCCTTTGATGTACCCTTCCTCTGATGTGCGACCACTGGTCAGGTGGCTGAGTGAGAGCGAGGGGGAGGGCTTCTGGCCCTCTGATGGGATATTCTTCTAATGTGCGACCACCAGTCAGATGTGAGGGCAGGGGGAGGGGTTCTGACCCTCTTTCTGATGTGCCCTTCCCCTGATGTGCGACCACTGATCAGGTGGATGAGTGAGGACTAGGCTTCTGGCCCTCTGATGTGCAACCACTAGTCAGGGGGGGGGGGGGCGGGGGTTTCTTCTGATCATCTGATTTAAGAAGGGGGGGGGTGGCCCTCTTATCTTCGACCACTGGTCAGTTGCCCTCTTGCACAGTGGTCGCATTAGAGGGAGAAAACCCTTCTTTGGGACTGGAATTTTAGTGGTCGGAGGGTGGGGTGGTCGCATTAGAGGGGTGGTCGCATTAGAGGGATTTTTATACATTAAAACAAAGGGAAAATTGGTTGGGACTTTCCAAAACTGGTCGCAATGACGAGGTGGTCGTTATAGAGGGGTGGTCGTTAGGAGGGAGTTGACTGTACTTATTATTGTTGACATTATCTAAATTGTCATTGATGTCAACCAATACAATGGGTACTATATTTGACTAAGGAGAGCCTGTACATGGGCAAAAGCCTGAAAAAGGAATAGGAGAATAATACCATTGGGCTAGTTACACTGCCCTCTCCCACGGTTTTTCATTGTTGTAGCTCACCCCTCACTGACGGCCATATCCCTACACATAGTTAGAAAAAAGCTTGCCATCAACATGTTTGGGTGAAAGTGTTTAAATTATATTCACATTTTTTACAGTGTATGGGTGAAGGGTGCAGTGAGCAGTGGGACCAGGTAATCATGCTGTCCTGGCCAAGTGACTTCAGTAGGGGGACCATGAATCAGGCTTTCCTTGGAATTAAATAGTCTATAAAAGCATAATGAAACTATAGCACCCTATTAGATTTGATGATTACATATTGGCTTCTAGGTATATACATTGTGTAATGGTACCATTGTGTATAGATGTTCTTCTTTTATGTTACCCAAAATAATAGCATGTGGCCTATTTAAGGGGGAGTATACCGTTTTCTGTGGGCACACTGGTGGCAGTCAGTACACTGATGGGTATCACTAGTACTCAATACTATACCACTGGCAGAGTGCAACTGCTGGTAACACCAGTGCAACTTATCTAGGCCAGAGCATTGCTGGGAAGGAACAACCAGCAAACTATTTGTTGGTTGCCTGAGCCTTTATTCATGGGGTACTGGTGCTGGGGAATACAGGCTCACAGGGCTAGGATATGCCTGCATGTTTGAGATTTCTGTTTGGGGGATTCTAAATATAACTAAGGTGTTATATAAACTTAACAAGGCTGGCCTAGAGGTTTGGATCTACGGCAGGATGACCGTCCCTTTAAAGGATGTTCAGCATGACTATTGTTTAATGTCTCTCATCTGAGTCAGGCAGTGCCTGACCATGCATGGAAGAGTCCTGCTACAGTGGCCTTTCCTCATGAGAACAGCTCCCGTCACATAATTCCCATTGAACCTTTTTGATTCATTGACTATGTCATCACTGTCATCATAGGTATATCTATCCATCAGATCACGTCCTCGTCTAGACAGTTGAAAGTACCGAGGTGCACTGAAAACATACAAACACTGTTAGAAGTAACCACTGTAAATTTACAGCAAAATGTGCTGGCAGTTTTGGTTCCAGCACATTTTGCTGTAAATTTACAGCAACTCAGTTGCTGTAATCAAACAGAAGAATGTGCTGTAATTTTACAGTATATACTTCTGTTCACTTACAGCAAAATCTACTGGAACCAAACTGCCAGCACATTTTGCTGTAAATTAACAGTATCTTGTATGCTGTAATTTAACAGCAGAAAGTACTGTAAATGCCATAAGTTGAGTTTTTTATCATTAATTATTTTATCGTAATAAACGATACTTTGCTCCTCGATGATATTGTTATAGTATCAAGTAAAAGAACAAAGTCCACACAGTTCGGATCAAGTGTCACAGGTTGCGAATCAATAGGTTTATTCAGGAACCTAGACAGGCAAAGCTCTAATGGTGCGAACTCCCTATAGAGTTCGGAACGGGTCAGTAGGCTGATATAGCCGCAGTGATCTCGGGGTCTCTTCACCAGCGTGGCTCAAAAGTAACCGACGAGTCCCATCGGATGCTGGGTATATATAGGCAGCCAGCCTGCGCGCGCACACGCAGACCGGAAGCCTATAGCGACCTCTGTCCATACCCCAAGCCCGAAGCAGGTGCTGCCACCTGCCGTCGGACTGAAGGGTTCGGACGGAGTTTGCAACACAGCATCCAACAGAACCCGTCATATAAAACCCCGTATAACCCTAGCCCCTACACTACCCCCTACCAGATAATAACCAGGAGGCAAATAATTAAGGTTAAAGTCCGAAAACACTTCGGACTGGCATTATCTTATAAATACCACCTTAGGGGCTCATTAAAGCTACACTTTTAACAATATGACGTGTTCTGATGAACACAATAAGTTATTATTTACACACATTAATATATATAGCGACTGTAATGAAAATTACACTCTACTCCCTTGGATAAATAGAGTTAACCTATATATATCGACTTTAGGTAAAACCTGAGAACATGAACACTTGAAAAACATGGTATCACAAAAAAATTTTGTCACTCCAGGACCCCCAGCTATTGAAACTCGTTATTAATATTACTATAAGTGATAAACACTATCACTTTTCTTATTACTTTAAGAAACGATAATAATATTACAGTATTAAAAAGACATCATATGTGTTCTTCGGTGAAGATCCGGATCCTCCTGGGATGAGATGTAGCATTCTGCCCGGCTTTCGGAACCTACTTCATTCAGCTCCTACTCACCGGAACAAGAAAGTTCATCGCTCTTACTCGAGAGCGTAATAATAATAATAAAAAAAACTCAGTCCTGCCTCCAGGCGATCTTCAGACTGATTATAAGGAGCACTCGGTCCTGATGTTAAATGTCAATCATAAAAAAACGGATGTATCAGGTCCTAGATGTTAAGGTGCTCCGGTCCCGAGTCCTGCTTCCTCCTCCGGATCTCCCCGTATGGCTCCGTCAGTGTTCCTTGATAGACTGGGTCCTTGCGTAGCCAGCCTGTCTCGTCCTGCTGTCCGGATCCCAAGACACCCTACTTGTAGAGTGTTTTACTGATGGGGACAGTATTTTTCAATACTCCCACCCTTCCTTCGAACCCGCTATAGGATAGTCCTATGCGGTGTCCGAGTCCTCGTTAGCACTGGCTTTAGCCACCGGTGTATCCTCCTCCTCGGAGTCTGACTTGGCCTCCGCCAGAGTCAACGCTTGGAGCCAGGACTCGATCATAGCCCTGGACCCATCCCATTCGTGCATCTCGTGCGCGAAGCAATCCCGGAACTTGGCGCGCTCGGCGTCCAGTTTCTCCTCAGCGTTCTTAGTCGCCCTCCTTTGCTTTTTCTTTTCAAGCTTCGCGTTTGCCTGTTCGGTCCGAGCCGTCTCTCTCTCGTCCCGAACGGCGTCCACAGCCGCTGCCTTCTGGATAGCGACCTCTCTCTGGTGGAGGTGATGCACCGTGTTTAGTGACATCATCGACACCTCCTGACTCAGGTCAGTAAGCAGCCTGTGGAAGTTGTCCTGCCACACATTCAGAGCCTCTTGTCCGACTTGATAGGAGGCGAAGTTGGTCCGAGGGAAAGATGGTGGAGCTCGGCGCTGCAAGAGCAGAGCATCCTCGGCAGGAGCCTCCGGAGGGGGGCTCTGTGTCTTAGTATGTTTCGGTTTTGGTTTTACCGAAGCCTTCGTTCCCCCAGTCTGGGTCAAGACTTGCGTCTCCTCTCCCGCGACCAGGTTACCCCCCGGGAAAGCATCTTCGAAGCTTTCCGTCGTCTCGGTGATCGGATCCTCCAAACCGGATCGTGTTGGAGTCGGTCCGCGCTGGGGACCCGACTTCCAGTCTGTTTTGGTGGAGTTAAAGGCGGGACCTTTGTATGTAGGTTCCACCCTCCCCAGTACGGACGGCCTCTCAGAGCTGTCCGTTCTTGCTCGTTTGGCGTCAGCTGGCTCCGAAGACTGGTTCTGCCTCTTCGGAGCTTTCCGGGCCTTCTTGTTACTCGTCCGCAACCGGTAGGAGTCAAACTCATCAAAGAGTGTGCCATCCGGGATGCGGAGGAAGTTGCCATCCGGGTTCACCTTATAGAAGACCCAGACTTTCCCTTTCTCGTTGGTACCGAAGTCCACTTCGAGGTTGTCCTGTTTTTCTAACCCCCCGAACTGAGAGTAGACTTCCTGATGGGCGAGCTGGATTCGCTCCGCCGCAGCCTCCAGGGACAAGTTGTGCTTCTTGGCCATGTGTCGGATGATGTCTGCCCTATTGTAGAACATCCCTCCGTCAGGGCAAGCCTTGCTCCCCCTTGATCCTATGCTCAGGCAGTCATATCGCATGAAATGACGCACATGAGCTCCCGTAACGTGGCGCACGAACCTCACCTTGGTGGGCCAAGTTTGGGGCGTATCACGAGTCTCATCAGCATTCTGACAAGTCACGAACGGGCAGGGTCGATCCGGAGTCCATCTCGACATTGCCCATGACAACTTAGTTTTCTGGTGATAGGAATGGTACTTCTTATCGGAAGTCCGGACCTTTTCCAGCAGCTCATAGTGGTACAACTGTACCGACTTGTCGAGAGGATCTTTCTTGATCCACTCCTCGTCGTCCGAGAGACCATCAAGACCAACCGGATCAGGGTGTTGTGAAGAACGATTGTCCTTGATGCAATCCCCTACACACATAGGTTTAAAATACCTAAACTTGCTGACCGCGTTGGCTCGGAGCGCAGTCCCCACCTGCTCTTGGAGTTCGGCCTCCGGAATCGTCTCCTCCGCCACACTCTTCAACACGGCTGCTACCTCCTCAGGGGATAGACCCGCCTCCAGAGACGTCAGCCGGATCGTCTCCATCAGGATCTTGTCCCGATGGTTGGCCCTTTCCAGTCGGTTAGTGTCAGCACTCCTAACCGCTGCAGTCGTCTGCTCAACGATTTCGTCCTCCCGGGTTGCATCCAGGATGGACTCCTTTGTCTTCTGGTGGACACCCCGAGCCAGCTTCATTGCTGGAGTCAGGAGTAGCCTCTTCTCCCATCGGCTGTGGACGGTCTTGAACTCGGCATATGTTTGCATATCCGAATCCAAGTCCGCTATAGCCTCGGGACGATCCTCCGAGATGGCGACTAGACGTGCCTTATGGGACGCCTCTCCGACATTGTTCATAGCCGCTGTCAAACGGTCCGGAAACCATACAGGGAACCTGACCGAAAGACAGTTGAGACCCCTGAACGTTTTCAATTGAGCTAGATCGAATAGCTTTATCTCCTCGGAGCTCAGCTGATCGATGATGCTCCCCCTTAGTATCGCTGGGACATCGGTGTCATCCTTGTCCCAGTCGTCATGCTCGTGTGGGGCCAGAATGTGCACTCCTGCTACTGAAGAACCACCACCCGCAGCCTCGTTCAGTTTACAGAAGTATCCATTGCTGGTGTCTCCGGACTCGACTCGGTCATCCTAGTAGGTGGCTCCATGGGGGTTGGCACCTCTTTCACGGGTCCCGGTGCAGCCGGGACCCTGAAGCGCGGTCCTATCTGGGACAGCATCTCCTGTATCCGCTCAACGTGTTGTTCACCGGTATCCATATCCTCGTCTTTACGAGGCTCCAGAGAGGTAGCAGTCGTTTTAGGACGTGCTCCACCATGTCCCGACCCCCCAGCCGAAGCTGTTTGGCCGGCAATAGCCGCGGCTGTAGCTGCCACTGCTGCACCAGTGTCCAACCCCTGTGAAAAAGACAACAAGTCTAACTTCGGAAGAGGGGCCGGAGGAGCTGGAGTGGTAACCGTCTTGGTACTGCCCTTAACCTTTTTAGTGGTTTCAGGCTTCCCAGGAATGGTAGCGAACGTGGCCTTGAGATCCAACTTTCCTTTCTTGTAGATCGGAGCCTTTGCAGCGGTACTGCTGGCTGGCGTCGGACCCTTCTTAGTCGGATCCTCAGCCGCCGTGCTACCGGTTGGCTTCGGATCCACCTTCTTTATGTCCTTAACCGTAGACGTGGGAGTCTTCTTCGGATCCTTTGGCACCGTCGCACTGGCAGCCTTAGGATCCGTCTTCTTGGTACTTTGGGTACCACTCTTCTTAGGGTCAGGCTTCTTAGGCTCAAGCCTTCAGTTGAGACTTCTTACCGACACCTGCATGCTTGGTAGCCTTCGTGCTGGTCCGAGAATCGGACGACTTTGACCGATCCCGCGGCAGCTTCTTCCCACCACGAGTCCTTGGATGAGTGGTGCCACTCTCCTCACCGCTATCCATAGACAGCTTGCGGCTCACTGTCTTAACGATGGTCGGAGAGATGCTCAGACTGCACAACCGCAATGGTCGGACAGTACTCTCGTCAGTTTCGGGCTCCATTTCGGAGAGCTCGATTCCTTCCAGCAGGGTGGAATCCTCACTGCCCACGGGCGATGGAGACTTCCGAATCGGGGAGAAGGCGGGATCCACAGTCAGGTCCGCCAAACTCTCCCTGAGCTCATCACCGCTGGGGTGCTGAGCGTCTAACAGCTCCTTGACAGCCGAAGCCGTCTCGGAGTCCTCGGTAAGTTCGGAGTGGCAGAACTGCTGCTCTGCCATCCTTACTTGTGGCGGGGTGTCTTTCGACGAGGAGTTTGACGGGAAACGCAAAGTTTCCCGCCGCTTTTGTCTCACAGACCACTAGAAAGAGTACTCACTGTTCACAACTCTTCAAACTGCCCCAAAACACGAATACTGCCCCAAAACACGAATAACACGAAAACACGAATACTGCCGACTGCCGCCGCGATTGACTTGGTTATGAGCCAAAATCAATATGGCGGTTCCCTCGCTTTTGTTTTTAAAACAAAGCGCATGCGCAGCGTCTCGCGTGATTGGACGCGATCCCGTTATCCGGCGTGACCCAATTACCGGTTAATCAGGTCACGACCTCTCCCGCCTGCAGCTCGGGCTGTAGGGATCATCATGCCACTCGGGCGGCTCCCCAAAAGTCAAATTTACTTCGAATAAAGAGCTCATCGGGAGTATTAGTGGATATATATGGGAAATCGAAGATTATCCCACCGGATTATCCGTCCACCACCCTCGGGGAACACTCTTACATTCTTTTCCATTGACTCTGAGCGCCCCTGTCGGTAGCACACATATAACATATAGAGACAACACAGGACACCACACTCGTTGTGTAAACAAGCTAGGTTACGGCCCCCCTAGCCACAAGCCTAGGGCTCCGCCGGACGGGTTTACCGTCCGCATCTAGTAACCTGGCCAAAGGACACTCGTTCTTAACTAAAACTCTAGCCCTGATTTTAGTTTTCTGTGCCCTTCTTCCTTCGCCTGCCGAGACTTTCTTTTTCACGGTCTTCCGGAGTTTTCTTTGTACCGGCCTCTAGGGGGTGTCCACTGACACCCCTTCCAAAGGTACAAATTTAGACTCCGAACTCTCCGTTTCCGGGGTGAGCTCCCTCCCAGCCCAAGCACGCAACCGAGCCACATGGCTCGTCCGGATGCGTCCTGCTGCAGACTGGATCAATACAGTCGTTTGACTGATACATTTGACCACGGTGTGTGGTCCGTCCCAGTTATTCGCCAGCTTGACATTACAGAGCGGTTCATGCAGTCGGATCACTCTATCCCCCACTACGAACAGCCGTAATTTCAGCCCGGTGTCATAACCCACCTTCTGCCAATTCGCAGCTTTGAGCACGTGAGCCCTAACTGTTTCATAGGCGAACTTGAATCTCTCCCGGAGAGATTCCACAAATAGCACTGTACAAGGCGCCTCTGGACTAATCCCTACCACCCCGAACACTAAGTCTGCTGGCATGATTAAGTCCTCCCCGAACACCAATAGGTTCGGAGTGCAGTTTGTCGAAGTGTGTACCGTATTGTTATACACATGTACCACAAATTCGCACTGATCATCCCAATCATCCATATGGGAGTTCACTAATGGCTTCAGAACCTGGATCAAGGTCCGATTGAACCGCTCCACCTGTCCGTCGGACTGTGGTCGGTACGGATTGGTCCGAGTTTTGCATATAGCCAACTGATGGCACATAGCAGCCCATAACTTTGATTCAAATTCCCTCCCTTGATCGCTATGTAACATCAAGGGAGCCCCCAGATGGAGGATCCACCCCTTTACCAATGCTTCCGCACAAGTAGCAGCAGTGTGATCCTCGAGTGGGTACACGCGGGTGTATTTTGTATAGTAGTCCGAGACTACCATCATACACGTATTTTCTTTCGGAGTGGGTTTTACCCCACTAATGATGTCTACAGCTATCCGAGCAAACCTTACCCCGAACAGCTCCTGTTGTAATGGCAATTTTCCCAGTCCAGGACCAGGTTTGCCCAAACAACAGGCCGGACATGTCTCAATCCACCTCAAAAGGTCACCAGACATTCCCGGCCAATAATACCTTCTACTCAGCCGTTCCAGAGAGCGTTTCTTCCCGAAATGCCCACTCGTGGAATGGCCGTGGCAATAGTACAGGATGTCTTTCCGCATAGCAGCCGGGATTACCATCTGTAACACCCTCCGCTTTCCTGGACAAGATTTCCACCTGCACAACAACGAATCCTGCATCTCCAGTTCATGGAACTGAGCCAGGAAACGTCGCATTTCACGATTTTCCAGTGATATTTCGGGTCGCAGTGGACAGACCCCGGTAGGGACCAGCTCCCTCAGTCGTGCTATGGTAGGATCGGCTATCTGGTACGTCCTTATAGTGTCGGTGGACCAATCCAACAGGTTCTGCAACAACCCATCATAAGGCAAACGCACACTCGCTACCACGGCATTGTGAGCACCACAATCCCCACACTCCGGACGCACACAACGGCGTACCGGACGTATTGATATGCTTCGTGCCCGCCCGGTGCTGGATATGAGAGTTCTCCAGCCCGAACTCACTGAGGTGATTCAACCACCGACCAATCATCCCCTCCGAGTCCTTAAAATTAAGGAGCCACCTCAAGGCGGAATGATCAGTCCGGAGTGTGAAATTCCCTCCATACAAGAAGTGCCGAAACTTCTTCGTGTACACCACCACTGCGAGCAACTCCCGCTTGGAAGTACAATAATTCCTCTGTGCCTTGTTCATACTGTTACTAGCGAACACCAGCGGGACCTCTACTCCGTCCTGGATTTGGGACAATGCGGCCCCGATGCTCTCATTGCTCGCATCAGTGTCAAGGATGAAATGCCCCTTCTCCGTAGGGTATCTCAGCACGGGGGTGGTTCGGAACAATGCCTTAATCTCTTTGAAAGCATCATTCTGTTCCCTACCCCAGGGGAAGGGTTCTTTCTTCTTCCCCGGAGTCCAATGGCTCAACTTTTGCAAGGGTTGAGACGACTCTAGAGGATCCGGGGATGAAGTCCCTATAATAGGAACAGAACCCCAAGAAGGATCTCACGTCCTTCGGTCCTTTTGGAACTTCCCAAGTCTCCACAGTCTCCAGTTTAGCCGGATCAGCCTGCACACCCTCGGTGGAGATGATCCGGCCCAAATAGACCATGGACTTCCGAAAAAGCTCACATTTCTTCGGCTTCAAGGTTAACCCATTGGACCGAATTCGCTCCAACACCTCTCCGAGGTTCAACGCACACTCCTCGAACGTCTTGCCAAAAACAATGACGTCGTCTAGATACACCAAGCACTTTCGCCATAATAGATCACTCAACAGAGTTTCCATCATGGCCTCGAAAGTCGCCGGGGCGTTGCATAACCCGAAAGGCATCAGCTCAAACTGATACAGTCCAATATGGCTAGTAAAAGCCGTCTTCTCCTTATCATCCTCCTTCATTCCAATTTGCCAATATCCGGACTGCAAATCCAGGGTGCAGAACCATTGGTTCCCACCCAACGAGTGCAGGGTCTCATCAATTCGGGGTAGAGGATACGCATTCTTTTTGGTTACCCCATTCAGACGTCTATAATCGGTACAAAATCGGATAGACCCATCCTTCTTAGTAACCATCTGAACCGGACTAGACCAGGGGCTAGTGCTAGGCACAATCACCTTCTGTTCCAGCATGGTTTTCACTTGTTCTTCAACAACTCTCTCCTTAGCCAACGGCAAACGTCGGTAAGGCATTTTAAACGGCTGGGCATCTCCTGTATTGATAGAATGCAGCACTTTGTCAGTTCGGCCCAAAGGCTCCCCCTCCACTTGCCATGCATCCTGATACTTCTCTACCAGCCTTCTCAAGGAATCGAGATCCCTCCTATCCGTCAAATCCGTCTCGGAGATCATTTTCTCAAGTCCATCACTCAAAATGGTAGGAGAAGGATCACCCTTCATGCTCACATGACCAGCAGGCATCACTGCCTCGCTGGTGAACACATTCCCAACACAGTATCTTTCTTCAGATACTTAGCTTCTAACCCGGGGTTAGAAACCGGCACCACGGTCCAAGCACCATCACCCACCAGGGTGTCCATGCCCACCAGACCAATGCTTCCCAACATAGCCACATCCGGCTCCACAACTGCTTCTTCCTCTCTCCTAAGCCCCTTGCTTCGGACCAGCACGTCACACGTCTGTCCGGGAGGAATCTTTACAGTTTGGACCACCGTTGCCACTATTGATACTTGTCGGAGCACACACTGCTCCACCGCACGGTACGGGTGCTCTATCTGGAGTACCCCTGTACCAGGGTTCAGGACCGCGTCATATAACGCCGCAAAGTCCAACCCCAGTATACCGTCGTCAGCAATTTCCGCGATGGTGGGAGAAGCCACATACTCCTTCCCTCCGATCCGGAGCGGTATGAACGCGCGCCCATACGTCTGCATACTCGACCCATCGGCCGAACAGGCGCTTACCTTCGATTTGAAGTTATCACGACTGTCCGGCATAAGAGCGCCGAAGTTTGAGGAGATAAAGGAGTGGCTTGCTCCCGTATCTACTAAAAACTCGCCCGCCCTACCGGCCACAGTAACAGACACATACCTCTGCCTCCCCCCCCAGCGGAGACGGGTTTACAGTGAAGCGTTTAAAGTCCTTCGGAGCAGCCAAATCTAGGCCATGTTTCTTCAAATGGTCGAAACATGGGTGATCTGGGGAAAGCTGGGTACTCCCTACCCACACGGTGTCTGCGACAGCCGCAACTTCCTCGTTCCTATCCGTAATGGGCCTCCCTGCCTCATTGCCAGGCAACTGTTGGACTGGAATGTTAACCAGGCCAGCATCCGAACTCCTCAAGTTCGAAGCCATCCCTGGTTCCCTTTCTGTCTTTTGAACTCCACTAGGCTCTACCTCTCTGGTATGTTGGCGTACTTCATCACCAGGGGCCGTCCGCTCGCCAGCTCGGACCACCCCCTCTAGTTTCCCTCTTTCCTTGGAACTTTCAGACTCGGAGCCGTACACTCCGCAGCAAAATGACCGATCTCCAAGCACCTATAACACTTGGCGGTCCTCCGGTTGGTCTTCCTCCTGTTAGGCTGGGTAGCCCCCTGAATGGAAGTAGTCATCTTCTCAAACAGTGCCGTGAAGAACGCGGCATCCATCATCGGAGCCTTCTTATCCGATGATTCCTTCTTCTGAGGAGGGTTTCCACCCCCTTCCGGTTTCTTATTCTTCCACAGCGGTTTAGAGGAATTTCCATTCCTCTTGAACTGAGCCGCAGAAGCCGTTGCCTCCTCCTCACTGCCTTCATCCTCAGACTGTTCCGGAGAACATTCTATGATGGCGGAGGCCCGGGTCGGCATCCGGTCTCCAAGCAGCGACTTTTTGAGGGCGTGTATATCAATGGCCTTAAAAAGGTCATCCAACGATGTATCCGCCCTCCACGTATCGTACACTGTTTGTTGTATGTCGGGGTCTCTCAATCCGGCGATGAATTGAGAGAACAATTCCTTAGAAAATAAGGCATCGTGGATCCCTGAAGCAGGATGTACCTTCTTCAGGAGTCTCATCAACACAAGTCCGAAAACCCTTGGGGCCTCGTTCTTGCCTTGCACCCGCTTTTTAAAAGCGACCATCGGATCCGTCCGGGCGGAGCCTCCGAACAATATAGTCCCGATCTCCACCAGCTGTTTGAAAGTACCATGCGGTCCGCATTCGTCTTTCCATTGCTCGACCGCCATCAGGCCATCTCCTAGGCGCAATCCCTTACAGACATAAGGAATAGCATATTGTTGGTCCCAGCCACTGAGGTTGATATCCTCAACAATTGCCCCCAGCCAGTCCTCCCAAGAGGTTTTCTGCCAGTACGGACTAGGTTCACTAGCAATCCGTCGGGCTGCGTTGGACGACCCCCTAATTTTAGAGGTGATCGACAGGCATTTGGAAATGGCAGTCGAGGCGTCTTGTTCCGCGCCTACGTTGTGCAATCCTATCCCTGCTATAGCAGGGTTAGTATCGTACAACTCTTGCAACTCCGTACTCATAATTGACCGTCTTGGAGCCTTCTTTGGACTCTTTGTCCCTGGAGCCGCTCCCGGAGTAGTCCCCGGAGTCGGCACATTATTTTGCCTTTCCAGATAGGCCTGGTAAGTACCATATGCCACCAGATCCGTTGTGGGGTCAACCCCTTGACTGAACCACCAATTCTTTTCTAGATCTGTCATATACTGGCACTGCTGGGCCAGAGCAAGCAACAGTTGATGCTCGGCCTTCTCCTTCTCCAATTGCTTGGCTTGTCTCTCCGCCTCCTGCTCTTGCTGGGCTTGTTCCAGTTTGGCTTTCGCAGCTTCGCCGGCAGTCCTCAGTCCCTCTTTTCGGGCTCTCAACACTGCCGCCTCTTGCTCCGCTAGCTCCTCTGCCATCGCAGCGTTTTCTCGCATGCGTTTCTTTTGTTGTTCCAGGACAGCTTCCTGCTGGCGGAACACCTCCCGTCTCTCGATTTCAAGGGCTCTCTGTTCCTGAAACATTTTGTTTGTTTGGCAAGTTTGCCACTCAGCCAAGCTTCCAGGAGTCAGGTAGCTTTTGGCTGCCTCTTCCTGACCGGACGCCTTTTTCCGGCGCTCCGAATCCAGTCGTTGCTCCTCCTGGTGCAACTGTTCCTGTTGGGTAAGTACCCCCTCCGACAATGGTCTTCCTCTCCCCAAGGGAGCAACCCCCGGTGTCACCGTAAATACCTCTTTCGGTATTGGACGGATGCTCATGATACCCACCCTTGGTGAGTATTCACTAGCCATTCCTCTACCCCTTGCTCGGCCGATCCTAAGGGGTCGACCTGGCGTTGAGGCAGACAAAGCCGATTCTATAGTCACTCCACGCCTACATGGTAGGCTTGGAGTGTCCATAAAACTCCCCAGCTAGCAAAACTCGTAGTTAATCACGTCATCTCTACATCTTTTCTCAATAGAAATTTACTACATTTGGTTACGTTGTATTCTTAGCCTCATTACGTCCTATATGCAAATGGTTTAGACATCATTCTGCAGACATCTTTTCAATGTAACATAATAATATTAATATGACATGCTTTGAAAGTGGAATAATGGTAACATTGTGTGAGATGGGTATATTCCAAAATCATTTTAATTGTGGTATAAATTTATTTCATAAATAAGATGCCAGAGGCAAACACATTTTAGACATCATGAAAAGACATGTTTCTTACGTCTACCCTACACCTAGAGTAGGACTTCTCCATCAGAAGTAGGTAACATCTAAGGCAATTGCTTTAATCAGGTATTTTGCCTGTAGACATCACCAATATTCCTGGAGAGACTTTGTACATTGGTCCTAGCACAGTGGCCAAGATGTGATGTCAGCTCATAGTCAGTCTATGTGATTTGAATAGATTTAGCGACCACAGAAAAGGTGTGCTCGTGTTAATCTCCTGGTTCTCCCTTTAATAATTATTCTATAGAAACAAAAATAACAGATCATACATGCTAGGCAAAAAGTTATTCAAGTTTCATTTTCTATGTAAATTCATTGTGTTGAATAGATACTAATTTATGGTCAAACTACTGCCAATGTAGATTGTATTCTATTGATATTGGCAGAGAGAGACATCTTGTGTCAAAAGTGTGAACTATTTGAGAGCTAAAGAACAGATGTCTCATAGACGTTATAATCTGACAAGATAAAGATGTACTACATATGTAAAGTATGCGTAATGTTGATGTCAAATCTATTATGTCATTTTAACATGCACCTTAAGGCATGAATTTGACATAAATGTTTGAATGTGTATAATTTCTCAAAAAAAAAAGTGATATTCTGATCCAGATTTAATCACTTGTTTCATCAAATAATGACCACATAGATATGTATGGATGATATCAAATGGTTATGTCCCTTTCTAATTGCCATTTAGATGTAAACAGTACATCAGTTTCCTGTCAAACTGCTACGTACAAGGATTTACTCCCTTGAGACGTCATGATCAGGTCATTTTGACGTATAAACGTGAATATGACCAGTAAAAGACGTGCTTTTTACATAAGGTGCTAGCTGGGTCATGTAATGACCAGCCGTCGGGCTCCCATTATCAGCTGAAGCGTACGAGGTGCTACTGTCCTGCATACTCTGTCGGGCCTCCAACAAAAATTGCTGTAGAGCAGTTTTCTTGGTTCTCAAGATGTCACACTCCGTGCTCAAAGTCTGACGTGCTTCCCTCAGGTCTTCCGTATCTCGAACGAGTTCGGAACGTAATCCCTCCATTTCAGCTACCAAGGCATCCCTGGCAACACAAATCTGGTTAAGCTCCGTGTTTGCAGAGACAAACTCGGATCGGACCACCTCCAGGTCGGCCATCTTGTGGTTAAACTCCGACCGGACCATACTTAGAGACTGTGCCAGCCTCTCGTTTTCTTCCAACTAGGTGGACAGCCTCGCATACTTCTCTTTGATTTTGGAAGTTCGGTGTGTGACTGCGCCTTCCAACGCAATCAAGCTGTTCTTCCATTCATTGGACTGTGCCTGAATGGTCAGCAATTCCCTTTGGGCTACCTGCAGACGTTCCACCATCCTTGCCTCTCGCATGTCGTTGAAGCGACGCTCCTCCGAAATGCCATACCTCCGGGGTGTCGGAGCGGCTGCCCATGATCCGCCGATGTTAAACATCGACAGATTCATCTCCTCTAATGAGCGACTCATTGTCTCCGGACCTCTTGGTCCTGTTAGCACGCCTGCTCCTGGTAGAACATTCGCGCTCCGTGTGGGGGTATCTGCCTCATCGCCGGCACATAACCCCTCCAAGGACAAGGCTAATGCCTCATCATGAGACCTCGCTGCTCCGGCCAGAGCACGAGGTCTGTGCTTTGCACAGGCTAACCTGCTTATCACTCAGAACTGGTCACGGCACCAGTGTAATAAACGATACTTTGCTCCTCGATGATATTGTTATAGTATCAAGTAAAAGAACAAAGTCCACACAGTTCGGATCAAGTGTCACAGGTTGCGAATCAATAGGTTTATTCAGGAACCTAGACAGGCAAAGCTCTAATGGTGCGAACTCCCTATAGAGTTCGGAACGGGTCAGTAGGCTGATATAGCCGCAGTCTCTTCACCAGCGCGTGGCTCAAGAGTATCCGACGAGTCCCATCGGATGCTGGGTATATATAGGCAGCCAGCCTGCGCGCGCACACGCAGACCGGACTGAAGGGTTCGGACGGAGTTCGCAACACAGCATCCAACATTTTTGCAAGTTGAAATACTTTATACAACAAGTTACTGAAGTTTTCCTCACACGTTGATATCTTACTATGTTTAGACACACAGGGGGCTTTATTTACCACCCAAAATTCAGTGTGTACAAGATTTGCTGCACAAAATGATATAGTGCTGCCACCATGTGGCAGAAATCTACAAATTTTTATCATGTGCTGTAAATTAACAGCAACATTGCTGTAAATCTGATTTACAGCACAGAAATCGGTAAATATACAGTAAATAGTCCTGTATTTCCGACTACAGGAAAAATGTGCTGTAAATTTACAGTATATTGTGCTGTAATCTAACAGTAACTATTTACAGTGAAATTCAACAAAGAATGACATTCCAAGGTCGTGCAATAGCCCCTGCACTTATACACGGACCTTAACATGACATTTTGTGTTCAGGTAATTTAGGAGTCATAAACCTGCCCTTAAACAAGACCTGTGCTCATTTGAAACCCCTGCGCTTAGACAGGTAATTATTGGAAACCCTAACTTATAATTTGACAATAACCCATCAGAATTGTAAAAGACCTCTCCCTTACAGAATTGTATCCTTGCACGTTGGCAGAGTTTACGGAACTTTCCCGAAGACCTTGCTCTTGCAAAGCCTACATTCCATAATACAGGAAAGTCTGAGTCCTTCCTGGTCATAACACCGCTGCCCTCCAGGATACAGTTAATGGCGTGGTTGGAGTACACAATGTCCCGCTGTTTGAGCAGCATCTGTACCCCATTCCAGGCCGCAAACAAAGCATCAATCTGAATATGGAGATAACATATGTACTGATAGCCCTATGGGGGTCTAAATGGTTCACTATTCAGTACCCTCAGGTGTTCATTATGGTGACCTGGGAGAGTACCCACTAGGTGGTCATATGTGATCACCCATGCGGGGTGATCATGCATGGTTATCACCAAGAGTGAGCATAATATAGTGATCACCCAGGGTGATTATATGCAATCACCTCGACAATTCATTGTAGACTAGCATCTTTCTGTATAACAAGGTACCATTTAAACATGATTTCATATAATTCCCCTCCTCCGAGCATAAGGAAGCATGTAAGAGCACTTCATAGTTCTCATCATAGATCCAATAGTGTTATTCGTGTGTTTTACTAATAATGGCCACTCCTCACACTTGTGCCTATGGTTTCAGAGGCAAATGAGGAATACAATGTACATGTACTCTTAATATCTCCCATTGTATGAACACATGATAAGTATAAGAATTAGTCAGTATATCACCCGGGGTAGGAGCTATGTATTGCATTGTTGTATAGAAGGGCCCACTAGTGGTAAAATGATGTCCTCAAAATTACTATCTTGGGTCATCACAAGGAACACCCCGGGTGGTGAACTGGGCATGAACACCCAAAGTTATCGCAGTGATTACCTCTATCCAGGCCTAGGTTTTCAATTTCAGTGTGTTTTTGTATTTTGTGTGTAAAATATTCTAATGCCACTTCTTAATTCATGCCATTAAAGTTCACATAAATGGGCTTTGAGTCTGCAATGTATACAATAATCATTTGAAGCTCTCTACCTATAATTGGTGATGAGAAATAGTATACACAATTCTCAGTGTGAGTGTTATAAGGGATAATATGATGGATAGATTGTCTTAACAGACAGCGCAGTGTTCAGTTTACCTGGCCAGATTCTACAGCACTGATGCCGTCTTTGGAGGTATTGTAATGGTAAATATTATCCGCTGGTATGTTTGCACCTGCTATGTTCTTCTTACGGCGAATGCAATCAACATTCATGGCCCAGGTCCGAATGAATCCTAAAGGGAGAAGAATACATAAAGATAGAGGCTTGATCAAGGAAATACAAGAACAGCAGGCTCATGAACTGAGAAAGCGAGTAGTCATTTCTGAAGAAACGGGGCGTATATAGGTAGATCTCTTTCGGGATTGGGTGAGACTAATGAAATTTTGATTCATTGCAGGAGTGAGAAAAATGTTGACCCCTCTTAGATGTCACCCTTTTTTGAAAGAACGTTACTCATTACGGCTGGTCACAAAAAATTGAATCCCGGCTCTGATTTGGTGAAACATTATTTGGGTTTTCCTGGCATCTTATTGAAAAACCTATTATGTATCAAGATTATTTTGTCAAATAAAAGATATCAACAACAACAATGAAATACGTATGACACTTACCTATCCTTTTGCCAATGATGTTCTGAGGATCAAAGGCTGTGTCCCGTTTATGGAAGAAGAACGCCTTATCCCTTTGGAAGATGGCTTTGCCAAACGAAAACACTGCTATCCGTTGTAGCGTCACAAACCAACCATAACAGGCATCAAACCATTTACCTTGCAAACCTGAAACGGGAAACACACAAAGACATACACTCTAAAAATAGTGTGTTACGTTTACACACTTTTCAACACACTTTTCTGAAGCCACTTTTAACACACTTTTTTTTGGTAACACACGACACACTTTTGGCAAAAGTGTGTTGAATCTAAAAAGTGTGTTGGTGTACAAAGCCATGGTATTGAGGAGGTGGGGATTAAAATAGCTGTTCTACACCTCACAGAGTATGTCAGGTGCCATGGCTGAGTTGTCTAGGTGCTGGCACATGAGTCCTGTCCATGCAGGTTCGAACCCCTTGACAAATATTTTTTTCTCAATATTAAGTATGATTACTTTCTACATGGGTTAAGAGTTAAATTAGTATAGATTTATTTAATTTCTTGTTAGGGCTATTCATGTTTATACTGTGCATATACTGTGTGTATCACTTTTAACGGCTTCTTGTATCTAGGAAAAGTGCTTATTGAACCGCTCACAATAAAAGTGGGAATAGAAGATTATATCAAAACTGAGTTTGTATTAACAGTAAACAAGTCTTAGTCAACCACTGTGAACACATCCTAGCTTCTGACCCTGGCAAAACTGACACACCTGATAACCAGCTGGTGACTGTGGCGCAATGTGCCATGACCGTACCACCGTCAGATAGCGTGGGATGGCTGCTCTCACAACCTTTTCTCAGTGTCTCCAGTGGTCCATTGCAGCCTTTTCCCCTCCCGGCTAGGACCACCTTCGTCAACACTGATATCTGCTATCTCTTTACCAGTCGCAAGTGTATTATGCTTCTACGGGTTAAAGCGGATCGGTGCAAGTCTCATGGGAGACAAGGACACTGAAGGTTCACCGCAGTCTGTCTACCGACACTTACAGACGCGACTCTTGTCAGGACAACTTGTTTTACTTGGGAAGATTTGGTGCCAGGTCTTCTCTGGTGACGAACCCAGGACCTCTCACACACTTGTCCAGCAACTTGCTCACTAGGCCACCAAATCTCCTTGTACAATCATGGTGTATTCCCCCCTCATATAGGTACAAGAACACACAACAGTGAGGAGACACAAAGTATTCTCAAAGATCACACAACTTCTTACCAGTTACCAGTAAGCTATATAACTTACCTTGGGGATTAATATGTTATGACATGAAGTGGTTCTTAGACAATACAAAGACCGCCCTTATCAAGGGATGCCAATGCACTGACTAATAATAACATAATTTGCAGGGCTTGATATCTATTATAAAGACAATAGTTAATCAGCTATTAATAAGCCCTGCTTTTACAGCCTTGCAGAACCTCTAATAAGATCTTACATGTGATGGTTATTTGGTTTACGCAAAGAACATGTGTGTATAGTTGAAGAGAAAAAACTTCCCATCTATTTCCAGTATGGATTGAGTGAGTTTGCTCATTCAATGAGATTCAAATAATACAGTTTTTATATGTATCTCATTGCAAATTAACCCCTATTAAATAGGTGTTATATCTTTCATTGTAGTAGAGGGGATTGGTTGGGGAGGGGGTTGTAAAACTTCTGCTGAGGTGGAAAAGAAATTTGACCCTTCTTGAGGGGGGGGGGCTAAAATATTATGGTCCTTCTTAGAAAATAAACATTTCCATTTGACAGTGAGCCCCATTGGGAATCGAGCCAGGGATCTTTAAGTTCTCAGACCAAAGACTTGCCTACTGAGCCACTGCGACAGCTACTATATGGCTGTAGGAATGTAGCATAGATGCATGATAGACATTTACTGCTGCTGCCCCCTTTTGTATATGATACACACCTCTCTGACCACAAGTGTGTAAGCAGGTAAGTGAGTTGACAAAAAGTGTGTCACAATTTATAAGTGTGTTAAATCTAAAAGTGTGTTGCAAATTTATGTGTGTTACTCTTTAAGCATGTTCCCACAACACACTGTTCTTAGAGTGTATATACATAAAACAGGTTTGGTTTTAATGTCATAAGGGGGCCCTGCACCACCTTCACAAAATGGCACCATCTACCGGTAATATGTTTTCGAGCATGTTGGCTGCATAAAATGGAGAGCAACTTGTCATAAATTGCTCAATAGAGTAAGTAATTTTATATGATATCATCCCTTGATCCAGAAGTGAACAGAAAGGGCTGCTAGAAGTATAGTGCCAATCTTCATGAAAACGTGCCGAACACCGGCTATAGACGGCTAAAAGCCTGCTGTACCGGCTGGACTGCTCCTACTGCCGGTCCAAATATGACTGGCTGGATCCCTAGCTACATGTCAGTTTTACGGCTTTTACGGATTATGCATAAACATTTTGAATAACATTACTCAAAATTGTACATATTGCAATGTTTCAATAGGAATCTACAAGAAAGCCGAATTCATTCAATGTAAATTCTCAGTTTATACATTTTTAAAGTATCCGGGCCTGCAAATATCAAGCCGGTCCTCCAAAATAAAAGATCTGCAGGACCAATGTCCTGCATGGCAAAACAGTTTACACGAGGACTATAGTGTATGCTGCCTACCTCTGCCACCAGTTGGCAGTCTGGTGTCTCCCTCTGCCGGCAGCCAGCAGTCTCTGTAGCTGCTGTACACGGTGGCACAGTTGATGCCCGCCTCATTACACACTGAACATACGAGGCAAACAGAGTTGAGTTTGATTTATCTTATTTGGTTTCCTCAACATGCATGGGGCCTTTTAAGCAAAACCAAAGTAGACAAAGACAAGCGAATAAGAATAGAGAGAATAATATAACCAACAATTCTGCCTTCAATTTATAAACTATTGTCCATTGTTACACTGATATTCTTAAGCTCCCTATACGACCAATCTCTCAGTCACTAGTACCTAACCTAGTTAATCATTTTTTGGCTCCCTATACGACCAACCTAGGTAAGTTATTATTGGCAGGTTGGTCAGTACTGACCAACCCACCTTGGTCTTTTAACTTCCAGGGGGAGGTAGTCATAATAGTATCGTACAGGTGGCACCAACTAGTGGTATACAATGACAACAACTAAGGTACACACCAATGATGAACCTAGATTGGCCACTACTGACTGACCCCTCGGTCATTTTTGAATACGACTTTGTCATTGTGACTAAGCTTTAAGTTGCAGCCATAAGAAGTACACTGAACAGGCCTATAGCTAGGTGCCATGCACCCCCCATCTGAGATCTGAGATTATATTTCGATATCCCCTTTCCTCTCAATGCAATTCTATCACAGTGTAAAATCGGATTTACTTTATTTAATCTCTCTCTCTACAATTGAGCTTAGAATTCAACTAATTATCAGATTCAGGCCCAATCTACTATGTACTGTATTCCACGTTATGTCCACCTATGGAAAATAAGTCTCCGCCATACTGTTTGTCACACTCTAAAATGCATTAGAGAACTTATAAGGTGGTTAATAGATTGATCCAGAAGCCCCATGATATATACTCTTTGCAATGTCAAATATTGGGAATACTCAAAATTATACAATGACTCGTTTTCTGCAGATAGTATTGGTGACAGTACAATATGTATATTAAGCAGTGTTTGCTCATTAACTCTCAGCATCACGTAAAAGTAATTAATTCATGTTACTTACCCAAGGATATTAGTAAATGGGCCATGCCAATGAGGTTACCCTCTTCATCCCTATATAGATAAAGGCAATTTATATCAGTTCATCATAAGCAGTGTGAAAGAGTCATTTCAGTGACTTTGTAAGTTCGGCGTTGTAGTAATCTGATTCCTCTTATTACTAAAGCCATAGCTAGCTACGACCAATCAGTACAGTATGGTAGTTGGAGTTCATCCTCCATAGTATTGGTGCAACATGGCATTGATATCATACATTTACACCTGGGCTTATAATGTCATGATGTGTAATCATTTTTTATAAAAGTAGTTTTACGAGTTATTATATATATATATATATATATATATATATATATATATATATATATTTTGAAAATAATGATATTTGAACTTATCTTACCTAGACTCTATACCTCCATGGTCGTCCCCTATACCGATCAGGTACAGCTTATCGCGGGGGTCCTGTGGGGTTGGGTGGCTCCAGTGGTGACTCCCTTGTGTCTCCTCCATTTGTCCCTTATGAACCTCCTCCATCGGCGATTTCTCAGTATGGAGGATAGCCATGGTGACCCCCAGAGCGAGGGCAATGAAGACAAGGATGATGACTGTGGTGACAACCACCCTACAGGTCCATGTGCTGCGACGTACACTGGGACAAGGCACGCTGGAGCAACACATGCGGTACACCAGGAGGAGTATTCTCCACATTCTTGGAAGATGGTGTGTGTAGAGGTGATTGTAATTATTTCTAAATAGTGCAATTAACCTTTGGCTGGATTGACACTGAGTAGGATGAACATTGGAGGGTAGGGAGGAGGTCTGTGCGAAATAAGTATCCAGGGGCCTGTGGAGTTGGACAGGGTAACAATGTTTTGGCTAGTGTAAGAAGCACAAGCAAATGTCTATTTGAAGCCTACACTCATGGTAATGCTCCCTTGAGTGTAGATACCCTCTATAGGTTAGACCTATGGCATTACCCAGGATCAGTAATTCCACTCCCTCCATAATGTCCGTCCAGTAGGATCCAGTCAGGAAATACCCCAGGGTGTGTATATATACATGAATAGGTAGGCTGTATAACTCCTGAGTCATGTGGGAAGTCCCCAGTGTGTGTCTTATAGGTAAAGGTGAGCATTAACTCCTGGGGGTAACACGAAGGGCAGCAGAGTAGGGCATGTGTTACGCCTTGATAGGTAAGCAGAGTATCCGCTGAAGTATTAGCTCAGATGTGATTGCTCGCTACTGTCCATGTTCAGGGCATTATACACATGTAATACTGCAGGGCCCTAGACATGTGTTATACGTCATATTGAGTTTGTTTGGGTGGAGTATATATGGCTTCTAATAGCTACAACACCCATTTCCATCCTGGATAACCCTCGCTCATTTGACCAATGGCACTTTTAGATATTGAATTTCATCTATCAATTTACCTGTGACCTTTAAAAATATAGAGCACACATGGAGATCAAATTTGTAACCCAATTTTTGATGATAAATTAGGAGCCAGCCTGTCAAAAATTCCTCAGACAAGATTGAACCCCTCTGGTGGAGATCGCACGGCCAATATTAGACCAATGTAGTTATGATCAGTGTCGGCTTGGGCACACTCACTAGACTGATGAAGTTCTGTGTCCATTGTATATGTCTATGAATCTTTAAATGATACAGTTCTATTGAACTCAGGTCTCAAAGCACATTCTTAATTATTCTTATGACTCAAACACCACAAATATTGTGTGCTACACTGAAAACCCCAGGGTCGTCATTTTGACAATACCAAAATTGACAACTTTAGGTGGTCCAGGTGGACCTTAGGTCGTCATTGTGACGACCTAAGGTAGTCATATCTGTCCCATATAGACCAAAGTTGTCATCATGACGACCTTAGGTAGTCACATGGATTGGGTAGTCAGAATGACTACCTTAAGGTTGTTGTTTTAGGTATTGTAAATTTGAAGACCTAAAGTCATCAGTAATGACAACTCTCAACACTATTGGGTAGTCATTAGGACAACCTAGGGTATATCTAGGTGTTGGACATGGCACATGCCCTGTCGCATGCTGCCACCCAGGGGAAATGGATTGAAGTAAATTTTCTGTCATGAGATATAAACTGGTGACAGGGAGCAGAGGAGTCTCTATACCTTCAAGGACATCATTCTCACCCATACACAACTTATTTATACCAAGTAAAGCTACTTAGTTTAATCAAGAGTAAACCAAATATGTGAAAGGGATGCCTCTCATTAGGAGGTGAACTAATTAGAGACTATATTCATACACCATTCTCCAGAGCACTTTCCATTAGTCATTATGACAACCTAGGTCGTCATAATGACTAGGAACCTTCCTCTGGGGTTTCAGTGTATACTATTGATGATCTTACATATGTTGGGCAATCTAGAGCACCTGGTTGTTTTCAGTTGTTGTCTGCCACCGATGACAGTCCTTGAAAACCATGGCTTTTATGGCTGTCATACAGCTCTGCCATACCCAGCGATCATCCAGCCTGAATCATACTATACAGGATATACATATAGGTGGACAAGTGTGGAAACAGAGAGACAGAGCCCCTGCTATAGGTAAAAACCGGCTGCTAGTCTCATCCTAACCCCTCATTGAAATCGAATTTATAACACTTGAATATTGGGCTTGCGTATGGTTTGGAGTCGCGTCAGGTGCTGATTCTCAATTTCCTATCGGGAGTCTTGTTTGATATTGGGCTTGGGGATCGGGTGGTGTTGGGTGTTGGAAATAGCTCCATCAACTCCCCGGGTCCCACACAGTAGAAGGTATATTTGTGTTGAAGGACATGCTTCTCACAACTATTTATGTGTAATATTTAATATTTGTCCAAAAGATAATTGTTTATAATTGAAATATGTATTTCAGCTTCAATATCGTAACTTGTCACATTTTATGTAGGGAAACAACATGGTTGTATTGTGTTTTGGGACCAAGGACCTACTGCACGGACTATGTACCCCGTGTGGGGCTGGTGGAATTATCTTATATGAACTAAAACTGTTGACTGGGCCCCAGTCTACTAAAACTACATGTACACTGCAGCACCACCTGTAGGTGTTTTATACTAGGTTACGAGACAAGAGGTTTTATCACTATCCGCTTGTTGCACAAGGAAGTTGGCCTTTGTATTGATTGTGCTTGCTTGGTTTTAAATGGACATTATATGATTTTTTAAAGTGGATTTCGCCTGGGCCAAACCCACAAACTTAGCTTTCTTTGTTAAATTGCAAATTACTTTAATTCATCCTAAATTATCCTTTTCTAGAAAATATAATGCTCATATTGCATTGTCAAAATGTATTTCACCTGCCTGGCATTGGGCTGGCTAGCTCAACCAATAAACAAAACTCTTTTTTTATGTATTTCTTGCATTGTAGATACTGATCTCACCACTAGATGCCACCACCTCATTGAGAGTACATGAGATTTACTATACTATACTACATATTATTTCTTTTATTACAATGGGATATATATTTTCAATTATTTTTAAGATATTGAGAAGGAACCGGTTTTCATAGTCGGTTCAGATTATGCTATAATATCTACACTACTTTTATAATATGCTGCGGTATGCTGTGGCAGCGCTGCTAGCCTTCATATGTGTATACACCCGATTGATGTATTACCATTAAGTGAGTCAGTAGTGAACTGTTGTTAATCATGTATTCTTGTCTGTGTCTTGTCGTGTTTTCATCATTCCTCATGGGTCGTTCTCATTACGATATAATAGGAAAGTAAAAGCTCTTTGATGGAAACATATTTTCATGCTTTAACTGGTGCATGAGTTTTAGGCAAATTGAACTCCATACCGACGCTAACACAACAGGTCATATTAGCATGGGCCCCTTAATGGTACCTTTTCTTCCTACCACATAAAGAGATATATCTGTGTTTTGAACCTTTCCAATTTAATACAAAGAGGGCAACTACGCTATGTTATTTTGTGCTGCCTGATAGAAAAACAAAGGGTGGTCCCATACTGTTAACTTTGTGTTAAAGTTGGAGTAGGTCTCATGAGATGGGGATGCAGCTTTAACATCAAGCACTGGTATAGCTATGACGCCCCCTGCCCACCCAAACACCAAATATACATAAGCCTTTCCTTTTTACACACTACAGAAAGTAATTGGGTGTGTTAGTCACCTACTTGTAGGTCTATAGACATACACAAACATACACACAATATATACATACTGCCATAATGTTTGTGAGAGCCCTCCCAACCCACACTGAAATTCCAAAGGTTGAAAGGGTTAGTCAGTACAGACTATCCTAGGGTAGTCATGTGAGTGTTAGTCACAATGGCAAAGTTATATTCAAAAATGACCGAGGGGTCAGTCAGTAGTGGCTAACCTAGGTTCATCATTGGTGTGTTGTATTTGTATACCACGAGTTGGTGCCACCTGTGAAGACCACTCAGTGGCTCTCCCTGGAAAGTAAAAGACTAAGGTGAGTTGGTCAGTACGGACCTAGGTTGGTCGTTTAGGGAGCCAAAAAATGACTAACTAGGTTAGGCACTAGTGACTGAGAGATTGGTCGTATAGGGAGCCTAGGAATATCAGTGCACCAATCCATACTGACGTAGTGTGCGTGCAAAGTAAATGTTCTCTTACAAGACCCTGGCAATACATAGTCACTGCATCATTGGTAACTTTCAAACCGCTTGCAGTTATGCATAGATCCACCCCCTCTCTCTCTCTCTCTCTCTCTCTCTCTCTCTCTCTCTCTCTCTCTCACTATTACTATTCCATATTATTTCATGGTGAATAAGAGACAACAAGGTTAAAGCAATAGGAAGGCCGTTCCCTGGGACAGCGTGCAATAACCCTAGGCCGTATTGCACGCTGTGGCCGTATTTCACGTTCCCAAGGGATGTGGGAGGTCGCTATGGGGGTCCCTACGCTACCGAGGGTCACGTGACTAGCACGGAATTCAAAATGGCGGTCCCATAGAACTATACAAACATCACAGAAGTAAACAAACATTGCCAAAGTAAACAAACATGCACTGCACATCTATTTCATGTTGAAATAAATACAGAGCGTCACGCTAACGTGACAGAGTCAGTGGTTAGTGCACGAGAGTTGCCTGTCCCGTACTGCACGCTGGCCATAGGCAGCTCTGTCTATGTATCATATTTGAAACTAAATACCATTACTGCCCCATATTACCTCCTTCCTCTTCTACCCAATAAACTATTTAAATCCAAGGCACTTCTCGCAGGTGATTGCCCACTAAGTAAACAGTAAGTGATGAAGAAATAAAAGTGTATTCCTGCCGCAGTGTATTATATGATTGTAATAGTAAATGTTGGAGAGGACATTGGTCTTGTTAGACTAGCTGTAATGCAATGCTGACTCAGCCAATTTGGCCCGTCTAATAAAGCCAATGCCCCCTGTGAGGCCCCTATCCCTCAAAAGCCCCCTATCCCTCATAATTGGCCTGTTTGAGATATAGCAACCAGGTGAAGTCCCTATGTGCTAGATGGCCCCCTTCTTTCAAAATGGTTTGAGACATAGGGTCTATGTGGAGTCCCTAAGTCACAAATATTTTTGGCATGTCCCTATCCCTCAAAAGCCACTATCCCTCAAAAGTGTCCCATTGGTTAAATATGTGCAATAGATAGGATATTGGATAATATTCCCACTACCATTCCACCCTTAGTAACATCCCCTCCTGCCTCAGGAGGGCTCAAGACTTTACACCAGCCTCCCCCTGTTGACGAATGCTCCCTAAATAAACCTGCGGGTCACTATAGTGCAATTTCAACCTGCCTGAAGGGGATTTGGACCTCCTCCTTTTTTCTTCTTTTTGTCCGAACCTTGAATGTGTTCTTGTGAGGCATGCTTTCTTACTGCTGAAGTAACAAATAGTCCTTAAGATTGATTACAAATGCTTTTGGATAGGGGTTTTGATACTTAGGGATCTTTTGTACAATAGGGGCTTGACATGTCCCTATCTCTTAAATGACCCCTATCTCTCAAATTCTTGTGAGATAGGGGTTGTTTGAATGTGGTCCCTATGTCTCAAATATCTGTGGGATATGGACTATTTGACAATTAGGGACTTCAAGTGTGCCATAAGTCTCAAAAGGCCCCAATCCCACAAATATTTGAGGAATACGGGCTTTTTGAGACTTAGGGGCCTAACACCCCCTCTTGGTGGCTAAGATTGGGAAAACAGTCTCAGGAATGTTAAATCCAGAATGTGTGAAAATATTGACTTTATAGACTCAATATCTCACCTATATGGTTCAGACACCATAGGGAGGCTGTTGAGATTGGAAAACATTCTCAGAAACGTGCAGTCAATAGACAGGTGAAGATGTAAATTTTATTACCATAGGGATATATCCTGATTGTAGTATCATTCAAAAATGTACTCCTAGCCATAGTTCAAATTTGGAAATAAGCTGAAGATATGATATTTATGAATTGGTCTCCCAATGATCTTATAAAATCGAGGAGATTTTGGTTTTACCAATAACATTCACTTGTTTTTTTTTCGGTCAAAGAGCAGATTCTGTGTGTACAGTTTGTAGCACACCATGAAGCTTTCATTGTTTCAATATAACAACTGCCAAAGGATCACTTCATGTTGCCACCATATTGTTTTCACATCATATATCTCAGACGTGCAGCGATTATCTTTCATCTTGTTTTTATTTATTTATTGTGGCCTACATTGTGACAACCATTGGTGGCTAAATTTGGTACTAAGAAATCCACCTTTATCCTCACTACGATTTCCAGGAAACAACAATTTGCCAACAGTTGATATGATAATCTTACAAATCCCATATCCCAGTGCGACACCGCATTAAAGACTCTGTACATGAACATACAGGACTAGCGGGGCCTGGCCATGTTTGAGAGCTAATCTCATATAGAGGGATAAGCCGCTTGTGTATACACCTCCTAGTCTCAATAGCCTCACCTTACCTACCCCCCCCTCCCCTCCTCTCCTCACCCTCACTCATACTAATCTCACTATCTGACTATAGCCCACACCAGGAGTCTGTTATAAATATAGAGGATATCCAAGTGTATACCACATAGCCAATGATACTTATATCCCTGATGGCTCTGGGTGAATGACCTTAGAATCCATGTCAGACCATTCTTACAGCTTGGCCATACTCGATTTTAGATGAGGGCCCTCAGTTGCGCCGGGTGGTAGCCAAAACATCATGGGCAGCCTTCCACTAGACACTTTAGCATTTATCACTCATACTTCATGAGTTGAAGCTGAGGCTGATGTATGATGTTCATGTATGTTAATAAGTGGGGGGGGGGGGGTTGTGTTTGATACATGGCAATACTCTCTTTAGATAAGGAAAATTGACAAAGCTGGGGGCCATGGAGTATTACTACACCATACTCCATGGGGGCATGGAGTACTGAACTGCCATAGGTTTAGCATATAACGTGTCATACCTGCCATGTAATAAACCACCATATTGCTGTAGCCTAATTGCCTGTGCTTGGCCTCACGTCACACCGGGGTGCCACCCAGGACACGCGGGGTCCAAGCTCTGGGCTAGACCCGACACCTGGTGTGCACGGCAGGAACTGGGCAGCCCCGGTGGGCAGCCCATGGCACTGACAACATACCACCCATTATTTGGGGCTTTGTTCAGGAACTGAGTTTGATGAGGCCATACTTGAGTTATACACGTGTATGCAGGGGGTAGGGGAGGTACACTGGGCTCCTGTAGTGTATTGTACCAATGGTTACATGTACATTGCATTGGCCCAGTGATGGCCCATGCTTGCAAATATTGATATTGATCTCATGTTGGTCCAGTGTTGGATAATATTTGGCCATCAATTTATTTCTGGTGTTTTACCAACATTGGATTAACTAAATTGACCGAATGTTGGCTATTCAATCGTAATTATGGGGATGACTATTGTATAAACTATGAAGAGACTCTTACAGGCATACTCCTGCTTTGGCACCATAATAAGAGTTGTATTCTATCCTCACTGTAATCTACAGGATTTACTGTCTAGGGAATTCAATGATGAATGGCCAGTATTCATCATTGAAATCATTGACAAACATGTCCAAGCACTAAGTCAGTTGTCACACAAGAGCTCTTCTAATATCAAAATTCCAATGTTGGACCAATGGAGCATTGCTGTCTGGGTGGTTCTGAGGTTACCTGAGTCTCTCTATGTAAGTTGCTGCAGGAACCCGGGTACCCTGGAGGGAGGGCCATGTTGACGCCGTAGTATAAGCAGTCCCAGCTCAGAGGATGCTTGTAGTATAGCAGTGGGGCCCAGTAAGGTGAGAGTAGGGACATATTATGTGGTATACTTTTAACGCTTTAAAGGCAGCACAATGCTTTCGTGTCCTTCTGCCGGCATGATACATCAATGCAGCCCTGACGAGTAACCAGCCAGAGCTGCATTTATATGCATCATGTGGTTCCTATAGGAGGCGCATGATGCACCAATACAGCCCCGGCAAGTTATTCGCCACCTCTGTGTCGGTGATCATTATTTGTACTATTATGACAAATGTACACGGAGCCTTCTGATATCATGCCGCCCTTAAAGGGCTAATGATAACAAAACAGGAGAACACGGACTATTCATATACACAGGATAGTGCAGATACAAGGGTTTGAGACCTGAACCGTCCAGTGATAATCGTTGAATAATGTGGATCCTGTCAGTAACCCTAGATCTGTACCTTTCTGTACTGGAGGATGGTATTTTATAGGACCAATGTACAAAGGAGCACTATAAGGACAGCATTACTGGATTGGACATCACTCTTGATGATGTGAGAAAGTGTCTCATGTATAAGCCTACCTCTCAAACATTTTCTTTTGTAATGTTTATTTTGGAGAGATGTAAACTAGGCTAGCTTCTTATATATAAAAATAGTTAGGACATGTGTGCTGCTGGGTATACGGAGGTACTCTTTTTGTATCCACATAGCGAGCAATGCAGGAGTTGCATTACACGACACAGACATAACAGGCTCAAAGTTCTAAGAGTGACATATTCAATGAGTATGTGTATTTCACAACTTTCACTAATTCAACAATTAGAAATTCTGGAGGATTTGACAGGGGGAAATTTCTCATAAGATGTTCTCCTTGAGAAAAGCTGTCCACATTTACTTGAGTCACACTATATCTTCACATTCAACATTGTTTGTAGGGATCATGCATCACGAGATCTTGAACTCCACTAGCAGCATATTTTCTGCATCAACTTCGGGGCAAAGGTTGATGTGTGAGTGATTCATTTTAAAACTCAACGGGAAGCATTGGGCAGGTGTACAATGCCGCTTATAGGCTACGCCAAAATTATAATAGAATTTATTGGAATTAGGAGGAGTCTAAATGGAATTAGAGTGATGTATGGGGCTAGAGAAAGGAAGAGATGGAAACTTAGGGTTATTGATATTGCAAAATTTAGAACTTGTTCCAATGAAGGCAACATAATTGTATGTGTAGCACTCTCTTAAGAAGACAAATATTAAGAATTTTCTACATATTCTTCTAGATTTGGAAAATTACACTTTGGAAGTTAACCCTGAGACTACCCCCGCCCCTCCGGACACTTGGCGGTGTGTGCCCGGGGCACGTCAGGCTCCCACAAGGTGATGCCACCCGGCCTTATCAACGTATTACCAAGGTGAGAGGTCCACGTGGCTAAAACTGAATTAATTTGTCACTGGGACCATTTCTTTTAATTAGATAAGATGAAATGATTATCAAAACAAAAACTCGAAGAGAATCCCATTCTAGACTCGTGCCCATGTGGTTGTAATTTCTTTTAACACGAAATTGATTCGATTCTAACCTATTCTAATGACTTAAAGCAAAGAGCAAATAATAAGTGTTTGACTGAACAAATGTTCCCTTTAAATGAACATGAGTTGGGCACTGAATTGCTGTATTTCTTGTTGTGAAGCCAAGTGAAATATAGCACCGTGCCCACTGAGAAACCAATGTATGTGTTTTCTGTATACCTGTATACGTGTAGTTATCTGTTGTTATTACTTATTACCCCCCACCCTCCACACACACCCAACCCCCCTCCCTCACGCCACCCCTCTCCTACCTTCCCATGTGATACATCACAAGATTCCTGATAACTGTCATGCTCTGGGTCTTAGTCTGTAGTGGCCATCCCAAGTCAATCATAGGGATTTTCGTTAAAATGACAAACTGATATTCTAAAATGATTGAGGCAAGACAAAAGAGGACAAATGCTTTAAAAAGACTTAGACTAATACTCATAGAAATTAAAATAGTAATATGGGTTGATCACTACTGACTAACCTGATAGGATTAACTGACTGTTGCCAAAATTCTGACTAAGGTCAGCATAACAGTGCACGACGCGATTTATTCATCGAATCTGAGCTATTTTCAAAATAGCTGATATATAAGCAATATCTCAAATTTGAGCTCCACTTCGCAATGTGGGCATCGGTGAAACGATTTCCATAGTGCAGTGTGAATGATATGGGTGTACATATTGGCCAATAATGCACCCATATCGGCCAATGGGTGTCCCAGCAATGCCACCTACGGAGATCAGTATTTAAGCAGGGTAATAGCAGAGTGGGAACTAAGGGTAGCTAATAACGGGACAGGCAAACAATGATAACAAAAAGACTGCCATTCTTAGGTCAAATATATGCACGTGTACCTATATATTCTAAAATGTCTGTCTAATGCATTTGCCTGAGGAAGATCACTGTTGAAATCATTCCATTAAGTTACCATGGACAGAGGTGAAACCCCAATCTTTTCCTTAAAGCAGCTACAGCACCTTGGTTTACGATTTTTTTCTGTTAGAGTCATGTGGATTAGCAAACATCAATGTATATATATTTCTGCATTTTTAAAGCAATCATAAATATATTATCTGCAAAGATATCCTTAAACCATCAGAAATTCATTATGCTTGGATGACTAAAACTCAGCCTACATGATTGGCACATGATTGTCTACTGAGTGCTGCCTCCTTGTAGGTATGAGCTGTGAGCTTATATGAACTGTGCAAGCATCATTTCCACCCACAACTATACAGGTCTTTATGTGTGTATATCATGTAAATCGTACATAGTGTACTGATCTATTCATTGATAGTCATGTAGACCTCCACAATTGAGTGTGTACTCATTGATTTTAGCTACAAATCATAAAGACCACACAATACTAAGCCCTCTAAGTTCCCTCTTCTAACACAAGAGGTCATATTAGAATGGGCCCCTTAATGGTACCTTTTCTTCCCATCACAGAAAGAGAATTATCTGTATTTTAAATCTTTCCAATTTAATACAAAGAGGGCAATTATTCAATGTTATTTTGTGCTGCCTAATATGAAAATAAAAAAAGTTCTAAATGGTTAATCACCATCTTACAGCTGCTTGTTATAGAAATATATGTATGCATATAGTTATGTGCTTGAACATGGCACTTATTTCCAACACCCCAGTGGCACGAAAACGTTAACATCTAAGGATATGATGCTCTTATTCTTTATGTTTAAATTGCATCGTATATACATTCGGAATTCCACAACTAGGTATACGTAATGATCGATATAGCATTCCTGTGAGTCGCCTGTTTAAGGAAACGCTGACTATTGATATATGGCATTTCATGACCCATATTCTCCTACATAAAATAATGTAAACACGAGGTAGATTTAGTATTAAGACACTCCATCCTTTTTTGCCTATAGTTGATTGAGGTTGTTTTTTTTTGTCTTTTTTTTGCTGTTACACCTCTACATGCGACAGAATAAGGAGTAGACGGTCATGGCGATAATTAGGGAGAGCCTCCTCCCTCTCTTATGCTGCGCCCCTCCTTTTTTGCATTGTACAGATGCTGAATTCATCGTGGGGATTCTGCATACTTGTTGAGCCTTTCTTTCTGCAGAGGTGCCCGGTTTGAAGAGTTCATTATTGTATGTTTGTAGCCCCTTGTATGTCTGAAGTTCAGCACAACATGCCCCCGGCTGTTACAATATACACTACACAATGGTCCTGTAACCCTCTGCGGGCAGCGTAGTAGTGCTTTAATGTACTAGTCCTTTTGTGGGCATGATGCATGAATGCTGCGCCAGTGGCTAACTCCCCAATGCACCAGTGGCTAACTCCCCAATGCCATCATGCTGATGCCTTGGAATTGATACACTCCCAAATAGTTGTCATAATGCACCACTCTATAATATGTAAAGTGTCGGCGAGCTACTTGCAACCCCTGTATAGACCTGTTTATAACAGCATTGCCTCTAGTTGTTATAATACATACAAGGTGCCTCAAAGACTATAATGTCCGCGTGATGTAACCTATGTACATACCAGGTACACGGAGACCATACATGTCTGGGCCTAAGACAATTTAACTTTCAAAGCCAATGTTGGGACGAGTCATTTATTGTCACACGGACAGGGGCCTTTGTTAATGTGGGGTTTGATATGGTATCCATTATCATTTAGGAGATTGGGAAGTTACTCTGAAATGAAAAATAGTTTAATCAATTTCGCTATTTTGTAGCAAACATGAATTTGTGAAAACAGCCGGCGGGCGCTGGGGGGGGGGGGTTGTTAAAGTTGAAGAAAAGACCACCCTATTTTCATGGTGGTCTTGGTATAGATTGACGCTTTCCTGACATACAAGTAAAATGTGCTACTAAAAGGTGAATATTTAAACTGCTTAAGGGGGCACAATAGGGTAATTCATTTTTCACATAGATTGGACAAAAAAGTTATTTTTTTTGCAACAATATATTATGGTCATGCAATATACCATTCGAAGCGCATCTCTTTCCCCTTGCTAATGCACCGGGAGAAGACATGACATTCGACCTAGTATGACATTTTAATAGAATAAAAACTTTCTTTTTTACTTTTCTTTTTCAAACAGCAATATTGAAAATAAATCAATGAGGAAACGAAAAACAACGACTATAGGGATAATCTACACATTAAAGTGACAAGCGGATTTCCTGGATTTTTATCTAAAATGATTTAAACTTATTGATTTTTAGTTCCAAAGGAATTTAAATGGACATTTATGGTCTGAAGTGTGACAACTCATTTTCAGATAAAAGTTTCTCTAGTAATTCCCATTAGATTTAAAAATTGAAAAAAACGATTGGCATATATTGCATATGTGGAGTTTGGGAGCAATCCATATACATCTAGTGGGTCAATCCATATACATCAATAGGGTAGGTGGATTTAAACATGAATGTTCTGTCATAGGAAAACTATGCCCCACTCTGGCACTAAATGACTCTGATAACTATGTATGGCAATGTAGAGTTTATACAGGGCCCCTTTTCACTTCCCCCACTTGGTTCCCACTTATAAACACGTTGGTGCTATGTAATTACTCAGCATGCCCCCTCTCAACTCAAGCAGGCCTCCTCAGAATGCGGTTAAAGTTGACCTTTTGTACGCACCCCGCCCTCCCTCCTCCACAGTTGGCAACTGATGTGGTATAGCTCATTGTATGTTTTTGAGGGTAAAATGAGCAGGGGCCTCCTAATTGTAGCATAGGGATTTAATGTGTTATCTTACATGCATGAATAGCAGCTTTGGTGAGTTACTCGCAAGGGTAGTCATGCATCATGATGACAAATGGGTATTAAAGCAATTATGTAGATCTACAGCAGATTATACTGTGTACCTACACTAACTAGTTACAGTGTTTGTAATTTTTATTCATGAAATGTCAGGTCATAGTACCTCCTTGTTGTCGCTCTATGATCAAAACGAGGCTATATCAAACCGTGACTACATGTAGTCAATCGCTCTCCATGCAGAGTTAAATCACCAAGTAGGAGAATCTATTATATATTTTCAGACTACTGTATTATTTTACGGTAATATCTGAGCATGCTAAATACATCTTTCCTGTTTATGAATTGAAAGTGGCTTTAGTTTTAAGTATGTATGGAACTTTCATTGTTGTCTCCTTGTACTGTACCTCTCACAATCCTAAATGGTTCCCCAATTCTAATTATAGGCACCCTATATGACCCTCCCTACAATCATACATACTGGCTGTCGATTCCCCTTTTGATAAAATTCAAATACTAGAAGGTATTTAATGTTTCAGTATTTCTATGATCAATAAACTTGCTAAATACAGGAATAAATGACAACAAGATGTGTATGCCATGAATGACATTTATTTTGAGGATTTAAACATCGGAAGGATGACAGCTTGTTAGGCTGAGGTCTTCTTGTTTGCACGCTCAATTATACGGGCGAGCCTCCCAGCCTGGATATCATCCTTGTTGGCTGTTTCGGCAGGACCCTCTCTCTTGGCCGTAGCAGCTGAAGATGATATATGAAAAGGTGTAAGAAGTATGAAGATTGACTCATAAATCCAGGCGTTTCTTCCCAGAAGTGGTTTTATGCTGACCACAATACTTTACATTACCATCATGTTTTTGGTTATTTAGAAATGATATAATTATTACAGTACCAAATATTTCAGTGACTAAAATGGCTTCTTACATGACCTTTTTCTCATTTATTGAGCTATATTGTGTTTTTGGATAGGGGCTATCAAGCTGGAGAAAGATGGAGAGAGTATATCTCAATCTTGGTATGGAATAACAACTTATAACGCATATATACTAACCTGCACAGACAGGAGGTGAACCTGAGAATGTTCCGTCCCCCCTGCAGACCCGGCCACTGTTTTTCAGCACTTGGAAACGATGCTCACAGTAGTACTGGACAAAGTCTCCAGGTTGGATAGTTTCCTTTATTGTAGACGGGATTTGGATAGCATTTGGTACTGGATCCGTGTTGGAACACGGCACACTTCCTGCAGAATTGTCAAGCAAATATGTGAGAACTGCTGCAGTTTTATGAGTGATGGAAGAGCATTAGGGGGTGTTCATTTACTAGTTACAGGGGAGGCACAAAATTTGTCTACCCCTCTCGAGGGGGAGGCGTAAAAGATTCTGACCCCTATTGAGGGGGTGTAATAAATGTAGACCCTTTTTGACAAAAAAAAGCCTACGCGTTACTAAGGTCCAAAGGGGGGGGGGCGAAAATTTTCAGGCGCCTTGAGCGAGGGGGTACAAAGTATTTCTCATGCTCTAGAGTGGGGTTCAAAATTAATTTGCGCCTCTGCACTAAATTTCACCACCCCCTGTAATCAATTAATAAACACTTCCCTAGGGCATGGTAATAAGTACCATGTCTGCAATAAGGCTTTAGCAGAAATTTAGGAGGACGTTGGGTAGTCTTCATGGTCAGGTTCAGATGATGGCTGTCATGTGAGAGCAGTGGGTATATGTTTGGTGACAATGGATATAGTGTAGGCACCCTATAGGGCGTTTTACCATAATGATATAGACAAGGACATACCAGATCCTGCAATAGATATGTATTCATATATGAAGGAGAATTATTCACATTGATAACAAAAAATGGAAATAATATATGCAATCGACATTCCACAACAAAATATAACTGCCTATGTTATTTTGCAATAGGTCAAAACAAAGTGCTTGCCTGGACAAAATCCACAGGAGCGTTGGCATTGCACTTTCATTTCTTTGACCCTTTTGCAATCCTCCCAATAGTATGATGAGAGCATCTTATCACATTTATGAGATTTATCCTGACAGTCATCTGCCGGGATGCAGTGAGTGTCAGGTATGAATGACACAACGGTCAGCAGCAGCAGCAGTCCGAGTAGCATCTGCATCCTGAACCTGCAATAGAAATAACCCAGCTTAGCAATGCTACACTGACGTCAATCATTTTGAAGACATCTGCCCTACAAGTAACTTGCAGTTGAGATCAAACACGTTCTGATTTTGAAGGCTTATACCTTCAATGTGTAACACATATATATGTCAAGGTAGATGCAGCACCGTTTTGACATCAGTTGACGTCCGTGTAACAGGACCTTGATGCCCATTGTTTCTACCTGCGGTAATCTTCTTGCTTTTCACTCCGGTCCCGAAGGGACCGGCAGGCGTATATCGCCGCTAAGGCTACGCCGATGCGGGAATCTTCTTCTTCTTGCTTTTCACTCCGGTCCCGAAGGGACCGGCAGGCGTATATCGCCGCTAAGGCTACGCCAAATGCGGGAATCATGTGCTCCTACGTACTTAAGGCAATTTGAAAGTGATAGGAATGGGGTCTATGGTTTATTGCTACTTGGAGCACCTTGTTTTGCACATTCAAATGGGAACCTTCATATATTTCCGAACTTTTAGAAAATGTGTTCATTATTACCTATTCTGCAAGTTAGTAACCTATTTTGGTGTCATTGTACTAATGAAAATCGATCCAGCTTTGGATAAAAGCTCTACATATTGTATAGTAGGGGCCATCTAGTGTACAGTCTCAGAACTGCCACATCAGTTTGACCCCACCTTGGGCCACCTCAGGTAACCAACTTTGAAACTGATCTGCGCCCACATTGGGCAGCCTGCATGGGGCCACACCAAAACCCAATGACCAAAACCAATGGGCTCAAGACAAGTTCTGATTGGTTTTCCCAATTCGGGCAACCTGTTTGTGCCCTGCCTGAAGCCCAGCCACTAGCCCAGGTAAAACCCAGGTACAAAGATCTGCCCAAGCAAAAACCAATTTGGCTCTTTGTGGACTTGCTACTAGGCACATTCAGTGTGGCTGACTTGGATAAGGTTGCTGAGGAGTCAAGTGCTGGTTCTTTGTATAGAATGCTGCCAGTATGCTTCTAGCTTAACAGAAATATAGTTTATACATAAACTACATTTCTGTTGTGATATGTGAACAATGTCAGAAGTAACTGTAGCTGCACAGCGAGTCATACTGTAGAACTACAGTATAAAGGGAACTACAGTATTAAGGTATTTTTGGTTTCAAAACCAAAAATACCTCCTTTTATACTGTAGTTCTACAGTATAACTCGCTGTGCAGCTACAGTTACTTCCGACAGTGTAGGAAGTGGGGCAATACATTGTCTTTAAGAAATTGCAGCCTAATGACCACTTATATAATTTCATTGGACACATTGTCCCTTTTTGCCCTGATTGTTCAACCACAATTTATCAATTAACGAGTAACATACCTTAAAATACCAGAAGGGATTAAGTCCCTTGTTGCAGTTTATTGAATTGATTTGATCCAGCTTCTAGTCAAGAACGAGGAAATGCAGAATATTATGTCTTAGCATTGTAATGAGAGATCCCATGTGTGAGAGATGAGAACTACATAGGATATTATATGTAGGTCGACTTATTTTTTTGGAGGTGTTCTAATCATTTATTGACCACAGTAGATACATAGAAATCTTGTTCATCATTGCCATAGCAACAATATGTATACGTATCAATGCTCAGTTCACAAGATCGAGAATACATGTAAAAGCACGATGGATAAATACCTTGCCAATAATGATCATGGAATAGCACTCAGCTAATTTTGGGTGCCATTATAGATGTCATATTCTGACAAGACCATGATATCATTAAAATCATGTTACACAGGGATAAACATGTCACATAGATAGGCCTTTAGTAGTACTGAATCACCAGATAAAGATGTATCAATGGTGTTAGTGGAAACACCATCTTGGGATCCACAATACGGCAAAAAATAGACATCAGTCTTTAATGTGGGTAGTGCCACTCGATAAATATGTCACAATGACATCAATTTTGTTTTGATTTCTTAAATTGCAGGATAACTTGTTGAAAATGTATGGTGAATGTCTAATACCACACATCATTTTGACGTCATTAATGAGAAAAATTGTTTAAGAAAAAGTTCAGTATAATGTAATACAACATGTCTTTTTGACATCCTTTGTAAATACTACATCCACTTCTGGTCAACCTATTATGTAAAAGGCTGTACCTCTTATTGACTCATTATAGAAAGGTCTTTTTAACGTAAGGTGCTGATTAGGGTAGGACTTTTACACTTATGAAGGGTATTGATTATACACATAGTGAATAGTGAATGCAGTATGTCCTTGGTTGTCATCTGCATGTATGCCATTTGTTGTCGTGTGTAGGAATGCAGGCCTGGCGAGCTTACTCAACGCGGTACTGGCAATATTTTTGCCTGCACCGCATTGCTGCAATATGACGCAAATGTTGTTTTGAGGCATCATTCTGTCATTAGATGGTTAAACTGCAGTGTGATCATAAATGATCTTGATGATTTTCAATTGTTCCTTGTATGACGGAATTTTGTCAGACAGTTTGTGGCATAGTCAAAGCATTTAGCCTAAACAATAAAAAGAAAGTTGATACCATTAATATATTTGAGGCAGAAAAGCATACCAAAATTAGATTTTAACACCAATTTTCCAATTCACAACATTATTGTGTTAAGAGTGTGGACAGCTGAGAGTCAACAGCAGTGCATATGAAATGCGTACTATCAACGCCTTAAAACACCGGGTTTATTTAACCGTAATGAATTAGGACCAGTCTTGTATAAGCACCATGGTTAGGAGGGTCTAATAACGTGGATCTAAAGTCTAATGCCATGAGACAATGGCTAGATTGTCAAATGATGTTTGAACCTTACAGTAGGTTAGTGTAATTTAGAAAGGTGTTGAGGAAACAGTCTCCCTTAGATGGCCATAGTAAAAGGAGTTATTTTTCCACATGTCACCAATTAAAATCTAGCCTATGAACCCTCGCTTTCCTTTCGAGATATTATTGGTAGATTAAAATATGTCGAAACTGGGGTAAAATGCTACACTCACACGTGATTATGACATTGTCTTAAGTTGAAAGTTTAGAGAAAAGGGCTACCACAGGGTACCCAGCTGTCTGTCTGCCCCTACTTCTCTTCATCGCACCCTACTTCCTTACCTCCAGCCTTTCCTCCTCCCCCTCCCTCTTTCACCCCGCCTTGCCTCCTCCCTCCAGCCCACTGCATGCACCTCCACAGTCCCTATAGCCCACACTGCCCGTTGGCGTCCACATCCCCAGGGCCTTAACATTAGTAATACAGTAAGTGAGTGGTTTAGTCTATTTGTCTAGCACCAGATTAGTTAGTGTACAGTTTGTACCCCCCACCTGCTCCATGACAATGGAGTTCAGCTTAACCAGACAACCCCGCTTCTTGATCAGGTTTTGTATACCCCCCCAGGCTTTACCAGACCGACAACAATGGGGCCTATACCTGTTTATGTCTGAAAAAAGCTTAGAGGTCCTGGAGGTAGTACACATTTCCCCATGTACATATTATATGAGTGGTTGGAGTCAGCTCTGATTTATTTCATGTAAGGTACGAAAATAACTATAAAATATAATATATGTTTCCTTTGAACTAATGCATAATGATTCTGTATCTATATATGAAATAAGCATGAGGTTTGCACTTGGAAGTTTGCAAACTGTCAAATTTAAGTGGACAGATGCTCGTGAATTTCTGTCTAGTTGTCTTCCTATATAGATCCAACATGGCCATTATAGCGCCAGTCCCTAACCCAGTGGTAGACTCTATAGAAGCACCAAGTAGTATAATGAGTACCACTACTTCATATCGTATGGCGGTTTGCTGGTTAGGGGGTGGCTTTGTTATCATAATGACTACCTTATTAATGGCTACAATAAAAACATCTGGACATCAACATTGACTTAGTGCCCTGCCCCCAGATCATGGTATTAGCATGTAGACTAACACAGGTTATGATATAACATGGAGGTTGGTGTGGCCAAGGGGCATTCTGTTATGAGACAATAGGTGGCGACAAGGTTGATGCCAGTCTCTGTACGTCTGCCACCATATTTACCAACTAGTGGTTACTGTGTGTATCTAGGTAAACTCCTTGTTCTTGACCAGCACCAAGACTGTACCTAGAGGGGGCTGCCTGTGCTGTAGGATTGGACCATTTAGAGACCACATTGGTAGAGTCGCTCCCCACAGAGATTGGGAGGAGGTATAATGTAGAGTGAGACAAACAGGAGCATGTGCTAGCGGTGATTTATAAAAGCACGGACTTTGGAACATGGACATTACTCTACGCGATTCATGGGAATTCCTAGACAATTCTGTCAATTTTAGATACATTTTTATTGACTTCGATGCAGAGAGACTTCTGTGCTGGGAGCATGGATATACATAAGTTTAGGTAAAACAGTTATAACTGAATTTGAGAGGAGACCAGAGGAGAACATAATAATATACCCTTAGTATGTAGGGGATAGCCAAGGCCTGCAGCAGGGATTCGGATTACTCTAAGGGGAAGCTGCCATGGATAAATGAGAGACAATAGTTAAATGAACAAATCCCGTCATTATACTTCAGACTGCTAGAAGTTCAGTGTTATCTGGTTACTACTTTTACAACAGTAGTAGACATCGTGCTTCACCATTGGATTATTGGATACATGTCAAAAGTTAAAGCTTCCCTCTCACCGCTACGCCTCGGTCATAAGTTGTCTAAAACAGTACTAGAAAGCACCATGTAGACCCTTGGTGAGAATACCCCTTTAAAGTTTGACTCTTTTACCCCTGAGAGACCCCCGGGGGTGACCCTAGCGGTGTGATGGTGCTGCAGTACTACCTGCCCGGTGTGCACCAACCGTCCCGCTCCACCAGCGCCCTCCAGCACCATGTCAGTCACTACCTGCCGCTCCTCCCCCTCCACATCCCGGCCATCCCGCGCGCCCCCGCCCCCAGCCTCGGCCTGCCCACCCCGCTCTCCGTCCACACCCACACCGACCCGTCCGGCACCCGCCGCGGCCCCGGCGTCGTCGCCTCCTCCTGCCCCCACCCACTCACACGTGACTGCCTCGTTTTCGTAGAGACCGGATGGCGCTGCCACTGCTGCCGGCTGCGCACGACAAGCGGCGCATCGCGCGCCGCCCACGGACGGCCGACCTCCTCAGCGAACACGGCTCCGACATGGCGCTGGGTGCTACCGCCGCCGCGCCGGCCGGAAGTCACGTGGGCGCGGCGCTGCGTGGAAACCGGAAGTCGCGGGGCGTCGGCGCATCACAGTCGACAGCCTGGGGCGCCGATGGTAGTGACGGGTCAGACACTGACCTTGAAGATGAAGGTGAGTGAACTTGGGGTTCAAGATGAGCTAGTCGATTGCAAGTTAAGAATGTGATTTTGACTTTGGGAATAATGAGAATGGAGGGTTTAACAATGAGAACTGTTACTGTTAGAGGTGAGTATTTTGAATCATAATCTCACTCTGAAAATGAAGCTAGTACATGTATGTGACTATACATGGGTAGCCAGGATTATTGCCGTGTCGCCGTGTCGGATTTTAGCTAAGGTGCTGTGTCGCCGTGTCGATTTTTAACCTATACATTCTGGCCTATAATTTCGTGTCCGTCGATTTTTAAACCCCCCGTGTCGCACGTGTCGATTTTAACAACCCCCCGTGTCGCCGTGTCGCCCGTGTCGAATTTTACCCATGTATAGTCACATGTATCATGACCTTGCGAAGAGGAGGTGATACCCTTAAAGTTAGGACCTACATACACGTATATGGACGTTCATGGTTAGACTCTGCTGGCCATGATTCTGACGGACACTAAGTCTTATCAAACTAGACCCTTCTTGCATTCGAGGATGGAGGGGATTTGAGCGTATTCACATAAACTCTAAACTTATATACTTCTTCCAGAAAATCAAACTGTTATATTTCTTCCAGAAAATAAATTTAGAAATGATGTTCTCCCCATGTAAATGGTGTTTGATTCCACCACAGAATTCATGCGGAAACACGCCGGTCACCTGACGGCTAAACGTGCGTCCGGTCTGATGCAGCGGACGTCAGGACTCATATGTAGGAGAATAGTCCTTAATGTGCACATAATGTTAAGGCTTTAACGACGTTTGTAATTAAGTTTACCTACACAATTTTATTTCTTTAATTTAGTGTGGTTACAGGTTGACTCCCCTTTCAGGAAATTCTGGTTTCCTTTATTGACATCGAAACTTGGAATTGTTTCATAATGCCAATAAAAAAGTGTGTTTCAGGCAGCCCAAACCTAGATTTTAAAAAGGGCGGACCCTCACATTTCTTTCGTGATATTGAGGTGATATTCATAGTTGCCGTAAGAACCGCTAGTTGGTGCGGCGATTCGCAACTCATTCCAGACACTTTCAATATATCTTTTTAGCTTGATTCATAATAAACTTTTCCCAAAGTTTGAATCTGACACACAGTTATCATCGTTCCCCCAACCCCGCCCCACCCCTTATGTTCAATACATTAATCCATTCGATTTGCAGTGTGGTTCAGTTACCGTTTTATAGCAACCCACACAAATATCTGTCTAATTTGTTGTTACTTTAATTTACAGGATGCGTGGAATGATCTCTAGGTTAAAAGCACTGACTATAGTCTCTAGATGCACTTCAAGTTGTCGTACATGTATTCTTTAGATATACTTCTAAAGCTGAATTGTTATAATTATAATCTAACAGCTAACAGGAACTGGATCTGGAAAGTGATTATTACATCCTATGATTTTGAATAGGACATTTACACTTGTACATAATATCAATAAGATGTAACCAAATCCTGTGAATTGTGAAAGTGCTACATGTACATTTATTGGAACAGGATGAGGCTCGGCTATATTGTCATGAAATTTCTTTGCGGACAGCCACTCGCCTCCCGCCTTGGGCTTTGTGCATGACCCCCTCAGTACCCTAGGTACCATGGTAGAGGGTCAGACATCAGGCTGATTTACTGAAAGCAATTTTCCCAGTCAAATGAAGATATTTGAAAAAAACTAAACTATTGCCTTCTTAGATGGGTTGCCTACCAAGCTAACAAAGAAAAACGTCATCTTACGTCAAAATAACGTTTTAAAGCTTTATGTTTTATGCCTTGATGAAACGTTATATAATGTTATGTACCGTCGTAAAATGTTGTATAACGTTTTTTTGTTTACTGGGTATGCCATGCGATACTGGCACAACCCACGTGATTCATCATTAGACACAACAGCCCGACATTGTCAGCAAAATAATTATCTGTCTGAATTGTTGTTAGGTCTCCGGTCGGGTGGTCGGGATGCCCACATCAACACAGCGCGTGCCCTGTACCACTCGGCCTGCCGCAGGTACGGTGTCCTGCCGAGTTCCCAGGTGCTCACCTGTATCGCCTCAGAAACTGTAAACCTCACCAACAGGAACCTTGCTGCCAAGGATGCTACAGCGCTGTCATGCGCCCTTCTAGTAAGATGTGTAATTTTTCCCACCCACCTACACCTTTTTAAAATTATATTTTACATGTAGCCTTGCTCTCATGTGATCCTGATGATATCTAAGTTACCTCCCATCTCTGTCTGGTGGATGGGGCATTCAGCGTTGTTATACGAAATTTACCACTGATCCACTACATGGCCAATACGACTTATTTACCCACCCACCCAAACAATACAAGCCACCCATGATTTCTTATGGGTCCATGGTGGGTATCCATATGGGACCAACCATATGGCTTTGTGCTGGGCTTTCATGTTGATCTTCCCAAATTCGAAATGCCTAGATCCCACCCACCTTGACAATGAAGATACAAAATTGCCTACTTTCAATGGTCATTCTGCGGACTAACACAAATGAAGTTTTCTGAAGTACATGTATTTGAAATATTTAAAATTTAAATTGAGGGCTGAGCCAATGCTGGACTCTGATTGTCCCATTGGCAGCCCTGGAGAATAATGACTAAACCATAAAACACATGTTGGCTGCGTTAAGCAATAATGGCTGAGTTATAATTGATATATGTGTGCTTCTCCCTGTAGCATAATACTGATGTGACACATTTGATACTGCGAGGTAACCGAATCGGTGCTGCTGGGATCCGGTCAGTCTGTGGGATGATGGATGAAAATGTGTATATTGTAACCCTGGTAAGTCGTGCGTTTTTCTTGTAACCATTTCATCCTATGGTTTCGTTAAGAAATAGGCGTGCCCTAAGTTTTACACTGCTAAATTGATGTTCAATGTAAAACATATTGGTAGACATTGGTTTCCTTTTTTATCCAAAACATTGAATTGCTTGATTATCAGATTAGAAATTGCTACCGTAAATTCTCGCGTAGAAGCCTAACTTGTGTAGGAGCCGCACCCCGACTTTGGGTCGATCCTATCAGTCACACTGGCAATCTCATTATGTTTAGCACTTTAGTACTGTACTCTGGTAGCAAAAGCCTGCGTGTTAGCCGCACCCCAACTCTGGGCTGATCCTATAAGCCGCATTGACGATCTGAGGCGATCTGACTCGGGTACAAGCTGCGACTTCTACGCAAGAATTTACGGTGGTATGATGACAGAGACCTATAGCTGTAAAAGTATTAACATGGTTATACCCGCGCAAATGCCGAATTTTCCAAGATACCTTTTTATTGAATATATCATGAAATGAAGAAAATTTGTTTTAAATAAAAGATAATTGAACTCTCTCCCACAGGATGTGTCTGACAACCAGTTGGGGCTGGCGGGGGCGGCAGAGCTGGGTGCTATGCTGAAGGTGAATGAGGAGCTGAGGGTGCTCAAGGCGGCCGGCAACAAGTTCCAGGAGAAGGATGCCATCTTCATAGCTGAGAGTCTCCAGGTACTGTCCACCTTATCCCTGAGTAGTCATGGAAACCCACATAGTGCCACATGGTTACATAATCTGCAGACAAAGATACAACATGAATGGTTGTTATTCATTATTACTATTTGGCAAACTTAGCCAATAAATTTAGGTAGCTGAGTGGTCATTAATTTCTTTTTGGGGGAAAACACGCCTTTTTTGGGTCTTTTTTTTTGTGGATTTGGTGGACCCCATTAAAAATCGGGACCAAAAAGATTTGAGCGCCACTTGAGAGGAGGACCAAACAGATTTCCCGCCTCTTTAGCGAAACAGCCTGCGACTTACTGTGGCTAAAAAGGGTCAGCAGGGAGTGGGGGTGCCGGAACCGGTCTCTAATACATGTAATACTTATAGAGACTCGTAATTACTCTCTTATTTGATGGTACCATCAATATCAAAATAACTTGTGTTTCATAAGTTGCTTCATCAGATGTCCTTGACCACATGCTCCATCCAATATTGCCTCTACACATTGCTTTTCTATACCCAACCTGATATAGAAATGACCTGCACTGTTTCATAACCATTTGCTGATAAAAATGTTTCAGCACAATTTCCGGTTAGCTGAGCTTGATCTAAGTAACAACAATCTGCAAGAGGAGGGCGGAGTGGCCATGGGCCAGGCACTCAGTAAGACTTTTCTTCATTATTTTGTCTTTGGTAGCTTTTGTGTTCAGTTGGGGGCTAATATTTCAACAGTGTGAGCACTCAACAGAGCTACACTGTATATAGTTGGTTGCGATTCTTGTAGGTATACAGCAGAATCTACTGTAGGTGTACATAATTATTATTGTAGGTAACAGTAGAATCTACTGTTAATCTAGAGTAGTGCTGTAAACTTACAGTAGATTCTACTGTGTACCTACACTTACTATTAACAGTATGCGCTACATCATGTCAAATGTACACTGTCAGAAGTTAGTGTAGCTGCACAGCGAGATATACTGTAGATTTACAGTATAAAAGGAGGTATTTTTGGTTTCTAGTATCACATACTGTTCAGCTACACTCACCTACTGTAAAACACACACACAGAAGGTCCTTGGATCGAGTCTTACCTTAGCACAATACGAAATACGTTTTCATCTTTTTATTTCTTTAACCCGTTTGACATGCATTTCCACCAATATTGACATATAAATGTTAGCTAGTGATATTTGAATATCTACATTTGTATTATTTAAATGTTTTATGCACATTTTAACAGTTCTACCTATTGTGTCTAGGTGTGACTCGAACCCATGATCTCCAGATAGTGAATTACAGTAGGTGAGTTTGTAGCTGTACAGTATGTAATACTGGAAACCAAAAATACCTCCTTTTATACTGTTCAGCTACAGTACTTACTTCTAACAGTGTAGGCAGAGATTTTGCAGTACAGAACTTTTGAAATATAGGCAAATCTTTTTTCAAAAGCAAACTTGGGCTACAGAAAATCTATGCCTTTCAAACCCACCACTTCAAATACTCTTAGACTCGGTTCGAAGTGTACTCACAGGGTCGGATTATCTACCACATTACTTCATAATCTAATAAAAATGATTTCATGTGTTTTTACTAACTTTTGCAGCCACAACAGACACATTACTCAACTTAAATCTCAGTTGGAATCATCTAAGATACAGAGGGGCAATAGCCATTGCCTCTGGATTGCAGGTACATTAACATCCGTTATACCATTTGGTATTTATACCAATAGTGTGCATAACAATGGAATAGTGTGTAGCCAAGTCTCCAAAGAAACATACTTTTGATACAGTGTCATTTTTAGTCGAAGATGTTAATCAATTCAATTTGTTTCACAGTTGGTCTTAAATAGTCTTCAATTAGAAGTTGGATACTTTAGTTGCATTGTCAACCACCTGGAAAGTAAAGAGTAGAATTTGTATTATAGGTAAAGCATTTCAATAATTTAAAGAATCTAACTGTGGGCCGATAGATCTCTGGCAGGGCCGGGACACCCTAGAGGCATTAAGCCCTGGGATGAGGCTAATCTCCTCTAATACCGGTGGGGAACTTCGTTTCTAGGGAGTGATCACTCTTTAGGTGGTGGTTGATGGGGGGGGGATAAATAATTTCGACACCTCTGGGGAAGGGGTCAACAAATGTCACCAAATATGATGCCTCCCTTAGCACCATGGAGCACAAGGAATGTCCACTTTTAATGACTTAACGCCTTTGTGGACCTGCAGGCTAACTCGTCATTGACCCACCTGAACCTGTCGTGGAACGGCTTCTCTGATGTCGGTGCACGAGCTATCAGTGATGCCCTCAAGGACAATGTGAACTTGATTGACCTTGATCTGACCTCTAACCGGATAACCGCCATTGGTGCAGCTAGTCTGAGTGAAGGTGTAACGGCTAACAACACACTACAGGTGCTCAGGGTAAGTGCTACATGCTACAAATGATACAAGTGTGTCGCTGTACAAGTCTTATATTAAACCAAGGACGGGGTGCCAGCGGAGGATAATTACCATTGTCCAGGGCTTATAACATGCATGCAGCTACTCATGCATATCCATATATGATGTACACTCAGGGATTGGTTTGTGGTTGGTATGTATGTGTTATACAGACAGGCAGTTTCTTTTGTTCTCCCAGCCAACTTCGGTATGATAAATGTTATGTACGTGAGACCACTCCAAATAATAACCTTGTTTCTCATCACTGAGCCAAATAGGTAGGGGGACCTTAGTCTCTCGCAGTCAGACCCGCCCACCCGTGTCCACCCGGCGAGCTGGGTCTAACCCAGTGCCTTATCAGCCTTGGGGACGGCGTTGGCTTATCAGTGCCTTCTCCAAGCAGATATTGGTGTATACCCTATCATAACAAAAGATCTGCTGGAGAGTAAGGCGCATGGGCGCTGACTGGTCACGCTACACTCGCCAATCACATACTTAGTCAACGTTATGCTTGGAGAGTGTAGGTCCGCGCGGCTGCACCATCCCAGTCTGTACTATACAGACGGGGGCCGAGTCTAGGGGGACCTAGGCTCTCAGCAAACTTGAGATTCACATTTCAATGATTAAGAAATTAATAATCTACAAATGTTTTGAATAGGTATATTTCCTCTAGCCCCTTGTATTTTCGTCTCTGTTAGCTTCTATTTGATACCAAATATGCCCATATTTGTCTATTATTATCAACCTTTCCCTTAAAATTTTCAAAAAAAGACACAATTTTGGTGACGCGCACAGTGATGAGAAACAAGGATATTACTTGTAGTGGCGTAACTATGTTTTTCTTGACCTCCAGGTTGGCCTGAATCCTCTGTCCTCTGTGGGTGCTGTTAAGATCCTGGAGGCTCTACGACAGAATGAAACCTCCAGTATTAAAACACTGGATATGAAGGTAATAGATGCATGACACTCTATTTAATATAGCTGAAATTGGAAATAAATGTGTTCAGATCATAGTTTGAATGCAATTTTGTCATGAATTGATGACTATGAATAAATTTGAGCAACAGCAGAACAGTTCGATCTTAGATATTGTCCAAGTTTGTTGTGACATTGATCATGTTTTTACGTTAATTTTATTTCTATTTTTGTTTCCATCCACCAGGAAGTGGCAGTAACATTTGAGTTTGAGGCCCTCATTAACGAGATAAGCAAAACACGAGATATCAAAATAGCACGAGGTATGATCGTCAGTACCCATGATCATATGGCAGGGCTAATAACAGCCAAGCCCCTAGAGGTGAGTCAAACTGTAACATATCCAAGGACTTCTTTTATTTCACTTATCAAATAGTTCATATAATCATTATGTATATATATCAGCAAGAACACACTGTACATGTCACTCCAGTATCTCATTACCCAGCGTTTTAATGCACTCAGCCCCCATTGCCATGATGTTTGAATGAATGGCATATTAGCCCTTTAAGGACGGCATAATGCATATACATTATGCCATTGGTCGTCATTATGCATAAATGCAGCTCTCGCCAGGGCTACTTTCAAGCATCATGCCGATCCTACGAGGGTTTGAGACACTCCTGAGGGATCGGCATGATGCACCAATACAGCACCGGCGAGTTTTTGTGCATCATGACGACAAATGTTATCCTTTATCGACATACCGTCCTTACAGGGTTAAAGTACCATACGGCCATTAAAGGGTTAACTCATTAGCTGAAGTCTTTATGAATAAGTGTGAATGATGTTTCAGATCACGTTGTCTGAGCCCATCCACCTGTTCATGGTTCACGTGAAGCTCAAGAAGATGCAGCTCTGGGACTACTTTGTCCGCTTTGATGAGCAACTCTCCATGAGGGTCAACAGGTCACACTTTATACAAAGTTGTCAGGTGCGTCTACATTGTTTCTAGTATCTAATAATTCAATCTACTTAAAGCAGAAAAATGAAAATGATTTCATCGATATGTAATATTAGAATAGAATACGGCTCCAGAGACATTCAAATATCAAGTCCGGCCTAAACTAAATCCGATTTTGACACAATATAAACTGTCATGTTGATATCATAAAAGTCAGAGAATGAGCCATATCAAGACAGCACATTGATTAGGAATATCAAGAATTTGTTGAATATTTCTGCTAAAAATAATTTCATCCAGTCAGACAATTATTTAAGCCACTAAGGTCAGTGGGAGCTCGAGCGTATTCCTCTTGAACAAAATTTAATTCAAAATATATATAAAAATCCCCCAATATTGAGAAGAAATGCTAAGGGTCAGCCTTCTTCAAATGTACGGCCGCGTTGCCTGAAGCACAACTTTTCGTTTATTTCACTAAGCTGATTAATCTCATATCAGCTTAGTGGTCCGCCAAATCAAGTTCAACATGGTTGTATTTTAGGCGTCCAGGGTGCCGATGACCCCCCAACAGCTGGATGACATTGTAGAATATCTAGATCCAAAGAATGAAGACTTTATTGACTATGGGTAAGTATGATAAACTTCCATAACTATTTGTAAACTTGTAAAAAAATATATAGATAAATAAGAAAGGCAATAGTATATAAAAATAAATGTATATCATGCCGTAAAATGTTTTAACTACTGCAGTAAACTAACAATAGTTTACAAAAGAAAATATTTTTAGCTCTTGATATCATGTAATCCAATATTGCCATTTATTTCAAAATGCTTATTGTCTATTTATGTTTGTTCTACAGAGTACTGTTAAAATGCCAAACCGACCCAGTATTAAAAGCGAAGAGGCAGATTGCAAGGAGTAGGATGAGATCGCGGTCTGCGTCAGCATCTGACAAAACAAGACAACAACAAAACCCGCTCATCCGACCTTTTACAAGTGTCGAGTCACAGAACGGACGGTTATCCCGACCCTCGACACCGAACCGACCCAATACCTCCACTAGTTCAGTCCCACCACAATCTGTTATAATGCCACCAGATTCCCAGTTTACCGAGACATAAGAGAATGTTCACAATAATGGCTTAACCATGTCTCATATCCGCACACATCTGACTAGTGAAGCAGTGTTGTCTCCATCTCGTGGATTATTAGAAGGGTGTATAGTTATGCAAGTGTATCTGAATCCCTAGATGGAAGCACATGGAAATGTTGACAATGACCCCCATGCACCAAGAGCTCGACACACTATACAATCTGACATGTGGGGAGAACGTATGTAGCCAACCATGCACTGTCTTGTTCATAGCCGTGGTTATATCTCCTCTTGGCTGTGATTGGTTTAACTTTCCATGGCTGTGATGGGTTAATTTGTTCATAGCTGGAATTGATTTATCTGTCCAGAGTTACAATTGGCTGTAAGACCACTTATATTGGTGAGCCAAACTGGCGGACTGCATAAACCATGCATGATTACAATAAACTGAGAAAATCACAACTATCAGTTGAACGATTGAGAATTATTGAATTTGTGAAGTATTATGTTATTACTGTTCAAAGGATTCTGATTCATTGCTTCATTCGCCATTTTGATTGCAACAGGAATACACAATGGCAGTCCAAAAATGGAACCTTGAGGCACCCAATACATCATTGGCTACAAAACAGATATCAGATGTTTTACTCCTTGCATTGGATATTCCAAGGAGACCACACATTCCAGAATACTCACCTTTGACAATATGTAATTCATATTTATATGTTAAGAGGTAAATGATGATTTGAACTATTGAGTCAAAAGCTCTTAAATCAATAAAAAGCAGTGTTGGTTGTCTTTTTATAACAATGTTCCTTTTTGAATTTCTAATTTCAAACAGGTTGCATTTATATGGTATTGTTTATGCCAGATGGACTTACATGCATATATCGATATCGACATATCATTTGTCAAGCATATGAGATTCTCAAGGTCTTCAATTTATTTTTGTTTTAAGCCCATTTTCAAACAGAGGCTCTCATACCATTATAATTATTGATATTACAGATTTTAGTAAAGTTTCCCAACATCAATATAGAATCACCAGTAGGCCTACTGTAGTGTGATGAACCATTTTCATTATGCCTACATCTAATAATATAGCTTGCATTTGGTCATCAACCAGTGCACCCATCTCATAGTGACCTCACGAGTGTACACTCACTCCTCCCTTAGGGAGCCCAATTCGTTACAGTAGACAGATACTCTTGAACAGAAATGCCCTGATCACGTGATGGTGCCAGCCTAATTAGATTACAACACTGGGGATTTAGGGGTTTTAACCTACTTCAATATTTCTTCCAAAGTGATGTACAATTTTCAAAATGGAGTCATGGTGTCAGCTTCTGACAAGTGACATCCAAAAATGTAATTCAAACGAATTAAGATATTTAGAAAATGTTACCCTATCTTACAGCACTGTGACTTCAGATAGTCTGTCTAAGATAAGTCTTAAGATGGGATTAAAATAGTTTAAGGTGGGATTGAAATTTAGCTACTAAAAAATTAAGACAAGTAAGATCATCTTAATAATGTAATAAAGATAAGGTTAGGATGAAATGTCCTTCCTCAAACCAATATCGTAACATTTATCTATAGTATAAACGCCTCTTCCCCAGCCAACAAGTTCCGTGACATCGATGTGACACTTTGCCTAAAGTAAGCTTTAAATGTAATAGTTCATTGTACAGTTGTGTTCAAAAGAAGAAAAGTGAATAGAAAAGAAGAGAGGTGTTGAGGGGAGTCCCTGATTTATATCCCCATCTGAACTGCACTTGCCACCATTGTCAGTAGTATAGGCAAAGTGTCTGAAGTTCAGTTGTCAGTAGTATAGGCAAAGTGTCCTAAATCTCAGTTGTCAGTAGTATAGGCAAAGTGTCCTAGATCTCAGTTGTCAGTAGTATAGGCAAAGTGTCCTAGATCCCAGTTGTCAGTAGTATAGGCAAAGTGTCCTAGGTCTCAGTTGTCAGTAGTATAGGAAAGTGTCCTGGAGCTCAGTTGTCAGTAATATAGGCAAAGTGTCCTAGGTCTCAGTTGTCAGTAGTATAGGCAAAGTGTCCTAGATCTCAGTTGTCAGTAGTAAAGGCAAAGTGTCCTAGATCCCAGTTGTCAGTAGTATAGGCAAAGTGTCCTAGGTCTCAGTTGTCAGTAGTATAGGAAAGTGTCCTGGAGCTCAGTTGTCAGTAGTATAGGCAAAGTGTCATAGATCCCAGTTGTCAGTAGTATAGGCAAAGTGTCCTAGGTCTCAGTTGTCAGTAGTATAGGCAAAGTGTCCTGGAGCTCAGTTGTCAGTAGTATAGGCAAAGTGTCCTAGGTCTCAGTTGTCAGTAGTATAGGCAAAGTGTCCTAGATCTCAGTTGTCAGTTATAAGGCAAAGTGCCAGTTGATAGTAACATAGCAACCCTTCATGTGACTAGAATGCCCCCATTCTTTTTTTTATAAGAGCAACGCTCACTTTATTTCCACAAAAAACATTTTAAATACAATGTTCAATCAAGCGTTACAATATTTTGTTTTTCAGAATGCCTCCATTCTTAATCAGGTGGCAGAGTTCTTGATGTAGCCAGAAGAGGATATTAGAGTATCAGGGCTCCCTCAATAGTAATCCTATAGTGGCCACGTAATGTCTCCTGGTTGACTTTCTGATGCCTGAAAATGGATGCGCCCAAAGTCTTACATCAAGGCTCACAAAGGGAAAGAGACATCACCGCTATTGGTCATTTTATTGTTATAAGAATGTATTTTTTAATCAATCATTTAAAATTCTAACAAGCATTATATGAAATAAATACAAAGGCGCACTCAGATAGTTCAACGCTGAGGGTTATCTCATTTGGCTCCGTATCATGATATATAACCCTATATGGTGAATTATTCTCGTGTCTCATGTCTCTCCATACAAACTACAAGATATATGTCATAGTTGCTACCTTCTTCCCTTGCACCTTGACTCCCCCACCCACTCCCTAACAACACCCTGCCTTGGAGCTGTGGTCGATTCTCACGAAAATGGATCACAGGATTGAGGCAGGCACTCATAAGATTGGGAACATTAATTCTGATAAATATCATTTTTAGGTCCTTTCAAAGTGGGACCTACGCACGGTGATGGGGGCATTGCACCTATTATCATCAATGTATGGCTATACTAATAATATTTTTCAGTTTATCTAGTTAATATATGGTTAAACGAAAGATCTCAATAGGCTTTACCAACACAGAGATGTTCTTAACTATGGAAAAATGTTTTACTTGTGGACCACGGTGATGGGACCTACACACGGTGATGGGACTCATGTATGGTGATGGGACTCATGTCCAGTTGTGTATATATTATTGGCAGAGTTTTAACTGGTATAAATGTTCCGACATATTTGCCCCCATTTCAACAATATACATATATTGACAAATATTGGAAATATTGACAACCTGTGCACGGTGATGTATCTACACACGGTCACTATTTGGTCTTAATGGCTCATTGACTTAAGTACATTAGCACAACCTTTTAGATTTCTAGTATACAGAATCGTTAAAGTATTTGCAGTCTGCCATATAAATATTTGTTACTTATACGTGTGGAATTTTCTTTTATTAAATTAATTGTGGACCTACGCACGGTGATGCTTAAACCTACCCCACTATGGTTATAATGTCATGGGGCATGGAGCATATACCTGTATCAATTTTCTGTTACTTTTATTAGAAACCCCCTATTGCATCCTATCTATTGGCGATATTAACTGTGAAAGTGTGATATATTTCCTTATTAACCCCTTTAACATGTACCTATGCACGATGATGCCAAAACCTACACCACATTATTTTTTGAACAAGTTTTGGGTTTTAATTTCTCATTGAATGCATGAGGTGCCTAAAGATGTTGTCTATCCTATCATGTAAAGAAATTCCATACATTGATGCTTACAGAGGGCAAGAAAATTGAATAAAAAAAACTTGACCAAATATCAGTGTCGTTTTGTTATTTGTAGACAAACATGAATGTACTGATGTAGACTTTATGTCCTTTTTTGCAGTAGTAGTTAATTCAATGTAAATAAAAATATTGGGAACTGTAAGACGCTTTTTTAAAGACCAAAACATGAGAAACACAGGGCGGGGAATGAAAAGTAGACTAAAGAGGACGCCTAACTGCCACACTTCCGGAAGACGCTACTGCCATGTTGTAACTGAGGACCGAGCCGCGTCCACACATTATCAACACAATACTGCAATCTACTGCAGCCAGTATCTGTTCCTTCGTTCCCGTGATACATCAGATAAGGATACATCATATCATGCATGAAAATTTCCATGAAAGTACCGAAGAAACCGAACCAAACCAACAAACGGTTGCCGCTGACTCCACATCCATCTTAGGAGGGGAGATCACCAAACTTGTCGTGCGTACCGTCACGCAACATGACATGGACGTTCAAGTGAACTTCTCACAGTTGTATGGCTCATCAGATGAGGACCCTCTAGATCCTTCCATGCTTGCAGGACTATTTGACGAGGAAATCCTAGAAGGGGATCAGCCTCAATCATGAACCCGACTGTTTCACGCACTGAATGACAGCTCATGCCGGACATGGAACTATGCGTCATTCTACTGGATCTCACTCAATAATATTATGTGTTAATGTACAGAAGAAACACTGTGATTTCAAGGAAGTAAAAGACTAAGTTCATTGATAGAAATAAGGTTTCATGAGAATTATTCAAAGTTTTGTGATACAAGAAACCAGTTCAGTTTGTCTGTTCAGACGATATATGTTGTACTTTCTGCTAAACAAATAACAATTACATAAAGCATTTTAACATTCCATATAGTTCATGACATTGCCATGTTATAATTCACTGTATTTTATATTATGCTATAGGATATCTTTCAAAAATGACATGAGATATCGGTTGATAGTTATTTAAGAAATATAATATGACACAGTTCAATGTGCACAAAGAAAGAGATAAGCACAACAGTGATACATGATCCTTCATTCATGTAACCGTTCTGAGACATGATGTATCACAAATACTGAGTAACGGTTCTGTGATGCCATGAGTGAAAGTTAAACACATGTGTACGAAAAGAAAACTTCATTGTCATTTACCCATAAATATTACGAATCATTCCTGAAATTTCTGTCTATGTAAAACAGAAACAAAAGTAGACAACATGGTCTATTGAACTGATTGCCTACATAGAAGCATTTAAAGAAAACAAGAACGCTCTTTCCATGCACGAAAAAAAAAGTTTATTCATGTTTCTTCTATTGTAATCAGTCCCAAAAATATACAAAAGTATTAATGGAACATGTTTCCCAATGAAAGAAGGAAGAACAAGTAGTGCTACCACTTATACAAATTGCCATTTCTGATTTGTTACACAGTTCCTAGAGAATAGAGAAAACAACAAGTTGAAAAGATAAACAAAATCTGATGCAACTTTGCCTTTTATTTTGTTCATTTTACTTAATATGAAACATAAATAATTCAATAGAGAATAACAACAAACCGACTATTAAACAAGAATTAAAAATGGGTAACTATTATGTCACAGCTCTTATTGACCTAGATATTTCAAACATTTCAATATTGAACAATCGAACTTAAATCCAGTTCTACATTTCACCAACAATACCAAATACCTGAGTCTTCTGTGATTACAATCACACGTTAGATTTTAGTCCATAGTACACTGATCCTATACATCTACTATAATCTCATCATATAAAGACATATTTCTTACTATATTTGTATTCAAATGTGGATATTTTAATATTTCTGAATTCAAAAGTGAATAAAAACGTATAAACAGCACATATTTTAGCACATATGCAGTGTAATGATATTAGTAGATAGGTGACAGTAGGAACCCATGGGCTGCTATTGTCGATGTCTGAGTAAATATACCAAAAAATCTTTAGAGGCCCATTAATAATTCATTGGATTCCGTGTTATCCCAGCCCTTGGCTCCATTTTGGTGAGAATTGACCAAATATATATATATATATAATTATATATACATTGTATATATATGTATATATATATATATATATATATATATCTGAACATATATATGAACAGCACGGCAATGTGGTGAAATATATAGAGTTCAAATATCTATTGCAAGACCTCATATCATGGAAATGTTAGCCCTCTTCTGTTAGGTTTGGTACCATAAGGCCATTTCACCACATGATATGGACCCCCCGTATGACTCATATGAGTCAGACCCCCAATACACGTACCAACTGGTGGTCTTTTGGGGTTTTTCACCTTCCAACAGCCATAAGAGTAGAACTGCCTGCACCATACTTTTTCTTCTGATATCATGTAAAAGGAAACACTTAAGGCTTTCAGGAAAAAAAAGGAAAAAAATTGTCGGACCAAAATTTATTGAGTTATGGCCCCTCATAGGTGAAAAATACCCCAAAATCAGTATTCCCCCCTAATTTTTAATTTTTCGAAAGCCCCCCAAAACCACTAAGACTATTACAACCCATCCCAAACAGCTCAGTCCATTAGGTATATATGTTACCTCAAATATTCAGGAGTTTTTACGGCAATATCTTTCGCAAAATTTTCACAGTGGTGGTTCATTTGTGAAATGCTGCTCGCTGAAAGTCCGTAACGAAAACTATTGATGTGATAGATTGCATACTTGCAAATCCACCCCAATATTGCTTTTACACCTAATATGTAGGGGATTATAGGCTCTACTCATGAAAAAAAAATTGGGATGATCCGCAAATTTTTCTCAACTGCAGGTCCAAAAGAGTGACTTTGGTGATCCATTAACGTGACAGACTTTCATATACATTTTCCTGTACATAACACAAAATACTCCCAAGCTACTATTTAAAAGCAATTGACATTCATGGCTGGTACATATTCCCTCCATCTGGATGGCTAGAATAGCCTAATATTACTTCTGTGTACTCAGTAAGGGCATTTTGGTGCGTAATCAAGAAAGTCCGTAACAATAATGAAAGTCCGTAACGAAAACCAGGGGTTACTGTAAAAGTCCTCCTGCTGCTGTGATATTGTCCATCTACTCTTCATTGTATGATAAATATTGTACAGCGCACCTTATATGGGGGGTCCGTATGTGACATATGGCTTTTTCCGTTTCACCACATAATATGTGGAGATCAGTATTCAAATGTGGGGGGTGCGTATTCAAATGTGGCGTTTTTCCATTTCACCACATAATGTGGAGATCAAAAAATCTGTATATGGTCCGTATATTTCCCCTTGAAATAGGGGCAGCATATATTGAGAAAATGGTGAAAAAAGGGCCAAAAAAGGGCCGTATGTTGTAAATAGGGTCCGCATATTGGTTTTGGACTTGAAGACAGGTCGGGGAATGGACTAGGGAGGTCGGGGTATGGATTGGGGAGGTCGGGCTATGGACTGGGGAGGTCAGGGTATGGACTAGGGAGGTCGGGGTATGGACTGGGGAGGTCGGGCTATGGACTGGGAACGTCAGTGTATGGACTAGGGAGGTCGGGTTATGGACTAGGGAGGTCGGGCTATGGACTGGGAAGGTCGGGGTATGGACATGGACAAGATGGGATAGTATGACTCAATTATATGTGTAAAACTGTAGTAATCCCAAATGTAAAACAAGAGAGGTTTCTCCCCTTTGTGGATCCATGTTGGTATCAGGGTGTGTGTGAGTTGAATGGTGAAGTCATGAGTGTATTACCTGTCCTCCCCTCTTTCTGTCCCTTTCTCGGCCTCCCCTGTCCCTTCCCCGACCTCCCCTCTCTATTCCCAGACCTCCCTTCTCCAGTCCAGACCTAATTGTATATTACCTTAATAAAAAATCTATAAAAGAAAAGAAGAATCGGTACATATTCATGTTGTATAGGCATACCACTAGCTGGCAAGGGAGTAACACTTCTACAATGGCCTGTTGGGTCGATATCCACTGTCTGACACATTTGAGGTTTTTCTCCAGTGTGGTACTACCTGAGCTGCTGTAACACTAAGGTAGTAAGGATATCATTTCTGTCCATGTCGGTGAGGGGGTGGGTCTCTTGCACTACAACTCCCATTGGTAACCCAGTAAACAAATAACGTTATACACCATTTTATAACGTTATATAACGTTATATGTCAACGTTTTTCTAAGGCTCTTTAATACGAAATAACGTTATGTAAAATTTAAAACGTTATTTTGACGTAAAATAACGTTTTTTTGTTAGCTGGGAAAGCCTTTGTATTATCTTGTCTTTTTTTACTATTTCTTTACTGAAGTAAATAGAATCAGGTGAGTAAATGGTGTTGGACATCAGATGGTGTTGGGTGTGAGGAGATGGTGTTGGACATCAGGAGATGTATTCTCCGACCTCCCCTCTACCTTCCCTGGCATTGCTAGTGCATTGCCTGGCCTCCCCTCTCCCTTCCCTGACATTGCCAGTGCCTTGCCTGACCTCTACTCTCCCTTCCCTGACATTGCCAGTGCCTTGCCCGACATCCCCTCTCTTGCCCGACATCCCCTCTCCCTTCCCTGACATTGCCAGTGCCTTGCCCGACCTCCCTTCTCCCCTCCCCGACCTCCCCTGTCTCTTCCACAACATACGGACCCTATTTATACCCTCCCCAGCCTACCTCCGTATGTTGCTACATATTATGACGTCACACAGGGAATTCCCTGGGGATTCCCCGGAATGTAGACTGGTTTTTGCACAATTTTACAATTGAGCCAGGTGACTGCCGCATTCACATATGGAAATATAAAAAAATAGCCTTAAACATGCGGACACAACACGGCAATGGTTCAGAAACAGAAAAATCTTCTCTTTTTTTAAAATTCCGTATGCCTTCCACATTGAGGTGCCATATATTGGTATTTTTTTTGGATGCGGTGAAATGGCTCCCATGACAGGCCTGTATACACTTGTGTTTGTATGTATATTAATTGTATGTGATTAGACCGCCAATAGTTATATCGTGTATCATGACACAACCACTCTCTGCACAGACCAACAGACCAACTGACTGATTCAACAAATAACACCAATAACCATGGTATTTACGTAACCTAATGGAAATTCAGAACGAACTGATGTAAGCTGAGACAAATCCAATATTGTGTCTGGCCTTGGTGTTAGCTACAGGCTGACCACTGTGTTCAAATTAACAATAGAACCATCCACAGAGCACATTCTGGTTGAGCAGAGATGGGGAACCTTCTACTTATTGTTAATGTCCTAATTTGGGTATCAGTGTCGGTTGCTGGTATGTATGTTAACACATCTAGATATTTTAATACATATCCTAAATATAATATTTTTTATCATATTTCTTTCTGCCAATTTGTTCATTGATCACATTACAAAGAGCAAGTCTGCATCCGTCCAAACTGTAGGTTGCAATGATCCTGACTTTATCCTTTCAGGAGGGCATAGTGCTTTAATGAGATATGGCCTTTGTCATCATCTTTGTCGTCATGTGCATGAATTCCAAGGCTGAAGTACAAACAGATTTATTTTTAAGCAACATGTATCAATTTCCAAAACAATAGATTGCGGATTTCAAGACTAGTTTGAATGCAGCTCTATATCTACTCAACTCATGTCCATTGCAATGTCCTTGTAACATTTTGACCCACTGTTCAAATTAGTAAAGGGGGCCACATTCTCTTGCACCAACTTAATGAATTGCGAGAATTCCAAAGGTCTGCAGCCAAAGTAAAGATATATATAACTTCAGTCTTGTCCAAGCCATAACTCTTAGTAACAGCTTAAAGCGATTATAAGCTTCTCCTTTAAGATGGTTTCCATAGATAATAACCATGAGATAAATTCAATGATAAGTCTGTCTGTCTGCCTAGCAATGGTAAATAGCTTGGCTTTCAATATTTTCAATATAATTGTACCCTGTTGATATAGCCCATACTTTATATTCAGGCAACATCTGCTCTCACCTTACTGGATACTCAGTTCATGGAACATCATGCTTCAAGTTGTACTCAGAGCTCAAGACTTGGACACAGGCTGAGGCACAATGTGTATTGGCTGGAGGTCATCTATCAAGCATCCGCAGCAGTGCAGAGCAGGCTTTTGTATCCAACCTTGCGTAAGTATCACCATATACAGAAGCAGTAAAGGTGAAATTTGAAAAGATAAATAAGAAAGTGAGGAGTACACTGGGATAGGAAGTAATTGGATGAAGCCAACAATAGCCAGGCTAATTGTCGAAGCTCCAGGGTCTTTAAAGCAGCATCTACATCGAGAGTGCACTGGTAGTTATTTCAGAATCATAATGGATGAAGTCAGAGAGGTTGAGAGTGAAGCTGTAAGGGTTGCATTAAAAGAAATACCAGCCCATTTTTCTGATGACTACTATCAATAATCTTGGTATTCGATTAGGTTTATTGTATGCAGTGTTTGACGTCACAATTGATCAAATCCACATTGTTCGTGCCCGGTAGCAGTTTTTTGGTGTTTGCTTGTTTGCAATTCATTTATACTGAACATGATATAGTACAAGGTTGTAATTATCTAATTAGAACAGTGACATGTTCAACTTCATATATAATGCTATCCATTCTTTGCGTTGTTAGAGGTGAGGATATCTGGATAGGACTAACTGGTCAATCCCCCACCCTGACCTGGTCGGATGGTGCAGACCTGGGCTATGAGAACTGGAAAGGAGGTGAACCCAATAATAAAGAGCCTAGCTGTGGCAGAATGAAAAAGAATAGAGTTTACCAATGGGTAGATCATCACTGCACTGCCACCTATCGCTACGTATGTCGCATCGGTGAGTAGCTTAAAATATGACTATTCTGTCTTATGTGCCTCTACATGGCTACCCATATTTTTGACCATGTCGCCGTGTTGATTTTTAGCAAAAGGGCCATGTCGTTGTGTTGATTTTATCATTTAGGGCTGTGTCTCACGAACTTAGGCCAATGTTTTTGTCTCATACCGGGTGCCATCTCTGACCAGGTGCCATCTCTGACTGGGTGACATCTCTGACCGGCCTGAATAAAAACGGTTTATTTAGGGCAGATGATGATAAAAATGGGCAGCTAATTACTACTTTAAAGAGTTATAACATCCATTAACCTTTCAGCCAAATTCTTTCTATATCTGCCATAAATGAACCGTTTCTATTCAGGCCGGTCATAGATGGCACCCAGTCAGAGATGGCACCCGGTCAGAGATGGCACCTGGTCAGAGACATAACATTGGCCCAAATTCGTGAGACACAGCCTTATAGTATACATTCTACTTGATTTCCCCATGTCCCTAGATTTTTAAAAGGGCCCTGTTGCCCATGTCGCCGTGTTGCCCGTGTCGAATTTTACTCATGTAGAGGCATGCTAGGAGACCTTCACACAGGATCCATAGACCCCATTCCTGTCACTTTCGAATGGCCTTTAGATGGGGCACCTGCTTCATGCAGGTAGGAACTATGGGTTTGAAGACCAATGTGTCCCTAGACCAAATGAGTGTGACTTTTCTAATCTGCAAGACTCAACTCTGATCATTATACTTCATGCTTGTCCAAAACAGCCTCGGGTACATTAACTAGCAGCACCTGGGATTCTTTTTGTGGGGGAGGGGGGGTGGAATTATTGGATCGCTCCAAAACCCATATTTTTTCCCAGGTGGTGCCGCATGACTAAATTGGGCAACCCAGCCAAAACTCAAGCTAAGCCCAAATTGGTAAGCCTGCTTGGGGCCCTAGCAAAAACCAATGTCCAAACCCACTGGGCTCAAGCTGGGCAGCCCACTCAGGGCCACACCGGGAGCCCGCTGTGGCTCCACATGGGACCAACACATGATACTCATTCTGAGCGACCAACGTGCCCTGACCGTTTATTCCTGTGTTTTAGATAGTGTCAGCGACCAAAGACGAGTCTACTTCACCAAGATACCACATGGTATACCCATGGATGCAACTGTTGTACCTTCATCTAGCCACGCGGTGCAGTCAGAATTTGGGTGTGCTCGAACGTAAGTGGTTCAAGGTGATGCTTTCTTTTTTAGTCTCCATTAATTGACCAGGTCCTGGCAACTCCATAAAATGACCATGCCAGTGATTTCTGAACCTGAAGTTGTTTTACTTCCTGGATTCCCTCTCTGCCTATTCCATGGAGTAGTCAGTTATAAAGCCAAAGTGGAAAATCCATTTCATAATGGATATTTCAGATATACTTGCCTTTATTTCTCAATTGTGAAACTACATGTATCATAAATGGAAGGTGGGCCATATGATGTTAGCAATCTGGCACTGCAAATCATCTCCCAATAATTTTCTCTTTTTTTATGATTTTTATTAAGGTTACATCCAGTATAGTATGTAAATACATACAACCAGAATCTGAGCTACGGTTGTCACAGATTTGCCGCTCAGTCCTTCTATGTTTATCTACCATATCTGGCTATTCTAAACACAAAGACGTGCAATGGCGTAGGCCTACAATATCAATACACATCAAGAAAACATACATATGAAATACAAATATTTGATTGTCGACACGTTAGTCGTATGTGGAGGAGGGGGGAGTTTTTGTCAGTAGTATGCCATATACTTGCAGTGGACATAGAATAGCTCTCTAGAAGTTTAGAAGTTGAGATAACTGAATTTAAACTATAGGTAAAAAAAATTGGACCCCTTGAAGGGGGGGACCAAAAAAATTTGGACCCCTCTTGAGGGGGGGACCAAAAATTACACCCTTTTTCAGCGGAAAAGCCCGCGCATTATTATAGCTCAAAGGGTTCGGCCGCGCTCAATTTCAACCTGCTGGAGGGGGGGACCAAAAAGATTTCGACCCCTCTCGTGGGGGGGATCAAAAAAATTTCAACCACTCGCGCGGAAATCCACCAACCCCCCCCCCCCCCCCCTGTTGTTAAAAAATGACCACTCCCTAACAGCAGAGGAGTAAGGCAGCTCCAAAAATGAACCTGCTTTAAAGACCACATAATATGAGAAAACCAGAATATGGCACTGCAGATATGCTGCTTTAAATAATACTTTAATATGTATTACATGAATATGTAGGTACAGTGGTGTTTTTTGCAAAAATAGTAGATCTCCCCAAATGTTGATTTGGTAAATGTGTGCTTTCCTCACTTTGCACAAGGGGGCACTGCTGTGAATGGTCATCTGTAGGTCACGAGGAAGCAATTATTATTCCTCTATGTTTCTATATAGCATAATACACAAAATCAGCCATCTACAAAATTTGTTGGCCATAGTGTTAGCCCTAGTCTAGTTAAACAATCCCTCACACATAATGTTTCACCCTCAATAAAAGAGTTGAAAATCTCAAGAACGTCACTTTTATGTACAGGTAGTCCCATTTTGCCCTGTTTTGGGCCTAAAATCGACCTTTAGCCACATCAGCTTTTGCATGCCTCAGAAATTCCCAAACCCTTTACATAGCATACAACTACATGTACTATTCTATCTAAAGGGTACTTGGGAACACCTGTGAATTTTTTCACAATTTAGCCATTTTTGTTTCATCTGAAATATAACCCAATCAGCAGCCAGAACTCCCTTTAATGCAGACCAGAATACCATATGACTCGGTAGATGGCGCCATTTACTTCCACGTGACCTGTTGTTTCTGAAGGCATACGGACGTGTCCAATTCCTCCCATTGTGTGTATGATATTGAATGACCTAGTCTGTTGAGCATCTTCATCAGTTCTATATTTCCTGTTAAATTCTTTACAGCCACTGCTAGCAGGATATGTTTTGCTGGTTTCTGTCTACCATTGGAAATGGCATATATGAAGTCATCGCTGAATGACTGGATTTGCCTTTCAATCTTTGGGGTGGAAGTCTTGCCACTGGCATCTCCAGTTAACAGTATTCTCAGAAAAAGCGTCAGAGATTCAGGAATGGGTATGAAATCACAATTGAGATTATCTGCTTCTGGTGGCCATGGCTGTTCAGACCGTTGCTTCTTTACATCACATCGTAACTGCATTGCACATTTCACAACTCCAGCGTCGTTTGCATCTGACTGCAGTGATTTTATATCTGCAGCCAATTTTTGGTTTGCATTCACCAATGCTGCCTTTGATAGGCAATGTGGTATCACCGAAATCTTGCCATCATCACATTTAATCATTTCTAGACTCTTGCCAAATTCAGTCTGTAATGTGCGACGGATGTGATCTTTGGTTGCTTGTTTGATCCCTGCAGATTCTACTCCTAGTTCCAGCATGAAATCGGTCAATTTCTGTGTAACAGCAGTCAGTTGCAAAACTCTTGGATTATTGAATAGGTCTGACCTAATCCAGCTGAACAGTCGTTCATGGGCCTCTCTTGCTATCTCTGCATAGCCGTCATCATCACCCTTTTTACCCTTCCTTTTAGTATTCCTGCTATCAGCCCGAGTATAGTCCCTGTTGCAAGAAGCATGGTACCATGCTTTTGCAGTGATGAGATCACGGGAAGCTACAGCTTGCATCTTTTCATCTTGTTTGTCGTCTGCTTTTTTACGAATCTTTGTTTCTACTTTCCTGTCGACTAACTTACACAATTGTTCTTTTGACCTGCAGGATGTTCTATACTTTGTAACTTTATCACAAAATATGCAGGTTTTTGGGAGTAGTGGCTTTGCTGATTGTCCTTGCCTTTTTGATTTGCATCTCTTTGATTGGGAAGCAGCTGATTGTTGTTGCCTGGCCTGCTTTTCTAATCTTCTCAAAACCTTCTTATGTGTAAATGCTTTTCTGCACTTTGAATGGTACATTACATCAGGGATATGCTCAGAGTCCCTGAACTGTAAAATTGCATCACATTTCTGGATCTTGGCTGCAGATAGTAGCTTTTTCCAGGACTTATAATCAGTTGGTCTTACCAATTGATTAATAGCATCACATTTTGTACATATGCTACATTGGGCATTTAACTGATGTCCTTTCTTTCTGCGCTTCTTGGTGCCTTCTACATCAGAATCCATTGCGTCTCTCTTGGAAAAACGACCTGAAAAACAGTCAAAGTGTTTTTAGAAAAAAAAATTTATACATAACACTTGGGAAAAGTTATTGAATGTATTGAATTTTCTTAAACATTGAACACATTCTTGGCTTACTGTGTATATATTTATAGAGTTGCTTTATTCAGCATAAATTTGTTTTAAAAAGTTTACCGCCCAGTCTTTATAAATAGGCAAAACAATGAATTCTTATTGGATTTGGACATGTAAATAGTGCATTTTGATCAGAATTTCATCAGCATTTCATTTCTCACCTCAGTTTAGAGCTAGACAGAGCGTGGGATGTTTTTCCGCGGACATCGTGATTTTTGAAAACTTTATTACCTAGTGTCTGTTTAGAGAGGTTTGACTGTAGATTTAAGATCCAAGCCATAGCCCTACTGCTTATATTCAGTCTGTGTGCACTCTGTCATGCATGACTGGCTGTATAATTACCCCAAGGGCAAGGGGCCTCTTGGTGCAATGCCCTGATTGAAATTAGGCAGTATAGGAATCCAAGTAATATAATGATGCATTCACCACTTTTATCTGTCCTATGTAGCTTTTCAGTATAGCTCTCTACTCTATGATATACATATTGGCTGCACACACTTCATCAATGAGAAAACAATACTTACACAGTGGAGTTTCATCAATGATCAGATTACTGAAGGTCCTGCCATCTCTTATGGGTTGCTGAGGTCTTGCCACTAGGTGGAACTTCCTGTCTATTGTACTTTAGTACAGTCAACCTCCTCTATGAAGACCATAATATGCCTGGTTCCAACTTGTTCTTTTACTGCCCATATATGGTCTGGTTTAAGGAAGTTAGGTGTAGTAGCCCTATATATACTTTATATATAGGTCTGTCTTCTGCTGCCCTTGGTAACAATGACCTTGACCTCAGCTTACGATTGCAATATATAGATAGTGAACATCCTAGTATGCATCTGATAAAGAAATATATAGATATTCCAACCGTACATGAAAATGTCAACAACAGAGATAACATTTTAATGATTTACATTCAGTGTAACCTTCAATGACCTTGACCTGGCGGAAGGTCAGGTTGAATAAAATATAGGTTATTTGGCTTGCCCCGATTACATGTAAAACAAAAGGGATAAGTCAATGAACACTAGAGAACCAATATGTAAATGCTTAGCATTTAACAGTGACAAGAGGCCTAAACCTACTCTTTACTGTATAACATGGATTTGAAACACATTTTTTCTTAAGCTGTATATATTTGATGCTATGCACAGACAGATATTGATGTGGATATAGACATTTTTGTTAACTTTAGGACCATCCAAGGTTGATTTTTGTGAAACATGTGATTTTACACATATGACCTTCATTTAAGTGGCCTTGACCTTTAAAAAAGTAAAATTTGAAAGGTCGTTTGGGTTGGCCCCACAACATAGAATATTCTAGGTGTTTAACATGAATGAAAAGACAAAGTTATGGCCAGGTTCTGGCCCTTTAAGTGTGTTGTCGTTGACCCTGCTATTTTACAGCATCAGTGAGGAATGAGGCCGTGCCTTACCCAAAGCCATGTGATATGGAAGTCCACCTCATTTTTCCATGATCCCTAACTATGTAGGTATTCCCTCATGCATTATGGCGAATGTCTGGATATTTTTGAGGAATCTATTAGAGTTGAAAGGTAACTGTTTTAATAGAAAAGTCACTTTTCTTAGATTGACCTTTAATAAAATGATGTCGACCTTGAGCAAACCTTTTTTTTTTGTCTTTTTCATGTTGCCCTGAATGAGTAGTATGCCGTAGATACTTCATTTGTTGAGAAATTCAAATTTAAAGTGACTTTTCAGTTGCATATGTGAATCAATAATTTTCAGATTTTTCTAGACTTCTCTGACCTTGAAGCCCTGTCCTGACCTTAAGCTACTCCTGAGGCAAGGCCACCTCACATTTTCTGATACCCTATATATATACCTATCTAAAAATCATGGTGGCGACCAAACCCTCAATTTGGCAGTCGTGGTCACTCTCAGCCAGATTGGCTTACGCGCTAGTAGGGTCGTTGCTGAGGACAGAAGTACATGTGTGAGGTGTGTGGGGGGTGGGGGGGGGGTACTACCTAGGGGTAATTACAGTTGGGCATACTCTAATATCATACCCTCCATTTCACACCTGACCACAGGCTTAAACTGAGTACCCGGGATATGGGAGGTAATGAGCATTTATGGCTATTCACCCCAATATTACGATTTCCCAGGTTTCGTCACAATTTTCTTCTTCAGCAATTGTTTTGATATCTATTTAGTATCCCATGCTCAACATAAGGTGGTACCGCTGAGCTGTAGGTGGGCCATGACAGGGCCATACACACTGCATTTATTTCTGAATATATCGGGGGCATGTGTTTTATACTGATTTATTGTGCTGTGTATGTGATAATGTTGTGTATATCTTTTCTTTCTTTCTTTTTCGAAAGTGCAGATATACATTGTTGACACCCGGTGTTTGAAGGAGAAGGTATAATCTTAAGAAAAGTGGTCTAATCTTAAAATTGAGATTATAACATTATCAAAATTATGATAATTAAGAGTGGATAAAATGTTCATGTCCATTCTCCTGCTTGAGTGTGTCCACTCGTGCGTATCCCACAGCTGATATCATTAAGAAGATGCATAGATATATTCTCCACAAATAAAATCTATCCATCTATGGGAATAGCTTTAAAATCTGATCAACCTGTGGTCTTATAGATGTTCATCCATTTCAGTTGTCAGCATGATGCTCAGTGTGTGCACTACATCTCACGTGAAGAAGGGGGGAAATACCTCTGTGAGACCTACACCTCCTTGTACCGGCCTCCAACTGCCACTCCACCTACTGACAACTATCAGAAGATTGTCAAGGAAACTCCTTGAGCACTGAATAACGGTCAACTATATAATTTATGACCATACCTTAATGTATACACAAGACGAGGTGGATTCTCCGCTACCTCAATACCTTAATGTAGTCATATCTCAGATGTAACAAGTGATGAAATATTGATTAAAATGTTAGGGTAGATTCACCCAAAGACGGACACATACCTTAAGTCGGACACTTTTAGCATTAAAAATCATTATATGTAATAGGTCCAGTATCTTATGGATGGCGATCCTAGTAAAATTGAACTGTTTTTCTTACCAATAGATCAAATAGAACCTATGCAAATTAGTTTCAAATGTTTATAATTAAGCTCTAAAGTAAGCCTGTTTCGCTGTGAGGAGCTCATGCCTTATTTGTAAGATTATATGGCACCCCATGTCGGACAGGTTTGCTTTATACTAAATAATTATTGCTGTAATCCCTAACCCCAGGCAATGTAACCAAACCTAAAAGGAAAGGTATGTGTATTCCCAAGTATGATATAGTAATCAAAACATAATAATTTCAGGAAAATAATATTTGCAGACCTTTCAAAGATATGATTAAATTTCACCATGAGACGGACATCACTGTCCACTGTGTTTTCTCTTTACTATACATATGGGGGATTGCAAAGGAATCACTTTGGAAGTAAAATATATCAACCTCTAGTACTCAATTTAGATTTTCAAATTCCATGGCTGAGAAAATATAAAGTTTTCTTGGTATAATGGAAGTATTTATAGATTTTCTATATTGGACAGGTTTAACAGTGTCAAATGTATAGTTCAGATGTAAATATGTTAAATATCTCTAGTAATATCAAAACCCTGAATAAATGATGTTATGTTTGCTGTCATAGCAAGGCGAATTTGTCACTATTACTTGGAAATAATAAAGAGAATCCAAAGTGTCAGAAATCAGGTGAAATAGGGACATTAAATTCCCCAACTGTGAAGAGGAATTTTGCATATTATAATACATAAAAATACCTTATTTGATAGCTGGATATAATGCTCCGACACTCTTCTCCCCATAATTATTTCAAATTTGCTCTAAATGGAGTATTAAGACAACTGTAGCCCAAAGAAAATAGGTCACGTTTGCACTGCCAACGAGCGTCCGAAAGTGGTGAATCTACCCTACATCTTTTTCTGGGGAAATTAAACACACAATGTATTGATGGACCTGTCACATTAAACATCACTAATACTAAAAGACTGATATTATAAATCAGTGAAAGAAGCTGTTATTCTATCAATGAGAAAAACACATTTTCTCTGTTCACTATATAGGTTTAAATATAAATACTGGTATAGAGGTCGCGGAAAACTTAGTCATTGGATCGGCCGGGAATCGAACCACAGACCTCTCACACCGGTGACAAGCATGCTAACCGTTACACTACCAACCCATGTCTGACTGTTCTCCGCTCCCTACGTTACTGGATCGGTATGGTACAGAGGGGGAGGATTACCCAGGTGTTTCACCCCTTCGGGTTCTCCACCAGGGTACGAGGAATCCGACCCCTACACTGGTATTTTGTCCATGAGCAGGTGTCACTGTGCTAAGATCAATATGCTAAGTCTGTGTATGAATATTGGTCATCCCTACAGGCATAATATGATTCCCTGATTGTTTATGCAAGTTTTGTCAACCCATCAATATTTGCTCCTGAAAATATATGACTGTAAGGTATCAGATCTTATCTTATCACATGTTATAGAGTACCCACAATTATCTATTAATAAAAGAGTTCCCAACATACAGGGCCACTTACCTTCGGGCGCACCAGATGGTGCTCCACCATGTTTTGGTATATGTTAAAAGGTTTCCAGCCAAGTGGCATATATCTCCATATTAACCGTTACATACGGTTGAACGTTGATCGTTCTTTATTTGTTACAGACAAAATATAACATGCCCTTATTTGACACATTTCTTTATTAGCAGAATCCGATGCAAACCCCAATATCTGTCGCCTTTGTTGCTCTTCTCAATGAATTAAATAATGGTTTAATCATATACTGTTTATGAATAAAGGCATATTTCAGGCTGTTCTTTTCTATATAACACAAATTTTCCCAACATGGAAATGTGTAACTACGACAGAAAATGTATATACTACATAATACATACCATGTCCATTATGATTGAGAAAATATGATGCATAATATTGACAATCAACACTCATAGATATATAATTCAGTCAGTAGAATACTCTACATTATTAATGAATTATCAATTCGAGGTTATTAATTTCCATATTAAATAACATAAACAAAGTTGCATGGAAATAACAATAATAATTGAGGGGGACCATCAATGTTTTCATTTGCAGTAATACAGCCTTCTGGTAGCGGTATATACTGAGGCAAACATGGGCTGACGCCCATGTCACCAATGAGTTTGAGTTTGAGTTTAGATTTTTTTATTTGGCAATAATAAATCACAAACCAATAGCACGCTCATACAATGGTCAGCCACTGTTAGGACTAGCATAGATAGATCAAGGGCCATTTTAGTGAGAGTCAGGCTATGCTGTTCCCTCGATGACAGGCTGGACTATCGCAAAATTGCTTTGAGTCTGGCCCCTTATGCCAGAGTCTGACAATGCTTGACTCTGGAAGGCTGAAAGAGACTCTCCCCAGAGTCCAGCATGGCCAGACTCTAGCATGAGGATCCAGTATGGGCAGACTCTCAACCCCTTTGAGTGGGCCAAGCAATGCCTGACCCTCACTAAAATGCCTGGGCCCTGTAGGAGAGTCCTTTTAGCGACATAGCCAGCATCCATCTGACTCTCACATTTTTCTGGGTGATATACTTGACTACATACGACTTAGATGATAGGACGGAGACAGCTGGAAAATAAAGCACTTTCCCCCTAGGATATTAATTCAGTTGATTCAGAGAGATTCTTGCAATGCTTCAATCTCACTACATCAATAAATAAACAACCATAGCAATAATCAGAAATGTCAATACAATCAGGGAAGGTCAGACATTGTATCAGAAGGCCACATTCCTTCCTCCATCTGATTTCATCCAATAACCCGTAATACACAACCATATTACAGACACGCGTTTACTTTTGACTAGCTAACTATTTTGTCATATTACTTGACACTTTCCTGCAAGTTGCCAAACATTATATGATAACTTGACGAGGTTTTGAATATCCATTCCCATTTTACCGGGCCATTTTACAATGTATTTAGACACAATGGGTGTTATTTCACTCAAAAGGGGACTGTGTAGAATAGGTACTACACAAAATATATATTGCTGCAATCCGGTGGTTAAAATCTTCAGAACATGTGCTATAAAGTCACAGAGACATTTTTGTAGACCCGTTTTGCATCAAACATAAGAAGGGGTCGATGGCTTTCCACACGAGCAGGTCGAACGTATCCCTTCCCACCCCAGATAGGTGCAAATTGTTTGCGAGCCGTTTTAGATATAGTTACACGAATGCGTTTTTCATTATAAATGGGTGAATTTCTTTTGGTCCCTGGGTTCCCCAGAAAGATTTATGACAACTTATTTTTTTTGGAAAGTAGACATATTATAGAGCTCAAAACCACTGGAAAATCCCACATAGCAATTTTGTTGACACTAGACTGCCTTTTTATCTTCATTCATTGGACTATAATACAGCCTTCTGGTAGCGGTATATACTGAGGCAAACATGGGCGTCAGTCCATGTCTCCAATAGCCCGCTCATACAGGGGGCAGGCACTGTTGGACTAGCATAGATGGATCAAGGGCCATTTTAGTGAGAGTCAGGCTATGCTGTTCCCTCGATAACAGGCTGGACTATCGCAAAATTGCTTTGAGTCTGGCCATGCTGGACCCTTATGCCAGAGTCTGACAATGCTGGTCTCTGGAAGGCTGAAAGAGACTCTCCCCACAGTCTAGCATGGCCAGACTCTAGCATGAGGATCCAGTATGGGCAGACTTTCAACCCCTTTGAGTGGGCCAAGCAATGCCTGACCCTCACTAAAATGCCTGGGCCCTGTAGGAGAGTCCTTTTAGCGACATAGCCAGCATCCATCTGACTCTCACATTTTTCTGGGTGATATACTTGACTACATACGACTTAGATGATAGGACGGAGACAGCTGGAAAATAAAGCACTTTCCCCCTAGGATATTAATTCAGTTGATTCAGAGAGATTCTTGCAATGCTTCAATCTCACTACATCAATAAATAAACAACCATAGCAATAATCAGAAATGTCAATACAATCAGGGAAGGTCAGACATTGTATCAGAAGGCCACATTCCTTCCTCCATCTGATTTCATCCAATAACCCGTAATACACAACCATATTACAGACACGCGTTTACTTTTGACTAGCTAACTATTTTGTCATATTACTTGACACTTTCCTGCAAGTTGCCAAACATTATATGATAACTTGACGAGGTTTTGAATATCCATTCCCATTTTACCGGGCCATTTTACAATGTATTTAGACACAATGGGTGTTATTTCACTCAAAAGGGGACTGTGTAGAATAGGTACTACACAAAATATATATTGCTGCAATCCGGTGGTTAAAATCTTCAGAACATGTGCTATAAAGTCACAGAGACATTTTTGTAGACCCGTTTTGCATCAAACATAAGAAGGGGTTGATGGCTTTCCACACGAGCAGGTCGAACGTATCCCTTCCCACCCCAGATAGGTGCAAATTGTTTGCGAGCCGTTTTAGATATAGTTACACGAATGCGTTTTTCATTATAAATGGGTGAATTTCTTTTGGTCCCCCTCCCCTCCAGTGGGGTCCAAGCTCCCTCACCCCTCTTAAGGGGTGCAAATCTACGCGCCCCCTAAAAAATCCCACCGGCCTCCCCGCCTGTTTAAAAAAATGACCAGTCCCTAACCCATTACAGTGGCAGTGGTGTCCACTACAAGGTTGACAGTAGGTTTCCTTAGATGCAGTAGACTTCTGAAGGCCCTGTTAAAGTCCTTGTTCTTCCAGGCATAGATAAGAGGATTAGCCCAGGAATTAATCCACCAAATCCAGGAGCACGTCTGAGGAATAAATTGATAGAAAGCATTTCCATTAGCGGATTTCCCATCCCATTGGATCCGATATAGCCTAATCATTTGAATGTGGGACATGGAAACAAAGTAGGGGGTCCCAAATTACCTATATTTATACAAAATGGTATTTTTTTCTACATTTAAAGTAAAAAATTGTAAAATATAATTGCTTAGTTTTCATGTATCACAGAAATATAAATGCTCAGATTTGGAAAGCCTAAATGTTCCACGGCATAGGGAAATATCATCGGAGTTTTGTGGGAACAATTTGCATTGAGAATTAAAAAGAGACAATTATGACATTATCTGTTAGCATTATAGATTAGATACATGTTTTACTTTCGGAGAATATTCCAATTTTTGTACCGTTATAATTATTGTCCGTAAAATATTTTGGTATCTTGGGGAGTGGTCATTTTTTAACAACAGGGGGGGTGGGTGGATTTTTCCCGGGAGCGAGTCGAAATTCTTTTGGTCCCCCCCGCGGAAGGGGTCACAAATTTTTCGGTCCCCCCCTAGGCAGGTTGAAAATAAGCGCGGCCGACCCCTTTGAGCTATAGTAACGCGCAGGCTTTTTCGCTAAAAAGGGGTGTAATTTTTTTGGTCCCCCCCTCAAGAGGGGTCCAAATTTGTTTGGTCCCCCCCCTTCAAGGGGTCCAAATTTTTTTGGTCCCCCCCCCCAAATCCATCAACCCCCCCTGTTGTTAAAAAATGACCACTCCCTTGCACCTTTGAAGTGAAAAATGATAGTAATACAAAAAATGGGACATTGCATCACATATAATGAAAAGTACAAACCCTCTCGGTGATGATGTAGGTGTGTGGTGCCATGTAGGCCTGCATGGACAGCACTGTCATCTGTGGCACATAGCAAGCCAGGTACACACCGAGCACCAGAGACAACATCTTGGTAATTTTGTGCTCCTGGGTAGCAGGAACATGCTGAAAATAGATATCATTCATTGGTTCCCTCAATATAAGAACATATATACCAAAAGAGGCTTATACTAAAGTATGCATTGCTATTTAATAAACTCTTTTTTCCTCTCATATTATGAGTCCTTTGAATCGGAGAATCCTTCTCCCTATGAGAAAATTTATTTTTAAAAACACATGAATAATAGAAATATTCTCGCACATTGGATGAAGCAACAAGAGAAAGGAAATCTCACAAAACCCCTCCATCATTTTCGGGAACAAAATGGCACTCAGATAATTTAATATCGCAGAATGATGGTCAAACACAACGGGATTCCACAGTAAATGGTACATGCATCGTTCATCTTGCATGAATGCAGCCATGATGAGTAACGCACTCGTACTTGATCCATGCATCATGCCAAAACTACAAGGTTGAGACAAACCGAAGGGTCGGTATGATGCACCGATGCAGTTGCAGCGACTTACTGATGGGACCTCCACACTGCGTTGAGGCATCAGGATGCCAAATACTACTATAATACATGTAGCTACTATGCTATTTACAGTGGCCCAGAAGGTCCAAATGGATAGAAAAGTGAAAAGTGGAAATCAAAAAGTGAAAAGTGGAAATCAAAAAGTGGAAAAAAGTAAAAAAGTGAAAATTGACATTGTGACACTTAAAGTGGAAACCTCAAACCTCAAACCTCAAACCTCAAACCACTTTTCACTTTTTGGTTTTCACTTTTTGATTTACACTTTTCATTTTTAAGTTTGCACTTTTCACTTTTTGGTTTGCACTTTTCACTTTTCACTTTTCGTACCATTTGGACCTTCTGGGCCACTGTAAATAGCTTAGTAACACACCATAATACTCCGCTGCAGCCCCCATGAGCAACCTGCCGGTGCTGCATTGGTGCATCATGCTGAACCTTTGGGAGTGTGGTGCTTGAATACAGAACTGGCAAGTTACTCGCTAGGGCTGCATCCATGCATCACGACGATGCATGATGCGGTAAGGCATTATGTCGGCCTCAAAGGTTTAAATCCCCTTTACCTGCGCCTGCTGTATGGCCCTGCGCTGTCTGTAGGCGATCCAGGCAATCCGTGAGTGCAGCAGCACAGTGGTGGGGGTGCACACGTAGAACCACAGGTTGAGGGAAAGCGACGCACCTTTCAGATAAATACCGCGGCATACACGTCCTAAAAGTATAAAGGATTTGGCTATAATAAAGGCAGGTTTGACGACAGACGACTTTTGGAGATTACTCGGGAGATTGATAGAGGAATTATTACTAGTAGTATCTCTTGAAAATCCGCAAGACGGATCACTCACACTCTCAGAACTATGTTACCAAAAAGTGTTAATTTTTGCCTTGTCCTGATTATTCTTAAAGTAGGTGGGTCAAAAGTGAAGAGTCACATTTATTTTCATGTTTTCCCTCACAGTAATATCTCCTTGTTTCAGGAATGGCCAAGCATTGTCAGAGATTAGGCCCTTACTTACCCGGCATTTCCCGATATTCCTCCACCATCAAGTAGAGGGCCAGAGCATGAATTGCTATCAGTACAGCAGGCAGTATAATAGCTCCAATAGTTAGTCTGAAAAGTGGATACAATGTGATGGTGTGAGTGGTAAGATCAGTAAGGTAGATTGACCTAGAGTCAACCACGTAACTTGAGATACCCACCTCAATTTTATAATCACACGTGCATGATAAGCCCTTTTTTTTGTGTATTACAGTACACTTTAAGTGTTACTCTTTCCAGCAAAGGAAAAGAACAATATATTTAAGGTGGACATCTCAGGGTATGTGGTTGACTCTAGGTCGATCTACCCTATACAGTGTCAAGCAGTCACACTCTAAAAAAACACTGGAAAAAATAGTAAAGCTTGTTAGTGTTCTTCTTGTATAGGACAGATGTTGTTGTCGAGGTTGATGGAATTACCTATGTAGGAAGTTGGTATACACCTCTTTGTGGTCATTTATCAGTTGATAAAGACGTGTTCTATGTTACATAAATGGTCTGTCGATGGTATTGGCATAGGGCAGATGTTGAGTCCTTATCTATCAAAGTCGGTCCGCTAACTGGTAGATAACTGTAGTACCTGGGTGTGATCAGGGAGTGGTAGCTAACTGTAGTTACCTGGTTGTGATCAGGGAGTGGCAGCCAACTGTATGCTCTAGTTACCTGGGTGTGACCAGGGAGTGGTAGCCAACTGTATGCTCTAGTTACCTGGGTGTGATCAGGGGGTGGTAGCTAACTGTATTCTCTAGTTACCTGGTTGTGATCAGGGAGTGGTAGCTAACTGTATGCTCTAGTTACCTGGGTGTGATCAGGGGGTGGTAGCTAACTGTATTCTCTAGTTACCTGGTTGTGATCAGGGAGTGGTAGCTAACTGTATGCTCTAGTTACCTGGGTGTGATCAGGGGGTGGTAGTGAACTGTAGGTACCTAGGTGTGATCAGGGGGTGGTAGCTAACTGTATGCTCTAGTTACTTAGGTGTGATCAGGGAGTGGTAGCTAACTGTAGGTACCTGGGTGTGATCAGGGGGTGGTAGCTAACTGTAGGTACCTGGTTGTGATCAGGGAGTGGTAGCGTAGAGGGAAGGTGATGAAGACGAAACGGTCCACAGAGATCAACAGGATGTAGCTCAGGTTCAGACCTAGGGTGAAGGAAAGGTTCAGTTTGAGGCACATCTTGTGTTGGAATTGTTGTGGACAATTGAAATAAAATTCGAGTTTTATTCCTGCGATTTGAATCAAATAATAATGATACCCTTTTAACTGTACAGTAAGACTTATTAAACCCCTACACTCCCTAGATATAGGTTGTTGCGCCTCAATCCTTTAAGTGTCTAAATAAAATGCACTATGCCCATTGGGCGTCCTGATGCATAAATGCAGCCCTGGTGAACAACTCGCCAGTACTGTATTCAAGCATCATGCCGAATGATGTTAAAATTTGACTAAATGTAATACAGCATAATCCAGAAGGAGGACCCCGCCTGAAATGATCTGGGTGACCATGACATAGTATAAGTTTGTATGTTATGAGAGATCAATAAAAAACACTTAAAAAACCGTCAGGGGTGTAGCAAACTCGGTATAATGCATGAATACAGCACTGCAAAAGGAAAAGTCAATGCACTATGCAGATCTTAAGATTAAGATTTAAGATTAAGATTTCCTCTTCTTACCTGCAGCGACTTGATTGAAGTTGAATTCCACAGCGCACATTTTGAGCCAGGTTTCATCTGACATCGGGGTGAGGTAGTTAACTAAGGTCATCACACAGTTAAAGCCGCCCACCATGTCACCAATAGCCAGGGCTGCTATAAGGTAGTTGGTGCAGGTCCTCAGGTTCTCATAGTGACCGATGGCCACCACGGTCAGGAGGTTACCACTAACGGCTAAAAGTCCCATCAAAAGCCGGACACTGATGTTGATGTATTGAAAGTTTTTCAACACCTGTTGGTCAGAATCGGTTATATTCTCATAGTCAGAGAAGATGTGGATGTCTGTGGTTATGTCACCCTCAGTAGGCAGTAGATAGTGTGCAGTGAAAGTGGTATCTTCCATAGCCATCTTCAGGAAATATGTAATAACTCAAACGTTTGAGTAATGTGCTGCAGTTAAAGAAGTGGTTTCTTGAAACAGACCCACTCCCTTTTATAGCACCAGGTATTTGAGGTGGACAGACAACTGTATTATTTAACGCTTTAAGGGCCTCATAGTGCTTTAATGTGCTATGCCTTTGGTTGTCATGATGCATGAACAGATCCCTGGCAAGTGACTCACCAGGGATGCATGCATGCATCATGCCGAGCCTCCATAAGTGTATCAACTGCCTACATGATTGACATGATGATGGAAAACAGCCCTGGTGAGTTACTCCCAAGGGCTTCATATATGCATCATGACGACAATTTATTAAAGAACTGTGCCGTCCTTAAAGGGCTAAGGGATTTTCTTTATAACATAAATAACATTCAATATGACAAAATTGTAATTTTGTTCCTTCTTTATTGAGAGAAGTGTGTAACATTATACCCAATGAACCTATCAGTTGTCCTTCGATTGCATGTTCCGGACACCAATTAATGTATAGATGAAAGGATATCAAAATGATTTGACGATTGATATATCAAGTTGAAATACAAAGTAGCAAAATGTACCTTAAACTGTGCGTGCACGTTGGCAATTCTACTTCAACTTGGCATGTCTTGTCAATTCTAGAAGCTCCCCAGGTTATGGCGTTTAACCTGCAACTTGTAATAAAAGAACTCCCGTTTCTTATATTTCAATTACTTTGGAATAGGCTCCATATGTCATGACCTCAGTTCGGGTTTTCAGCAATTATCTGTTGAAGTTTCCGTCATACTTCCATCTAACCTCCTTGGTTATTGCCCCCTTATTTTTGTGATTTACAAAGATCGAGAAGGTCATTCAGAGCGCTTATACTTAGGAAAAATATTTGGGCAATCATTGCATGTCTCATTTCTTCTGTCAAGCTCAGACATGAAATGTGTTAGTTCATCTCTAAGCAATTCCACTTTCCCATAAACCTTATTTTTGAACCATAATTCAAAAAAGAATGGAGCTGACAAAATGACGTTCATTTCTTTATAAGACTGGCTGCGAATATGAGCATGAAGGCAAATTGATTCCTCTTTGGTATTACCACGGGATTTTAAAATACAATGGGCAGACACATATAAACTGCCTGGTATATCGCTATGTGCATAAGACTAGACGCAGTGCCGCTCCATTCTCCCTATAAAGTAACAGAATGGCGGCCTCAGAAATGTGAGTATCCATGTTTATTTCATGGTGGATACGATGACCACTATGCTTAAGTACTAGAAATCCTGTATCCCATGCCCCCCATGGGATGCGGTCCTCCTGTATCACATGGCCTATGAAATCATCATTTGCTCAAATTCTTATGGCCATTTATATGCAATTAAACATATTTTGAAGAATAAAAACCATGAAATAAAGGCAAAGGCCCATGGCCAGAGGATTTTTGGTACCGTTTCCCCCTCGGTGGGGCTGGGGCGCATCCCACTCTGGTCATGGGCCTTTGTCTATATATTTGTACAGACATACCTCCACGTCGTGATATTTATCATGTGGGAAAACGCCCCACCCCTCCCTCCCAACACCCACCGACCTAGAAAGGTGTGTTTCAGGTAACATGGTCCGAATACCTAGATTTCATGGTGAGTGGTTTTGGTTAAAGCTGGTATAACGGTATAAATAGGTTTTCTTCATTTGGACTCCACATGATTGCATATCGCTCTAGCGCGCTCCTTCTTATACAATACTGGTGATTCGGATAATTAAGAACTGAGTTTATCGTACACAGCACAGGGTTTCAATTTCAACTTTCTTTACTTTCTGGTGGGAATTAAGATATTTGATTATTTAGTGTTGATTACAAACCTCAGACGGCAGCACTAAGCTTTCTGTTGCCAGCTGTTGCAGGAAAGGCATCCACAGCAGTCTCAGACCCGACTCTATCAAATAGGGCGACGGAGGTTCGAGGCTGCATCCACAGCACAAACCCACAGTATAGAATCCTATGGTCTGGTGCAGGGGGGGGGGGGCTGGAGGTAAACACATACGTACCATTTTCCTTTCATCTTGTATCTGATGCATGTTAGAGACATTGCAGCATATGAGAACAGAGAAATCCATGCTAGTTGACCAGACATTGGGTTGTCCATGAGGTCTAAAATTAGACAACCTTGAAAGTTGAATGGTAAGGCCAAAAAAGGGTTTGTTTCAGGTAATATGGAAAGAAAGTCTAGGGTCGGTAATGTCCTTTACACGAGTACTAGCCAGCCCCTCTACAACCCTAAAATTGAATCAAAAAGTGTAAAAATGTGGAGATGTCTTCAATAGTGCATAAATCTGAACGTGCCTTTCCATTTCACATTATTTTTCGGAACTTGAAAGTTGTAGTCACTCTGTATAAACACTAAAATTGACCTAAAACATTGAAAATAATATGAAGATTTCTTCAAAATTGCATACAAAACGTAGGGTAGGCCCTCTTTTGATAGGGTGCGTCGGGTGACCTGAAACAAACCTCCTCTCTCATTTGGCCTAACTGACCTAATTTCTTTAAAGTAGCTCCATTGAACGTAAATTGAAAATTAAATAGATCGATATAATGGTGTATACAAAAGACAAGATGGAGCATATTGGTGCATCTCTGCTTGTTGTTGATGATATTCGCTAATCCCCCTAACTGCTTCATGATTCTGTATCTTTGAATTTAGCATGGTTCAAATTGACAAAACAGGTCGAGATCCCACCTATATACCCCAACAATTAAGGGACTGTCTATGAATATCCAGAAAGGGACAAATCTATACATGTTCGGTGATATTACACCAGCTAATGAATAAATATAAAGACATCTTGAAACTGCAAAACTGAAGTCGCATCTTCATGCTGAAAATAGCAGGCTATTCCAGGTTACTTGTGACAAAGCTTGATATGCGTTGGCCCAAATATAAGAGTCACGATTTGATCAAAATAAATATAATGTGGTTTTCATGAACTATACAAGAAGTAGGCATACCCAGTATTTACATTGCAACGCGTTTCATATCCTCCAACACAATTCACCCCGCCCCAAATCCCTACTAAGGTATCCTAGCTTATACCTGAGGTTATAGCACGATATCAAACAGTGAGGACCACATGTGGGTGGGATGGTAGTGGTAACGTGGAAAGCTCTCATGGTACTTCTTTTTACATGAACATCATAGTTATAGATTTCTTAGCTTTTTGTTGTTATGAAAATGCCAGTCAACAACTTGGCCTACAGCCTCGTGTGATAAATCCAGGTTTCAGTTGCGAAGAGCGATGAGAATGTACCATACTCGTTGAATACTTCAATAACAATACCAGTCTTTACGAAAACATAAATGAGAGTGGCAATGTCCTTCTAAAATGCCACCGGTCCAGCGGATTTACACATGTAGCGGGACCGAATGTCCACTCGCATGTTGGGCTTTTCTGAACTGGAAGAATTCAGTTGGGCTTCTAAAGCTGAATATGTATATTAATATACTGTGTAAAACTATCTATCTATCCTGATTTGGACATAAATGATAACAAATAAATTGTTTTAATGGACAAAACTCTTTTACACTAAAAATGCAGAAATACTCAGATATGTGGCTATCCGCTCTTCCAAAAATGTAGTCGGTCCTTCAACATTGAAAATTTGTAGGACCGAATGTCCTGTGGGATGAAAAAGTTTTCGCAAAGACTGCAATACTGTCAATGGGTTTTGTCTATGTACCGCTAACAATATGGCAGCCCCCATACCTGGCTCCACCCTCACCTGTATATGGAACTGTACTGCCCCAGATGTGCCTGTCTGTGTGCTGAGTGCTGAGGACAATGTTTGCTGTGATAACATAAGACGCCCAGATGATCTGGTTGTCAGTCCAAGTTTGAAATCAGTAGGGTGAAAACTTCCCCAACCCCTCACACAAGGAAACGAAGGCTTTGAGTTATTCAAGGTAAGTTAAATATAGTTAAATAACATCCATAGTCTTTATATTGTGAGACAATACTTGAAAGTAAGTAAAATTATCGGCAATTCTATAATATGAAAAGAGGTAATTGAATATATAAAGGTCTGAGGGACAATGTATGTAGTCCTACTGGTTTTACAATATCCTGTGGCATTGTAAATTGTTCAAAGAAACACGGGATATAACATTTCTACTAGTATTAAATCATGCAACCAATCTATACATGTAGTTATCCCTAAATACAAATATGAAAAGCCCATTGACCCATCTCAGATGTTCAGAAATACCTCTCCCAGTGCAGGGTATAGATACGCGCGAATGACTTAGCTCACGCCAGTGCAGGGACAAACATACTGAGTGAGTCTTACCCCAGTCTTACCCTTTAGGTGGTTAAAATGTATCATCATCATCATCATCATCATCCCCAGCCCCGCCCATCTACACCCTCACTGCCGACTACCACCTTCTGACAATACGTGACGCACTTGTAGCTTGAAGCTTGTAGATAATGCAAGACAAATTTAAGGAATATGGGCATCGTAATTTTTTTTCTAGTTTCGGGTTATGAATACCTATCTATTCTTTCTCAGCATTCATCATTATGACGGTCTCATCAATATGTAGATTGTACGTTGTAACTGAAACGACATTCGACTATGCAAAACTAGGACATGCTATATCATACATGATTCCAACTTGTGAAGAATCGTTTTTTCAACATGCTTATGCCACGTTACGTACGTGACTATACTGTTGCAATAAATGAGCCCTATGTGGACTCACTGAAACAAAAATAGGGGATATATGATGTGCTGTTCTATTTGTTATACACACGGATTCCACACTCATTGGTACATATTCCCCGCTATTGATTTATTGGGCTATATGTTATGAGGCCTAGTTGATGAAGGTCAAAGAAGAGAAAAAGATGAAAAAGAGTGAGAATTGTAATTTATACCAAATGTGAAGACTAGTCATGGTAATTCTACTCGATCCCTACCCAAATGAACATCAAACTTCATTTGAACTAGGCCCCAATAACCCTTAATGTTTGCTCCGATAGATAAAAAGTAGTCGAGAATAGGCATATATATTCCTAGGCTCCCTAAACGACCAATCTCTCAGTCACTAGTACCTAACTTAGTTAGTCATTTTTTGGCTCCCTATACGATATACACGGTATACGGTAACATATTATTGTAAGGTTGGTCTCCATTGACCAACCCACCTTAGTCTTTTAATTTCCAGGGGGAGCCACTGAGTGGTCATCATAGTATTTTACAGGTCGCACCAACTAGTGGTATACAAATACACATGTACAACAACTAAGGTGCACACCAATGATGAACCTAGGTTAGCCGCTACTGACTGACCCCATTGTCATTTTTGAATGTAACTTTGTCATTGTGACTAACACACATAATATTATGACGAACCTAGGATAGTCTGTGCTGACTAACCTTTTCAACCTATGGATTTTCAGTCTACTTCCAATAAAATTACAAATTTAAAAACAGGTCTAATTTACAATACATGATCCTTTAGGCCCTCTGGAATAGGGGCCTCCTGAACCGGGGCCCCAAGTTCCTGGGGGCCCTAGTTCCTGGGGGCCTAAGTTCATGGGGGCCCCAGTCCAGAGGTCCCAAGTTCAGAGGGCCCCAGTTCTGAGGGCCCCGGTTCAGGGGGCCCCTATTCCAGAGGGCCCTAGGGCTTGGAACCGATGTATATGATGGTAATTCATAAAGAGGGTCCATCATGAAAAATGCGTAACCCTTATGCATGTGGGGACGAACTTGCGGAGTCACTAGGCGCCACCCATTCTGCTCGTAATCTTAAAACGCCACTGCTGGCGTAATCTTAAATCGCCATTTCTGGTGTAATCTTAATTATGGATGGCGTCTTATGTTGATATGGGGGGCTCTGCCCCCCAACCCCCGTTCTTCTTTTCTTTTTTTCAAATGGTGAGTACTATTAAGACTGTAAGACTAAGAATAAGACTTTAAGATTACGCCAGAAGTGGCGATTTAAGATTACACATAGAATGGGTGGCGTCTAGTGACTCCGCAAGTTCGTCCCTTGTTGCAACCCTTACGGTGAAACAAATTCCTTTCTCATTTCTTCTCTCTATGCTTATTACCGCAATATAAACCTCTTCTCTCCCCTCCCTCCCCCCCCCCCCCGCCACCATTTCTCTAAGGCAAATTCCTTCTCAACTGTGTTCCGCCTTATTCTATTCTTGACCATCCCTTCATGTTTTCAGCCTGTGAAGTCCAACATGTGTGTTATTTCCCAGTTGCAGATGCCCAGTATGTTGGTGCTGTGTGCCTGTGTGTGCCTGGTGGCCTTGGTGCCCCTCAGTGAGGGCTATGCGTCAGGGCCCCCAGTAAATACCATAGCCAATTTGTGCCGCGACATGGACCCCAACGTGGTCGGTGGTCACGGAGCAGCTCAACAGACCGTGGCATCTCCCTTTGAAGTGGTCACCAGCCAGACCTGTTACAGGCCAGGACAAATGGTCCAGGGTGAGGACAATCAGAATGTGTTATGCACTGAAATTTTTGTTGAAAAGTGGCAAAAAGATGTATGTCCCCCTCAGAAGAGGCCATAACTGTTTATGCCCCCGTTACATAAGACTTATATCACTTAAAAGGATCCATGGGGAGGTCCCCCTTTTCTGTGAATATTTAGATTTGTCTAATTTTCTTATCTGCCGTCTCCCCTTTTGTATATATTTTTTTAGATTTGTCTGATATTATTATCTGCCGCAACTTGCAGCAAGAAACCTTTTGGTAGCAGGTACTTTAGCGTATAAAGGACTTAACCCTTTTCCAAATTGTGCTGTTGGCTAGCTGTTTTTCATTGTTTTGTATTATTCAATCCTGAACAGTTGTTGTGAGGAACCCTACTGCTGGCAGTGAGAAGATTGAGGGTTTGTTCGTTCAAGCTCGTCAAGTTGGCACGACCGTGACAAGCGGCACCTTCAGCGTGACGGACAGTGTCTTGTCTACACTCACCTGTACCAACACAGCCCTTAACGTACGTAAGCTGATGGAGTCAGGGGGCAGACAGGGAGGGGGATGGAGGGAGGAGGGGGACGCGCAACTGCTGCAGGTGGGGAGGGAGGGAGCAATTAAGGGAGATGCAGGCAGGCATATGATTTATTGTTCTCATGTAGAAAGTGCATAGAAATTATTTAAACAGAATTCTGCTTTCTCTGAGCCTTCATTGGTAGCTGTAGCCCTTCTACTTCCCAAGATGTGAGCCTCTAAGGAGTTTGCTGAAATGTCAGAAATTACCACTTTTTAGTAGAATCTCATTTTACCAGAAGTCAATGGGACAATCAAAAAAGTTGCCAAGCAACCACGTTTTGTAAAGTTTTGTTGAGGAGCCAAATATTCTGACCCTGTATGCCCATGGTTGGACATAATACGGTAAAACAGTTTTGGCGATATCCTACTACAGGACATGTTGGCATTTGTCTGCCAAACAATCTCAGCTACGGTAAAGAACCACTTCAAAGGGTTTGACAAGAGAGTCTCACTCATGTTTATATTTTTCCTCATATATCAGGAAATAATCACCCGATTTCTAACTTAATATGGTTTAAGAAAGCATTTAAGCAGGCTGTCTTGGGAACAGGTCAAACGTCCAAACTCTAAGTTTGTTGTAAAGGGTCTGCAGACGCTGCGTGGCACATGTATTATGCTTTAAAGGTTTAAATGTGCCTGACAATGGCCAATATAGATGTAAATATCTCCTATTTTAAGCTGCTTCTGACACTTTTAGCTGTGGAAATAAAATGTTGCCCCCATTTGCCGTTAATTTTGTCTTTGAATGATGTTCATACATTGTATTGTGTGATCAAAAAAGAAATGACTGGGTACAGGACATTCAAATGGGTCATTTACGGCAGTAAACACAGCTAAGTGAACAGGTCCTGTCTTGGTGCTGAGGACTTACATTCCATGCATACCCTTGGTGTAATTAGGCTTTCCAATCCTGCAGAATTCTAGCCGGTCCGGCAAGTTTGAACATCTGCAGGACCGAATTCTTCAGTTTTGATAAATAGTACATTTAATAGACCAATGTCTTCCTACAGAGTGCTGTTGGACATAACAAGGAAAAGAAGTCATACTACAGGTCTATGCAGTGGATGCCACCTGCCGGAGCCAGAGCCCAGTTCAAGTTCAGGTGAGCATTTTATTTTCAGGTTATCTAAGTTACTTTTTATTTATATAAAGAGTAATACTATTCCTATAACATGAGTAATACTACAATGTATTATAAGTGGCATAGTGTGCTGTAAAACACTGTACTTAAAGGGACATTCTCACCACTCGCACTTAACCACATAGTAGACTATAACAGTACTAGATGTGTGTGTGGAATACGTTCGGTGAGTATGCCACTTTAATCAGTAGGAGCATGGACATATGGAAAGGTGAGAGGGCTTGGTGGATGGTGAGTATATATATATATATATATATATATATATATATATATATATATATATATATATATATATATATATATATATATATATATATGTATATATATATATCCTTAATGTCCTCCGCAGTGAATACTGAATGAGTTCTGGGTGTTCAAACTGGTTTGGAAACTTTGCTAGAGTTCTGTAAAAATAACAAGCGACCCTCAATATACCCAATTCCCATCGGCACATAATGAAATAATCATTGCAGGGATATGCCTTCATAGAAATGCTTATTTGGATGATTACAACTTTTTCCGTGTCTAAGACCTAGAGTAGTCGGTCGCTACCTACGTAGACCTCTACTTTCTGTTTCCCGGATCTACAATATATGTGCATGATTCTAGCTACACTCATTATCTACGGTTTTCTACATTACATTTCTATTCAAGTCTTACAATATCTACAAAATGTCTATTTACACTAATCACAACATTTCTATTTACAATATCTACAATATTGCTATTTACAATATTCACAACATTTCTATTTACAATATCTACAATATTTCTATTTGCAATGGCTACACTACTTCTATCTACAACATCCACACCATTTCTATTTACAATATCTACAATATTTCTATTTACAATAATCTACAATGTGTCTGTTCCTAAATGGCTACAATATTTCTATCGCAGAGCTACAGTGGTGAAGGGTCAGTCGACGTTCTGGGTGGGACTGGAGTCGCCTGCGCTGAACTATGATGCTAACTGTGTAGCTGGTGCTGAGATCACCAACACCAGAGGGGGCGGCACCACCCTGCAGGCTGCACCCTACTGCCTCACACTGGCAATGGTGTCTTTCATCATGGCCATTTTTACTCAGTAAAGTTTGGCAAAATGTCTATATATGTTTATTGGGCATATTCAGAGTACAGTAGATTCAATGTATTCAGTGTATGTAATCAACTTTTACTACAAGCCACCCACTTTAAGTTGTTATGTAGGATTTGGTCCAAATTCTAAATCTATCTTAATCTTACTAAATGTGCAAGCAGTATCCCCATACAACAAAATATGTATTCAAAACAACAAAATATTATTCAGATTTGCATTCGCAACAACAAATTATGTATTTAGATTTGCTTTGAGAGGATAGATGTCTTCCGTGAATATGTATTACTGCTCGGGTGATAATATTTGTTGCATCATCAATTCACAGAGATAACCGTGTTATCATGAGAAGAGAAAAATACATTACCGGCATTTAGAACGCCTACTAAGGCCAAGTTTTATAGAACCACCTTATTGGATATTTGTATCTACGAGATCTTTGTATACTGTGAAATAATCGATAAGTAAAAGACATGTTGCATTCAAACCTAATTGGAACCTGTGTTTGTCTTTTACTTTCGCGACCACTATGTACATATAACCTTAGGGAGTGATCATTTTTTAACAACAGGGAGGGGGCAAAAAGTAACTTTTGACCCATGGGAGGGGTGTAAAAGATTTCGAACTCTTGAACTTCTACCAAGTCGTGAGACTGAGCTAGAATAATCTAGGTGGGTGAAACTTCCAGGGTCTGGATGTGGCTGAGTAGAACTCCAATGTTTGGGACGTGGGTGGCTGGAACTCTGGCAAGAATGAACGTCCTCACGAGCCATGCCTGGACATTACAAACCTACTTTCGTTCCCAAATCCTTCCTACAGAAGGCTCTGGTAACAACCACTATGACCTTGAACTTGGATTTGGTTAATGCTGGGTTTGGGTAATGCTTGGGATTGAGAATGGAAGAGATGAAGGCTTAACAACACTGGGGTAGTAAGAACTACCCAATATATACAATATGATTGTACTAGTAAGCTATTTGGCAATATATGCAGGTGACCTTGACCTTCTCTAACTCATGGAATTGATTATTTGTCTCATCCACCTACTACCTATCTACTCATTTGCCATTTTCAAGCTGTTAATACAGATGTTACGATAGGGTGACTTAATCTTCTTTAGCCCTGTCCCCATCATCCACCAGGTATCAATATGTTATTAGTTCACTAAAGATCCTGTCAGCCTAGATGTAACTTTTAGGGAAGTTCTTTGTCTGTGAATTAGTACTTTTCACTGATCATGGCCGCCTAGCTGATCACTATATCATGCAACAAGTAAAGGGACGAACCTGCCAAGTGACTAGACGCCACCCATTTTACCTGTAATCTTAAATACCCTTTTTCTCGGTAATCTTAATGATTCCCTAGATGGCACCACTGTAAGTTACAAGTCTGAAGGTAAATGGGTTCGGTTATAGTTCTGTTACAGTTTCAAAAAGAAAAGAAAAGAGAGAAAGAAAGAAAGAAAGAAAAGGGGGTGCGGGGGCAAAGCCCCTGATATATATATATATATATATATATATATATATATATATATATATATATATATATATATATATATATATTTATATATATATATATATATATATATATATATATATATATATATATATATATATATATATATACAGCAATGTTACCAACTTATAGAGGTGCCATCTAGAGGATAGGCGTGGAAACTGATTAAGATTACCGGAAGAGTGGGCTTTTTAAGATTACACATAAAATGATGGGTGGCGTCTAGTCACTTGGCAGGTTCGTCCCCACGTGCCTGTACCATAGCATCTGACCTTGACCTTGGGAAATAATTATAATATAATTTCAATCTGATGTCAATTAGCCAGTCAGCACATTGTCTAAGTCAGGCCACGCCTAAATAGATTCTTTGTCTCTCTCCCCTTTATATGTGGACTATATTTAGGTCTTTCTTGTTATTCTCCTGCTTGAACTCTGGCCTGTATTTTCTGTAATGCCACACAGTACATGGTCTATTCTGTTACAGCCATGGCCACATGTTTGTCTAGGAGATTACTTCCAGTCTACAAAGTGTACCTATATACTGGTTGAGGACATTGTAAACTAATGGAAAAATGTGCGTAGAAAGTGCAAATAGCAACCCTGAGAGAACGCACACATACAGTGCTTCTTCATCGATCAGAGGTGTGGTCCTGGAAGCATGTGGTCACTGCATTACAGTCGTCATGTGCCAACAAGTCGTGAGCCAGGGCTGAGAGTGTTAAAGGTAGCTAGTCCCCAATCCTGGGCCCATACGCTCCCTATGATGTAGTTTTTGTGTACTTAGTTTGTTCTTCCTATAGTAACTGAGTATATTAAATATATGTCATCAGATAGGGAAATACATCATAAAAACCAAGGTTGTTCTGAAGTGTATGCTTTGTCTTTATGTTTAAACCCCGGGGGGGGCACTTGAATTTTTTTTGACACGGGTGTGCGGCTGGACCTTCGACACCCCTTACCCTTGTTATGGCAATTTTTACCTCAAAATGTTACCCCTTGTTATGGCATTTTCAGCCAAAAGCTCCTAGGTTTGGGGAAAAAAGTAATAAAATAGACCATGTTTGGTCAAATCTCCTCGAGAAATGAACTCTTGTGCTAATTTTCTTGAAAGAAAAAGTGATGGTTTAGTGAAAAATGGGAAGTTTTGGTAAAATCTCGGATTTTTTCTTGAAAAGTAGACCCTTGTCATGGGGATTTTCACGAAACTGGACCCTTGTCATGGCAAATTTTCTTGAAAAGTGGACCCTTGTCATGGGGAATTTTGTAGAAAAAGTACCCTTGGCAGCCGCACACATGTGTATACAAAATATACTAAGTGACCCCCCCCCCCCCCCAGAGTTTAAACGCACAAAACATCTGTGGCAAACCATGTGTCATATCAGTTACAACATTTTGCCGCGGGAGTGCTGGTGTCGCTAGGGTTATACATCTTTAACTGTGCCCAGTACATTTAAATACTGGTATAGGTGTGTATGTCCAGTATATATGGCACATCGTGTTAACCAGTTGGAAAGTCCATTCCAGTATCCTCTGAGAGAACCTGCAGGTTTGTTTAGCCTTCTTTATTTCTAAAATGTAACCATGTATATATATATATATATATATATATATATATATATATATATATATATATTAATCTATCCAGTCTTAATGTCTTTTCTTCCATAACTCGGTAAATAATGGCCCTACAGAGCTGAAACTTTGCCCACAGACTCCTTGTGTTTAAACAGGCAATAGCTATCAGAGTACAGAGGTGCCTTTCCCGACCTTTTCTATCTCTTCCCCGACCTATCCTGTCCCTTCCCAAACCTCTCCTGTCCCTCCCCTGTCTCTTCCCCCAACATACGGACCCTATATATACCCTCCCCAGCCTACCTCCGTATGTTGCTACATATTATGACGTCACAGAGGGAATTCCCTAGGGGTTTCCCGGAATGTAGACTGGTTTTTGCATATTTTTCTAAAAGGGACAGGTGACAATGTCCGTATCTTGAGAGGGCCGTATGTTGGATGCCGTATGTTGATATTTTGTAAAAAAAGATACGGAGGGTATGTGGAGGGTGAAAAGAAACGGAAAATTAGCTTTGGTGATATTTTGTCCGCATCTTGACCGCATCTTTCGGCCGTATGTTGTTTTTTATATCAACATACGGTGAAATGCCTTCCAGGAAGGATTCCCTTTAGTAGGCCTATATAGCCAGGAAGGAGCCTAGGACCATTCCAAGGTGTGAGAGAAACCGACAGGTGCATAATGTCAACTTTTCTTTTTCAGAAAATTGTAGAAAATAATTTATCAATGGCAGAACAATAATATATATTTACATTTCACTTGATCCCCCCTCATTTTGAGATACCAAGATAAACTCCAACCATTTTTTTAAAATGGCGTTGTCCTACCAAAATTCCTCTTAGAAGGGAGGGGCTGCTATATGATAAATCATGTAGCAGCTCAAATAAAACATATTCCTTCTGCCCTTTCTCATTCCTTCTCTGTTTTTCCCCTCCTTGTTCTTTATCATCATCTCACATTTTCCACATGCGGTGAAGTCTAATATTTTACGTGTTACGTTTCAGCGTTTTCCATCTTCCATGCCAAAGACCAGTATGTTGTTGCTGTGTGCCTGTGTGTGCCTGGTGGCCTGGGTGCCCCTCAGTGAGGGATATGCGTCAGGGCCCCCAGTCTCTACTGCGGGTGTGTGCACAGACATGTTCCCCACTGGACACTCGGCCGCGGCTCAGACCGTGGCATCTCCCTTTGAGGTGGTCACCAACCAGGCCTGTTACAAGGATGGACAGACAGTCCAGGGTAAGCTATGATAACCCGCTAACCCTTAAAGTAGGGCCCTTAGCTAAAAGATGACATTTGCTGTCATGATGCGCCAATGCAGCCCCAAGCGAGGTGCATTATGTCGACCATTCGGGGATGTCTCGACCCTATTAGGTCAGCATGATGTTTGGCGAGTTACTCGCCAGGGCTGCATTAATGCAAATCGACGACCAAAGGCATCAATGTATTATGCCATCCTTAAAGGGTTAAGGCCAGCATGGTGCTTTAATGAACTTTTCTCGACATAAGGAATTATGTAGCCCTGGTGAGTAACTCAATATTGGCAGGGATATCTATTTACCCGATGAATTTACAAGGAAACTTTTAATAATCTAGATGAGGAGTTTCAACTATTCCCGGTGAAAGTTTGGCATCCATCGTCACCAGTGAATCACCGGATTTTCAACGGGAAATTTCTAACAGTGTAGACATGGGTTGGCCTTCCTTTTCTTTTTCTAAAACCTAATTTATGTTCTTTTATCCTTATTGTTTTGCCTACTTTGTGCAGTTGTGGTGAAGACCCTGTCGTCGTCGAGTGCAGCAGTTGAGGGTTTGTTCGTGCAGGCACGTAACACCACGTCCACGTCCACCGTCGGCACCTTCAGCGTGACGGACAGCGTCCTGTCCGCACTCACCTGTACCACCGCCAACGTAAGCTGATGGAGGAAGGGGGCAAGGGGGTGGGCAAGGGAGTGGGCATTAGGCCACCCAAAAATAGTGGTTTCTCATCACCCGGCAGTGAAAAATATGACGAGGCCGTTTTTTATTTAATTTTTTTAATTTTAGTGGGGCCTAAAATATATAGGAAAATTGAGACTTTTCATGCACGATTTTCACATTTTCAGTAGTTAAGAGTATATTGATCCACAAAAGCTTTTTTGAATAGTTTTATTGACCACAAATCATGTAAAGGTTGAACACGTTCTTCCAGTATGGTCAGTGAGAATTATTTACAATATAATACAACATTACTTCTACAGATAAGTAGGAAAATTGTTCAGTTCCTTGTCATTTCTTCCTTTTGTTGGTCACCGGGACAGTTCATTATCATGAGTGCGCTTGTTGACTCTTACTGTGGATTTTACCCGGTACATGTACTAGCATACTTATTTGACGTACAGTTATCATAGGTTTCTATATTAACTATGGTTAAACGAATACCGTTTGGGATTTGGCATATAAGGTTTTGCAGCAGCAGTTCAAGTTATATGGGCACAGTTTTTAATCACTAAAGATAGTATGTTTGAGGAGCTTCAATTCCCCAATTCTTGAGCAGGGTCTTCTGGCTTTACTTCAGGCGGTCAAGACTAGTGCTTCTCACGTTGTTGTTTTCCTTATTTTAGCCTTGAAGCTGTGTATACTTTCCAGTGCCTGTACATCTGACGGTAGTTCATCCCAGAGCTGGCTTCCACGGTACAGCGGACTTCGGCGGTATTTTTCTCTTTTTGGGCGCTCCAGCTTAAGTCTCTTCTTTGAGTCACCTCTTGTGCGACCAAGGCTGGGCAGGCAATTTGCAGCCTTGGCTGCGTGCCGGTATATTAAACACAATAGATGGCGCTTACGTCTCGGCTCAAGGCGCTCTGTCTTGCATTTTCGGTGTAGATAGTTTGTTGAAAAGTCACCAACACGGGTTCTAGTACAGATACGTAGACTATTGTTTTGCTGTGTTTGTAGTTTGCGGACTTTACCTGGTGGACCAGAGTCGAACAGGAAGTCGCCATATTCAATGCATAGTACTATAGCCTGCTTATGAATGGCAATAGCTCCATCCATTGTCATGTATTTTCTGTTGAACTTGAAGTTTGTGAGCTTCGCTGCGAGCTGGTTGTCAAGATTTTCCAGATGTTTGCCAAATTTCAAGTCTCGGTCTAACAGAATACCTAGGTCTTTAAACTCGTTGACTTCACCCAGGATCCTATCTTCAAGGTGTAGGGGAAGGCCTTGAAACAGTGCATTCTTGGTCGGTGGGTTAAAAGTTGTTATAATGCAAGTTATTCCTAGCTCACTGCATAACTGGCAGTCTAAGCTTTAATTTGATAACAAATATGCCAATATTTGTTACTTTTTGACAGATTTTTCATAAAGAAATTTTTTAAAAAAGAAGAAAGTTTTCCCCCAAATGACGATATTCATGATGCGCGCGGTGTTGAGTGCCCTTAGTTAAACCCCCACCACTGTCCCGACTCCACTCCGACTGTTGCTGGAGTGATACCGAGATTTGCACCTTTAAAGATGGGAGCTAGGAGCTAATCGGGGGTCGATTTTATTTTTTCAGTTAAACAATGTAATTTGTATTCATAATGCTTATAAATGTGTGTGTAAACTTTTAAATCATTTTCTGATACATGTACTTAAAACACATCAAATATAGAGAAAAAAACATGGTCAGAATACCGTAAAACCTCGCGTATAAGCCGCGGCTTGTACGCGAATCAGACTCAGCTTTCTTTTGATACCAAACATGCCTATATAGGGTGCGGCTAATACGAGTTTTTATAAGTATACTACAGTACCAAATTAACAATTTTTAGACCCCCTCTGCGGCTTATATAATCTGTCAAAGTTAGGGGTGCGGCTTATACGCGAGTTAGGCTTATACGCGAGGTTTTACGGTAGGTCAGGGGACCCGAATCTATTACATACACAAGTCTTCTGATCTAGATTTGATGCCTTTATATGTACATATTAGTAAATACTAGGGAAAGTGAGGGCAAGAGGAAGGGAGGGGATGGGAAGAAGGGGAAGGGAGGAGAAATTAGGGGCTAGTAGCGAGGGAGCTCAGGGAGCATAAGAAATGTGCAAAAAGTAAGGACTCACCAAATGTAAATGCCAGCCATATGAACTGTGGACGGAGAAATCACCTCTCATAATATACAAGATGTAAATAGTAAAATACGTAGCCTTGACTCAGTATTGCTACTGTAATTAGTTGTTGAAGTTATGCTACAGTGACCTGTTTCTTGCTGCAGAGTGCCGTTGGCCACAACTCGGAGGTAAAGACCTACTACAGATCGATGGTGTGGACCCCTCCTGCCGGATTCACCGGTGACATCAAGTTCAGGTGAGATTTTAAAAATTCTAATTTATTAAAAGACTTTAACACTGTATGCAGGACCATTATGTTCAACATTGTGTGTGACGGTTCTCAAATCGATGAAAACCGATGAAAATCGAGCTATTTTTAGCCGCTTTAGGGGAATATATCGCTAATAGATGGAATCAAATATTGTTGGTAAGTTTTTTTTTGTCGGAAATAAGCATAGTAGATGCGATACAGAAATCCCAGTTAAAAAGTAGGAATCCTTGCAAAAGAATTGAGAATTGCTGCAAATGTGGGGGAAATTGCATCTCTTTGCATATGGCGTAAATGCCTACATTTCTACCACTATTTCTGTGTTGCAGAGCGACCGTTGTGGAGCACACGGCCACCTTCTGGGTGGGAGTGGAGTCGGCCACAGTGAGCTACAGCTCTGGGTGTGTGGTGGGGACAGCCCTCACCAACAGCAGGCCCTACTCCAGCGGCACCACCACCCTGCACACCGCCCCCTACGGCCTCACACTGGCCGTCATCAGCTGCATCATGGCCATCTTGGTGCAGTAAAGGCCCATTGATTCTCTAGCATGTTGCTAAAAATGTGACGTTTGTCGTCAGAATGAACCGATGTAGCCACGGCGAGTATTAGTAACTCACCTGTGCTGCATTGGTGCATCATGTAGGGCATTATGCACTGATATTCCCTGTGGGAGTATCAACCCCGTGGGGTCGGTATGATGTTTCAATGCTCACTGGCGAGTTACTCGCCAGGGCTGTATTCATGATGACCAAGCCCACAAGGGCATGATGCACTATGTGACCCATAAAGGCTGAAGCAGCATGATCACCATGTAGTTTGTCTAGTTCCGGTACTATTCTAGTCAAAAACGGGCGGCTGTTTATATATACTAAATAATATAGTGATGAGAATTTAGGCCATGCTGTTATGAAGCGTCTACTCATTAGTGGTACCTAATTCCGTAAGTCTAATCACATATCCTTTCAAATCGAGCCAAATTTGGTTCAATTTTGTAGTCGGAATTATGTATTTATTAAATTACTTTGGATCTATATAAGATTATGAATAATACGATTATGAGGTGGTCGGCTCACCTTAAAACTCTGATCGCACATTACAATATATATACTTTTATATTGCCTCCAGTCTAATGTCCCTACAATGTCTAAGGACATTTTAGAATAATACAGATATTTCACAAGAGTAATTGTTGATGAGATGTAGTTCGATGTACCAGTACCTGTTTCTTTCTCAAATGTAGAAGAGAACAATAAAAAATAGAAATAAAAGTATACAAATTATTTTAATTTCTTTCATTTTATTCTGGCTCTGGGAATGCATATCCCCACATAATATTCCATTCAGTATCCAGGCATAATTCATTCATTCAGTAAAACAATAATAAATGTACAAAATAAACAGCATTGTAATCAATGTGGCCTGGCTCTAGGGGAAATGCTTAATGTACATGACATCTTTCATCAAGGAGTGTAGTTTAGGGGTTATGTCCGGGAGATAACTCGAGAGATAAAGTAGTATCACTTGATAAAACTCATGTAAAATATCCCACTCAAAAGCTCATTTTCAATTTGGCTCATAACCTCACCCACATTGCGACATATTTCTGATGATATATGTGCCTCCATACTTGTTATATAGACTTGGAAACCCAATGAGTGACATCATTTTACGGATGGGATTGGCATGGTTCTGTGTGATTGATAATAAAACTACTCCACCCTGCCCGTTTGTACATGTATGTAATCCATTTCATGCATAACTTAAGCTATCGTTACAGGAAGGAGGTTGTGGCCTTTTCATTAGTTTAGAACATGATGAGCATTGAGATCACGTCTCTGGTGGGCAGTGGCAAATCCAGGTGGAGTCGGTAGTGGCATGATGCACGAATGCAGCGCTGGCGAGTTACGGTTACTCGCCAGTGCTGCATCGACCAGAAGTATCACTCACTGGACGACAAATAGCAGGAATGGTTACAATTCTGGTAGACTTTCGGTAGGAAATTATCATGATTTGATACAGAAAACCTAGAGAAAAAGTAAGAATCCTTGCATAATTAAACAATGGAAGCGTGCGTGCGAGTAACTCGCCATGGCTGCATTCGCATTCAGGCACCATGTCAACAGTGGGGTTGATACAATCCCAAAGATTCGGCATGATGCATGAACACATCATGACAATAAACGGCATAGCACATGCGGCCTTTTAAGGGTTAAAACAAACCGCCCCAAATAACCCAACGTAAACGTTGATGTGTAAAATCTATCGTTTTTTTTAATCTTTTGCCGCCGCCTCACCAAACTGGAACTGCCACTGGCTGGAAACACTTGCGGATAATGGTAGGATTTGTACAATGATGACATGATGTAGGAATTTAATATACAGCAGTCCAACATTATAGCACTCCAATGCACTATATGGATATATATCTAAAACTGGACATCGACATCCATGTAACAGAAAGCTATATTTATTAGAAGTAGAAATCCATGAATATCTATATGAAGGAGAACACCATGTTCATGCCTATATGTCTGTGTGTATGTTCATTTCGAAATTCAAGATTGCAACCATTGATTGAATGCCACCATGCTTTCAATGTAATCTCGAATTGCAGTTGCAGTATTTTGATACTAATAAAAAAAAATCTATTCTATTTTTCTTTCATGAACAGTTGGCATCCCATAGATTCAAGATGGCTATCACTTATTGAATGTCCCAATGCTTGAAATGCAATCTTGACTTGTAGTTGCATTAATTTGATACTATCAAAAAAACAAATCCTATTTGATTTTTCCTTCATTCAACCCATTCAAGATGGCTACCATTTACTAAATGCCACAATGCTTTCAGTGCAATGAAGAATTGTAATTGCATTAATTTGATATCTATATAAGAACATTTCTATTTGATACCTTTTTCAAACACAGTTGGCACCCCATAGGTTTAGGATGGCCACCATTCATTGAATGCCACAATGCTTTAAATGCAATCTTGAAATGTAGTTGCATTAATTTTAAACTGTTAAAAACATCCAATTTAGTTGTTTTTTTCATGAAGAGTTGGCACCCCATAGGTTCAAGATGGCCACCAATCATTGAATGCCATAATGCTTAAATGCAATCTTGAGTTGCTGTTGCATTAATTTGATTCTTAAAAAAAAAACTTTCTTTTTTTTTCTTTCATGAACAGTTGGCACCCCATACATTCAAGGTGACTACCAGTCATTGCATGCCACAATGCTTTAAGTGCAATCACAAATTGTAGTTGCATTAATCTGATACTAATAAAAAAACTAATTCTATTCTTTTTTTAATTTATGAACAGTTGGCACCCCATATATTTAAGATGACTACCATTCATTGAATGCCCCGATGCTTGAAATGCAATCTCGAATTGTAGTTGCATCAATTTAATGCTAATAAAAAACAAATTCTTATCAATTTTTCTTTCATGAATATTTGGCACCCCATAAGGTGGCCACCATTCATATTAATGCAAATAGAATGCTTTAAGTGCTGTCACGACTTGTAGTTGCATTAATCTGATACTAAAAAAAAAAAAAACTATTTGAATTTTCTTTCATGAACAGTTGGCACCCCATAAATTAAAAATGCACCCAGCACCCAGGTCAACAGCTATATACAGACACGTGTACCTCCCCTGCCTGTTCTCCTTCAATGCACAGTGAAGAGGGTGGGAGGGGGTGACCCTCAACAGTGCATAAACACTTTGATTGGATGACAATGCAGTTTTTATATTACAACCTAAATTTGTGCAACGAAAATCATCAAGAAATACTAAGTATTTTTTCCAAAGAATAGCTTTTCTAGAATGGCTCGGTATTCAGGAATCCTACTGCGAATAAAAAAATGTCAAATTCTAATTCTAAATACCTGAAAATTGAGAAATGCTGGCGTTCACGGGTTATGTAGGAAATGTACTAAAAACAGCAAAAAAGGGCAACAAAACCCTAATTTTCTCAAAAACTGTTCAGTAGGATTTTTTCTAACTGAGGTTCCACTGTTTTCTACCCTCATATTACACATTGGCATAGAGAATATATTGACACCTAGTCAGGATTTTGCGCTAGGAGCAATCTGTGAGGCGAAAAACAGCCAAAATGAGCCACTGGTCTGAAGTATAAAACTGGGCATCGATCTCTATAGAGCTACAAAGAGACAGAGAATCGATGTCCAGTAACAAGTGTACATTCAGAGAAGTGTAAAAATCAATCTTAGAATCTAGGGTTGTCAATGTATAGACATATATATATTTCATACAATTATCTCGCAATAAAATCTCGCTCCGAGAAATAAGTCTCGAAATAACTCAGAATTGACATGTTATGTAAATATCTGAACACACCGCATATTATGTAAAATATCACAATGTAGAATTCTGAAGATGATTTAAAACACGTGGGTCCCTTTTAAAATGGCTGACAAAAGTGATTATTTTCGGTTTAAAAAAAAGTAACTCTAAAAGCGAGTGTCTTAAGTAAACAATGTGAAAGATGACATATAATTATTTCTCTTCTCGAAACATAGCTCGTAATATCAATATGTATAATTATTACCCCTCGAAAAGCGGTCTTATTTTTAGTATAGGATTAAAACGAAAGGCGCAATATTTATGCAACCAGCTAAGACCTTAAAGTGCAATATAGACCTATTACATTTGTAAACTTATATTTCAAATTGGGATAACAACATTCTTATTACTGTCATTCTTAAAAGATTTACTTAAAATTGGCATGCTTTCTTTCTTTTCTTAAAGTTTGGCACAACTGTAACATTTAGCAGAATAGCGGATTCTCCTCGCGGTCTTTTATGAATTTCATGTGTACGCTAGCAGTCAAATTTCCCATGTACGCCAATCACACGTCTCCGTACCCATTCATGTGTACATATCTATAGATGTCGGTCTAACCTGCCCACTATATACAGGCGTCATACCAAGAATTATTAAAGTACATTTGTTTGTTTTTCATCAATAGAATAAGTCTATAGATCTACAATTGCTGCCATCGATGCTCCCCGCTCATTTAAGTCTCTTAGTAACGTCATTTTAATGACGTCCCTTGGTAACGTCCCTTAGTAACGGAAGTACGTCATCACCACGGGGAGCCCTGATAATGTCAGCTAGATATAACAATAAATAGGTCACAACTTGGTAACACGCAGTACGCCTGGGGAGCTCTGTGTGACGTCATGGCTGATGTATGACGTCAGGATAACGTCAACACTCCTATGACGTAGCAACTCTTGTATTACCCAATGGTGACATCATGACTCTTGCATGACGTCACATCACCTGTATGACGTGATTATAACGTCTTGACTCTTATATGAAGCACTACGTCACAGTCCTTAATGCTGACGTCATCACATTGTCTGAGTATTTGTCATCATGACGGCGTCGCTGCGCTCAATGTACAAGGTGACAGTCTGGGCACTGTTCCTCAACACGCCGACCGCCTCCGAGTGGTGAATGTCAGTGAAGTCAATGCCATCCACCTGCGGGAAATAATGGAGACTTGGTCTTTAAATGTGAATATGGAAATATCTAAGATGACAAGTTGAAAATATCCCAAGATCTCTATGTATTGTAGGCCTATCAAATGAGTAACTTTCGCAGACATGAGGTATATGGTATCAACTAACTTTAGCGATTGCATCTCAATCTTACAACGACTGTTACTGTTAACAATGAATTTATCAATCTCCGATTGTGTTTAATAGATGTATACTGAAATCTGTTAACGGTTGCCAAACTGATAATGATTGCCTCTTTGATAAGTAGACTATAAGTGGTTCGTGTACAGTGATTTAGTCCATGGGGTGCACTCACCTCGAGGATCTTGTCACCGCGCCGTAGGTGTGAGCTGGCAGGACCCTGGTCCTGGACCTTAGTAATAAATATACCCTGTAAAACAAACAAAACAGTTAAGTATTGATATCACAAGATGAGATTGAGGATAGCTATTTTTGTTTGACTCCAAGTAAATTTGCAGTCCATTTCTAGTGTTGCCTTTTCCCATTTTTCTGCTCAGTACTGACCTTATACAGGTGTTTCCATTTGTTGTTTAAGATAGAGAATGTATCTTAAACCCCATTATATATTTCATACCCACCTTCAGGACAAATGTTAACTGAATTACTTGTACATTTCTGGCATTCATTATACTATATTTATGCAGTACTGCAAAATTCCCATTATCGAAGGTTACTGGTTAGGATTTTTTTTGTGTGAAAAGTCACTTCTCTCCAAGTTACCATGGTAGAGAGTCAGACATCAGGATTGGAGGAGTGAACATTTTTCACCAAAAATGATACATAGCATTACCATTTAGTAGCCCTTTGTTAATGATTAGAGTAACCTACCTGATCCTGGGGCACGAAAGGGTTACCGGGGGACCCTATGCCGCCCGCTATACTAAAGCCGAGACCAGGGTTCTTGGTTATCGTCACACGAAACTAAAAGGAGCACAACAATAAGGGAGGTTAATAAAAGCTCTGTGGAAGCTGCTAGTGATGATGTCAAAAGTGGACAATTTTGGGATATATCATCTCAGCATAAACATACAAAGATTGAGCGTGTGAGTGGCCTCACAGATGACTCAGGGTAAGCTGGGTGTGTGAATATGTAATGGATGTTTAACACCATTTCAACAAACCTGGGTCTGTGGCTTATCATGTACAGTTAGATATAGCTCCCTTATACTCATTTATTGGTCAATTCTGGCATTCCTTGTTTAAAGGTACCCTCAAGTCATGTGTCATACATGCATGTCATTCCATTTCAGGCCAGCAGGTGGGTGTGGGTGAGCAGGTGTGTGTGGGAGAGCAGGTGGGTGTGGGTGTGCAGGTGGGTGTGGGCGACAGTCACTGGCTGCGGGCATGTACTGCCTTCTGTCCCTGTCAAAAAGCGAGTTAAAAAATACCAACTGTGACGTACATAGGGCGGCAATAGGTGACGACACAGAGCCACGACAGAGCCCCCTTTTGGAGTGCAGGTATACTAATCGACTGTCCGACCAACACCCCCCCTTGTGAGTAGCAGCGGTACCACAGGTAGAAATATAAATCTAATTTAAATAAGGTAGATGGTTTTTTCTCTCATCCTGAGGGTATTTTTAAATGAAAGAGATAAATAGGAGCTAGATTAGGCTAAAACATCACTTTTCTCTTTCTGTTAACATTGGGTTGAATCTAGAGTTCATTTAGAGGGTAGCAATTTAACAGTAGTTAAGAGTTTAGACAAAAGAGAGAAATTTGTACCCAAAGATCGCAGCTTAATATCATATGGGAAAAAAGAGATTTTTAATTTCTTTTTGAAGGAAACATATGTGCCCCGATCTTGCCCATCCATCCCTTTGGTCATCTGATGTCTATTACACAGGGCCCATGATATACATTCTCCTATGTAACAAAAACGTCTTAAAACATGGTTCAGTCGTCGTATATTACTCAGTTACCCTGAGTCAATGATCTTACGAATCAATATGGGGTAGAGGAAGGTATAAAGATTGTGCGTGTGAGTGGCCTCACAGATGACTCAGGGTAAGCTGGATCTGTAGCTTATCATGTACTTAGATATAGAACTCCCCTATAATCATTCATTGGTCAATTCTGGCATCAGGAATGAATGCCTTGTTAAAAAGTACCCTGAGGTCATGTGCCATACATGTATGTTATTACATTTTAGGCCAGCAGGTGGGTGTGAGAGCAGGTGGGTGTGGGTGTGCAGGTGGGTGTGGGCGACAGTTGCAGGCTGCGGGCATGTACCTACTGTCCCTATCAAAAAGCGAGTCGATCGAACGATAAGGGAGTATTCCACTGACGTAAATCGGCCGAGATTCCGTCGTCAGACGAGATTCACCCATAAGTTTAACATTGTAGAGTTTTATCGGATGACGGAATCTCGGCCGATCGACATCAGTGGAATACTGCCCAAACATATGGGTGGAAAAATTTCGTTCTGCACACATTGAGATCTGGCGGAGTATGAGAGGTACCAGTAGCACCACTCTTTGGTTGTGACATTTGGGTTGTATTGCAGTCCTTGAAATGTGTTACCACAGGATATGCCCAGTTTTCGCCCGGTTTGGCGGTAGATCTTTGCAGTTAGATGGTATTCCAAGTAAGATAGAGGTAAAAGAAATAGCACAAATTTGGCTCACAATATGATTTCTATCTTTGACAAAAAAAATAATGCCTTGGAGTCTATGGTCGCCTGTTACCAAGGGTAGTTTGGTTTAAGTACATTTCCATAGTAACGAAAGATAGAAAAAAATTGTTAAAGATCGCAGGCAAATATTACGAAGAAAAAATGAGTATTTGGAAATTTTTTCGAGGAATTATCTGTCCCCTGATCTTGCCTTCCTCTCTGTTTTGTCCCTTTTGTCTATGTCAAACAGCAACTGAATGACAAACGTTTTCCCATATCCCAAATATGTCTTAAAACGCAAAATTAGGCAGTGTATATTACTCAGGGTTAATTTACCCTGAGTCAATAAATAATGTATGAATGCAGCACAGACAAGTAACTCGCCATGGCTCATCATAACGAGATATATGTTTTTTGTAGGATATTAGGCAATCCCTGCACTACACTTGGAACCAGCAAACAGAAACCAGACCTCGAACCAGAAAGTATGATGGGAAAACTCCCACCTATGAGCTGGGATTGCACTGATAAGTAGGTTACCGATCAGAATCTAAGTTCACGGTCATACTTAGTTACTAGATCCTTCTTGTGGAAGGATCTGGGGATGAGGGTATGGTCCTTGCTACAGTACAGTGCTGAAGGTGAAGGCAAAGTGGTGGCTAGGTGGCAGTCTAGGTGTCCAGTCCCCTGGAGGCACCTAGTGGCGCTTTCCGATACTCCATTAAGGTGGTTTTGGATCATTTTCCTACACCTCCACATAGACTGAAAGACCCCTACACTATGTTCTGCCCTCTCCTGCATCAGTTTGACCCAAGGGGGAAAACCTGGGCAGTGAAAAGATCAAGGGTACGCAAGGTGTAATGAAATTGTGTCCTCTGCTGGGAGACCCTGGGAAAGTATTGGTGGCCTTACAGTATGGTAACTTACCACTTCTAATTTACGAGGTGAATTGTCCCCGAGCATGTCTCCCGCAGGTCGGTAGCTGTCACCAGGCATGGCGGCCCGTCCCTGTCCAGGCTCTCTGCCTCCGGGCGTACCAGGGGTGCTCTCACGGGAGAAGGCAGCGGAGTCTCTGCCCGGGAAGGCGCGGACACCAGGACCCGCCCGCGGGGTACCCATGTGGGGGGAGGGCGGAGACTGGCCCCGGGGGCTGGGACTGGGCTGCACACCATCTGCAAATGAAAATAGTTATTTTGATTATTATTGCTGATTCTATTCAGTTTTTTTCTCTCTTCAATAGACTATTTCCAGAATTTCTAACCCAAAGCGGATTGAATTTAACCTATTTTTTAATTCCTCTGTTATCTGGGGAAGGAAAATTATATTCATTATCAGTGTCATCACACAATACTATTGTGCAGTCTATGCAGCTTATAATGTCCTATTAACATTTTATCACGAGACTTGACATACCTCCTCACAACCCCAAGCCTTCTCTTCACTTTATAATATACTTCTGGCTATTTGAAGTTGTGATTTAGACCTGTTCTTTCCATTCAATCTTTATATGAACTCACCTTGTGTCCTGTCATAGATGTGATGTCCGTAGCCGCTGTCGGTGGAGCTCGATACCTGTGACGGTGGCTCCATCTGTTTGAACACGGCTACGTCCTTCTCATACTGAGTCATACCGAGGGACGTATCCATGGGCCCCATCATGGAGCCCCCTCCCCCCGGTGTACCAGACCCCGAGGGTGGCGGCCGGTGCTGGTGTGCCCGCGGGGTGTGTGGGGAGGGGGGCGGGTGTGTCTGTGGCCGACCGTCAGGGATATGTCCTGAGCGTGGAGCGGGGGGTCCCGCCACATCACTGTACGTATTAGGGGTGCCTGCACCGAGGGGTAAGGTGGTAGGCCGCCCCCCGTGGGGGCTCTGCACCATGCCCACCGTGCTGGTTATATCGGGCTGACTCCCCACGTACCCGTACCCCACCGGTCGCTGCAGGTTCTCCATCTCAGGTCTCCGTGGTGTGGTCGGGGTGGGAGTGGAGGGAACCCGCCCGGTACCAGACGAGTGCCGAGAGCGGCCTGACTTGGGCGAGCTGGCCATGACAGGAATGTCCACGCTGCCGGTCGGGGCTAAGGCAGCCGGTGGGTCATTCATGGATGCATCCGGCCGGCCATCCCGGGGTTTGGATGCGGAGTACGGCGGGGCAGGCTGGTATGGGGGCGGTTGGACAAATACACTGTCATTACTGTCATTGTGTGCTTGTTCTACAACTGGGTTCTGAAAACAAAATTTAAACAATATTTCTGATTTCATCTCTGACTTCCAAGAAGTTGGTTTATGGTTGAAGTATTCATCATTCTATATGTTCGTACTCTTAAAATATTAATTCATTACCATTAATGATTACAATTCATATTTTCGAGAAACTTTTCACTTTATATGTTTTTTGAACTCGAGATTGCTTCATATCTATCATCACGCCTATTTTATTAGATATATTAGGGAAAACCGGTTTCTTTTTCCAGGGGTCAAACATTATCAGGAACGAGGAGTTATTTTGGAAAACACCACTTATTACTGAAGTTCTTTCCTGGGTTATAACGGGTCCTAGTATATGTAGGCATTTCAATGCTGATTAGACAAAAACACTTTGGACATCAGAGAGACAAAATATGATATACTCCATAAATATACAATAAAGTGATATAAGTTCAGTCACAAAATGACAACGCTACAAAAATAGTTTAAGTAGCTCAATGGCAGTGACATGTAAAGACAATATTACAAAATCAATCTATGACTGGAATGACATTTTCTCGACACAAACAACATGAAATACAAAATCTTTACCTAGTTTATCAAACTATTTGCATTTAAATCTCTCTTAAATACATGTATATAAAATTGGTATTGGAAGTGGGCGGTGACGAGTAACAATAGATAATGGACACAACACCGCCTGATACAAACAAATAGCATCTGGAACTGGGAGCCGTAGGACCGGGCATAATAAGATCGAGTGTCTTATGATTTGGTACTTCTTCTAACTGGGTGTCGTGGGGTTGTGTGTCGTGGGACTGGGTGTCATATGACTAGTTGTCATGGGACTGGCTGTCGTGGGACTGGTTGTCCTGGGACTGGGTGTCCTGGGACTGAGTGTCGTGAGACTGGGAGTCACGGGACTGGGTGTCGTGAGACTGGGTGTCGTGGGATTGGTTGTTATGGGACTGGGTGTTATGGGACTGGGATCTGAGGACTGGGTGTCGTCTGACTGACTGTTCTGGGACTGGACTGGGTGTCCTGAGACTGGGTGTCCCGAGACTGGGTGTCCTGGGACTGGGTGTCCTGGGACCGGGTGTCCTGGGGCTGGGTGTTGTGGGACTGGTTGTGGTGGGACTCGGATCTTAGGACTGGGTCTCGTCTGACTGACTGTTGTGGGACTGGGTGTCATGAGAATGGGCGCCTGAGCCACGGGACTAAGATGTTGATTGTGGGCACTGGAAGCTAGAGAGTGCTTAACAAATATGTCTCCTTATGAAGGTGTGAGCGACAAACTGACAAGTTAAGGTGTAGTATGTCTGCAGGGAGCATCACGCTGACAGGTTAGGTGTCTATGTACGGGGTACGGCCATCACACGTTACTTACTCTGCACCCCGCATGGTGCACGCTCTCCAGGTTCGCCAGGTTTTGTAAGCTAGCGCCCGGCTGAACATAATAGGTAGGGTAAGCAGGGGAACATCAGAAACGGAGTTTATCTTTTTAATCTATTATCACTCATATGGACAAAAGAACACAATACTAAAAGTAGGGTCAAATTTTATTATCAAATCTAGAATTGATTTCAATTTGATGTAAACCAAAGATGAAGTGATTTTAGTACATTGTCATCAGCTGCACCTACCTGTATTTTCTTCCGTTTATCTGACGGCGTCTTCTGTAGTTTGACAGATGCCTTGTATAGTTGTGCCTTCCACATTTCATCTTCATTATCTGCCCCGGGTGTTTTATCGAGTCGTGGGTTGGAACGAGCGGGCGAGTCTCTATTAACACTGTCTGGAATGTTGCGTTGGCTATTTGACTGGCCCGGGGGGTAAAACTGTGGTTGTGAGGGCATTGGGGCTGCACACTGCTGCTCGTATAGCTCGTCGTTTTTAATCTTAGTCCGTCTAAAGTTGGGTGCATTGTTGTACCCCTGTGCCTTCTCAGCAGCCTGCGCCTGAGGTGTCTGGATGTTCTGCTGGCTCCCTCCTGGGTGCCTGGGCGCATGACCGCTGAGTGGGCGGTAGACATTGGGGTAGATCTTACGCCCTGCAGCATAACCCTCAATATCACTGCTGTACCCCCCCTCCCGGCCGCGATGCACGCCTCGCCCCCCTGCTCGTATAACCTCCAGGTCACTCGCATACCCATCCGGCCGGCCGCCACGATGCCGGCCACCCGGACGATACCCAGAGTCACTCCGGTACCCGACCTCACTAACAGTGTCACTCCGGTACCCGGTGTCAGACTCGTAGCCTCGCGCCCTGCGGTGCCTCCCGGAGGAGGAGGTGCCGCGTGAGTTGTGTAGGTGGTAGTAGTGCTGGGGGTGGTGGTTCATACCATACACACCACCCGACGCCGGGGACCCTGACGCAGGGTGCGACCGTACACGCAGCCCCTGCTCAGATGACGCCCGACCTGACGGCGGCCGACCCCCTGTTCCCGTCCGGTTGGGATCGACACCAAACTCGCGTGGTACAGGGGCTATGGTGAAGTCCCGGGTGGCCGGGGAGCCCAGGTTAGCTGTGGTGCCCATGGAGGCAGTCCCCGGGGGAGGACCACTGCTGGGGGTCAGGTGCTGCTGGGAACCTCGGTGTGGTTGTGGGGGTTGAGGCGGCCCGAGGCGCGTCAGGCTGGATGCTACTGACAACCCCTGCATGGAGCCCTGCTTGAAGCCACCATCGTCCTCATCTTGGGCTGCGGTTACACCCACCGACTTGTCACCACGCTTAGAGCCTGCAAACAGGGGTTCAATGAGGGATTGGTAAATGGTACTCTTCCATTCTTGGAAGTTTAATTAGCAGCTATGCATGTAACTAAGCATTTGTTTATTAACTATACACTTTACAATATAGCTACCGGTAATATTCTTTCTCTATAGATGTATATCAAAATGTAGAAACTGCTATGGAGAACATACGATGGATGTGTTTGTACTATTTACTTATCACACTGAATTTGGAAAAGTCAGTCCTTACTAAGGCTCGAACCCTGACCTCTCACTTGCGCGATCAAGACTATACCATCAGGTTACAAGGATGGCTGGTGTTTGTTGGTTGATCTACTGCCATGTGACACCAGGGTGGCTACACTTCAGTGGATGTAAACTAACACACTTTCCCGGCACTTTAACACTGCACATTATTTGATAACTGTGAAGTTAAGAATATCATTTCGGCCACGCGAAAGTTTTACCTGATTTGTCTATGGACTCCTGTGACAGTCGATGTTGGTTTATCTTCATTTTGTCTTTTGTGTTCTTGTCCTATTTAGAAGTCAGTAAAATTAAACGTTATTTTACCATATTCAACTGTTTCAAACAATGTGCATTTATACTATGTTGACAAAGTTGTTCCTACGTTAATTTAACTCGCAGAATAAAACACAAGTCAAAGCGTAAACGACTAGGACAAACATAAAGGTGAAGACAACAGCCACCGCCATGCCGATAAGATGGGTAAAGCAGAAAGAAAGTTCTTTAAAACATGCTGAAGTAATATATCTTTACTTCCCTCTCTACAAGTCTTTTATTTCTGCCAAGTTTGTAAAATATTAAACCATAAATGACCTACATATAGGTAAAAGCAACTACGGTAGGTCAGAATATTTGTGTATGCACCTGTGATTTCTGTCAATATTTAAGGTATAATAAGTTTAATAAGAACAAAACAAAATATTGTATCCTACTGAATAGATGTCTCCATATGAGGAGAGAACAGGCAAGCGGCCTTCAATTTGGGAAAAAAGAAGTCGTTTTCTCATTAATCTGATATATCAAAGCCCAGTGTATAAGATGATTTCCCAATTCTAATAATCTCAAAAAAATATTCCCCAAATATTCTATTAATGGGGTGGTGTTACGGGTACTTTAAGCCTTTAGGGGATGCAGAATGCTTTACTATGTTATGCTCTTTGTCGCCATGATGCACCAGCGCTGCATTAATGCATCATGACGACACTTCGGGAGTGTATCAACCTCACAGAATCAGCATTATGTTTAAATGCATCACTGGTGAGTTGCTCACCAGGGCTGCATTCATGCATCATGACGACAAAGAGCATAAGGCATCAAAGCAGTATGCGGCCCTTAAAGGGTTAAAACCCCTAACCCAGCCCTGACAGCGACCACACACGGTGCATACAAAATGACTATTCGGACGCTGTCCCTGGTACCTTGTCAGCTTTAAGAAGATGGCGCCTCTCAGCGAGGAGCGGTGACACGGGTTTGTCTGCGCTGCCTGCCGGGCCCGACCTGCTACCGCCATGCTTTAAGGGGAGAAACGTAAAATACTAACTGCTGTTCAAAAATTATATTATAAGAGATATCAGATGGGGGATGTGGTTAACTGTCAGGGGCTCCTGCAATAACTGCCCTGGGAATGGACTAATAGGGCCACTTCCCAATACTCTTTGCCAAAGGGTCCTGGCTCAGAGGGTCCCTTTACCCAAGAGCCCTTGTTCAGAGGACTCCTTGTCCAAGGGCCCTGGTTGGAAGGTTCAGTGACCAAGGGCCCTGGTTTGTAGGTTCATTATTTAACTTTAAGACCCCATGTTTGGTGAGCCCATATTTTAACAGACCGCCAAGTCCCGTGTGGATTATTGAATAGCTGGGAGTTCCATGGAAGGGGTGTATTTGATTAAAAAGGCTTTATAGACTGGGCAAAATCTTCACAAATATCATTCTAATTCCCCCAAGGGGCATTTTAGAGTACAAACAGGCAAGATCACTATTTGGGGTAATTTGGGTGTGCTGAATCCGAATATCACACTTGCCAAGCTCAAAAATGGATCCTTCAATGTGAAAACTTAAAAACAAAATGGCTGCCATTAATTTTTTAGAAAACCTATGAAACCTATGTTATTTATCATTCCTGGTTGTGTAATACATCAAAATGAAGGGATTTTAGAGACCAGACTGTCTGAGACACCTGCTAAGCTGGAAAATCATTTCCTGAGAGTCTCAAAGCCAAAAATTCAAAATGGCTGCCACCGCTTTTTGAAAAAAAAAAAAAGCATTATTCATCATTCCTTGTCATGTACCTCAAATGAAAGAGATTTGCAAGCCTTTTCCATTCTAGTCCATTACCAAGATAAACAGGGACCTTTGTAACACTTAACCAGCTGTTAGCTAGCCAAACAAGTAGCCCAATGAATGAACACTAGTGTTGCTATTTATGGAAAGTGATTGTCCCCCCCCCCCACATACTTCCATTCTGATCGGGGCCCACCCCACAATCAAATCCTTAGTACCTTGTGGCAAATCCTCAAGATCCAACCCAGTCAGCATTAGTCCCTGGGGCCCATTTGTGTTTTACTTGGGCCAGCTGGGTTAGCCCATATCTGAGTTATGGTCCTTTTGTCCAGGGCTAAAAGTGGGAGCCCAAATGGGCCAACCCAGGAAAACATTTTCATGAAAATACATTATAGATACTAATAGTGTGTGCTAAAGTGGAATAATTCTGGGCTTGAGCTGGGCACTTTGAATCAGCCCATCTGGGCTCCCATCTATAGCCCTGAACAAAAAATACCAAAACCCATCATGGGCATAGCTTGCCCAAGTAAAAACACATGGGTCTCCCCAAGCAATGCTGGCTTGGAAGTCCTTGTTCCAAGATATCAGGAGCTGTAACATAGTATCTTGTTTGGAACTAACAGGGACTTGTGACTTCCACATGCTATAGGCCCCTACATTATCATTTAACTTCAGCAAAAGATTTTCATGTAATTGTGAGAAAGTCTAGGGAATGGGACCTCTAGTCCTTGGGAAGTGATACCAAGTCCTAAGGATCTCATACTCATTTCATAAGAGACCTCCTCCAGCAACCCTGACCTCTCTTTGAGCCTTCATTATTCCTCATCTAGAGCATCATTCTCTGTCATTCCATTCCATCTCACTTGGGTTCACCTGTTCTCTAGCGCTTCATACAATCTCATACACCAGGGTCTCAGATCTTCCATACAGGGTCCCAATCTCTCCCTTACAATATTCAGCCAGGACTTTTATGTGTTGAAGAAGGAGGTAGTTATAATTAGGATAGGGATAGGGTGACATGGTGAGGTGGAAGGGACATGTGGTCTCTGCCCTACCACAGACCTCTAATATCCCCTTCCTAGTGTAATAAACGATACTTCGTGTCTCTATGATATTGGTAGAGTATCAATTAAAGAACAAAGTCAACACAGTTCGGATCAAGTGTTACAGGTTGCGAATCAATAAGTTTATTCAATAACCTAGACAGGCAGTATCTATGTGTGCGAGCTCCCTATAGAGTTCGGAACGGGTCAGTAGGCTAATCAGCCGCAATGATCACGGGGTCTCCTCACCAGCGTGGCTCAGAGTAACCGACGAGTACCGTCAGATGCTGGGTATATATAGGCAGCCAGCCTGCGCGCGCACACGCAGACCGGAAGCCTATAGCGACCTCTGTCCATACCCCAAGCCCGAGGCAGGTGTCGCCACCTACCGTCGGACTGAAGGGTTCGGACTGAGTTCGCAACACAGCATCCAACAGCACTCGTCATATAACAAACCCGTATAACCCTAGCCCCTTCACTAGCAAACCTTGATACATTCCATACCCTCCCATATCCGTACCTCTATCATCCACTTTCCCTGTGATTTTCTTCTTCTCCCCTATATCCCTTCCCAGATACCCTCCTGTTGTCCACTTCCCTGCCCTCTCCCATATCCTATCCTCCGAGTCAAGCCCTACCCTACCCCTGTATTATTCTCTCGCCAAGACTCATAATATATGACCTCTACCAACCAGTATTCCTCTCCACCCCTGTGAAATGCACTCAGCCCTACCTCCTCCTCTTATCCCCCCACTTTGCCTCTGTGTTCTGCCCTGCAGCAATTAGTTGGACATATAGAGGGGAAGTAAATGGGAGTTAGGTGGGAAAGGGTGAGCTAAAGGGAAGGGAGAGAAAGTGTTGGGAGGAAGGAGGATAATGGGAATGGAGAGGAATAGAGCAGTGGGAGGGAATGAGCAGCATGAGATCATTGTGCAGGGAAGCAATGAGATACAAGGCAGGGGCTTGGGGAGGAAAAGAGGAAATTTAGTGGAAAAAGATGCCAAAGGGAGGGCTGGAAGCCCAGAAAGGTTGGGTGGAAGCCCCAGAAGATGAGGGGATGGGGCCCAGGAAGATGGCTAGAAGCCCTCGGAGGAGCGTTTAGAGCTGAGGCAGGAGAGATTGAAAACCTGAAGAAGGGACAGGACCCTAGGGAGGAGGGCTGGGAGCCTTGGGAAGAGGAGTAAAGGCACAGAAAGAGGGGTTAAAACCCTGGAATAATAAGAGGGGTGGGGTAAGGAAAGGATGGATGATCTGGATGGAAGATTGACAACCCTCAAAGAGAGGTTAGTGTTGCTGGAGGAGGTCTCCTTTGAAATGGAGATCCCTAAGACCCAATATCAGGTCCCCAGGACTACAGTTCAGATCCCGTAAACTTCCTAAAGATAACATGCATAGACATCTATCTGGCTCCTAGGACTTGGAATTGAATCCCGACAACCTGGCATTGGGTGCAGATGTTCTAGGTACTTGATTCCTGGGAGGGCTTCCAATCAGAAAAGAAGTTTTTGAATGAGGACAGTCATTACTTATCCCTAATTGTTACACTTGTGTGGTCCCATCCAGTGGGCAAACTTCAGTTGATTCAATGTTGATTCAATGTGTGTAGCGACATGATATCAACAGTTGATACAGGGTCGTCATTTTGTTGATATTGATGAGGTCATCAACGTTGATCATTCATCAGTGACTCAACATTGATATGGCCATTGTGAATCAACAACAAATAAACATAATAAAATGATTTACATCGATTTGTGATTCACTGCTGAAGCATAATTTGAGATTCAGTATATCAGATACAGTATTCTTATGTAGACTCACTCCTTCATTATAACATCTCCCCCTCCTCCATTTCTCCAAGATGAAATGCTAATTCTAGCACCATCCAGGGAAGGGGTACATGAATGACCTCTGATGATCACACTAAGAGGCGTTCACATCCATTTCAAACTGACCTGGTCATGACTGAGGCTTTATCTATTATTCTTAGCAACATAAAGGGTGTCTAACTGAAACCATGCATGTGTAATAAACGATACTTTGTCTCTTTATGATATTGGTAGAGTATCAATTAAAGAACAAAGTCGACACAGTTCGGATCAAGTGTTACAGGTTGCAAATCAGGTTTATTCAGAGAACCTAGACAAGCAGTATCTATGTGTGCGAACTCCCTATAGAGTTCGGAACGGGTCAGTAGGCTAATCAGCCGTATTGATCACAGGGTCTCCTTGCCAGCGCGGCTCAGAGTAACCGACGAGTACCGCCAGATGCTGGGTATATATAGGCAGCCAGCCTGCGCGCGCACACGCAGACCGGAAGCCTATAGCGACCTCTGTCCATACCCCAAGCCCGAGGTAGGTGCTGCCACCTACCGTCGGACTGAAGGGTTCGGACTGAGCTCGCAACACAACATCCAACAGCACTCGTCATATAACATACCCGTATAACCCTAGCCCCTACACTACCCCCTACCAGATAATAACCGGGAGGTAAAAAATTAATTAAGGTTAAAGTCCGAAAACACTTCGGACTGGCATTATCTTATAAATACCACCTTAGGGGTTTATTAAAGTTATACCTTACAAACAATATGACGTATACTGTTGAACACAAAAAGGTATTAATTACACACATTTCTACACATATAGACCGTAATGAAAATTACGCCCCATTCCCTAGGATAGATGGAGTTAATCTATACATATAGTATACAAACACTTGAAAAAGTACAATATCACAGTAAAAAATTTCGTCCCTTCAGGACCCCGAGCTAATTAAACTCGTAATGAATAATACTTATAAGTGATAAACAATATCACTTCTTTTAAGGTTATAAAGACATGTTAAAGTATTATTACAAAAAGACATCATACGTGGTGTTGTAGCGAAGATCCGGATCCTCTGTTGATGGTGTCGCATTCCGCCCGGCTTTCAGAACCTACTTCGTTCAGCTCCTACTCACCGGAACGAGAAAGTTCATAGCTCATACTCGGGAGCTTTTTAGATGATAAATAGAGAGAAAAAAATCTAGTCCTGCCTCCAGGCGATCTTCGGACTTATAATTAGGAGCACTCGGTCCTGATATCCATAGTTTATATAAAAAAAACATCTTGTATCGGATCCATGTTGGTAAAGTGCTCCAATCCCGAGTTCAGCGTCCCTTCCGGATCTCCTTGTCCTCCTCCGTCAGTACCACCTGGCAGACTGGATCCTTGCGTAGCCAGCCTGCCGCGTTCCTCTGCTCGGACACTCTTAAACCCTTCCTCAGGGTTTTGCTTGTAGGGTTGGTATACTTAGGATACCCCCCCTTTTCTCCTAATCGGCTCCTAGAATAAGATGATCTAGCCCGACTCGTCTCCGGAACCGGGTTGAGCCGGCTCCTCTTCCTCCTCGGAGTCCGACGCTGCTTCCGCTAGAGTCAGCTCCTGGAGCCAGAGCTCGATTTGAGCCCGAGTTCCATCCCATTCGTGCATCTCATGCGCGAAGCAGTCCCGGAACCGACGACGTTCGTGGTCCAGCTTTTCCTCGGCGTTCTTAACTGCCAGCTTCTGCTTCTTCCTCTCGGTTTTAGCAGCACATCGTTCAGTCCGAGCGTTTTCACGCTCTTCCTGTACGGACTCCGTAGCCGCTGCCTTCTGGGTAGCGACCTCCCTCTGATGGAGATGATGCACCGTGTTTAACGACAACATCGCCACCTCCTGACTCAGGCCAGCAAGCAACCGATGAAAATTGTCTTGCCATTGACCGAAGGCCTCCTGTCCGGCTTCATAGGAAGTGAAGTCGGCAGGAGGGAACGAAGGAGGGCGGTTCAGTCGCAAGACTAGACGCCCCTCCTCTGCGGTCTCGGGTGGGAGATCCGGGGTCTGAGCTGGCTTCGGCGTTTTCTTTGCCGGAGCCTTGGTCTTACCGGTCTGGGTTAGAGTCTGCGACTCCTCACCCGGAACCAGGTTACTCTCGGGGAACTCCTCCGCGAAGGACCCCATCGTGCTGGAGTTCGGATCCTCCGGATCAGACCGAGATGGCCTGCCCTGGGGACCCTTTTTCCAGTCAGTCGTATGAGAGGTGAATGCCGGTCCTTTATAGCCCGGATCCGCCTTCTCCATAACGGATTTCCTTTCATCCGTTTTGGCCTTCTTAGAGTTGGCCTGCTCGGAAGACCCACTAGGTCTCTTCTGAGCGTGCCGCACCTTTCGCGTGCTGGTACGCTTCTGGTACTCTTCGAATTCATCGAAGAGCTCACCTTCCGGAACCCGGTTGTAGTTGCCGTCCGGGTTTACTTTGTAAAACACCCGGACCTTTCCTCTCTCGTTGGTGCCAAAATCCACCTCGAGATTCTCGTTCCGGCCCACTACTGGAGGGAAGTGGGCGTAGACTTCCTGATGGGCTGTCTGGATGCGTTCCGCTGCGACATCCAGAGCCAACCCGTGCTGCTTAGCAAGATGCCTGATGATATCGGCTCTCGTGTAGAACCAGCCACCATTCGGACAACCCTTGCTCTGCTTTGGACCCACACTCAAGCAGTCATACCGCATGTAGTGACGCAAATGAAAGCGGGTCACATGTCTTGCGTACCGAACCTTGCTAGGCCAAGTTCGGGGCGTTTCCAGTGTCTCGTCGATGTTGAGACAAGGCTCAAAGGGGCACTTGCTAAATGGATGCCATCTAGACATAGCCCATGCCAACTTAGCTTTCTGGAAGATTGAATGGTACTTGGTACTACCATTGCGAACCTTGTCCAGGAGCTCAAAGTGGTACAATTGTACCGACTTCTCGAGTGGATCGGTCTTAATCCACTCCTCGTCATCGGAGAGACCGTCAGGACCCACCTCTTCCGGAATGTGTGAGGCCCGTTTGTCCTTGACACAGTCATTCACACACATGGGTTTAAAATATTTAAACCCACTTGCAGCATTGGCTCGGAGTGCATTCCGGACCAGAACCTGAAGTTCGTCGTCCGGGAGAGAATTTTCATCCAATCCCTTCAGAACCGCTTCTACCTCCTCGTCGGATCGACCCCCCTTCCGAGAGGTCACCTTGATGGTCTCTCGTAGGTATTGGTCCCTCCGATTGGCCTTTTCCATTTGACTAGTGTCTGCAGACCTAGCCGCGGCTGTGTTCTGTTGGATCATTTCACCCTCCAGAGTGGCATCCAGAATGGACTCTTTGGTCTTCTGCTCCATACTCCGAGCCAGCTTCATTGCTGGCGTCAGATGTCTCCTCTTCTCCCGCCGGCTATGCACGGTCTTGAATTCCGCTGCAGTTTGCAGGTCGTACTCCAAGGCCGCGATAAGTTCGGGACGTCCCTCGGACTCAGCAACTAAGCGAGCCGTCTCTGAATGTTTGGTAAGATCCTCCATTGCAGCCGTTAGGCGATCTGGGAACCAAGCCGGGAACCTGGCAGACAACTCGTCCAGCCCCCGGAAGGTTCGCATTTGGAACAGATCGAAGGATCTGACCTCAGTTGCGCTCATCTGTTCGATGATAGCACCTCGGAGCAGGGATGGGACGTCGGCTTCCTCCTTATCCCATGCGTCATGGCGATGTGGAGCGAGGATTTGCACCCCCGATCCAGTCGGACCACCACCTGCAGCCTGATCCAGTTTCCCGGCTTCCTCTGAAATGTCCATGGTATTGGATGGTTCCAGAGCAGGCTCGGTCGACTGTGGAGGAGTATCCACTCGGACGGGTACCTCTTTTGGAAGAGGTAACTCCACCCGAACGGGTACCTCCTTCCTTGGCTCCAGGGGAGTCGGGAGGTTGAATGTGATGCCAGACAGCACATCCTGCACTACCTGGACCGTATGGGCTGCGGATGCTGTATCCATAGCTTCCTCGGTCCGAGGTGCCTCGGGGGGAACTACCGTTTTAGGACGGGCTCCCCCATGTCCCTTCGTACTAGCCATCGCAGCGGCTGTAGCAGCTACTGCTGAGCTGTTGTCTAACCCTCGCGAGAAGGACAACACGTCAACGGCTGAGGTCGGAGCAGCTGTTGTTACAACTGCCTTCCCACTACCTTTCCCCTTGGCCGGAATCGGTAGGTTGGACTTACTGGGACCCGGAGTCTTGACAGTTTTCGTGCTGTCAGACGTCGGCCCCTTCCCTGGCTGGTCCTTAGCTCCAGGCTTCGGATCAGCTTTCTTTTGACCCTTAGGCGCCTTCGTAGCAGGAGCCTTGGGGTCCACCGTCTTCGGATCCTTGGAGGCCGCTGCAGTGGCAGCCTTGGAACCCGGCTTCTTTGTACTCACAGTACTTTCCTTCTTCAGAGCGGGCTTTTTAGGCTCGTCCTTTCCCGGAGGCTTCTTTCCCACACCAGAGTGTTTGATAGCCTTAGTGCTAGCCTTAGTATCGGCCGACTTGGACCGATCTCGGGTAGCACCCTTCCCACCGCGCGTCCTCGGACGTGAAGTGTCGGAATCACTTCCACTCCCCATAGACAGTTTGCGAGCAACCGTCTGCTTGAGGTTCGGTGATATGCTGAGACTGCATATCCGGGAGGGACGTGCAGTCGTCTCGGAAGGCTCAACCGCTACCTGGGTGTAGGCGAGTCCTCGCAGCACTCCGGAGTCCTCGCTGCCGTCCGGCGACGGGGACTTTCGGATCGGGGACACGGCCGGATCTACACGGAGTTCCGACAGTGTCTGGCTCAACTCATCACCACTAGGGCTCTGAGCATCCATTGCCTCCTCGGTGGCGGATGCCACCTCGGAGTGTCCGGAAAGTTCGGATTGACGGAGCTGTTGCTCGGCCATCCTCACTTCGTCAAAGTGTCTTTCGACGGGAGTTTGACGGGGAAAACACTAGTTCCCCGTCTCCCTCTTTGCCTCAGACGCACCAGGAAAGAGTACTCACTGCTTACAACTCTTTAACTGACTTTTCTCCTCTTCTAGCCGCCCAAAACACCAACTTCCACGCTGCCGACCAACACCGCTATTGACCGGGGCGAGCCCAAAATCAATATGGCGTTCCCTCGCTTTTGTTTTTAAAACAAAGCGCATGCGCAGCGTCTCGCGTGATTGGACGCGATCCCGTTACCCGGTGTGACCCAATTACTGTTTAATCAGGTCACGACCTTTCCCGCCCGCAGCTCGGGCTCGGGGGATCACACTGCTACGTAGGCGGCTCACAAAAGTCAAAATATACTTCGAATAAAGAGCTCATCAGGGGTATTAGTGGATATTTATGGGAAATCGAAGATTACCCCACCGGATTATCCGTCCACCACCCTCGGGGAGCACTCTTACATTCTTTTCATATTGACTTTGAGCGCCCCTGTTGGTAACATACATATAACATATAGGACAACACAGGACACCACACTCGTTGTGTAAACAAGCTAGGTTACGGCCCCTCTAGCCACCAGCCTTGGGCTTCGCCGAACGGGTTTCTCGTCCACCTCTCGTAACCTGGCCGAAGGACACTCGTTCTTAACTAAAACTCCAGCCTTGATTTTAGTTTTCCGTGCCCTTCTTCCTTCGCCTGCCGAGACTTTCTTTTTCACGGTCTTCCGGAGCTTCTTTTGTACCACTCTCTTAGGGGTATCCACTGACACCCCCTCCAAAGGTACAAATTTAGCGTCCGAAGTTCCCTTCTCCACCTCCGTTTCCGGGGTGAGCTCCCTTCCAGCCCAAGCACGCAACCGAGCCACATGGCTCGTCCGGATGCGTCCTGCTTCAGACTGAATCAACACAGTCGTTTGACTGATACATTTAACCACAGTGTGTGGTCCATCCCAGTTATTCGCCAGTTTGACGTTGCAGAGCGGTTCGTGTAGGCGGATCACTCTATCCCCCACTACGAATCGTCGCAACTTCAATCCGGTGTCATAACCCACCTTCTGCCAATTCGCAGCTTTGAGCAAATGAGCCCTAACTGTTTCGTAGGCAAATTTGAACCTCTCCCGTAGAGATTCCACAAATAGCACCGTACATGGTGCTTCCGGACTGATCCCTACCACCCCGAATACCAAATCCGCCGGCATGATCAAGTCCTCTCCGAACACCAAGAGGTTCGGTGTGCAATTTGTCGAAGTGTGGACCGTATTGTTATACGCATGCACCACAAATTCGCATTGATCATCCCAATCATCCATATGGGAGTTTACTAATGGCTTCAAAACCTGGATCAAGGTCCGATTGAACCGCTCCACCTGCCCGTCGGACTGTGGTCGGTACGGATTGGTCCGAGTTTTGCATATAGCCAACTGATGGCACATAGCTGCCCATAGTTTGGACTCAAATTCTCTCCCTTGATCGCTATGTAACATCAAAGGAGCCCCCAAATGGAGGATCCACCCCTTCACCAATGCTTCCGCACAAGTAGCAGCGGTATGATCCTCGAGTGGGTACACTCGGGTGTATTTCGTATAGTAGTCCGAGACCACCATCATACACGTATTACCTTTTGGAGTTGGTTTAACTCCACTGATAATGTCCACAGCTATTCGAGCAAATCTCACTCCGAATAGCTCTTGTTGCAGTGGCAATTTTCCTAATCCAGGACCAGGTTTGCCTAAACAACAGGCCGGACAGGTCTCGATCCACCTCAAAAGGTCGCCTGACATGCCGGGCCAGTAGTATCTCCGGCTTAGCCTTTCCAACGAGCGTTTCTTTCCGAAATGCCCACTAGTGGAATGGCCGTGGCAGTAGTACAGGATGTCTTTCCTCATAGCAGCAGGGATTACCATTTGTAACACCCTCCGCTTTCCGGGACAAGTCTTCCACCTGCACAACAACGAGTCTCGGACCTCCAGTTCGTGGAACTGAGCCAAGAAACGTCGCATTTCACGGTTTTCCAGCGATATTTCGGGTCTCACTGGACAGACCCCAGTAGGGACAAGCTCCCTCAGTCGTGCTATGGTAGGATCGGCCATCTGGTACGTCCTTATAGTGTCGGTGGACCAATCCAACAGGTTTTGCAACAACCCATCATAAGGCAAACGCACACTCGCTACCACAGCATTGTGAGCACCACAATCCCCACACTCCGGACGCACACAACGGCGTACCGGACGTCTACTCAGGCAGTCAGCATTAATATGCTTCGTGCCTGCTCGGTGCTGGATATGAGAGTTTTCCAGTCCGAACTCGCTGAGGTGATTCAACCACCGACCAATCATTCCCTCGGCGTCCTTAAAATTAAGAAGCCATCTCAAGGCCGAATGATCGGTACGGAGTGTGAAATTCCCTCCATATAAGAAGTGCCGAAACTTCTTCGTGTACACCACTACTGCGAGCAGCTCTCGCTTGGTAGTACAATAATTTCTCTGTGCCTTGTTCATACTGTTACTAGCGAACGCCAGCGGGACCTCTACTCCGTCCTGGATTTGGGACAATGCGGCCCCGATGCTCTCATTGCTCGCATCAGTGTCAAGGATGAAATGCCCCTTCTCCGTAGGGTATCTCAGCACCGGGGTGGTTCGGAACAACGCCTTAATCTCTTTGAAGGCTTCATTCTGTTCCATCCCCCATGGGAAGGGTTCTTTTTTCCTCCCCGGAGTCCAATGACTCAACCGTTGTAATGGCTGAGACACCCTAGAGAATCCGGGGATGAAGTCCCTGTAATAGGAACAGAACCCTAAAAAGGATCTGATATCCTTTGGTCCTTTTGGAACTTCCCAAGTCTCCACAGTCTCCAACTTAGCCGGATCAGCCTGCACACCTTCGGTGGAGATGATCCGGCCCAAATAGACCATGGACTTCCGAAAAAGTTCACATTTCTTCGGCTTTAATGTCAAGCCATTGGACCGAATTCGCTCCAAAACCTCTCCGAGGTTCAACGCACACTCTTCAAAAGTCTTGCCAAAGACAATAACATCATCCAAGTATACCACGCCACAACAGATCACTCAGAAGAGTTTCCATCATAGCCTCAAAAGTGGCCGGGGCGTTGCACAACCCGAAGGGCATCAGCTCAAACTGATACAGTCCAATGTGACTTGTAAAAGCCGTTTTCTCCTTATCCTCCTCCTTCATCCCGATCTGCCAATATCCGGACTGCAAATCCAGGGTGCAGAACCATTGGTTCCCACCCAAGGAGTCCAGAGTCTCATCAATCCGGGGGAGAGGATATGCATTTTTCTTGGTTACCCCATTCAGGCGCCTATAGTCGATACAAAATCGGATAGACCCGTCCTTCTTAGTAACCATCTGGACCGGGCTGGACCAGGGGCTAGTGCTAGGCACGATCACCTTCTGTTCCAACATGGTCTTCACTTGTTCCTCTACCACCGCTTTCTTACCCAAAGGCAAGCGTCGGTAAGGCATCTTGAAAGGCTGTGCATCACCCGTATTGATAGAATGCAACACTTTGTCGGTTCGGCCCAAAGGCTCCCCCTCCACCTGCCATGCATCCTGATACTTCACTACCAGCCTCCTTAGGGAATCGAGATCCCTCCGATCCGTCAAATCCGTTTCGGAGATCATTTTCTCAAGTCCCTCACTCAGATCGGTCGGAGAAGGGTCACCCTTCATGCTCACCTGTCCAGCAGGCATCACTGCCTCACTGGTGAACACCTTCCCCAGTATTGTATCTTTCCTTAGATACTTCGGTTCCAACCCGGGGTTAGAAACCGGCACAACGGTCCAAGCACCATCACCCACCAGGGTGTCCATGCCCGTCAAACCGATACTACCCAACATGGCCACATCCGGCTCCACAACTGCCTCTTCCTCTCTCCTAAGCCCCTTGCTTCGGACCAGCACGTCACACGTCTGTCCGGGAGGAATCTTTACAGTTTGGACCACCGTTGCCACTGTCGACACTTGTCGGAGCACACATTGCTCTACCGCACGGTACGGGTGCTCTATCAGGAGTACCCCTGTACCCGGATTCAGGACCGCGTCATACAACGCCGAAAAATCCAACCCGAGTATACCGTCGTCTGCAATATCCGCAATGGTGGGAGAAGCCACATACTCCTTCCCTCCAATTCGGAGCGGTATGAACGCGCGCCCATACGTCTGCATACTTGACCCGTCGGCCGAACAGGCGTTTACCCTCGTTTTGAAGTTATCACGACTATCCGGCATAAGAGCATAGAAGTTAGAGGAGATAAAGGAGTGGCTAGCTCCCGTATCTACTAAAAATTCGCCCGCTCTACCGGCCACAGTAACAGACACATACCACCGCCTCCCCCCCAGCGGAGACGGGTTTACAGTAAAGCGTTTAAAATCCTTCGGAGCAGCCAAATCAAGGCCATGTTTCTTCAAATGGTCGAAACATGGATGATCCGGGGAAAGCTGGGTACTCCCTACCCACACGGTGTCTGTGACAGCCGCAACTTCCTCGTTCCGATCCGTAATGGGCCTCCCTGCCTCATTGCCGGGCAACTGTTGGACTGGAATGTTAACCAGGCCGGCATCCGAGCCCCTCAAGCTCGAAGCCACCCCTGATTCCCTTCCTGCCTTCGGAATTTCACTAGGCTCTACCTCTCTGGTATGTTGGCGTACATCATATGCAGGGGTCGTCCGCTCGCCTTCTCGGACCACCCCCTCTAGTTTCCCTCCTTTCCGGGAACTTTCGGAGTCGGAGCCGTACACTCCGCAGCAAAGTGACCGATCTCCAGGCACCTATAGCACTTGGCGGTCCGCCGATTGATCTTCCTCCTGTTAGGCTGTGTAGCCCCCTGAATGGAAGTTGTCATCTTCTCAAACAGCGATGTGAAAAACGCTGCGTCCATTATCGGAGCTTTTGGGTCCGATGATTCCTTCTTCGGAGGAGGGTTTCCACCCCCTTCCGGCTTCCTATTTTTCCACGGCGTTTTAGAGGAATTCCCATTCCTCTTAAACTGAGCTGCAGAAGCTATCGCCCCCTCTTCCTCACTGCCCGAACCATCAGACTGCTCCGGAGAACACTCTATAATGGCCGAGGCCCGGGTGGGCACCCGGTCCCCTAACAGTGACTTCTTGAGAGCATGTATGTCGATGGCCTTAAAAAGGTCATCTAATGACGTATCAGCTCTCCAGGTATCATACACCACATGTTGTATTTCTGGGTCCCTCAGTCCAGCAACAAACTGAGAGAACAGTTCCTTAGAGAATAAGGCATCATGGATTCCTGAAGCTGGATGTACCTTCTTCAGGAGTCTCATCAGTGCAAGTCCGAAAACCCTCGGGGCCTCGTGCTTGCCTTGCACTCGCTTCTTAAAAGCAACCATCGGGTCAATCCGAGCGGAGTCTCCGTATAGGATAGTTCCGATCTCTACCAGTTGTTTGAAAGTGCCGCGGGGTCCGCATTCATCTTTCCACTGCTCCACGGCCATCAGGCCATCTCCCAAGCGCAATCCCTTACAGACATAAGGAATTGCATCCTGTTGATCCCACCCACTGAGGTTGATGTCCTCAACGGTGGCTCCCAACCACTCTTCCCAAGAGTTTTTCTGCCAGTAGGGAAAAGGCTCGCTAGCAATGCGTCTAGCAGCGTTGGATGACCCCCTAATCTTAGAGGTTATCGCCAGGCATTTAGAAATGGAAGCCGAGGCGTCCTTTTCTGTACCCACGTTGTGCAATCCGATCCCAGCTATTGCTGGGTTTGTATCGTACAACTCTTGCAACTCTGTACTCAGAATTGTTCTCCTTGGAGCCCTCCTCGGACTCTTTGTGCCCGGAGTCGTCCCCGGAGTAGCGCCTCTGGTAGGCACGTTATTCTGCCTCTCCAGATAGGTCTGGTAGGTACCATACGACACCAAATCCTTCGTGGGGTCCACACCTTGAGCGAACCACCAGTTTTTCTCCTGGTCAGTCATATACTGACACTGCTGAGCCAGAGCCAGCAATCGCTGATGCGCCGCTTTCTCTTTTTCCAGTTCCTTGGCCTGTCTATCAGCCTCCTCCTCTTGCTGTGCCTCCGCCAATTTAGCTTTCGCAGCTTCACCGGCCGCCCGGAGCCCTTCTTGTCGAGCTCTCAAAACCGCCGCCTCCTGCTCTGCTAATTCCTCAGCGAGGGCTGCATTTTCCTTCATGCGTTCCTGTTGCTGCTCCAGAGCAGCCTGCTGCTTGCGATACACATCTCGCCTCTCCAATTCCAAGTTTTTCTGTTCATTGAACAGTATGTTTGCTTGGCATTCTCGCCATTGCGACAAACTCGAGGGAGTTAAGTCGGTCTTGGCCGCCTTATCTTGTTCGGATGCTTTCTTCAAGCGTTCCGAATCCAGTTGCTGCTCATCCAGTTTCAACTGAGAACGTGGACTTCGCACCAACTCCGATAATGACCTTCCCCTGCCCGCCGTGTTTACACCCGTCGGAGCCGAAAAGACCTGCTTCGGAATTGGCCGGATACCACTGATACCCACCCTAGGTGAGTAATCACTCGCCCTACCTCTACCCCTTGCTCGGCCAACCTTTAGTGGTCGTCCTGGCGTTGAAGTAGACAAGGCACCTTCTACAGTCATCCCACGTCCCATAGGAAGATTTGGGGTGTCTGTAAAACTCCTGTAATGAGGACCTTTCGGACTGTCATTATCAGCGGAAGCATACGAGGTACTGCTATCCTGTATACTTTCCCTGGTCTCTGACAAAAATTTCTCCAAAGAAGTTCTTTTTGCCTTCAGAATGTCACATTCTGACAGTAGACTTTGGCGAGCCTCCCGTAAGTCTTCAGTGTCCCGAACAAGTTCTGATCGGGTCTCCTCTGCTTCATGGATGACGGCATCTCGGGCCGCACAAATCTGATTCAGATCAGTGTTCGCCTGAACAAAGTCGGAACGGAGTCCCTGTAGATCAGCTTGTTTCTGATCGAACTCCACTCGAACCCTGCTAAGTGATTGCACCAGCTTCTCGTTCTCCTCCAACAAAGTTGAAAGCCTTGCGTCTTTCTCCTTGATTTTGGAAGCTCTATGTGTGACTGCACCTTCCAATGCAATCAGACTGCTTTTCCATTCATTCGACTGTTTCTGAATGGTCAACAACTCCATTTGGGCCATTTGCACACGCTCCTGTATTCTGGCCTCTCTCATGTCGTCGAAACGACGTTCCTCCAAGATAGTAGCCCTCCGTGGATTCGGAGCGGCTGATCTTGACCCACCAACGTTGAACATTGACAGGCTCATTTCATCTAATGAGTAATTCATTATTCCGGGAACCTGGTGTCCCAAAAATGCGCTTGTCCTGGATGGAACATTCGCACTCCTGCGGGTATCTGCCTCCTTCACGGCATCTAACCCCTCCGGGGATGAGGCTGACGCCTCATCGGGAGACCTCGCTGCTCCGTCCAGAGCAGGAGGTCTGTGCTACTGCACAGGCTAACCTGCGTTTCACTCAGAACTGGCCACGGCACCAGTGTAATAAACGATACTTTGTCTCTTTATGATATTGGTAGAGTATCAATTAAAGAACAAAGTCGACACAGTTCGGATCAAGTGTTACAGGTTGCAAATCAGGTTTATTCAGAGAACCTAGACAAGCAGTATCTATGTGTGCGAACTCCCTATAGAGTTCGGAACGGGTCAGTAGGCTAATCAGCCGTATTGATCACAGGGTCTCCTTGCCAGCGCGGCTCAGAGTAACCGACGAGTACCGCCAGATGCTGGGTATATATAGGCAGCCAGCCTGCGCGCGCACACGCAGACCGGAAGCCTATAGCGACCTCTGTCCATACCCCAAGCCCGAGGTAGGTGCTGCCACCTACCGTCGGACTGAAGGGTTCGGACTGAGCTCGCAACACAACATCCAACAGCACTCGTCATATAACATACCCGTATAACCCTAGCCCCTACACATGTATTCCTGTCATTTTATTCCAAATGTCAACCAAATGCACACACCATAGTTGTCGATGAAAATGAATGACATTTTGATCAATTGTATACATTGATGAGAAAATAAGAGCTTACAATTAGGGAAAATTGATGTAGCATGGAGATAGAAATGCTAAGGAGAAGGTTGTGGAGGCACCTAGTGGGAAAGGTGGGCAAACCCATGGTTGATTCAAGGTTGATATCCAAACATTGCATCAATGTTGAAACAGGTGTTGGTTGACAACGTTGAAATTGCAACATTGCATCAATGTTGAAAACAGGTTGATCTACCCTGCAACCCTATATCAACCAGTTGTCAACGTTGAATCAAGGTTTTGTGCCCACTGGGCATAGACCTTCTGGGCTATATGCAATGTTGGCCCACAGCAGAAAGATACTAATGTCTACCCTTGTACATAGTATTTAGTGGCATCATGATGGGATGTGCCTCCTAACTGGACAAAAAGCCATATGTTTTCAGTGAAAAGGACTGCATAACTAGTGGTTTAAAAATGATTTTCTCTTTAATATAATATAATAAAACCCCACCTATAATTAGAACCCTAATTTTGAGAAAAAGAATTTGGCTTATAGCAATAAAAAACGCCAAAATAGATTAGTCTTATAGGTGGGGTTTTACAGTATACATAAAAGGGTGTGCAAACAATTATTGACACATTGATGGAAGGTGGGTGGGGTTGCAGGCTGTATACATAAAAGGGTGTGCAAACAATTATTGACATGTTGATGGAAGGTGGGTGGGGTGGCAGGCTAACAGAGTTGCCCTTTTTTAGGTTTTAATTTTAAAAAACACCTCCGTCGTCCTTGGAAATGGGCTGAAATGAACTTTGCTAAAAGATTACTAGTGGCCATTTTGTTTTTTGGAGAGGGGTTTCATATTGCGAAAACCCTGTTTATCTTGGCAATGGCCTAGAATGGAATAGGCTTGCAAATCTCTTTCATTTGAGGAACAACATGACAAGGAATGATGAATAATGCATTTTTTGGGTTTTCTCAAAAAGCGGTGGCAGCCATTTTGAATTTTTGGCTTTGAGACTCTCGGGAAATGATTTTCCAGCTTGGCAGGTGTCTCAGACAGTCTGGTCTCTAAAATCCCTTCATTTTGATGTATTACATGACTAGGAATGATAAATAACATAGGTTTCGTAGGTTTGCTCAAAAATTGATGGCAGCCATTTTGTTTTTGAAGTTTTCATATAGAAGCAGCCATTTGTGAGCTTGGCAAGTGTGATATTCAGATTCAGCACACCCAAATTACCCCAAAAAGTGATCTTGCCTGTTTGTACTCTAAAATGCCCCTTGGTGGGAGAATTTCTCATTTTGTCACCAGTCTATTATATTCTCTCATTATTTACAAGGCAATTTATATGAGTAAAAAATGCACGTGTGATTTTGTTACAGGGAACATTGGGGTGGGAATGGAAGCTTGTCAAAGGGGAGAAAGGGGTTATTTTAGAGGATACTTTCATTCCTTATTCAGGTTCATCATTGTTTCTCGTTGTTTCCTTTTGTTCAATTTCTATTAGCGATTACAGGCTTAGGTGTAGGCAGTCAAGTTATGTTAAGTATAATATTCTACATGGTTGTCCTATGATCAGAGACCTTATTCATCATGATCAAATCCTTCTGAATCTAATCCTCAATGAATAGGTTTATATATCTTAATGGTGTTAAATAAAAGATCATGCTTTGTCAGTCATGCATTTATTATTGTGTTAATGAAGAAAGATGGCATTTGTTCCATTATTTAAACTTATCCTTATTAAACATTAGATAGGTGTTATAGATATGTTTTCTAGGGTAGTAAGTACCGTAAATTCCTATGTATGAACCGAATCAGGGTTATAAGTATATTGGTTATACGAAGAAATTGACAATAAATATTTGCATTGCTTAGATTCTAATGCAACTTATATAGATCTATATCAACACCTAAGGTCACCCAGAGTATCAACAAAGACGACAAGTATTTTTGTAAAATTATGAATAAATTTGACGAGGCAAATTTAAAAATGAATCTGAAATACTACAGCAACAGATTCCACACAATACACATTACAATACCAAGCATGCCATAGTTAATTCCGGAATAGAATCACACCTATCGCTATGCATTATCCGAAAGTAATGTGTTGAAATTTTATACAGAAACAGTGTGATAGTTAAAAGTGCGAAGGCAAAACTCTCAAATATGTACAAGATGTCCGTTTATACGGTTTATGCAACCTGATAATGAGGGATATATATCTAATTTACTCTTATAGGTTTTCAGACACATTTATTCATTCCTCTAAGGGCTGCACAGTGCTTTAACATACTATGCCCGTTGGTCGTCATGATACATATATGTCGCCAGGGCTGCATTCAAACATCATGCCGATCCTACAGGGTTGATATACTCCTAAATGATCGGCATGATGCATGAATATAACCGTAGTAAGTAGATTCACCAGGGCTGCGTTAATGCCTCATGACGACAAAGGGAATAGTACATTGAAGCACCATGCGTCCCTAAAAGGATAATGTATTTATCTGATAAACCGGTAGGTTAGACAATTGCCCAAGCTGGCCCCGTCCCTCACTGACCTTGTTGCTGGGAGCGGAGGTTGTGCCACCGCCAGGGTCGGGCCCGGTGCGCACGGCCCCGTTGGGTACGGACGGCACGTTGAGTTGTTTGAGTGCCAGGTTACGCATGTGTTGTATCCGGTTCTTCATCTCCTTAGGGTAAGGTGTCGGTTGGCGCTCCAGTTTACCCTGATGGTGGTAATTATGTTACACATTATTGATATCCTTAGTTTTAATTGTTTATGAATGAGGTCATAATCTGCTTTGTTCACATGCTTTTCCACTTCATATTTGGTTCTATCAGTTTTGGGCTAAGTTGGGGAGGATGGTCAATGTACACGGAGGTGTTTTATACGGTGGTTTGTTTCTCAAGTTTACATCAAGGAACAGCTAAAATGTGTCGTATTTTAAGGCCAGCACAAAAAAGAAAGAAGTTGATCAATGTGTTTCGCGTGCCATTTCTGAAAATGCATATTTTAGATTTTTTTGGGGGGAAAAACGAATACCGGTAGTCAATGGATTTCCGATTTTCGATAATTTTCTGACCTATGCTTTTTGAAACTTACCGGTTCTTCCACGGTTTCGAAATCGAAATGTATCCGTTGTCGTGTTTTGCGTTCCTCTTCCCATAAAGACGGGTGGAAACTGCCATGTTCACTGTACATGTCTGTAAAGAGATAAAAGATGCCTCAGAGACAAGCAAATACGGTGTAAAATTATAGTGTTGGGGTCGTCTAGTCACGCCTGCATGTTAAGTTACTCGGCAGTGATGTGTTGAAGCCTCATTATGACAAATGAGCATGAAGCCTTGGGGTATCATGCAGCCCTTTATGAGATATGAACATGTGTACTTCATTTTAGATAAAAGCTCGAATCTGATCTATGTTTTGACCTGCAAAAGATGCGGGCTACATGCATTTTACCAAAATCCGCACAGCCAAATTGGACACGGATATGGGTGTATATTACAACTCCAACAATCACCAGAAATTAGATGATGTGGAAATCACCGTAGTAGACTTCATCTTCTGCCACCCAAAGAGTGCTTATGCAGAAAAAATACGGAATAAAATAGAAAAGGAATGGATCAGCAAGCTGCGCACCCAAGTCCCTTTCGGTATGAATCTAGCTGACGCACCAGCATTTTCGATTCAGCGATAGATGTCCCAAAAACATGAGTCACTTCCACCCCAACTTCGTCAAAAGAAAACATGTGTACTTCAGACGGTTTGTGCAAGCGCTTGGGGGTGCGGGTTATACCAGAGTTTTTAGAAGCACATCACAGTACAAAAGTACAATTGTAGCTACAATCAGACCCCAGATGCGGTTTATGGGGTTTTCCCCATGTATAGGTGTGGGTTATACACAATATGCGGGTTCTACATGAGCTGGTACCTACCCTCGTTGTCATCCTGTGGCTGTTGGGGCAGCAGGTAGCAGGTCAGCATACGCTGCCCCGTATCGATGTCAATGTCCGGCTGTAACCGGATCAGCGGCTTGGTCTGTAAAGGAGTAAAAGAGTCACAGCAGATAAGTACCAACTCATCTATTCTGAATATTTTAATCATTTCTCTTGTGTATAGTTCGGTTAATAGTCTGGCAGCAAACATGTGGGGAGTAAACATGAAGGTTACCTACAAATATTTAAATGACCATAAATCATGAATGTGCATTTACTGGATGAACATTGTGCCGTGAGGTTGATGCATGATGCTGTCCTTAAAAAGATCCAAAAGATCCCTTCCCGGTCTCCCTGCACCACCAGGGGGAGGGGGGGGGGGCTCAACTACTGCATCCATAGATGGCAGCAGCAGCCACCAATGGTTTTAGGACTGGTTGTAGTTCTGGGGCTCTCCACTGAGGGCAGCCTTGTACATGTACCAGGCTTCTCTATAGATAGCCATAATAGAAACCTTTTCAAACTTTTGCAAATGCATCCAGATCGGAAGACTTGGGACAACTCTATTGAAAAAGAATTGTTATTAACCTTCCAAGGAGCATAAGACAAGGTGATATTGAAGAAATCAATGGGAGATACAATGTACTCCAATGAGAACCAATGTCTCAACTATTTAAGGATGGCATAATGCATTTATACATCATGACGGCATGGGTACAGCCCTGACGAGTAACTCCCTCACAGGGTTGAGATGCACCAATTCAGCACCGAAGAGTTACTCACTGGGCCTGCATTGGTGCATCATGAGGACGAATGTCATCATTTAGCTATATGCTGGCCGTTCCTAGAGGGTTAAAGGGTGCATTGAACCACTATTCTCTCCTTATAGTGTTACTCTACCTGGTTCTCTGACAGCCACAGCGCCTGGAGCTCCTTAAGCCGGGTGAGGCTGTAGGGCAGGCAGCGTATCTTGTTGTCGCTCAGGTTGAGTACCCGGAGGCGCGGTATCCGCCCGACCTCGTCCGGGATGTACATGAGGTTGTTACTGCGGAACGACAGCACTGTGAGACCGCTGCAGCTACCCATCTGTCGGGGACGAGAAAAGGGAAACATGGTAGATTTACTTGTTTTGGCACCAGTGGTTAAGTGCTTAATTAGGTTTTTGCTTTTTTATTAGTTTTTTATGAACCTGATTTCCTTTGTTGTCGTGCAGAGTTTGATTATGAGTACACAAATGATATTCCTAATGACAATAGTGTATAATAATTTTGTTGTATGGGTTTTTCTCATCAGTTACCGTCTTTTTCGTTAAGCAAACAGTCAGTTTTCAAAGTCTAGTGCGTTTTATATTTTGTTTCGGAAAAATTACATTTACCCCAACCTTTGAAATCAAAGGTAACCAAGATCGTCATTTATGCTGGGTAACTACACAACCTAGTGTACACGATTAAAGAGACAGCCTTATTTCGTATGGAATTAGATTGGATTCAGATTCATATCAAATCAAAATAACTTGTAACGGGACCAAAAGGATAACAGGAATTAAGTATCTATTATATATATTGTGATTTATACAAATCTAGTTGTACCGTCAGATTTATGATGGATAAATATTGTCAACTCTACTGAATATGCTGTATACCTCCGGGGGGATGTCGTAGAGGAAGTTCTCGTCGGCGTACATGGTGCGGAGGTGGCGCAGGAAGCCGATGCTGGGCGGGATCTCCTCCAGGTCGTTAGAACTCATGTTGAGCTCCGACAGCGACACCAAGCTGCAACATGGGCCAGGTTAGAGTCAACTGTTAACCCTTCAAGTACGGCAAAATGGTTTAATGCATCATGCCCTTGGTCGTCATGATGCATAAATGCCTATAACTCGCCAGGGCTGCATTCAAGCATCATGCCGACCATACGGGGTTGAGAAACTTCCGAAGGGTCATGTATTAATGCATCGCCAGCGAGGTACTCGCCAGGGCTGCATTAGTGCTTCCCTAAAAATGGTAATTGCTTTTTCTAAGCTGAAGTAATCTCTTATGTCTTGTCGAGGTATCTGCTAGTGATTAATTCTATGAAATCCTACCCTAAGTTGTTGACTTATAAGTCACTGCCTACTTCTGGAAAAGACATAACAAGTAGCTTGACCAGAAAAGGTCCATTTTACATTACATCTAAGACATGACCACTTAGTAGTACAAACACGGAAAGAACAAACTATCTCCTTCCTCAGTTTAGTAGTTTCTAAAGTAACAATTCACTTATGCTTATTTTTCACACAATGAAAGTACTGATAAAAGTATTCACGAAGTATGCTGCAAGTTTCCTTATGTAATAACTCTAGTAGCATGCATACCCGCCGATGGAGAAGGGCAGGGATGCGAGTCGGTTGTCATCCACTTTTAGCGTTGTAAGATTACTTAGCCGACCTGAAATACCAAACCGCGGTGAGTCTTGTTTCTAATGCATGCAGCTTGGGAAGAGAATTTTAAACATAATTCGGGCTAGACAAAGACTAACAGTGGCCAGAGGTATGTGTTATCAGATCGTATAACATGAATAGTACATAGTCAGAAGGCGCTTTATATATTCACTTCAATTGAATAGGCAATAGCACTTAAATTAATAGTAAGTTCAAGTACAGGCAAACATCACATCTATTCATGTCTTAATAATGAATGAATTTCAAGTATTGAAGAGACACCACCATAGAACTAAGTGCACTTCGTGCCAGTAACAGTAATCATTCCCCATCCCTTGGCTCTGTTATGTAGAGTTACTTTCTCTTAAACCTTTAAGGATATCATAGTGCTTAAATGCATTGTACCATTTATCGTCATGATGCACGAATGAAGCCCATGCGAGCCCAATCACCAGTGCTGCATTTAAGCATCATGCTGACCCTATGGGGTTGATATATTCCCAAAGGGTAAGATTAATGCAATAATTAGGAGCTGCGTTGGTGCGCCATGACGGCAAATGTTACCTTTAGGCATCATGCCGTTCTGAAAGGGTTATTGTGTTACCTATGTTCTCAGGTAGTTGTCGCAGGAGGTTGGTGGAGAGGTGGAGATCCCCCAGGTTGATACAACCGTCTATCTCGTTCGGCAAACACTCCAGTCGGTTTTTAGACGCGTCCAAAAACATCAATTGCTTCAGCTGTCCTACCGCCTGTTGGAAAAGTCAACCATAGTAGATTTAGAATTCTGTAGGAGAACAGTAAATTCTCGCGTATCAGCTAAGCCTGATACGTAAGTCAGACTCTGTTTTCATTTAGTATCAAACATAGGCTTACATATGCGAGAAGTTACGGCAGCTGGCTATAGCTATTCCAGACTGCACTCTACTCCTTTTAGACTAAAAAAAAGAAAGAGTACCCGTTTTATTTATCTTTCCAAAAAACTTGAGCTGCTAAATCAAAACAACAAAATCACTGGCTGAGGCATTAACACAGAGCTTTATGACTAATAATAATATGAGCCTGAAATGACGGAGCCGGCAAGTTAATGACCGGCACTGTCTTGGTGTATCATGACAACAAATGTTACTTCAAGTTCAAGGCAATATGCCGCCCTTTTTTAAAAACGGTTATTTGGGTAGTATTAAACCAGCCAATTCACGGGGCCTCAAATCAGAGTTGAAAGGGGTATGGATAAGTGGCACACACAGTTTCAGAAACTATGTGGCTGGCAACAAGATCAGAACAGACGGCTTTCATTATAAAACGCTAAGTGGCGTTGACAAGTAATAAGGAGTGTTTATCGGTCTGTGTTGAGTTCTGCCTATCGTTACAGCCAGGCGGCTGTACCCATAAACTAACGCTGCCAATAGGCTCGTCGTTTGACGTGCAAGGCAAAAAGACGACCGTCCCCGGAAAAACCCTAAGGTTATTTGACTCCTCAAGTTTGAATGACTTTTTTTTATCAATCTTATTTTTGTTATTCATTCATTACATTTTCTAGTACTTATGAGTCTTTATGAAGTTTTCTTGGGTAAATATGTGCGCGCGGATAAACAAATATTTTCGGTCCCGTAGAAAGGTTCCAAATAGGTTTGCCTCCTTCTATAAAGTGCATTGCTGGCTTTTATTAATACCAGCCCCTTCGGGGGCCGGGATTGTGTAATGCACATCAATCCCTAATATATAGCCACCCCCCCCCCCCCCCACACACACACACACACACCGGCAAGCCATCGTAGTTGCGCGTTACTTAGCTACACGTTTCTTAGCTACGCGTTTCTTAGTTACTGGCATCATGTGACCTTGACCTTTGACCTAGATTACGTCTCTGCATTGTAGCTACGGAGGAGTGTCGATAGAGAAGTTTAGGTTCGATTTTCTCAATAATTTAGTTAATTTATAATGTTATGTTCAAAGGGGAAGGTAATAAGAGCATTTACTGTGGAATTTCACTGCAATTGCTCAACAATCTCTGATAGAAAGTTTATTGTAGGGACATTTCCTTGCGGAAAAAAATGGCGGATTTTATGAAGTTCTCCTTCTCCTGTTGCTTTATTCAATGTACGAGAGTATTTGTATTATTTATGTTACTTTTCTCCAAGATAGGATGAAATTCTGAAAACTGTTGTCATTGGGAGAAAGATTATCGCATGTAAATCACTTATAATATTAATTGAATTTAAATGGGAAGAAAAATCGAGTTAGCTTTGAAAAAAATACATAGTTTCATATAGCCTCTTTTGGTTTATCTGTCCCCGGCGAGCACTCAGGCCTAATTGAATAGGGTGGTTCGCTGGTGCCAACTAATGCCGTTTTATATATAGGGGAAAAACTAAGTGGTATCTATGCTCCCTGTTTCTGACTGTGAATTGATATGAAAACCTGAAAAATATTCAAGTCGAATTGTATTTCTGTGGCAAATTCTAACGTAACTTCTCTGAAACGCTACCTTGCGGTTTGCCCGATCTATAAAACTACCGTGATTGTCGAATGTGAGAAAGAGTTATTAAAAACGTTATAATATGACGCCATCATTTCTTGAATCCAATTCACTATGCGATACGACACCTGGCTTTCTTTTTTCATTCTGTGACAAGATACCCTAATGTGTTAGATCAAAATCAGTGAGTAATGTGACACCTAAATTTGATGGACTTGGGTAATACCATAACCGTTTAAGGACAGCATATTTCCCATATTTCACGATGCCCTTTTGTCGTCATGATGCATTAATGCAGCATCAGCAAGTGATTAGGCAATGCTGCATATATGCATCATGATCATTCCGACACTCCTTCAGGGTCAGCAGGATACACCGATGCAGTGCTGGAATGTGATTGGCAGGTGCTGCAATGGTGCATCACAACAACAAAAGAACATAAAGCATTGAGACATGTCGTCCTTAAAGGGTCAACCCAGTCCGTCTTTCCCCTTAGCCCTTGTCAAAAGAATTGAAATGAGATATAATTTTTCCCCTTATTCTATCACAGTTATTCTGTGAAATGAGACCTGAATGTTTTGGCTGATTTCGGTTTGGGTTTTACTCACGGCAGGGAGGGCGGAGATCTGGTTGCTGTCGCACCACAACTCTAGAAGACTCACTAACGACCCCACAACCTCCGGCTAGAAACAAGAACATGAACCAAGTAAATGTAGCAAGCGGCCTTAAAGACATCAAAATGTGTTTTGGGAATAAGTATCAAATGTTGAGTACTAAATTCATCATAATTCATCTTTAAAGATACCGGGTATTATCATAAAACATCATCAACAAAAGGCTCCAACTGCTGTCCTCACTTTTTCTTCCATAAATAAGCAAAGTAAAGTATTTCAGTGAAGAGCTATAAATAATAACACCGCTCTAAGGTCTGAGTCGAAGGATAGGTTTGGCACTATCCTTTGAGAACTATCAAATATGCAGCTTCTCTCACTATCCCAGATATAATTTCAGGCCATGCCAAAAAAATAAGGTTGGTCAATGGATTTCACTTTTCGTACACCGCCGTACGGGTGCGAGCAGGTGAAATTTTTCAATTTATTTTTCAAAGAAAGATTTCAATGGACTTTGTACTTGCAAAAGTGGAGCGAACCAAGTTTCTTAACCTGGCCTCTGACAGTCGTTCTCAGTTAGACTCAAGGCAATTTACATGTTCGTTGGTCCGCATAAACAATTAAAAAAAAAAAACTCAACTTTTGAAAAAGTCAGGCGAGGAAAATCTATTGACATATTAAAAAAAGTGCATTACCGAAAAGAAGGTGCACATAATTCATTGAGAAACTTTTCCTTTGGTGTGGGTTTATCTGTACCTACCACTTCTGTGAACTCGTTGTTGCCGATATCCAGGCGCTCCAGGGCCGTGAGGCGCCCCATGGACTTGGGTAACGTCTTCAGGTGATTCTCCCGCACTTCCAGGATTTTTAATTTGGTTAACCTAGAATAAATCAAATTCGGCTATGACGGATGCAAAGCCCCTTGAAATGAATATATCCCGATAGCCCATCCCCTAGGGTAAACCCAACGACTTAGTGTTTGAGTGTACACACAATAATTTCCAGAACCACTGGTGAGCCCCCCTCCCCCCCCCCCAGCACACACACACATCCTCCGCCCTTTCTTTTCAAATTCCGGGCTACGCACGTTATCTATAGACTGATAAATGTTGCCCAAATTCACATTAAAAATATTGAATCAGTCTATCGGAAAAAAACAACAAAAAAACATAGTATAATGCTCGTTACCTGCCGAAGCTGCCCGGTAGGTAGTCTAGGAAGGTGTCATTGAGGTAGAGTTCACTCAGGTTCAGCAGTTGTGTGAAGCCCTCTGGTAACCTAGGCAACCAAGGGCAAAACAAATAATACATATAGAGGCAAACAAAACCGTGGAAATACATAAGTTACTTTCTAGCAATCAATTTTTTTTGTCCAATTTACAATATTTCCAACTGGGTTGATACACTCCCGAACTAAGGGTCGTCATTATGCATGAATAGATCTCCGCAAGTAGTCTCTCCAAGGCTGCATTCATGTACATACATCAAGATGACAAAGGGCACAGTGCATAATAAAAGCAATATAGAGCTGCGGTTAAAGCTGCCATTACAAGGCGTTAACAGTGCATGTACTTACTTGCCGAGGGGGTTGACGCTGGCCTCTATGGTGGCCAGGTACTTGCAGCACTTGATGCTATCCGGCAGGTCCACCACACCTGCAACAACGACAACAACACGCTCTGATATCGGTGTGTGTTTATCTACTAAATTCAATGTTGAAGATTGCAATTTTTCATGAAACCAGGTTTAATATGGGATCATTTCTACACTATATATTGTATAAGGCAACATGTTCTTGACACCTAAGATGGTCAGAAAGGTTTAGACCCTTTAAGGCGACTGCAGACAGACCCGATCTGATCAGCAGACTAGATCGGTCAATCTGCAATATGGGCAATATCAAACATGTTTGATTGTCCCGACTTGATCGGACATCAATGTAAACATCACCGCGCGCACATCCTGTATTCCTAGATTAAGATACTGATTGAGTGATGCAGTGATGCGTTGGTGCATCATGGCACAAATGAAGATGCAACTTTGAGGATCATGCTGTGTTTTAAGGGTTATTAAACCCCAGAGGAGGATTAGAATATGTTAAGTCATTTAGCCACCCCATTACTCTATTACAGACTGACACTGAACCAACAGTCTCTGAGTGGCTAAGTACTCTAACCAGTGTTTACAGTGTACGAGGGCCGGGTCAGGTCACCTGGGATCTAACTCAACTTGTTGATAGAGCTAAGCTAAGCTTAGTTCCACACCTGGCCACAGGATGTCAGCACCGCTCTGAGGTGGGGTTATAGGGGAGGAGAGGGAGGAGGTGAGGGAAGGAGTCGGGGTGTGGAGGTCGGGTTTGATTGTTTTCTTTCACTTCCCCACCTTGATCTCCCATACTATAGTGTACACCAGTACCTCTTTACCAGAACCGTCTGGAAAACTTCTTGGGATATACAGACCCTTATAGATTAACAGTCTTTATACATGGGAGGACCCAGTTATTTGAAAATGGGATCCACCGAACACCGAGTACCAAAAAGTGTCGCTCTGCGACTAGCAGGGGATCAACATATCATTAGAAAAAAATCTTATTTCCACTACCCCGCTGGATCCTCCGCTGGTATATACTGGATCTGGGACCTGCTGGCGAGGCTCCCAACTGTGAGGTCATTATGGTCCACATTGATAATATAGACAACACCTACCCTAAGTGTCATTTACAGGCACTATCAATAAACTTTGTATCCTCTTGGTTACCACATTTACCACCAATTTTACAATTCACAGTGGGCACCCTTGATGATAGCGCCAGCTCCAGCCCACTTTTTATCGCCCTGCTAATTCCTCTAAGACATTGGGTATCCAGTCCAGCTGTGAGCTCATTAGGCAAGCCCTTTGTCAGCCTCGCCAGCAGATCCCAGATTCAGTATACCACACCCCTTCCTCTTTCCCGATCTCCCCCAACCTCTTAGTGCTATACCAACATCTGTACACACCCAATTACCACGGTAAGCCTGTGTAAACAGTTAACGTGCTCACTAACACCCCCTGACGGCATAACTAACACGTGTCGTGTGGACACGTATAATGATCAGGCTTAACTTCTGGAGTTTACCTTTACGACCAATTACAGAGGGAAAGGGTCAGTTTCTTTTCACCGTACCATTTTGAAGTATCTATAGTGGACAGGAAATTTCGGCCACATATTCATTTCATACTTTTAAAGAAAAATCGACCTACCCCGGTACATAAAGTCTCGTATATAAGCCTTTGCAGGTTATATTATTGGATGTTTGGGGTGCGGGTTATACAAGGCCGAAGGGGTTACCTAAAACACACCTCTTCTTTAGGCTGCAGGCGGTATGTACACTCATATACACTGAAACCCAGGCACTATGTGTTCTGGGGTTATCATGTCATTATACCACTTACACCTGTTAATGTAATACGTCTACTGCTCAGAGTGGCATGAACGTGCCCCATCATGGGTAAAAATCGACACGGGCGAACACAGAAAAATAGAGGATAAAAATCGACCTGCAGATATCTTTCTCTAAGTTCTTATACATGTATAAATAAAAACCAACACAACGACAGAGCCCTTTTGGCGAAATTCGACTACATGCTCAAAAATGTGGGTACCCATGCAGAGGCACATGGACATATCAGCAATGTGCCCCATGCAATTTTGACGGGGCCATATGCAAGCCAAGTTTAAGTTTTCCCCTTGTTTCTGTGTGTGTCTGCAGTAGGTATTGATGGCGCTAATGTGAATCATAGTGTATGTCAGGTTCTGATGGCATGTTAAACCTTTAAAGCCCACCTCCTCTATAAGGCTCAGGGCGCCTGTTCGCGCTGCGTTCTGGTGGGTTCTGGACGGGTAGCAATAATTGGGTCTTTAAGGGCCGCATAAGACATGATACATAAATGCAGTCCTGGCAAGGCTACTACTGTAGCCAGGGCTGCATTCATGCGCCATGCCAACTGATTGGCCCTGTAGGGTCGTTATGATGCATGATAATACAGCCATGGCGAGGAATCTACCTGGGCTGCATTCAAGCTGCATTATGACAAGGGGCACAATGCATTAAACACTGCCTATGCCGCCCTGAAATTAAAGTTAAGTGGAATGAAGTCCAGGTAAAGGTTGTCTGCCGACCAGCATAATGCTGTACAGTGCTTCATGTAGTTATTGACTGCAGAGAAAATGTATCCAACCCATTGATGATTTCTTTTAAATATGTGATCAATCAATATGCTAAGATAATCTAATGAGTATTGTGCCTCTACATGGGTGCCCACAATATTGACCATGTCGCTCTGTCGATTTTTAGCAGAATGACTGTCCTCGTGCCGATTTTTAGATACATAAGAACTTGGAGAAAAATATGTGTGGTTCGATTTTTATACCCAATTTTTCTGTGTCCGTCGATTTTTAAAAGGGCCGTTTCGCCGTGTCGATTTTTAAAAGGCCTGTGTCGCCCGTGTCGAATTTTACCCATGTAGAGGCACAGTATTCTATCGTTTGGCTCTTCTATGAAGACCTTCTATTCTATTGTCTGAGATAAGTTCACCAAAATCAAAATCAAACGCCTGAACGTATCTAAAAAGCTTAAGTTGTAACCTAATAGTGGACTTTATTTAACGAGCCTTGGTAACAAAACTGGCAAGAGGCAGTTAGATCCATTTAGATTTCAGCTTAGAATCCTTACAGGTGAGAATCCTATTACAGGCCCTGAGAGGGTATTTACTTATTGGATATTAACCCTCTACACCAGCATCGGGATTAAATACCCTGGAGAATTTACTCGCCCAGGCTGCATCCAGGCGTCGTACTGGCCCTTAGACATATACATGTGGAGTGCCTCAACCCCGTTATGTTTGCATAGATGCAACACTGGCGAGTAACTTGACATGGCTGCATTCATGGATGCATCATGCCAAGAACTGGGATAGCGCGTTTGAGCACTATGCTTCCCTTAAAGGGTCAAGTTGTTAGTAGTCATTGTTCTACATTGGGACCTCAGGAAGCATGGAAAGGCTTCGCTCCTAGAAAGCTGATATGCACAGCACTTAATATTTCAGATTTTATCTTGAGAAACCTTGGGCAATTATGCGCGTGCGCAGAGATTTTCTGGGACTTCCAGGGTCGAAAATGGTTTGTGCAGAGATTGGTAAGCATTCTCCCGCATAAGAAATCTGCCCGCAAATGCAGCGAGGTGAAACATTTTGAAGACATTCAAAGTACATTGGGACTGGGTATAACCAAAGACCCTGTATATCACGTTACTAATAATATAGGATAATTGGTATAACCATTCCGCTTTCATTTTGGTCTACCATGCAAACACGTATATATCCTGAACCGCGTGTATGAAGCGCACCTTGAATATGAAAAAAACACACCAAAATATGGCTACCCGGTACTTAACGTACTGTATTATACATTTGCAAACCCCTCGTATAAAGCCAACTTGGAGTTTGGACAAATCTGGGGCAAATCTTATAACTGCACTGATTTCTGAGTTCTGATTGTTGTATAACCCGCAGGTTAAACGTGAGCCTTCACAGTGCCCCCCTAAACTTGTTAAGGACTGCTACGTTTTACAGTCATGAGGAGACTTTAGCATGTCTAGTAGACTCACCATTTTTGCTGATGTCGAGGTGCTCGAGGTGGATGAGGGAGGCGATGGCCGGCGGCACCGAGGTGATCTCATTGTCTGACACACACAGCTTCCGCAGCCCATGGCAGTAAAATAACTCCTGTAGGAGGGGAAACAAGACAGGGGACATGAGTTTTATAGGCTGTAAATGTACAGTAACATAACTCCTGTAGGAAGGGAAACAAGACAGGGGACATGAGTTTTATAGGCTGTAAATGTACAGTAAAATAACTCCTGTAGGAAGGGAAACAAGACAGGGGACATGAGTTTTATAGGCTGTAAATGTACAGTAAAATAACTCCTGTAGGAAGGGAAACAAGACAGGGGACATGAGTTTTATAGGCTGTAAATGTACAGTAAAATAACTCCTGTAGGAGGGGAAACAAGACAGGGGACATGAGTTTTATAGGCTGTAAATGTACAGTAAAATTACTCCTGTAGGAGGGGAAACAAGACGGGGGACATGCGTTTTTGGGAGGTTGGGACACACATGAGGGGGGGGGCATTATAGTTTTATATATTTTTATTGTTCTGCATGACAGGGAGGGGAGACTTTCTGCTTCTGTCGAATCAAAATAAATGTAGCAATTAATTCCTGTAAGACCTGGAAGCAGACATTAGTTTTATACTGTTGTATTATGTTTTTGTATCGCGGGAGGAATGACTTGCAGCTTTCGTCCGAAAAACAATTAGTTTGATAAGCTTGTAATATGCGGTAAAACAATAAGCTTGAGACTGGGTCGGGTTTTCTAAGGAGAATGTTACTGATGATGAAGACTCCCACTTCAAATGGAGCTTTGGGTATCTAGATCTAGGGTATCTAGATGTACTTAAGTTCTGAATGAAGAAGAGCAAAACTAAAGAAAAAAACTTCTACAAATACAGATTAACCTTACGACCTTAGACTATATACAGTGCATGGAACTGTTATAAATCTTCCCAAAGTTATGGGTTGGATAAACAGGAGGTTGGTATTAAGGGTAGGAGAAGATATACATCTTTGTATCTAGACATACTGGTAGTGTGCAGCCGGCAATAAGGCATGCTTCTAGAGCCAATACCGGTATATCACAAACGCCACCAAAAGGCTCCTCCCATCTTCCCCTCCTTCTCCACCCCCCCCCCCCCTCACACAGAGCCCTCCCCAGCCACTGGCCAGACCAGACAACAGACTGTGAAGGGAATTCAGAAATAGTCGTAAAGGTTTTAAACATGTTAACCTTCTTGGGGGGAAATTTCATAATGAGGTATTTTAAGGCACAGGTAAATGTGTTTTGTGGGCCTTTTTGTGGCTTGGCATTTGCAAGTCGTAAATCACAAAGAAACTATCAGCTAGATTCATATGTCCAGATTCAACCTGGCACATATATAGATATCAAACAGTCTCATGGGAATGGAAGCATCATCAAGGCATCTGAGATTGCTTGGATGCTGCCCCGATTGCCTCATAAGTAAATCTGACGCAGCTACATTTGTAAAATATTGAGGCCTGAAATGAATGAGCAAGAAGGGAACATCAATAGACACTAACTCCTACAAATGGAAGTCATTAGTTTTATTCAAAGAGTGACTTTATAGTGAGGAGGGAGAATATTGCCATTTGAATAGATTGGACTATAAATGAAGGTACTTTGTCACCTGACAAATGACGACAATGGAACCTGTTAAATGCAAACAGGGGAACCCCTTGATGGCAACTGTATAAAGGAAAGGCAATCAAGCAGACACTGACAGAGTGCAGCAATTCAATCACAGTTACAAAAACGTACGTCTATACTTAGGTATGGTCCACAGAGGAAGTAAGAATGCAGAGGTAAGGGGTGGGAGTGGGGCCTGAATGGGACCAGGGGTGGGAGGGCGGTGAGGGAGGTGCCTGAAAGCCGTCACCCTTCCAGGTGGATGCCCCAACACATCAGTGACCTTTATTTATGGACCCACCCCAGATCCTGGTCATCCATCCCACGTGTTGCCTTCAGACAGGTATCTGGTGGTTAACCCTTTATGAACGGCTTCAGGCCTCAAGACGTTGGGTTCATTTAGAGGCATGATGCACAAACGCACCACTTGTGACATTGCATAAGTGCATCATGCCGACCCTCTTAGTGTTTCGATCCTGTAGGGTCAGAATGCTGCATCAGTACAACATGGACACGTTGCTCAGTAGGGCTGCATTTATGCATCATGACAACAGAAGAGCATGGTGGTACATACAAGTAAAAGGCTTTCATTAAAGGGTTAGCATGACAAAATCCTGCGGTTTTGGCATAGAAAGGTCTATTGACCTGAGTCACTCCTTTCAAAAATACCAGACTGAAATCAGATGGTATCTAATACTTGGGTCAGATTCGTTTCTATTCCCGGATGTTTCACCTTGTGATGACCCATCCTACACTGATTAACTAGAATTCCCATACGAAGGACTTGAAATACATTTCTTGAGATGCTGTCGAATATCTCGAATTGTACTTTCAGAATCATCATTTTACTACAATGTAAATGACGTAAATGTTATCCCTAATAAATAGTTCAGGGTGTGTCAGATGCCCCTACCTCTTGTCACTTAAAAAAACCAACTAACATAGCCCTACTCCCTGATGTCACAACCAGCCAACAAGTGTAGTAACCCGAACGACAGAGAAATCATGCTCAAATCGGCATCAGGACCTTAACCCTTTAAAGGCCACACAGTGCGCTTTGTGGTCATGATGTTAGACTGTAGTCCTGTCTAGTGTAACTTGCCAGGGCTGTATTCATGTATCATGCCGACCATTTGGGAGCGTATCATCCCAATAGGATCGCCATGATGTATGAATGCTGCAGCACTGGCCGGTTACTCCCTACTCAGACCCTAGGAGCTGCATGCATGCATCATGACGACAAAGGACAAGAGCATTGAAGCACCATAACAGGGTCAAAAACTCCCGACAGACAAATCAGCGGCCAGAGGCGCCCCCTGGCGTGTGGCGTCCGTCTCAGTTACCCGTATGTACGCTGCTGGTTCCCTGTGGCAGGCCTGGCTGTAGACAATGACAAGCGGGTCACCTGCGGCCATGAATAAAACTAATTTGTAGACCTTTATAAGCACGGTCTGGGTAAGTCCTACCTGGAGAACACGCACATCTATAGGGATGGCTCCTGACGGTGAACCAAATGTCCACAATGTGATTGAATTAAGGAGGTACCCATACGCAAAAACGTACAAAAACCTCTGATAACTTGATTTTCACAATTTGGGGGTCTTTTAATCAAGTAAATTATTGTTAAACAATTTGTAACTGGGCCCAAATTCGGCTTATACCTCAAAAGATTCCTGGCCGATCTGCATTAAACCCAGTGAAATTCTCAGATGTTTCCGGATAAAAAGTGACCATTTTCCCTGACCATATTTACTGGGATTAATATATAGCGCTGGGCTCTCTTTCCACTCCCCTAATAGTGGATTTTATTACATTTCTTTTTAATTTTCCCAAGATTATTTTGCCTTATCATTACCACTCCTACCCCCATGAAATGCCTGGCCTATGGGAACTCTTATAGGCCACTCGTAGAAGGCCTTAGACAACCGATGTATCCTAACCTGATAGTAAAAGGACACACCTCTAGTCTGGGCAGGGGCTTGTATATATGTCTGTGCCGGGCTAAACGTACAGCCATTGTCACCTGAGCCGAATTGGCTTTCAGATCGCGCATCTATCTCTCCCAGGTGATCTGCCAGTCTGGTAGCTGCAGGGCCTATTCCACCACTATATACAGGTCTAAATAAGGACATTCTAGGTCCACAGCAGAAAACACATCTACTATATAGGATCGGCTTCAAAATCACCACGACCCCTTCTCTGAGTCCTATATGAAAATATCTTTGCTAATGTGCTAAAACCCTGCTTATCAGACAACCCCACTTTTGAGAAATATAGCGCAAACCAGCAAGGTTTTTAAAGTACAAAATGTAGATCCGTATTCACTGATTGAGAACAAGTCTAAGCCCAGAGGGCTTTTGGCAGATTTTCCCAACCTATTTGGTAATGAGGATAAGTCTTCCGTTGGACACCATATCTTTGAAATGGCATTAATTTCAAAGTATTATAATTCTAAAAAATAGATCCGTTGACTCCTATGAATGCATGAACTGTAGTATGTGGTAGAGATTATAGCTAGGTGTTACACTCATCAAATTCAACACTGAAAACTGATGCTTTGTATAATCGATTTTGCTCCGAATGAGCGATGGGCAAAAATAGCTCAGAAATTGTCAATCACTCAACAGCATTTGTTTGTTCTACAGACCATGCGAAAGTACCAGACATTTAATAAAATGATGGGAAAATGTTAAATCTGTGTGTGAATGCCGGTGTCATGTTCAAAGTAACTTTATTTCCCAAAAGAAAACGTCAACACATCTCCTGTTAATTTGTATCCACTAAAATTTGGTAGTCCTGTTTGACACCCCTTAAAGGTGAGTCCGACTAAAGTGTCTGTCTGGTGTAGTTGTGGCAACTACTCTGGTTCCTCGGGCTTCCACAGGAAAGGCTCTAGGGACCGCCATAATTACCTTCGCCTTTTGCTGATGGTTGCACTACACTAAAATTAAAATAGGCATGCTGTCTGTAGGGCTTAGCCACTTCTAATTTCTTATAGATACATATTTTTTCCCCAAATACTTAGACCCATGAGATATGGTACATTCCGGTAGTGACTTTTAGTGGCGCCATACCCAATTTACCTAATTCTGCAGTGACAGATTTGGGTTATTTCCATAATTCTTTTTCGCCCTACCAGACCAATCTAACATTAAAAGTCATCTTAAATACCAATGGAATAAATAAGTATACACTTCTAATTTCTTATAGATACATATTTTTTCCCCAAATACTTAGACCCATGAGATATGGTACATTCCGGTAGTGACTTTTAGTGGCGCCATACCCAATTTACCTAATTCTGCAGTGACAGATTTGGGTTATTTCCATAATTCTTTTTCGCCCTACCAGACCAATCTAACATTAAAAGTCATCTTAAATACCAATGGAATAAATAAGTATACACTCTAAGGATCAATTTGATGTCTTGTTTACATACCCACTGTCGATTTATTACTGATTTAGGGTAGTACAACCTGGATTTTTGCGTTTCCCAAGATGGCGGCCATGATGCCAACACAGATCCTTTCAGTGCTGCCAATAGTTCACTTTCTGTTGGTTGAAAAGTGAACTAAAAGCTTGGCATACTGGGATTTCAAACATGTCCTTTTTCTATGAGTAGTTTTGTGTGTGGCTTCTTGTTGGGGAAGCACATTGAGCAGCTCACTCAAGAGGAATATTAAAAGGTAATTGGTAACGTTTTTGAACGTGGCGTATTGAGGCATCATGCTGTCCTTACAGGGTTAAAGCCCCGCACCCTGTGATGTCCTCAGTCGGGGTGAGAATCTGTAAATCTCCATTTTTGGAGGATGAGGGTTTTTAAGGGTATTATTATTTCTGTGAGTTTCGCCAATTGAATTTAGTCCAAGTCCGATTTCTCATCAACTAATAACCGCCTAAGCCCCCCACCCCGCCCCGTCACACCCTTCCTCATCCCCCCAAGCTCTCTGAATTAATTAATTTTGTACCTCCAAAAATCGTCTTCACCGAGGCCTCAAAAGTACCCAGAAATTGACTGCCGAACCGTGGTGCCGACTCCGGGTAGGCTCCACTTGTGGAACATCAAAAAACAGACCTAAAAGGGCCTAATAATTTTTTTCATTCTCAACTGCTTAAATATGTCTAGGGTCGGGTAACTTGAAACAAAATTCAGCTTTTGATTTCATCATCTACATGCATTTCTATCTCCCTGCCAGCTTTAATACCTACATCTCACAAGCCCCCACCCCCTCAGTACCTGCTTCTTCCATATTCCTTCCCTCTTTATGTCTCCTAATCCCTGTGCCTACGTCCATCTGATCCCCCATACCTCACATCATTCTGATATCACCCTTCATATCTCAGCTGCACCCTCCTATCAAGGACTCCTTAGATATTTCATTTGCTGCAGCTTATTGAGGGGAAATTGCCGGCCATGGTGCGTGTTTGCAGAAGGCGAGGAGCCGTTCTCTGACGCCGTGTTGCTCTATGTGAACACATGGGGACTTAACCCATTAAGGGCCGCATAGTGCGTTAATGTAATATGCCATTTATCTTAATATTGCATGCATAAATGCAGCCCTAGCTGGCTGTGTACATGCCAGTGGTGCTCTCAAATACCATGCCAACCCTATTAGGATAATTAATTCCCGAGGCGGTCGTCGTGATGCATAAATGCTGCCCTCGTGAGTGGACTCCCCAGGGCTGTATTCATGCAGTCATCATGACTACCATGGGCAGCACTATAGTGCATTGAAGCACTATGCTACCTTTACAGGGTTAGTAAATGGCCCAATCTGTGCATTTTACACAGTACATATGAAAGTGGAGGAGAGTAGTACTAATAGCATGTTCATATCTCAATCGTTCTAACCCTCTCCATATGCTGTTCTTTTGTAATGATGATGACTTCATGCAGCGCTGGCTATTTAGTCAGTAGTGATGCATCATGCTGACCCTACATGCATGGCTGATACACTCCTGAAGGGTCGATATGACACAGCAATCCGGGACAGCAATGCAGTGCCGGAGAGGTGCTCACCCGCAGTGCATTGGTACATCATGACGACCGAACCGTCCTTGATCGGTTAAGTCTTTAACAGCTTTAGGGGATAGCTCCAGGGCACTTTTAAGGCTTATATATTTTAGTTTAATAAGATATACAGAACAAATTATAGTTTATTTGCTAAAGCACTGTGTTAGTCTAGCGTTAGATTCGCCTATATTTATCTAATGTCACTCAAGAGAATATATCTAAAAGACTTCCCCTATCGCCTTTCATTCTGTATTTTTCTACCTTGACAATTGTTCATTTACTGAGGAATTTCGCTTCTATATGTGATATTTTATCAGTGTAAATATTTTAACTCAAACTATGTCAACTCCATTAGAGGGAGCACAGTGTTTGGTTATTGTATGTGTCCCTTACTCTCTGCACCATTCTGCAGCGGCCGGCTTGATCAGAAGGCCTCTCTAAGTTCAAGTCTGCAGCGGAGGCGTCATTCTCTAAGCAGGTGGTTGCAATGTCTAGACTCAAATCCAACCGTACAAATTAACATGCATCACCAACCGGTGGATAGAGATGATTGTATCCATGCAGAGATATAATTGACCTCAACGAGATGCACCATTTCTCGATAAAAATGCTCTGCACCGTGACATTTTTTAGGCAACCGTGATATATTTCCACTAAGACAAAGACTCTTTACAGAATCACAGTGGGTATCAGCAATATTCGGAGGATATAAAACTGATGTCATTTAAAACACTTTGCTACAGCTGGGACGTAGATTTATCTATCGTTATTCTTTGTAGATCATATGTGTTTAATTCCCATTGCCTCTATAATTCAAGTACAAGATCGGCATGAGCGTCTATAGTGTTGCTCCATCCCAATACGAGAATCTGAGCTCTAATACATTAATATGGTTGATTAGTCTAACCCCTTGTTGTGCCTCGACCCTGGCCTTGTGGGTGTGACCTTGCATACCTACAGAGGGGGTCAGGGGGCGGTTCTCCATGGTCAGTGCAGGCTAACCCCTAAACAGGCCCAGCGCCCCTGAGTACCTGTCCCGACTGCACTCTGACTGTTAGTGTTACTGCACGTGCAGTAAGAACTGCGGGTTTAAGGGCAGCAGTACTTGAAATGGACTACATATATATCATGCCGATACACAAACTGCCAAAGCATCGACACGATGCACCAACGCAGGGCTGGGGAGTTACTCGTCAGTCCTGCGTTAGTGCATCATGACGACAGATGGACATTTGATGATCATGCCACCCTTAGAGGTTTCACCCTGACAGCTGTGTAGAGGCATGAACCTGGCTCACTAGCTGATTAACGGGTCTCATTAGGCAGGCATCTAACTGTGGTGGCAGCCATCTTAATGTCTCCTGGGAGTGGACGATGTTCCAACAGTGCCGTACAAAACATGGACACCTAGGTTCCAACTACAACACTGCAATCGATCCAATACACCAGTATCTATCTATATCTATATACACTATGGGGTTATAGGGTTTCATGGGGGTGGGGAGGGGCTGGAGCAGGTTAGTGTATGCCCTGGGTAGGGTATCCAGGCGTGGTTACATTTAATTAGTGAGTTCACCTCGAGTTACATACCACAACAAGGCCAGTAGTAGTCAGTGGCTCATTATGGGTGAAACTGGTCATGCACACACATCGTCTAAATAGGGATAGGCCCAGTATGTTATTTCATTTAGGCTACTGAAATCTGTTGGAAATCTCTGTTGGAAACCTTCAGGTGTAAGTCTTTCAAGGTATTTTATCACAAAGATCCCCAAATTTGGATATAGATTAATGCCTAGGGTTAGTTCTGTTTCGCTAGGTAGGGTTTTATAGCTTTTTTTGCACATGGTGTTATAATGTAGACCTCCTTTTTGTAAATATGAGGTCACAAAAAAGACCCACAAAAACCAATTTGCTGGTGCTCAAAAATATCTTATCAAATCAAAATAAATCATTTTTTAAATTGCCCTCAACACCATTAACATGTTTAAAACCTCTCTGTGGAGCAATTACAACTATTTGTGAATTCCCTCCACAATCTGTTGTCTGGTCCGGCCACTGTCTAGGGAGGGATGTGTGTGATGGGGGGGGGGGGGGGGGGTGGCAGCAAGGGAAGAGGGGAGGAGATAGGCCCTTTGGTGGCAGTGGTGATCTATTAGTTCTGCCTGCCTTATTTCCTGGCTTCAGATCGAACTAATCGAGGAGCACCAGCCAGGGCCTTGCGCGAAATCTCTGCACACCGTGAGATCTCACGAGATCAAAGACGACCCAAGCGAGATGCTGAGATCTTCATTTTATTTCTCGATTATTCCATGATTCTTCTTTTCGCTCTGTCTCAAGTTTCCCTCCTGCCTCCCGAAAACATGTTTGTCGTGAAGTCTGACCGCACCCCCGGGGAAAGACTTAAAATCCTCCAGTCATAAAAAGTCGGAATTGTGAAGCAGTCGTTGGGAGTAACACCAGATGTCTGCGGGGGAGACAAATTGGACCGAAAAACAGCCAAACATTAGCTTTTGAGAAAGTCAATTATTTTGACTAGCTGCATCACTATTCAGTGTTATAATCGGTGTTTCGTGTCCAATGCTTTAATTGACTCATTATATTTGAGACACGTTTTACTGAAGGGAGACGGCTGGGATAGGCGTTTTATAGACACATGATGATGGAAATGGTTAATCGTTAAAAAGTTGTTTTTTTATCCCTAACTTTGTTAGTGTATTACATCTAAACTTAATCATGACATCAAAGTATTATCAGGCATGAGGCATCTATTTATATAACTATTAAAGAGGATTTTTTAATTTATCAATCATTTACATGACTACAGTTTTTGGACAATATTATTAGCATTCTAGTGAAAACATCTTTTTAATGCATAAAACACGATTTTGCTTTCTGCATGGGGCTATAGTTATATGGAAGACTTGCTGTGCATTTAATGTCACGTTATCTTTTACTGTCAGAGGCTCTGCCCGTTCATGAATACCCCAGTGAGGTACGAAGCACACAGCGGAAATAAGGACTGTCGACTCCACTCCCATCATAGCTGGTCGGTGGCTAATTCTCCATTGTTATTTCATAGAGACAATAAAAATAGTAACACAAGATAAACTCTGTGCACTGACTGTTCTACACTCAACCCCCAGCCCTTTGTCTCTCAGCCCTGAATATAAGCTTGTTAACCCTTTAAGGGCCGCATAGTGCTTTTATGCACTGTGCCCTTTGTCGTCATGATGCACGAATGCAGGGCTGCATTCGTGCTCCATGCAGACCTATGAGGTTGATACACTCCCGAAGGGCCAGTATGATGCACGAATACAACCCTAGCTGGGAGGCATATATACCCAACAGGGCTGCATTCATGCATCATGACGACAAAGGGCATAACACATTAAAACACTATTGGGCCCTTAAAGGATTAAAGCATTCAGGGTAGATTGATGGACTCTGTAGCACTAAGGGGAGAGGGCGTAAGCTGCAATGTCTAAAGCTGAAATAACAATGTTAACGGGAAATTACAAACATCCTAAGGCATTCATCATGCTGAAGCCGTGCCTCCTCCCATACAGTGCCACGTTATATGGAGACCGGGCCTCACTACAACTGCTAACAATCTCCTAATGTCCAGGCTGAGCTTCACTAATATGCTTGGTTTTGCTAAATATATTCTGTCTGACATTACCCATACGTTCATATTATGTTATTATTTTCTGTTTCTTTATTTTTGTCTTGATGGCTGGCATTCTCATTTCTGTAATGGGAAATATCTAAAATTAACCCACGGTGGGCGGCTGAAACAAAGGCTTCACACATTGGGTATATTGCATACCCGAGGGTTAAATCAGATAGACTACACCTGGCCAGGCTTCTCCCACATACCCACTGCCCACTGGTCAGCAACTCGGTGTATAACACCTCGTCTTGACCCTGTGGGGCAGTGGGTATATGGAAGAACCATGTCCAGGTGTAGTCTATCTAACACATATCAACCGAGAATGACACAAATTGAAAAATATTTTTCGTTTCTTTTAAGAATTCTTTATACGCTACAAACAAGTATGAGGCTCTGATAATTAAAGCTGGGTAAATAAATATGCGAGTGTCTTTTCTCCCCTCCCCTTCTCTTTTTCTCTATTATGGCTGGCTTGAAATATATGCATAGCAATTGAAATGTGCAATCACATATTCACAGACATGCAAGATAATTATGGAAATGGCAGTCAATGCTAATTTCCTGGCAGAGATTGTACAGTCTCGGGCAATAATCATCAACGTTGTGACATTCTGTCTGACACTGATTTTGATTCAAATGACTCATATGAGAACTGGAGCCGGGCTCCACAAATATCCTTACTGATCGACCCTCAAACATATTGCTAGTTTCACAGACCTGAGTTTAATATACAAACACTGTCGGTGAGAAGCAAACCGCAGCCTGTACTACAATGTACCTATTGATGTCTTCCACTCTCTGCAGGGGAACAATATGCGGTGCCTGTATTATAAAATGATCCTTTCTAAAAATGCATGCTACTACAGGGGTATGGAAGGTATTTTTGAAGTATTGGGGACCGATCTAACCCTTGTTCACACCAGAGACATACATGAGCCCCTATGGAGACTCATTGTTCACACCTTTTCTCTTGTCATTTGTTGCAGTCTTAGAAGCTGTCTGAAGCCGCACATATCACCCAGGGGTAGTGAACCCTGCGTCAACCATGACGTAGACGGTCGGCATGATGCTTGGTGAATAAGACTCGCCAGTGCTGCATTGGTGCATCATGGCGAGAGGGAATGATGCAGTGAAGTATTATTCTGCCCCTATAGAGGTTTAATGGTAACTAATATTAGTTATTTTTAGTCTGTCTGGCAGTCCCTTTAGGGAATTTCTGCATGAGGATCAAATGACACAGCGGAAATGTCATATTTGTGTGGCGATGTGTGCTCACTTTGAGACAAATTCTCCCGCTCACATTGAAGGGATTTGCTTCACAATGAGATAGGCGACTGTGAATCTCTACACGTATGCAACTATTGCCTTTGTTTCTTAATTGTCCCTCATGTCTCCCTCTCTGTTGGATTTATATGTTTCTTGTACTTTTTGTATGTATCTGTTTCTCCAACCCCTTCCCAGAGCCGATATATGGTGGGTATCATTCATTAGCCCATCAACCAGCTCTAGAGCGCGAATGCACTACGTCCTTTTGTTGGTACTCGGCATGATGCACCAATGCAGTGCCGACGAATTAAATGCAGTGGTGCATTATGGCACCAAAGGCCAAGGAAGCAACAGCAATATGAGCAACAGTAATACTACTCAGTAGGATGGGTGGTTGCTAAGGCCTGCCCATCTAACTAGAAGTGGTGACCCCAACTGGACGCTTCACCTAGCTATCTCTACTGCCAATTGGAGGCAATCGATGATCTGGATGATCGATGTGCGACTAATCGCACCTCCCCAAGGGGTCGGCCCCTGCTGGGTGGTATCTATGATCAGGGCATCTCCAGAAATACTGACATGCCCTGCTTAAACCATAGGCTCTGTTGGGTTCCAAACCAAATCTGTTGAATTCTAATCCAAGGGGTTTAGTGTAGGATTTTCAAAGCAAAATCCCCTCCCGGCACGGATGGTGTCATTTCCTGTGAGCAATATAGCTTGTAGATGGCTCAGGACTATGTTGTCTGTGTAAATTATTATAAACCACGAATGAGATCTCTGTTAATGTTATCTCTTCAGCCTACAGATTGTGCGTAATAGAGCTAGTAACTATAGGTATATATCTAGTGCGTCAACTGCAGAACCATGGATGTAATATATGAGAGCAATACAGATTACTCAAGTGTAAATTTTAATACTGGTCTTTTAATATGTGACTCCCTTGATTAGGTTTTCATTTGTACTGTCCAGGGCTGCCAGTGGGGGCCCAGCTGGGCTCAGCCCACCAACTTAATTTTTCAAAATATATCGGATATACTTAAATGGATACTGTCTCAGTAATTACCAACTACATTTCCCATCGTGTTGTGTCAATTTGGGTTGAATCTGGGGATACCCATCTGGGGCCTACTTGGCAGCCCAGGAGAAAAACATGGTGGGCCCTTATGGGACCCAGATCAGAGCCTTTGAGCAATGCTGTCTAGGATGCAACAGCATTTCTCCAGCCCTGCAGTCAATGGGTCAGACGGCGTCTACAGCCGTCCTTATTACTGCGGTAATTGGAGGCGTCCCACATCAAAAGTAACTCATTACTCCTCTCCCCTTTATTACTACTGCGTAGACTGGCCAGGTTTGTGTGGGAGGCTTTATATTGTGTAGGGCTTTGCAGGCCGGCCCCAGAAGGCCCTTTAAACCTTTAAGGGCCGCAAAGTGGATTAATGAATGTCATTGTTAAAATGCATGAATGCAGCCCTGCCGAGTCCGCCACTACTGCATGCATTCGTCATGCTGACCCTTTGTGACTGTATCAACCCTGTAGGGTCAGCTTGATACATGAATGCAGTCACCAGGGCTGCATTGATGTAGCCCTTACGATAAAGGACATAGATGCCTTAAAGCACTATGTGGCCCTTAAAGGGCTTTAGATGTTATAAAGGGGAGGGCTGTGGGAAGAATAGACAAGGGAAGTGCAGACATTGGTCTGTGGCTGTGGATGAGGTGCAATAAATACAAATACCTGCGTCTATTGATGACGTCCCCAGTCTCTGCACTATAGGGGTGTAACTGGTGCCCCTATGTAGGCAGCCATCTTGCCACCTCCATCTCCCCCGGCAATACCGTAATGGTTTCCAGAAATTGATGGCTTCCTTTTCAGGTGTACCCCATTACTATATTTGTCGTGTTTTTCACCCCCCGGCCCCTCCCCCAGTAATATTTTAATACATGTATACATCATTTTGATCTCCGTTTGCCCCTGTCACAAAAAAAAAGAGAGAAAAAAAAAGACTTTTCTTGTTTACGTAAATCCCTGGTGGTGATGGTCGCATAAATATGGGAATACATTAAGTATAGATTTCCACCCAAAAGTGGGGTGGGGTCGTGGTTTTGTCTCACATGTCGCTGTCTGTTTGTCGTTAGTGCAGCATCGTCCAGTTCCACCCCTATACACAGCTCCCCACCACCCCGCCCATTAACCTCACCAACCAGACTAATCTAATTGCAGTTTTACGGACACTTGCATTTGCAATGAGTTCTGTGAGGACTGTGAATGGAGGCAAATGTCTCTGTGTCCTCTGTAAGACCTTGTACACATATTTGACTTGGGTAATTAAGTAGGGCTTATAGGGATAGAAGCCTTGGGGACGGACAGGAAGCCACTACAATGTGACGTTTAGAGATTCAAAAGCAACTAATTGAATAGGAGTGAGGAATACTATACACCCCCTTCAGCTACAAAGCCAAAAATAGTTGGTCCGTACTATTCTTGATATTTTCAGGAGGTGAGGGTGATACAATTCCATAACTAAATCTGGAAAATAAGAATGTGATGCTATATCCTACTATATACCTGTGGTAATTCATTTGAGCTGTACCTGAGGACACTGATTGAACCTCATTGTTACACAAGTAAAGACACTAGCATACTACACCACAATCTTCCTGTATGTACGAATTTGATCACTAAATCACAAGAACCCCGCCCGACCCTCTAGACAGTGACAGTTAGGATTTTCCCTTAATTTAATACCTTGTATATTAACACGCGCTCAGAGCAATCTCAAGGTCTCATGGCCCGTCCTGAGTTGACTAAGCTCTCCATCCTTCCGATGTTGGGACATGAGGAGCACACAAGGTGTATCTCACAGAGTGCAGCTATTAGGAGACAGCTAGTGACAAAAGGCGGAAAGTCTAGCAACCACACCTGACACCACTGGATAGGCACTGTGTATAACATACTGAAATGCATCCTAAAGGAGTGCTCATCTATTAGACAACAGGGGCGGAAGGTAAAGAATTCCAAGCGAAAAAGCCCGCAGATTAATACATTAAGTATATGACATTGTATTCAAAAGGGCGCACTGTCCTTAAGCTCAGGATAACCCCACGGTAATTGGTATTCTATGGAGAACACCTGAAAATCTAGGGGTCACTAGGGAGATTAGCACCTAGTTCCATATGCACCTAACCTTCACTGCCCAGAAAAGACTTACAGACAACTACAGTAATGTCTTAACAAATAAGGCAGGGGTAGCTTAGCTTAGCTTGTATAAAACCTCACTGTGAGAATGTACCACATGGCAACAGTCTCATGCCCATCAACATCGTTCTTCTGTTTCTCTTCAACATCTAATAGTTTTTGTATTGTGAGCTATATCCCTCTTGCTTTTTATCAATTCCCTTTTCATATGATCACAGAAGCAGTGACAGTACCACAATGGTTACTTATATATATATATATACTGGTGATATCAAGGGACGAGTACAGGTCTCATCTTTTTAGACTCAGGGGTGAGTGCAAGTCTAAGCTGACTTGTCAAAAGAAATCATCTTTTATGTCCCACTTATCTTAACCCTTTAAAGAAAGGAAAATGCCTTAAGGCCCATGCTCTATTTGTCTTCATGATGCACCAACACACTACCAGCGAGTAACTCGCTACATTGGTGCATCATGCCGACCCATCGGGAGTGTGTCAACCTTAGAGGTGTCAACTTTAGGGCATGCATGCATCCCTGGCAAGTTACTGACCGTGGCTGTGTCCATGCGTGATGCCGACAAAGGGCTTAGAGCATTGAATATATGCTGTCCTTAAAGCGTTAACAGTTTACCCAGTGCTGCGGCAGGCAGAGCTCTTATCAATATTACACAAGGTTACAACGTACGACATTTAAGCACAATATATACCACTAGTCAACGCCCTTAATTCTCATCTACAAGCCGCGCGGCTTATACATGAGTTAAGACTCAGCTTCGATTTGACACCAAACATACCTATGGGATGCAGCTTATACACAAGTTTTTTGTAACTATAAAACAGTACCAAATTAGCAATTTTCAGTGCGGCTTGTAGAATTGTGAAAGTTAGGAGTGCGGCTTGCACTGATTCAATATTGCAGAGGTGAATGTATCATTGTAGGAACAGTGGGCCTTGAATCTGTAGTTGGCCAATCAAAGATGGCTGATGGTGAGCAAACAATGCTGAACAGATTTTGTATATTTTGTAATGTAAATACTTGATATTCTTACATGATAGTTGGAAGAATCTTAGTTTAAGTATATGTGGTCATGTGGGCATTAGATCAACGCAATAATAGAGAAATCAGCCTGAAATAAAGATTGAAGACTAGGCTAACTCTGTTGATGCAACTAGCCTAACTCACTATATAGTTAGCCTAGTCATCCAATATAGGATAAAAACATTATGTCCTGCTCCTAAAGACCATTATATCCGAAAACCATTCGAGCACTTCATATAAATACATGGCCATAGCCATCAACAGACAACTTTACCATGTCCAACTCCCTATAAATACTGTGCAATCACCCCCTGTAGTTTTGCTTACAAACACAACCATCCGCCATCTTTGATTGGCCGAGTACAGATTCCAGGCCCAGTGTTCCTACAGTGATGTATGGCTAGTCATTGTGACGATGTCTACAACATGCATGTGGGGCAACTTGGGCTAATATTGGCCATAACGATGCGACATCGGCAAAATGTCATTTCAAAAACACTCTCATTATCAGTTAAACCCACGGGAGAACCAACCGCAGCTTTCCCACCGTGCAGGAACCACTTAACCATTAAATATAGGGGCACAATAGTGTTTTAAATGAATTCAGCCCTTTGTAGTCACATTGAATGAATGCAAGCCCATTGATAATACCCCGATGGGTCGGCATGATGCATGAATGCAGCCCTGGCGAGTTACTCACCAGGGCTGCATTCACGAATCATGCCGACCAAGGGCATACAACATTTAAAGCACTGTCCGGCCCTTAAAATGATTTAATAGGAGCCTAATAACATGACTTGTGGGAAACAATTGATCTCAATTACTTGTGACCATTTGTCTGTCCGGCAGAGTGTGCATGCACGGACCGATAAGACCTGCTTTATGGACCCCTGCAGGGGGGAGTGACAGCCAGAGCTGTGGAACAAGTCATTACGGCCGCCGTCTGTATCATTATGGATTTCTAACCCTTTTTGTTACTGCTGTACAAAGGTTGGCCGTCCGCCCTGCCGTCTCGTGTTGTTGCTGCCGTTTTGGGTTTATTTTGAAGGTAAATACAATGATGGAAATGCCATGTATGCGGTATTATTACAAAATACCAAAGCTAAATACTGCTTTTAGTATTGCTTATTTAAATTTTGCAGAGGCCCGAGTGGAGGAGTTTGACAATAGTCACTGTACCTCAGGCATCATGGTCTTTGGTATTTGGGACCTCGGCACCAGCGTGATGCATGAATGCAGCTCTTGTAAGGACAGCATAATACATTAAAGCATCATGACCTTGGTCGCCATGCGATGTTGAGACACTCAATCAGGGTCGGCATGATGCACCAATGCAGCACCGCCGCGGCTATTTTAGTCACCATGGTGCATTGGTGCATCGGGTGCATCATAACATCAAATGTCATCTTTTAAGCATTATGCCGTATGTAAAGGGTTCAAGGGTTAATGTCTGAAAGGGTCAATGGCAGAGCACATTAAAGCCCTGTGCGGCCCTTAAAGGGTTAACTGGAAGCACCACTCACCCTGGGCAGGTCGCGTATCTGGTTGGCGTCCACGTAGAGCTCCTCCAGGGTCCGCTCCCACAGAAAGACGTCGGGCGGCATGTGCTCCAGGCTGCAGTGCCGGTAGTCCAACACGTGCACCTCCGGCTCCTCGGCCCGCAGACACGGGCACTTAGGCATCCTGCGGCCCTGTACACCTGGAGGAAGGAGAGGAAGGAGAGGTTTGATCTAACTGTATAAGGTACATGAGTGGTATATAGCTTTAACACGCAGACACGGGCACTTGGGCTTCCTGTGACCCTGTACACCTGGAGGAAGGAGAGAAGAATGGGTTTAATCCATTGTATATATGGAATTCCAGTCAGCTCGTCCACCCCGGCCCCGGCGGCAGTAGTGGCCGAGTTGACCAACACACAGTGGCCGAGTTGACCAACACACAGTGGCCGAGTTGAAAAGTGGCCGAGTTGACAAAAAAAAGAGAATTAGTGGCCGAGTTGGTAGTGGACGAGTTGGAGAGTGGACGAGTTGTCTGGATACCGTATAATGCTAGGTGAGTTGGTTGGTGTGAGTAGTATATGGTATTAACACCCAGACCCGGGCACCTCGGCATCCTCAGCTATCATGCCTCTCACTCCTGTAACCGTAAGACAAACAGGAGAGAGCAGTATTTCGAGTTTTGTATTATTGGCAAGAAAATGGTCACATATATGTGGCGTTTTTCATTAATTCCCAAAATAATGTCTATATCAGATGTAGGCTTTTAATAGTTTTTTATGTCGTCGTGAGATAAAGGGCACAATGCTTTAAAGCTCTATGCGGTGCTCAAAGTGTTCAATAAACACGACCAGAGCATCCAAAACTGAGCTGTTAAACTGACTGGGAAATCAACCCCTACCATTGCAGCCTTAATTTCCAGGAATTTGAAGAGTCATTTTCTGTTATTGCAATCCAATATTCGCTGATTGGATTCTCCTTATTCTGTATTTTTTAGTGTGTTTTTCTCAGCATTGTCATTCAAATCTAAATTCAGCAGTAATCAAAGAACCCTGCCCGGGGTTAAACTGGATAAGGACACTGAGCGAAAACAATACTTGGCCGTGGTTCCCATTAATGACCTACTGTTTTAATTCCAATTGGCTTCACTCATTTTCCAGTTGAGCTGGCAGTGCATCGTGCGGTCTTGTTTGTTGTTAACCATATTAAAGTAATTAATTTATTGCAGGATAACATTAGAAATACCTTTGTTTGGTAAACAGATAAAGCGATTTATTGTTACAGAATGCCGAAATCTTAATTAATTGAATTTAAAAAGTTTTTTTTTTATCCTAAGCCTAAATGGAAAGGGATCCACTCCACATTTGACATTTATTTTGTTTTTTAAACGCAATTAAGGGTTTAGGGACAAACCTCCTCTATGGGTTGTCATAGGTTCATGAAGCCACACAGCACAGTGTCAAAATAAACTCGAGTGCCCCTCCCCTTCTTTCGATTGTGACATCTTTTTACGGACCACATAATTATAGGCTTTGATTACTATAATGCTCCTCGTCGTTTGCATTCATGACGATAAAGGGATACTGCATTAACACAATATCCCTTCAAGGGAATGAACTATTCATGGCTGTTGGCTGACCACCACATTTGTTATAGAGCCATACACCTGAGCTGCTAACCAGACTCTATAAGCTGACCAATAAGCCGCTATCGACCCAGACAAAGCTGCCCCAAGTGCTGAGTGATGGCTGTATATGATACTCCTGCTGCCTCCAGGGTAATCCCTCACACGTGTTAAGGGCCGCCCCAGGTCACTGCAGGCACAGCATCTCTTACTGGGACCAAAGTGACCACTTTTGGGCCATTTGGGGAGAGAAATATTTAGTGTAAATAGTGTAAATAGTGAGGAGTTATCTGCAAAATATATTAAATCACCCAAAATCATCCTCTCTCTCTCTTCTTTCCCCTATATATAAAACGGCATTAGTTGGAACCAGCGAACCACCCCATTGAAATAGGCTTGAGTGCTTGACAGGAACAGATAAACCAAAAGAGGCTAGATGCAAATATGTACTTTTTTCAAAGCTAACTCGATATTTCTTTCCAATCTAACTTTAAAAATATTATAAGGCTTTTATGTGTGATTTGCCAACTCTCTATGATAATAATTCTCAGAAATCTATTGTATTTGTACTTTGTAATTTTGTATTATTCGACCATCATTACATCATAGATAGGTTAATGTAGCACCCTTTAATTTCTGAAAAAAATGGCAGACTTTTGTGAGATTTTCTCCCTCTTGTTGCTAGATCCAATATGCGAGAGTATTTCTATGATTTATTTAGTTTTTCTTTGGAAGAGAGTAACACGAAGAGAGTAACTCGACAGCGCTGCATTCATGCATTACGACCAATGACTACGAAGCATTGAGCCATCATGAGTAGTATAGTATGTATCGGAACGGGACTATAGTTAAGTACTGTTTATTACTCAATCGACATGCAGCCAATCAGAGGCCTCCATTTGGTCACGTGACCGGAAGTGACCTACTTAGGGGATTAGTGGTGCATTCTGGGTAACCCTGCAGCCAATCAGAGGCCACCATTTGGTCACGTGACCGGAAGTGACCTACTTAGGGGATTAGTGGTGCATTCTGGGTAACCTACTGACCTACTTAGGGGACCGGAAGTGACGTCATATGACCTAATTTAGGATCACGTGACCGGAAGTGACCTGATGAGTCACGTGAGCGGAAGTGACGTCACATGACCTAATGGCCGACCGGAAGTGAGTGACCTCATTGAGGATCACGTGACCGGAAGTGACTTGATTGATCACGTGAGCGGAAGAAGAAGTTTTTTGTTTAGGAAGTGAGGGTCTTTAGGATCACGTGACTGGAAGCGACGTCGTCACATGAGTGACGCTTTAAGAGACTGCGCGACTTACTAGTAAAAGAAGACGTATGAAAATAAAAACACAACAATATTTTATTTTATTTTTTTTATTTCTTTTTTTTCAATCTTGATAAACACTCTATTTTTGAAAAGATGCACACGCTTATTTTTTTTCTTTTCATATCTCTAAAGGACTCGTTGTCACACCGTCAGAATGCACGCGACGCTTATAATACAAGTAGCGCACGCCGTCTTTCTCTATGGTGTAGGTGACCATTTTGTTTCGCACCACTTTGAACTTTCTATTTACCGCAAGGAGAGTTTTTCGTTGGCGAAGAACATCCAAGAAGTCGTCTGGTTCCTGAGGGTTTTGTTTCTTCTGTACGCCTTTTGCACTCCATTTTTTGGATTTTCTTTCACCGGTGTCGCTGACTCGATCGTAGCAAATGTAAGTCTTAGGGTTGAGACTTAGGATCCCGTCACCTTCCCACTCCGCTTTCATAAGCCCCGAAGTTCTCAGATCGTGAAGGTACCGTCTCTCACAACATCCGCCGGGCGGCGGACACCATTCTCGCACTCTTTCCGTTTTTGTCTTCACGAAAAGCTCTAAGTGATCGTCGCACACCGCTGTCGGAAGCCACTTTCGTTTCTCTCTGAAGTACGTCTCTCTCAGGCGAGGTTTGACTAGGTCATCCAACGTGTCACCGCTGAGAGCCATGTAAAGACTGTCGGTGTCCATTTGACAAAGGGCATAATCGCGCCGATCGACGAATCTATCCAAGAAGTCGTATGTGAACTCTAACATTTTCAACTTCGCGTACTGGTATACCATGAACCCTATTTGAATAGGGAGGTTGTTGTTGACTGTTTTCGGTTGTAGTTCGACTTCAAACAGATCAGAACTCAACTCGGACGCCTTTTTGAAGCGCCACGAATTGGCCAATAGTTCGAACTTCCGACTGTCAGTGTATCTCACCGCCGTGTGTTTTTCTTTGTTGCAGATTGTTTTACCGTACGTAGCGTTTCCCATTAACTTGTAACAGTCTGACAGAATTTTCTCGTTCTCGTTCACGTCGCCACGTCTTCGCGCCGCCGTTACTTCGTCCGCGAAACCGGCAAAGGAGCGTTTAGGTAGGTATTCTACCACCAGCTGCACTTTGGTGACTATCAAACCGTGCTCTAAATACCACTTGAGAAGCGGCGTTCCCAAGAGAATATTTTTTCCGTGGTAACTCCCTATCAGACATCTCTGAGGCGTGTTCAACAGCTTTTCTTCCTGCGCAAAGTCTGACATGTGAGGTCCTATGTCCGATTTTGAAACGGTCGCGTTCTTGAAAACGGGGGTCATTTCTTCGAAGTAGTCTCGTAGGTGAGGCGGCGTAGTGATGTCCACTTGAACTAAACCGAACATTTTCTCCTCTTTCACAGCGGAAAGGATGTCGCTCTCGCTCATCGCGTTTCGAGACACTTTCAAAGCGTCAACCTTCCAGCGTTGTTGGGAGGCCTTGACCCGCTCATCTCGACAATTCATCTCTCGCCATTCGCACTCCCACACGACGACCAGCTTGTGACCTAGCGCTTTCAAGTAAGCGCTTACTCTGGTCGTTCTGTCGCGTCTCTCCTCTCTCAGTGAAGCGCACTGATATCGGTGCGACGGTATGCACTCGTGAGTGTGGAACCAACACCCGTGAAACTGGAAAACCGTATTAGAGGCCGCGTGAAACCCGTCCACGCGAATTCTCCGACAGCCTACAACCATCTCGCCGCCGTTCAAAGCGTGGCGCAGTTTCACGTCGCGGTCGTGCTCTACGAAGCGTAACCACTCCAAAGCGCTGTGAGAGTTTCTTTGCCTAATTTCGGGCTTGAACTCGGTCTCGGGCCGTCTCACCGCGTAATAGCCCGTGCAGTGCGCTTCGCTCATGCAGCGCAAGTACAGAGAGTTAGCGTCTAGTCCTAGGATGTGTTGGCACGGTCTCGCTTCTTCGCCGTACTTGTGCTCCCTTATCCGCGTGGTGCCCTTCTCGTGAAATCTATGGAAGATGATGGAAGGACCGCCGACTAGATTTTCTTTGATCAGAGCGTGGAGGACGGCGTCGAACTGGGGGAACGTTGTGAACGCGTCTTCTAGGTTTTGGAAGAGGAACCGTAAAGTCAAACCGGCGAGAGAAACTCCGTCTTTCAACATGTCAATGCCGCGATCTTGGAAAAATTTAGCGTGATTTTTCAGAGCTTCTATGAAAGGTTTGACGTCTTTGTTGTTGTAGTGGATCAAGTAGTCTTCCATAGTTTGCATCTTCTCGTCGGACCAAACTTTCTGACATGCGGCGTAGTCGGATTCGGACATTTTGACGCCCGTCAGCTCGCTGTCGAAAGCCGATCTCGGTGGCAGCGTTCTGTTTGCCAGTTTCCTGGTAGACGTCATCCATTCGTAAGGAAAGTGACCTTTCTCTTCGTTCCTGATGAAAGCTCGCAAATAGGTCGCGTAGTTGTAACCGGGTGCCAAATAGTTGACTACGTCCAAGAAAACCGTGTGCTGTGTGTAAACCGCCAAGTATTGATTGCTTCTCTTTATGACGCTGAATTCTTGGTTTCTTCGGTCTCCGGAGGCGAAGAACGAGTGAAGGCGTATTTTGATCAGGTTCAAGTCGTAACGCCCCGAGTTGAAGCCCACGACTGGAGCTTGACGGATGTATCTCAGAAGACGCTTCTTCAGTTGAACTAACGGGTGTCTGGTCTGAGCCGCAGCGAAGCCGCCTGGAGAAGGGGTGAACGTCGCCTCCTCCAGCAGGAGAGCTTCACCTATCGCCGCATCTAACTTCGCTAAGGTCGGTCGGTAAAGTTCTAGCACAGCTTCCCCGATGACTTTGGCGTTCTCGTTTATGTGATTTAAAACTCGGTCCAACAAGGGGTCGGAATCTGCGTCGGATTCTCTGACGAAGCAGACGGGCCCCTCCCACCCCGGAAAGTCGGATGCGACGCTAGCCGACAAAGGGACGTGATCCCACAGCAGGGACACGTGTTCCGTCGACGGTTCTTTGCACGGTCTGAAGAAAGCCTCGAAATCGAAGGCGATCTTGTAAGGGTAGATTCCGGAATGTCCGTCGGGGGGAAAAATGGAGAAGTCTGCTAGCGCTTCGAAAATCGTTCTCGAATTTTGGTAGATGCCACCTACGTAGCGCAACTTGACTTGTCGGCAAGAGGAAAGCTGGTTCCTGTGTCTCTTCAGCAAGAACTCGGTGGTGAACGCCGCCTTACACTTGCAACATTCGTATATGCCCGCGTACGCGTTGAAGTCCGTGACGAGAGAGACGTGCAAACCGCCTTTCGCCGTCAGGTGTAGGTTGACTTTACCTCGGGCGGCCAGAGTTCTGGAAGGCGGTCTGATCAGAGTAACGCGTCTTCTCAACTTCCGCCCCGGCACTTGACGCGACGCGGTGTAAACCGCTATCTGTACGTCAAACAAGTTCTCTAACGCGGGTAAGTCGCGGATGTTCAGACCCGGAAAGGATTCAGGTGTGGCAGCGGGACAGAACTGACGTAACAAATCTGAAGCGCGCTTGCTGGTGTTGTATAAGTGAAAGGAAATGCAGCGGAAGATGCAGAGGTTGTCCTTGTTGGGAAAATCTAACACGCCGCTTCTCTTTCCAACTCGACCGGCCTGAGTGATCCTACCGCCTATGGGGAATTCCCCCGGTCCCATGTAAACGCAAATGTTCAAATTGGTAGGAAAAAGAACGTGCCACTTGGTGTCAGCGTCGCAAAGTTTCCGTACTTCCTCGCAAGCGACGGTGTTTTCCATCTTTGAGAGGAGCTCTTCCAAAGTTTCTGAATTAGTTATAGTAGGGAGCGGTTGTATGAGAGTTGCGTTGTTCTGGGAGGCGTGAAAGTAGCGCAGTTTGCTCTTGTCTTCTCTGTGTTGTAAGAGTAAGCCTACCGAGAAACCCACTTTGTATCTGAATCTTTGTGTCAAGTGAATGCGACGCATAGTATCTACAGCGTCACTCAACTCACCGGTTGGTAGCCTGAAGTTTGTTACACTCACGCGAGTCCCGTGCATCCTGACGCCCGTTTGTATCGCAGGCCAATTCGCCGTGAACGTTTCCTCCCCGTTCGGTACAGCACATATGCGCGGAGGGACGGTCACCCCGTCCAGAGATTCGCGTCGACAGGCGATCTTTCGGCAATCGCCTTCGCCGCATAGAGGGCAAAACTTAGGTACTACTCTACAATTTTCTACGTGTCTCTCGTGGTTGTACGGTCTTTTAAACATTTTGAAACACTTTTCGCATACGTACTGTTTTTTTCACTCAGTTACCAACTACTTAGCCGTCTAACTATCTATCTATCTATCAATCTATCTGTCTATCTATCTATCTATTTATCTTTCTGTCTGCTGTCTGTGTATCCGTCTGTCTGTCTCATACAGCGTACGTCAAATGCTGTGTGTGTGTGTGTGCGCGCGTGAGCGTTGAGCGTCTCTCATTCCGAATCTATGCCGAGATATTTCAGAATGATCTCTGTTTTGTCATCCAACTCTTTGAGCGCTCTGGCGGACAGCGTCACTCCCTGCTGTGTGGGTTTTTTGTCAGGACCTTCGTACTTGCGCACGTGGACGAGGTTCTTACCGCTGTAGTAGCTCACAGCTGCGTACACTTCGCCCTCCTCATCCAGCACTGCGAACCAGGGGGTGTGATTAGGTTTTCCTTGCGCGGCCGCTGTGTCGCGTATGCGCACCACTGCGCGGATATCGGCGATGCGTGCTATTAGCTCGCGCAGCGCGTCGGCCGTGAAGTGCACTCGCTTGCTTCTGGTCAGAGACGCCTCTTTCACCTGGCCGTCTTTTGTGTAGCGCGGCCTCCTAGACAGTCTAGCCACGTCCTCCCAGATCTCCAGCGTCAAAGCTCCGTCTAAGCAGAACTCTAACCCGAGAAGACGGGAGAAGGTTTTCTCTGCTTCTTCTCGTCCATCTCGTTCTTTTTCTTGTATTTTTCTCTTCTTACTAGGCCTTGTTGTTCTGGAACTCACCTTAGAACGTTTCACACCCGCAGGATGAGTAACACCATCAGCGTGAGCTGAATCAGCAGCAGAACCGATAGCAGGAGCAGCGTCAGCGCTGGTGGTATCCGAGGCCTCGTTGTTGGAACAGCGCAGCCACACGCCGTCGGTGCTGAGTGTAGCGGTAGAAGATGAAGCGCCGCCGCCCTCGTAAGGTGGCGGTGAGGGCAGTTGCCACGGACCGGACGGGACGCTACTAGTGGAGGAAGTGAGGTCGAAAGGTCGAAGAGGGAAGCCGAAAAACGTACCGCCCACCCCTTTCCATTCGGGTTGTTCGTACGCCTCGTCGTCAGCGTCGTTCTCTGTCTCACCCTGTTGCTGCTGCTCCTCCTCCTCCTCCTCTTCTTCTCGGTTTAGGGGCTGAGTGTCCGAATAGCTGTCACTCTCAGCGCGAGCGGCGTCGAGGGCGTCGGTCGATGTAGTGGTGGAGGAGAGGGGCTGTGCAACGTGCGGCAGGTCATCAAAGTCATCAACAGTAGTGGGGAGGTAAAAACCCGGTTGCCAGTACTGCGCTGTGCCAGGAGCGTTGTCGTCAGTAGTAGTAGCGGTAGCAGCAGGTGCAGCAGAAGCAGCAGCAGCAGCAGCAGCAGCAGCAGCAGCAGACGCAACAGTAGCAGGCGCAGCAGCCTCAGCAGGCGCAGCAGTAGCAGGCGCAGCGGTAGCAGGTGCAGCAGCAGCAGCAGCCGCAGCAGGCGGGGCGGCAGTAGCAGCGGCAGCGCGCTTGGCAGCAACGTGTACCGTCGCGAGTGTAACAACGTCGCTAGCACGACGACTACTACCAGTAGTACTACTACTACTACTACTACTACTAGTACTACTACTGCTACTACTACTGCTACTACTACTACTACTGCCGCGAGCGCTCGCTACAGCGGGAGGGTGATAAGACCAAGCGGCTGCGGCGGTAGTCTCATTTTCAGTAGCAAGAGGAGGCACTGACGCTAAACGAGCGCTGTTCCGCGTAGTCTTCTTGTTCTTGGACGGCGCTAGGTGTTGTCTTTTGCTCATGGTGGTGACTGTAGAGAGCAGCAAAAGAATGAGTGAGTGAATGGAGGTTTCCAGACCCCTTATATACGCCTTCTCGCTTCTAGAGCTAAGCTACTTACTGACCCTGTTCAGCTGCCGCCGGCTGGCCGGCGGCCATTCACAAAGACAAACAAAAGACATAAGGCATGACGTTTTCAGCTGGATCCCTCTCCCCCCTTTTGAGAGATCGACTGTCATGAGCTAAGCCGCTTACCACCCTGTTCAGCAATTCAACGCGCATTAGCTGTATAAAGGATTAAGCGGTTGCTGCCGTCGACTGACCGGCGGCCATTCACAAAGACATAAGGTATGACGTTTTCAGCTGGATCCCTTTCCCCTCTTTTTTTTTGAGGGATCCACTGTCATGAGCTAAGCCACTTACCACCCTGTTCAGCCATTCAGCGCGCGTTAGCTGTATAAAGGATTAACGGTAATGAGCTTAGAGTGTGTATACAAAAAAAAACTACAGGAGGCGTGTGGCGTGAAGCAGGACCCCCCTAAGACGAACGTGTCTGTCTGTGAGTAGAGGCGTGTGCATGTGGTGAGCGACTTAAGTGTAAGACAAAAAAAAAATCACCACCTCCTGCCGTGGTGAGTAGACCGGGCCGGCCAGGCGGCGGCCGGCTAGTTCAATAGGGAGGGGTGACAGCTGACTAAGGCTGTGCATGAAAAAAATCCGATTTTCACCTGACCTCTGACGTTTGTTACAATGAATGTCAGAGGGAGGGAGACGTCCTCAGGTAGGGGGTAGGAGGTAAGGCTATGGATGAGGAAGAAACACCGTTTTCAGCTGGTCTCCACGGATAGCGATGACACACCCCTCGTCATCTAAGCTCTTAAGGAGCGGAGCGGTTGAAAAAGCGTCATGCGGACAGGTCGCTACACAGCTGGAGTGCTGTTGGAAATGGGATTAAACTCCCTCTGTATAAAAAGCTCTGATTTCTGTTGGAAAAAAAACATATCGCCTCTGACCACAGTAACGTCTACTACCACCACCGCCGCCACCACCGCCGCCGCCGCCGCCGCCGCCGCCACCGCCGCCACCGCCGCCGCCAAGACGAGACGAGATGGCTCAAGCTATTCCACTTTCAAGCTCGCCTTCACCGCCTTGTCCACCTGAAAAAAAGTTAATGCGGCTTGACGACGTGAGACGCGCGAGGCAGACCGATGGGGAGAACAGAGAGGTAGGACAGCGGCGGTTAGCCTATAGCGACGCCTTGCTTCGTCAACTAGGTAAAGAGTTGAGCGGCTGTTGGAGAGAGTTGGGCAGTAGCTTAAAAGTTACCGCCGCCCGTATGGATGCTCTAGTAGAGGGCAGTGTCAAGACACCGGAGGAGCTGTGTACGGCGATGTTCCGAGTCTGGTGGGGTGAAACCCCGCATCGTCATAGATGGGGAGAGCTCGGTCGCGTCTTCACCCGCATTAGACGCGTGGAACTGTTGGCTCAGTGGATGTCCCTTCTCCACAGACAGGGGTTGGATTTCGAAAACCCCGACTCGCGCGCGATGCATAAGCACTTGGGCACCCTCGGCAGACGTCTAGGTAGCAGGTGGAAAGAGGTGGGGGACCATTTAAAATTGTCGCCTGAGAGGTTAGATAAGATCGCTGAAGAATGCGAATACGGAGGAAGTCCCGCTGAGTGGGCCTTCCGAGTGTTGAAAATGTGGCAAGATGAAGCTGACGGTGCCGGCGGTACACCTTTTGAACTCCTTCGAGTGTTGACTGAGGACATGGGAAAGTTTGACCTCGGCATCGCGATATTACTTGACTTTATCAAGCAAGAAACAACGAGAACGACGGACATGTGAATTGTTGTGTTTTATTTTCATACGTCTTCTTTATTAGTAAGTAAAAAAAAAAATATCATAACAATTAAGACGCGCGCCCTCTTAAAGTGTCACTTCCTCCAGTCGCAGCTGATCGCCTCATCGAAGCACGTGATAAACAAAAAAAAACGAAGAGACACGCTTCTTCCTCTCGAGAGGAAGAAGCGTGTCTCTCGATTGAAATCTTTTTCTTTTCTTTTTTTCTTAAAAGAGACAAACGCCCCTTAGAGTGCCCCCCCACCCCCCTAGAGTGCCCCCCTCCCCCCTCCCCCCCCCACCACTCGCCCCATGCATCCTAAAAGCGCCCCCCTCCCCATGCATCTTAAAGGGGCCCCCCCTCCCCTTCCCTCCCCTCCCCTCCCCCCCCTTTATACACTCTAAAGAACGCTTCTACCTAGTTCAATAAGTCACTTCCAGTCGCTCGTAAAACAATAAAAGATGAAAAAAAAACAAAAACTTATATCGTAGTGTTTTTTATTAGTTTACCGAAAAAAATAAGAGACTCGCCTCCTCCTCCTCCTCCTCCTCCTCCTCCTCCTCCTCCTCCTCCTCCTTCTCCTCCTCCTCCTCCAAAAAAAAAGATATCACATTTTAAAGCGCGTGACCCCTTAAAGACGCTCATCTCTTCATTAAGTCGCGTGACGTCACTTCTTCTTCTTCTTCCGGTCACGTGATCAATCAGGTCACTTCCGGTCACGTGATCCTCAATCAGGTCACTCACTTCCGGTTGGCCATTAGGTCATGTGACGTCACTTCCGGTCACGTGACTCATCAGGTCACTTCCGGTCACGTGATCCTAAAGTAGGTCATATGACCTCACTTCCGGTCCCCTAAGTAGGTCATATGACGTCACTTCCGGTCCATAAGTAGGTCATATGACCTCACTTCCGGTCACGTGACCAAATGGCGGCCTCTGATTGGCTAACTAGGTCACGTGACGTCACCACTAATCCCCTAAGTAGGTCACTTCCGGTCACGTGACCAAATGGAGGCCTCTGATTGGCTGCAGGTCGATTGAGTAATAAACAGTACTTAACTATAGTCCCGTTCCGATACATACTATAATACTATCATGCCGTCCTTAAGGGATTTATTAGTACTGCTAGTACATTGGACACCCACCTCAACCAATATGGGTTTAAACTCAAGTTCCTCTATTTAGCAAACATCTCCTTTATATGTAAATGAGATGCTGAGGTTCCATAAAGCGCCCATTACCCTCCAGTATAGCTCCCACAGGGGGCAGCAGAGCAGCTCCACCCATTGAGAGCTGCAGCCAAGAGCTGAGTAGCTCGGCCGACACTGAGCTGCTCAACACGAGCCCCTCTTTATATTGATACGGTGATGAATGGTCGCCCGGCTCCGTCTGCGACCCGCGACATGCGAAACCTCCACATTGTGTAATGGACCAGAGGCTGACCCGGAGACCCCGGGGAGATGGATTTAGAACCACGAGATGGCTCAGTACCATATAGGGCTGCAGAGTACTCTCTAGTTACTTTAAGGAAGTGACCATTTTTTTACATAAAAATCTGAATCTGTCCTGAGAGGAGGCAAAGACATTCCACTTGTTTTTATCCAAATAGCTTGTGCAGATAAAACGGCGGCCCTAGCTAGCTGGGAACAATTTTCAACCTGTGAAATTCGACCTCTTTAGGGACAGGGGGTGCAACACCTTTTCCTCCCCCCCCCCCCCCCATAGAGGTCAAAATCTCTTTGCCCCCCCCCGCCCCCTACGCCCTGCGGATCAAGAATCATCCACCCACACGTTTGAGCCCCTATACTATGTTTTATGGGGAAAGCAATTCAGACAGGCTAACTTTGTAAATCTCAATTCAGAACATACCGTGACTTGGAGATTGCCGATGCAATTTTCACTACTGGGTGTATATCAAAATAAAATTTGAATTCATATCAATCATAATCTCTTTCTCCTAAGCTGAAAGCAAGAAGTCCCATAGCTATTATGAAGGCTGTGCCATGCATTTTATATCAAACTATTAATGATGGCACATTTTGTACCGATTAAACACTGCTTTGGGATCAGGGATGGATCATGCTTAAGAGAGGCAAAATGACACTCCCTATACATTATGCATGCATCACACTGGCCAATAGCCCTTTAAAGGGCTACGAGATGCTTTAATACATCATGCTCTTTTCCACCATGATATACATGAATGCAGCCCCTGCGAGTTTAATCACCAGGGCTGCATTCGAGCATCATGCCGACCGTACAGGGCTGATACACTCCCAAAGGGTCAGCATAACTGGATTATTCATCAAAATGCAGCTCTGGTGAAGTAGACACATTCACTAGGGCTGCATTCATGTACCATGGGGACAAGGGGGGGGGGCATGCTGTACAAAAGAACTATGCGGTCCTTAAAGGGCTAGTTACCAGCCTACCTGTATGGCGGGTGTGTTGCAGCCCCCTCTGTCGGCGTCTGTAGGTGTGAAGCTTGACCTTTGACATGAACTGGACGCTAGGTCTAACATTCGATCCAAGTCTCACATCAGCGCAGGGTGCCAGTGTCACTAAGGTGAGCGCAGCCTTCGGTGGCCGCCTGTGCAACACCTGCTCTGCGACCAGCCTGCACCCAACTGATGGGGGTGGCTGTCCTTTGGCAGGAGATCCCCCAGTTACACAGAAATACATGCTGTCTGTGTCACCAGTACAAGTAATGACAATACCTCTTCTGTTCCTGCCTCTACGAGTCATACTGTCATGTATTCCTGCAGCGAACAGTGACTTTGAACAGGTTTTATTACCTCATTTTGTATCCATCTGGAGAATGTCGGTGCTTATCAGTTGCACAGATTAGCATTATAATCTCTATGCAATGAGTTATTCCATACGGTGCGTTTCTGGGAAAATAGCAGTCGTCCTGCCGGGTAATGCTTTTCTCATATATTTCCTTGGCATTTCCTGCACTTTTCGAGTAGCATTAAAATGCAGTTCAGACATTTCAGTAATTCTCCTTTGATCTATTACATTATGCTGTAAATTATTAATCCGTTGGCCTGTTTGCAAGGCTTAATCTTCCGTGTGATGATGGCCCGAATGCAATTTTGTAAAAGCCAAGACATGACAAATTCATATTTTTCACAATTCCATAGAAATCCGTTGCATGGTTATCATATGGCTGTGTAGAGATTCGGATGGAGACATGACGTGTGCTGCATTGTTATTTAGGCCTTCAGCAATCCTCCAAGACTAACTCAATTCCTGCAGGTACTTAGCTAGCTTTAGTTGCTTCCCCCTGTGTTCCCACATCCCCGTACCTACATCACTTATTGATACAGCAGCAGTCCAACAGACATTCTGCAGCAAAGGAGGAACCAGATTAAGGCCTCTATGTGGGGTTTAGTTCACCAACCATAGGCATCATTCTCCAAGCAGATTCTTGGTCTAGACTCAGAATCTGTGAATATATATCCATTATCCACTGGTAGATAAAAAAGGCTGTATCCGTGGATAAGGATGGCTGTATACATACAGAGGGGATCGGCCTGGTCGGGTGGCGCCAGTTCTCACAGAATGTCCATCAGTATAAATGCAGGCCCTACTCCATGTTTAATCACTCCGTCCTCTGGGGGAAATCACAGACAACATAAAATAACCTGTTTACGGCTAACAATGCCGACTGTCTTACTCGTCATAAACCCTTTAAGGATGGCATCATACCCCAAGGCTCTTGTTCATTTGTCGTCATGATGCATCGCCGAGTTATATTCTCCAGCACTACATTAGTGCATCATGCCGACCCTTTGGGGTGTATCATTCCATTAGATCAGCATCATGACGCTGTCCTGGAGAGGTACTCACCAGAGTTGTATTCGTGCCTAATGCCAACGACAGAACATAGCTCAATAAAGCACTATGCTGCTCTTAAAGAGAAAATAGTACAAATTGAATCCCAGGACTGCGTGGTTCTTTAGAGAGATGAATAAGTACTTATATAGACACACATATATATAGCTAGGTCTAGATTGTGAAAAAGCCACTGACAAGTCTTCTCGTATAGCTGGGGGCCGTTCGTGTCCCAGGGTCTCACTTTACAATCCATTAGCCGTGAGTAGATACTTCCTAGACGTGCACTACGTTTAGCTCGCCCTTCACTATATCATCCAAAAACACTACTAATATATAGACGTGATTCATATAGCAGCGGGGTATGGCCATCATACTTTGGTTGAGGAAAGAGCATTATAGAAGGGATATATTGTAGAGCCATTCTGGTCATCAACTTCCAAGCATGTTTCACGGCTGCCATCCTCATTTTCATCATTTCTCTTAGCACCGTGCTGCATTGGAATGGCCTCTCCAAAGATAACTCTATCCCCCAAGTGGCATATCGCGGGGTATATCGATACCATTACTAAGCTAGCTCTTTAACACCATGCATTTAAACACCCCGTCCTTTTAATGTCATAATGCATGAATGCAGCACTGGTGAGTAACACGCAATATGCCGACCATATGGGCACCAACGCAGTGCTGGTGAGTTACTCGCCGGCACTGCGTTGATGCATCATGACGACAAATGGACATGAATTTTCAGGCATCACGCTGTTCTTAAAGGGTTATTAGACCTCTACACGTCTCAGATCAGCTCCTGCCATTGGATCAATCTGTGTCTCTGAGACCTGGAGATAATGCTGAGTTGTCTTATCTCTGATTCAGGCCGGCAGGGGGTGCTACAGCTGCATGGTGCGTATATCACAGGCTAATATAGCACGCCAAGTCCAGCTGGCAACAACTGATACGACTCTTAACCCTTTGAGGACGACATAATCATGCCTCAAGTCTAAAGGACTCTTTAACCATTTGAGGACGGCATAATTCCCCAAGGCTGCATGCCAAGTGCACCAAGACTACACTGCTTATATGGCAATTTTGAGATTGCCCCGAAATCCATTTATCCCAAAGAAAGTTAGGAGAAAAAAATACCTTTTTCTTTGTGTGAGAGCCTTCTGGTTAGTTACTCGGCGGGTACTGCATTCATGCGTGATGACAATCAAACGGATTTGTAGACCAGTCAATGACACCGACACACTCGAGTTGCCGGTGCATAATGGTAATGACCTATGTAAAGCTCTTGTACATTGGCCACAATGGCCCGCCATGATCTCATCTTTTCCAACAACGAAAGTTCTTTTTTTAAATATTCTTATTAGAAGCTGGAACTGTGAGCTGTTATTAAAGAAGCTTTACAATATGTATCACTTATAAAAAATCTAGCGTGTGATCCTAATCACAAGAGACTCAGGTAGTTGCTGTCACACGTCTCAGCAGACGACACAGCTGTCTTTACATTGAATTAACTATACTACTGCAAAAGAGGACATAGTGTCTACATCAGTACATTCATGTTTGTCTACAGTTCAAAAAAACATTTGAGACAGTATTTCTTTATTCCAATTTTTCGGGTACAATGAATTGGATTACATGGATTATTCCAATGACATAGGGAAGGGAAAGTGTTGTATTTATTTTGACCATTAGAAAAGGAGCGAAATTTTTATTGTGTTTCCCAACAGGGCGTCTCACAGAGCCGTCGGATAAGACTCAGGTAGCAGTAGCTACCTGAGTCAAAAATGTGAATGTAAAATGTTAAACGTGCAACATGACATCATTATATATGAGTTGATGTGGCCTGCGTAGAAGGCAAATATCATGTGTAAGGTCTCGTCGTTGAGCCGACATTGGCCTGTATGCATTAACAGTTTTCGGCAACACTGACTAGTGCATTGAAGCACAATGCTGACCCTTAATGTTTGAATTAAAGGACATCTCCCTAACCTTTCTCTATGTGAAAGATGGCAATTTTCTCACATTTATAGAATAATGAGCAATGTGGGCTACACAAAAACATTATTACAGCCTATTTCAAGATTTTAGTTAAATCCATGGAAAGGGAAACAATGTGAATCCTTTTCAGATTTAAGTTAGATTCATTGAAAATAATAGTGCGATGCTCGGGTTTAAGTTAAATTCCATGTAATGTAATGAGGGAATGGTCTCAAATCCCATAGAGGCGGTCTTAAAACGTCTTTTAAAATGTCTTAAAATCCAATTACCTAAAATGTACTAATCGGGTATTGGTTGCCGTCTGCTCATGCGCACAGGAAGGCAGGGAGGAGGGGGGCTGCCATGACTCCTTCGACAACTTGATATGAGACCTAGTCACTGTAATTTACACTCAGTGTCACAGTGTAATAAGGAAGGGTCCTGATATTACCTAGTCCCACCCAGTACGTCTCCTGATACGGCAAATGGTCCTGATGCTACCTGGTTCCACCCAGACCCCTTCCACAACTTGGGAAAGGGTTCATAAGGTACTCCTGCCACCTAGGTAAGGGTCCTACCCACTAGACCACTGCCACCACTTGGTTAGGGTCGTGATGATACCTAGTCCTGCAAAAGAATACTGCGATAAATAGTGGGATCCTGATGGTACCTAGTCCTGCATGTACAGAGGCCCAAAAAAAAGTTTGTTTCGGGTAACCCGACCGGGTCTAGCAAAACAGGGCCGGGTCCCCCTCTTTTTATCTCTTTTTCAATTTTTCCCCTACATGCCAGTTTTTACGGTTTGTAAATCGGATAATTTATTTTAGAGGAAAAACGCTAAAAATATGCTTAAAATAGGAAAATTAGAAACAAATGAATCCGACTGGCCGGGTCTGGGTTGTCTGACCATGTTACCGGAAACCAACCTTTTTTTTTATTTGGCCAGACCCCCAGACGCCTGCCACCACTATGTAGATAAAGGGTCATGATGGGACCTAGTCCTGGACAGACCCCTGCCACCACTATGTAGATAAAGGCTCATGATGGGACCTAGTCCTGGACAGACCCCTGCCACCTCTATGTAGATAAAGGGTCATGATGGGACCTAGTCCTGGACAGACCCCTGCCACCTCTATGTAGATAAAGGGTCATGATGGGCCATTTCTGCCACAACTAGGTGAGTAACGTTTCTGATGGTGCTGTGGCTTTTCAGTTTCTGTCCCCAGTCCACATGCAGTTTCAATTCAGTAGGGAATTTCTCCAGAATGGCCACGACGTCAAGCCTTAACATGCCAGTACTAAGGTCCTCACTAAGGTAATTGCAAAATACATTTATGTATTAGACTTTGAATGTGTGTGTCTTTGGCTGGTTGAGGGGGGGGGGGCAGCCTGAAGGGCATTTGGCAGGTAATCTTCACTGTTCTTGTGGATCTCCACTGTTCTTGTGGGTTAGTGATGTTAAAACCTGGACCAAGCCATGATGTAGCCAAGAGCCACCCCCTAATGGGACTGGAAACACTGCCTGTGCATGCGGCATATCTCAGAGGCTATCAGAGACACCCTTTTACGTTCCTAATGGATCTGGGTGCGGCGGTAAGTGCATGTCCCTCAGGAATGAAGAAAGTGTGCCAATTGTAACCTGAGTTATTTATTCTTTAAAACTGAGTAACCATTTTTTAATGGGGCGAACCCGAAGCTAATTTTGCAGATTGCCATCAAGAGGGGCAATTTTATTTCATGGTTCCAAATTGCCCACACCCAAGTGAACGCTTTTCGGAATCAGAGGACAATATGCTCTGGCGGAACCCTGCTTTTAGACATTATAGAAAGGGACAACCCTCAAATATTTATTTATCATCTTTTTTATGCCCTGAAAAAGAATCTGTCTCTCTAACTGAACACATCTTTTAAGATTTTGGTGAAAATCTTGGGTGGTCAGACTAACCTACTCGATGAAGGCCTAATATGTGACATCATTTAAGTTTGGACCCCCTAAAGGGGGCTCAAAACTACTTTCTTTGATACGATAAAAATACTATCATACTTAAAATCTGATGTTTATAAAGCTACCTGGGGTGGGCGCCCCTGGGCCCCCTTAATGAAGAAAAATACGCTTCCTATACGCCTCTGAATTCTGTGTATGGGTGTCTGTTACACACAGCAGCACACAGAATGTGTAATTCTGTGTGTTTTACCAGTGTGAAATAGTAATGGCCTGTTTAAGGCTCGATCTTGTACATCAGCCATAATAGCCCATGGTCGCCATGATCTCAATTTTCCAAAACTGAACAATTATCTTCAAATATTCCTATTAGAAGTCCACCTTCACTGCTACAAGTATTTTTAGGGAATTTAAACAGTAAAAAAATGTATTGGATGTAGGAGCCCGTCCCTCACACAGCACACAGAATGCGGGCATGGCGTGTTACTCCACATGGCATCTGTCATGGATCTGTCATCAACATCTGTTTTTTTTAAATATAGGAAATATTAGTTGAGTTGCAGACCTGACCTTGCACCGCGTCCTTTTACTGGGAATGCTGTCCTGGTTATTTTTGTCAAGGTAAATATTAGTGTATGTGTGTCAAAGCCCAGGTCACGGTCAGGTATGTGAGAATGTAGCAGGTGAGAGGTACTGTAAAGTGCTACCTTGCAACCTGTGGGCTTTTCTCCAACCATACACCAATGTGGTGACAGGGTTCTCTCAAACTACCAATGTGTATATGTAGGTAATGCATGCAAGATGCGCGTTATATAGATACGTTACAATACCGGCGTATTGTACACAAATGCATATCTAAAGTCCTCTATATTATCTGGTATTTAAGGCCTACCAAGTCTAGCAAAGCAGTGCAGGAAACTAAACCTTCTTCTGTTTTTGACCTAATAGGCTAAAGTAAAGGGGGGGGGGGCGGAGTGTTACAAAATTGGTATATTGGGCCTCCTGGGTCTGGTCTCCCACCTGTACACCCCCCCCCCTACACACACCACGGACCTGATTATATCCTCCTGCAGCTAGGGACGTCCCCTATCCATAGACTGTCTCTAGGCTATTGGCAGGCCCACCATGGATTGGTCCAACAATTAACCCTTTAATGACGGCATGACGTCTCGAGGTCAATTGGAATGACTTGTCTTGATACAAAAATGCAGCACGATCGAATAGCTCACCGGCACTGCATGTTTTGTTTGATCATGCGGTACATACACAAAACATGTATACAGGGCTGCATTCATGCATCATGACGACAAATCGTGCATTATGACACGATGCTGCCCTTAAAGGGCCAAATGAATTATTATTTTTTTAAATCAGGTCGACATTTTCAGGGAATCCAGACTGTCACGAGGCATGGCTTCTCACAGTCACAAATCAAGCCAGGACAGAAATAAAAATGTAGAAAGTATCTAACATCACAGAGGCTGACTTAGGACGCTCAGTACAAGGGGATATCTAGGGCCATTTTGACCCAGAAAACACACACCAAAAAAATCAAATTCACAAATATCGAGACATTTTGAATTCTAGTCACACGTACGCAGAACAACCACCACAGACCCATTGTCACAGGCACTCTCAATATCAATTCCACTGCTGTCCACAACATTTACCACCGTTTCCATTTGCACGACTTCAATTCGTAGCAAAAACGTGGCAGTGGATCCCCGGGGTACACCAAGTGACAGGGTCCCCATGGATATGGCATGTAGTGAGGTGGTGACCACTGAGACAGACGGCGGGGGTCAGGTGTGTTAGGCGGAATGTCTCTTGTCTTTGTGTGAGTGTTTCTAAGTCTATATGTACACACATGGGGCATGGGACTACTATGTGAAATGTACACACCACACATCGGACACAGCTGGAGACCCTTGGTATTGTTTTTGTTTCTGTTTCCCCCCCCCCTCCCACAAATACTCATTCCCACTTCCTTTCCATCCCCATTACGTTCCTTGTACGATTGGGCCCTGTTCAGGATGAGGAAAGGGCGACGTTCTCGGGTATTCACGAATTCCTCCCTCTCACAAATTCTACAAAGGTAACATCCGACTCTATGACGGAGAACCTTTTCCAGAACAATTCCTGTCACTCCTAGTCCTAGCCCTTTAAGGGCCGCATTGAGCATTAATAGATCAGTATGCCCTTTGTTAAAATGCAGCCCTGGCGAGCAACTCACCAGGACTACATTCATGCATCATGCCGATCCTACATGGCTAATACACTCCCAAAGGGCAGGCATGATGCATGAATGTAGCGGGCCTGTATCCATGGGAGCTGCATTCATGCATCATGCCGACCGAGTGGTTTATTAAGGTACCGGTAGTATGCGGCCCTTAAAGGGCTAGATAGACATGCCTCTGTAAGAATGGCACGCTGACATCTCTAATGTCACAGCGTGATAATGACGGCCGTGAATCCATCATGGTAGTGTAACCTTTCTACTTTGAAATAGACATCAGAATCCAAATGTCAAGACCTCGAGGATCGATTCTGTCAGGATTCCCATGTGCGAGCTGATTGAATGTGAAAATCCTCCGCGCCCTTTCCCTTTCCAGAGGTACAATATACTCGTTCCTAGCTTTCACGCAGTGGTGGAACGTGAGAAGAATTTCATTCCACAAGGAACAGCACATATTTATATACATGTGTGTATAGGTATGTCCTCTTCATCCAAAAAAATAAAATGTAGATCTCCAATCCAAAACCATCTCCTCTGACAGTATTCCATCCCTGCTAGTATTGGGAACCAACAATTGTACACAATTCCTGTCAGTAACAAGTGGCGCATTATTACATCCGTTACTGATGCTGTGTATACGTATAGACGCTTACTTGTGACCTACCCCTCGCTTCTCACTAAAATAGGGTACACACGACGTAGTAGCCTCTCCTCCAGGGTCCTGGGGATAGATCTCCTAACCGCCATTATACTATACATCTAGCTCAGCACCTGTTAACTCCTCTGCACTCAGAACTCCATATCATGTACAACGATGTCTCCAAAGTACCACCAGTATATCTCCTCCAGGGTGCTGCGGTTATATTGCCCATTACTACACACCTATACAGACAGGCCTTAACGCCCGTGTCCTCCTGGGTCCAGTTCTAAGGTTAATCCCGTGCTAAGGTCCCGTGTTAAGGTCAGAGAGAGGAGACCTGGGCGGCGGCCAGCCTCCTCCAGCCCCTCCTACTTGGTATGCTGACCACTGTCCACAGGTAGGACACACAGGTAGTAAGGTGTGTGTCCGGTAACCACACCTTCGGGACTGGTTATATACCAACACACAGGACTTTTTTTTAGGGGGACCACATTTTGGAACCTTGAGGAAGAGGGCTAAACAAATGTGGAGTCCTCTTGGGGTGGGGGTGGGGGGGGGGACTAAAAGAATGTCATCCATTTATCATTGGGCGAAAAAGGCCAGCGTTACCAACATGATAGGGTCGGGGTAATCTAGGTAAAGTATGCAAAATGTAATTAGGCTCTAAAATGGACTGAAATTCATAAAATTACCCAGTTTGAAACATTCGCTGACCACTGGAACTATAACCCTACCCAGGACTCTGTATCCCTAGTCTTGTTTGCTTTACTGTGTGACCTGAAACACAGGTGTGTGGTCGGCCTGACAGACAGAAGAGACAATGGGACTAGGAGGGCTCCAGCCGGGGGGCTCACGGCCACTTTAATGTGGGTTGAACTGGACAAGTGTGGGTTTAACTGGAGGTGTGTCTGGACTTAGGGACATGGCTGAGGGCTGGTCGGTGTGCTGATGTATATGTCACAGGTTGGGACAAGGGGAAATGTAGATGTATAGGCTAAAGAAATATGTCATGACAAGGAGGTGCCAGGTTAGAGGGGAGTGTTATTTACAGGCATCAATAACTAAAGAGATTGTCAGATGAAACATGTCAAGTGTTGGAGTGGGAAAATACCCTTTCCCCAAACTTCACCTGTTATGGACCTACATGACACATCTTCCATCATCGGTCAAGAGGAAACACCACAGCAAAATGACAAATCAGCAATTCGCCACTAAAGTGTTCTCTCTATAAATCAGACCTTTATGACACCCTTCACCATAGACTACTCACTGTTGCCCTGCTCTGACTATAATTCATGACATTATGTAAGTCCTTATACACACAGCATACTGCCTGGGGTATATCAAAGAGGGATCGATGTTATACATGTATAGCCAAACACAGGAATCTATGCAGGTACATGCACTGGTTTTAGACGCAGTCGGTATCTTCACGAGAAGTGATCCCATAATGATTGGTACAATCAGTGTTGCCAAAAACTTTTTCTCAACGCAGGCCAAAGTGGCCTGCGTCTTGGCATCTTACGCAGGCCATTTCCTTTTCAGGCAGGCCATATCAATTTTGATATTTCAAGGTACCTTCATAAACTTGCTAACTTGTTTTATCCTATGCAAAAACTTATAAAAGAAAAATATTCAATTTTACAAATATGGCCCTATCTTCGCTTCTAATTGGCCGATTTGAAAGATTCTTTCACCGTTAGGAAGCTGAGATCATGGCAGGCCATTCTGGCCTGCGTCCTAAGGCTCTACGCCGGCCATTAATATTCTACGCCGGCAAAAGCAGGCGTGCCGGCGTCATTTCGGCATCACTGGTACAATATACGTATAATGCAGCGCTGGGTGCATCATGCAAACCCGATGATGCAATCAGCCCTGGGGAAATACTTGCCAGTGTTACATGCATCATGGCCACAAAGCTATAGGGCATAGCGCATTTCATTACACTATGCCGTTTTAAAAGGAAATTTGATTACAAGCGCTGCTCACACTACTTGAGTCAAACACAGAAGTTGGAAAATATCTCTGGCAACCTCCCATTCACACATACACTAAGCTCATCATGGTAGAAAGTCCTATACATATATATCTTTGATTAAAGTATTACCCGGTCGGTTGAGTTTATATCAATACAAAAATGGTGATACCGGAAGTATATATCAATGCAAAGTGGACATTACAGATGTAACCCTTTAAGGACGGCATAATGCATTAATGCATCGTCATGATGCATGAAAGTAGCCCTGGCGAGTAACTTGCCAGTGCTGCGTTCAAGCATCATGCCGACCCTACGGGTCAGGGTTGGCATGATGCATCAATAGGCCAAGAGCACGGGCGAGTTACTCGCCGGGGCTGAATTGGTGCATCATGACGACAAATGTAATAAATTAGCGACATGCCATCCTCAAAGAGTTTGAGCAGCTCAGAGCAGTTCATACTGCAGGGCGTACATACTGAGTAGTTGGTGATTACTCACAACACCAACATGACTGCATGTCACTGTGCTGGGGGCTGGTATAAGCCGTCATGTAACCATGACAACCAGGTGAAAACACAGCCGAGCTGCTCATTAAGCTGCTCAGTATGCGGCTCACTCCTGCAGCTTCTCACCCACCTTTTGTGCTGTCCTAAAACCCAACAGGGGTGAGGGATGAGGGGGAGGGGGGGGGGGGGGGTTCAATACTTTATAACCTGACTGCAGCAGGTCTATAGATTAAGCCTTAAGGACAGAATGACAACTCCAGAGTATGATGCAGCACTGGCAAGTTACCCGTTAGTGCTACATTTATTTTAAAGCACTAGGCTGTCCTTAAAGGTAGGGACTCAAGAATCCGCTAGGTGAGCCCCTGTGCACAGTGCACACAGCAGTAGAGTATTTTGGTGCAGCCGTGCCTCACAGACACTGTTATAAAACTCCCCTCTTAGGGAGTGCCATTTCATCTATTACTTTTAGGTAAGCACACAGAAATATACTCAAGAGAAAGGCCTATCCAGCCATCCCTATAATAAGTGACTGCAGCTAACAGAAGTTACCAAATATTTTGGAGATAAAATAGATTATATCAAAACCCTATGAAATTATGAATGCTTTCCGTTGCTTTTCGGTTTGTGATCTCATCCAATATGTTTTTATATCATGTTAGAAAATGGAAGCAATCAGAGGATCCTCTCACCTCTTCCTAGACCATAACATCACAATACCTATGATTGGGTAATTAAGACAATTGGTTTACTCTATACTAGTATAATGGGTGATCATGTTAAGAGGGCCTATCAATCATGGCCTAGCCTGGCCAGTACTTCAAATGCCCTCCAAACCCCTTATAAAACTACCTCCCACATACCCCACTCACCTGGCAGACCCTATCACCCTCCCCCACACAGGTTCACTGGGACTCCAAAGCTGGATAACAATTATATAGGAAATGTACTAGAGGAACTTGGTGGATTTTATTTATACCTATTTGAAGATTGTCTGAGTTCTATGATAGATAGAAAGAAAATTCCAAAAGGTTTAGTTTACATCTCTCACTTTCTACATCATAAAAGAAATAGAATTGATCATTTAATATTTCTCATTTTTTTCTGGAGTCCCTATTAAAGGGTTAATTTCATATCTTCTATGCCACATGCATTTATAGGATAAAACAAAATGATCGTCGTTTTGGCGGTGAGGGTCATTTTCTAAAAATGCTGACTTGGCATATCTAGATGCACAGCATTGCAAAACATTCCTTAACATACTCAAAAGGATCAGACCTATTTAGCATGTATTCAATTCCTTTGGGAAACATGACTGTAGTGTCAAGCTTCGCTCTGCTTTGTGCCACCTGGGATCATGCACCAACCCAATATTGTCCCAGGGGCCATACCAGGTCACCACGGGCCGACTGTACCAACTGGGCAAATATTTACTGCTGAGGAAAAGATTGAGTTCACACATACCTTATGTGTTGTGTGAAGTGCAGGGTGTTCTGTATAAACTTTACCCGTACTATATCATAAGTGACATGGACTGGGAAAAGGACCTTTAAACTGGATCGGGCCTGCACCAGGGTCCCTTTCCGCAGATCAGATGCTCATGTTCATTTGTGGACATAAGGCACCAAAGACACCAACCCGCTAGCGTCTGCCTGATACATGACTGCAGCACTGGCAAGTTAATCGCAAAGGACCCAGGGTTGCATTCATGCATCATGATGACCTTGGTGTATTAAAGCACTATGCTGCTCCTAAATGTTTTAAAGTGGGAACTCCCTCCTTATCAGTGTTCTCTATGATCCTTCCCATTTCCCCTCCTATCGGCTCTATTGTTTCCATCCGGTGAACCCTGCACGTGGAAGGTGATACGTTCCCTCATTCATATCGCTGCTTTTAGAGACCTTTGTCTCTCACAGTTTTTGTTCACTAGAGGCGTTCAACTGCTTCGCCCTGTGAGCTGTGCCATGAAAGCACTCCTATAGACATCCCATTAGAAGATCCACAGTGAGATACCTAATATAGATGGGGACTGTCCTGAAAGTGAGTTTGGGGAGAAAAATGGCACTGATAGAAATAAAGGTGTCTGTTTGATATCTGATCGTGTGTCTCCTCGATGTAGCCGTTTCACTTATCTTCCTTCCACCTCGTGCTATATGCATCCTGGGAAGCCCTAAGGGAACAGTTAAAAATCCTGCCATATAAAATGTGTACTGGCAGTTCAAAAGTTTGCCATTATATTAGGTGCAATTTTATCATTCCCTCTTATATACAGCAATTGTGAAATGTAAAAGTCCACGTGCTGTTTACAGTTAACTTCTACAAAAGTGCGATTTGCCAACAGAAACACTTTTCCTTCCATATGATATGTTAACTGTTCAACTTTATAGCCATTTTAGTGCATTTCTATCTTCCTTAACCATTTAAGGATCACACAGTGTCTTGTTACATTGCTTTAACAATGTTATAATGGCGTAATGCCTAAAGGTTCAGTGTTCGTCCTGATGCATCAATCCCACGCAAGCCAGTAACTCGATGGCACTATGTTGGTAAATGTATGGTATACATCATGCTGATCGGCATGATGCACTAATGCAGCGCCAGCTAGTTTTATAACTACAGAGCTGTATACATGCATCATGTGGCCATGATGCCCTATTGTGGGTTAACATGGAGAGCATGATGCATACTGTAGAGTATGCACTACAGGTATATACTATGAGACTGTTGGAGAATGTTGACACATTCAGCAGATATTTCACCACTAGGTCAGGGGGCCACCCCAGCCCTGTGCATTATCGTCCCCACGTTCAGCAGACACCGAGACATGTCCACGTGAGCCGACAACCTTTATTTAGATACCAGACTGTTCAGATCCCATTAAAAACATCCTCATCTTCTTCTCTGCCTTAACCTTGGTCCTGTTCTCTTGGTTGGGTTCACGTATCTCCGTTTGAATTGGGATAAGGAGATGCTTTACAAGGGACACGCGGTAACACTACACACCCTACAATTTAGGCAATCGTCGAAATCAAATCGCTTTGAGCAACGTATTCATTTATCGTCATGATGCAGCAAAACAGGGCCAGTAAGTAACTCACCGGCACTGCATTGGTGCATCATGCCGACCCTTCAGGAGTGTCTCAGTTCTGTAGAGTCGTCATGATGCATGAATGCAGCATTGACGAGCTGCAAGGACTGCATTTATCAATCATGACGACAAAAGGCCATTCAACTTTCAAACACTATGCTGACCTTAAATGGTTAAAGAACTAAGAGGGGAGATCTGAGATTCTCCTAAAACAAGGCCGGGGAGCTGGCCTATCACGCAGGACACGTGTGGAACCCTCCGTGTGGTCCCTCATATCACGTCTCTTGGCCCTTTAAGGGCCGCATCGTGCTTTAATGTGCCTTTGTCGGCATGATGCTTGAATGCAGCACTGATGAGTAACTTACCAGTGCTGCATTTATACATCATGTCAACCCTTTGACATTGTGAACCCCGTTCGGTCAGCCCAGCACATGGTCAGTCTTGCATGCATTCATGCATCGTGGCGATGAATGGCATAATGCATTAATGTACTATGCGGTCCTTAAAGCGTCAATTTGCTTTCCGATACCTGCTTTAGGGTTGCCACTGACAAGGTAGTTCTGATTCCCAGAGTTTTCCCTGATGTTATATCAAATTTCCCTGACAATAGCAACATGAACCTAATGTTTTTAAATGCCCTCCAACTATGAATATGCACCCTTTCTAAAGTTATCTTCTCTTAGCGAGTGGTCATTATTTGACAACAGGTTTTGTGTATCGCGTGTCCGCAAACATTGTACCCCCTCTTATTTTTAGATATTTTTCTCCCTTAAAATCATAGTAAAATACAGGCTTTTTTCAGAGAAAACAGGTAACTATTTTGGTATTTCAAAGATTTTTCCTGACAAATTTATTTTTTCCTGACATTTTCAGAAAATATCATTTTCCCTGACATTTTGCCAAAAAATCTGAAATTCCCTGACATTTCCCTAACCTGAAAACGAAAAATATTTTACACACTATCCATTTGTTTGTTACTCCCAGGCAATCTCATGTACAGTGATGTAGGCTGAGTGAGGTACAAAGTGGGCATTGTGCTCAATACAGACATCAACACGAAGGCCCTCATCCCACACGCGGAAACAGTCCTACATTGCTGCCTGTACGAGGCATACACGGTACCAGGTACGGTATTAGCCGCGGATTGTACTCCAATCGATACCAGCTTTAATTGGACACCAAACATGCCGATATAGGGTGCGACAACATTTGAAATTCCCTGAAATTTTCCATACCTGGAACAAATATATTTTTCGCTGCCATTTCCCTCACGGCGACAAGCCTGTTTACGGTAGTATATTAGATGAGTTTATGAATAGTGTATTATCAACATCGACCCAGGCTGAGAATTCACGATTTATAAATGGAAAAAAATAGGTGCATTTCAAAGTTCAGACGAGTATAATATGGGAGTGGATATACGGTATTATGGTTTGGTTGGAACGGTGAACAGGGTGAACACAACTACATGTATCGATAATATAACCAGTGAACTGTTTCCTCATTGTTTAAATTGATGTACACCAAGCTTCGGCCAAAAAAATGTTGATTCAGGTGATCACCCGACCGACCCTATCAAAACAGGGCTGACCTTATTATTTTTAATGCAATTTTGAAGACTTTCTTTTATTTCTACACTTTTTTGGGGTCAACTTATGGTTTGCAAAAATTGGAAAAAATATTACCATTGTAACACTTCTTTTGTTTTATTTAAGGGTATCATAGAGGGGCTGTAAAAAAAGAAACCTGAAACAAACCCTTTTTTAGAATTTGGCCTTATCAAGCGATGAGAAATAGCTAGAAATGGCTGATCAACTGGTATGTACCACGCACACATTTACGCACGTTTCAGATTTACCCATCCAGGTCTGAGTGAAATTAATTAGTTCTTTTTTTAGCTGTATAGACCAACCTTATCCAGTATACGGGTGTTGACTGACGTAGCTGCGTCTGGTATCCATGGCAACCATTACTCACCTGTATAAGATGTAGAAAGGGAACATGTTAATGTAATTATCGTTTGATTGTACCGTTAAGCAAAGTTCAGAAATAACGTCACCGCCATACGGGAAGGATGGCCATTTACAAAGCAGGCCTGGAGGTATACAGTTTATGAAACGCTGTCAGAAGTAAAGAAATCAATCATTTAAGAAGGTTTGGGGCGTTTTTTCTCTGTAATATTTGGCAAATTTGTTTAGAAAAAACATTCTCCACATTTTGTTGTAGGGGAAAAAGAGAAATCCCGCCTTTTTTTGGTGGTCTAGATAGTACCGGTACCATGAATGTCCTTGTACGCGAACTCATCCCCAGGTACAGGTTATAGCCTATAGGGGTTTCCCAAAGTCCAGGTGTGGCATATACACCCGACTTTATGGCAGATATAAATGTATTTAGCAGCAGAATGGTTGTTCATCTGTTGGCGGGCCGGACAATCAGGTTAATCCCGGAGCACACACAAGTGTAATTATGTCAGAGGTGATTAGTGTCGGGGATCAGGGCAGGCTCACGGCCTGATCCCACCATCCACCTCCCAAGTGCTGCTACTACCCTACTCCTACATACAGGCCTACAGCGTCATGCACTACTCCACCACCTGCTACACACATAGGGTAGACTCACCTAAAGATAACCACTCTGTTTTTGTGTATCACAGTACACTTTAAGTGAAACCCTTTCCAGAAAAGGATCGACAAATAATTACATTACCATGCACAAATAACTACATAATTAAAGGTCAGTCTACCCTATAGGGACGTTCTAAAAGGACGCGACCATCTATGTTGCTGAAGAGGGAGGGGGTGTTGAAAATTGTCCAAAAATAGGTGACGTCATTTGTAAACGTCCCCCAACCTACATGGCAAACAGTATACAGGCATAGAGAGTGAGTGCTTCATCCCATCAGGTTCCCACAAAAAGTTAAGACTGAAATTCCATAACTTCCCCTATCACAAGGTTTTCTTTTCATTTTCCTTGCAGCAAATTTTCACAAGATTTTATAGAACATGCGCAGTACGGTGTACCGGTAATTACATTTGATAAGCTTATCAGCAGCACATCTATATACATAATCTTACTACAAAATATCTTCTCAACGTACATTGTAAATCTCCTTTCTAATAGCACAGGGTACCAGTGACTACTACCGTATACATGTGCAGTCAGTACAATGCGAAAGTAAATTCACCATACATTAGCGAAAGCCTTTTACATTACTGTCCCCTTAACCCTCTAAGAAAGATTGAGCGTGTGAGTGGCCTCACAGATGACTCAGGGTAAGCTGGGTGTGTGAATGAGTAATGGATGTTTAACACCATTTCGACAAACCTGGGTCTGTAGCTTACCATGTGCAGTTAGATATAGTACTCCCTTATACTCATTTATTGGTCAATTCTGGCATCAGAAATGAATTCCTTGTTTAAAAGTACCCTCAAGTCATGTGTCATACATGTGTGTTATTCCATTTCAGGCCAGCAGGTGGGTGTAGGTGAGCAGGTGGGTGTGGGAGAGCAGGTGGGTGTGGGTGTGCAGGTGGGTGTGGGCGACAGTCGCCGGCTGCGGGCATGTACCGCCTTCTGTCCCCTGTCAAAAAGCGAGTTCAAAAATACCAACTGTCACGTACATAGCGGGGCAATAGGTGACGACACAGAGCCCTCTTGTGGAGTGCAGGTATACTAATCCTGTCCAACCAACAGCCCCCCTTGTGAGTAGCAGCGGTACCACAGGTGGAAATAAAATACTTGTGGCGCCACCATGTAGAAGACGGTATGTTTTTGGTATGTTCAGGGTATTATATAAAGTTCATTTAAGTAATTTAAATAATATGGAAGGCACTTTAGCTTAGTTGGATGGCATTTTAATATGTAAGATGGTAAATTCATGGCAGAAAGATAGAAATATGCTACTTCTTTGGTAAGAAGAGCATTTCTATCAGCTCCAATTTTTTTTTTAACCTTGCAGCCTATGGAGAGTTCATTTAGAGGGTAGTCATTTAACAGTACTTAAGAGTTTAACAAAAAGAGAGAAAAAATACGCAAAGATCGCAGTTGAATTGCGAGTAGAAGAAAAGAGATATTGATTTACTTTTTGAAGGAAATATTTGTCCCCCAATCTTGCCCTTACTTTAAGCTTATTGTATTTTTTCTAAGTAAAATAGAAACTGAGTAATTTGCATCTTAAAATGGCTAAAAAAATGTCTTAAAGGAAAAGCCAGGCGTCGTATATGCCTCAGGGTATGAACCCTGAGTCAATAACATGATATTTTAACACTTCATGTTCATTTGTCACATCAGCAGTGAGTAACCCGGTGCTTCCTCATTGGCATTGGTGCATTGGTGCATTATCATTGGTGCATTATAATGCATGGATGCAGCACTAGTCGATTAATTCACAACAAAAGGGTACTTCGAAGCACGATGCTGCTCTTAAAGTGTTGATGTATCGCTTTTATTACAACACAGAAAGTGTATTTAAGAAGAGAAGAATCTTTTTGATAAATCTGCCAGTACATAGAGAGCTAAAGTTAGATTAATCTCATTAAAATATACCCCTCACTCCATTAGGCTAAAATCAAAATTGGTTTGTCAAACAGATGATGCATCTCATTCGTTTTATAGTGAGTTTATTTTATAGAACATATCCAATCCATTGACATTAGCACTTTAAGGACCACATGGTACTTTAATGATGCATGAATACAGCCCTCCTTGGTGAGTCTTCTTGTCAGGGCTGCATTCATGCATCATGATTAGCCTTCAATACTATATCACTCCCGGAATGATCATATGGATCTTGGATGCGAGTTACTCACCAGTACTGAATTCATGTATCATGAAGAAAAAGGGAATACTGCTTTAAAGCATTATGTGGCCCTCAAAGGGTTAGATGTATACAATATGTACCCTGGTTCCCTGTGCGAGGCTAATCTCACAGACACTATAGCTCTGCAGTGAGGGGCGGGGTAGCACAGAGAACCAGTAGCTGGTTTCTGGCCGGCCCTGCAGTAAGTAACTACAGTCAGCTAATGACAACTGTCACACACCGGAAGTGTTACCATGGTTACTCTCTCAGTGTGTAAAGTGAGCAGATGACTACTTTATAATTGCAGCTTCCTGCCCCCTCCCCCCCCCCGCCTGTGTAAGGGACCTTTTTTTAGCTGAGGCAAAGGCTGCAGCTACAGACTACAGTAGATGTATGTCTATTTAATGTCAGTTGACAAGGCGCCTCACCACGTCCCAGTGACAGTATTCTAACAGAGATATGGTCATACATCATAAACTCATTACAACACTATTTACAAGTTGACAATTTGCACAACCCGATACTGTGTAACTGTAAGAGTCTTACTGCACATTCTTGGTGAATAGTAAGGTAATGTTTTAACGCAGTAATGATAGTTTGCATTATTTGTTTGCAAATTATGCATAATAATCCCTGCATCATGACGATCCTACACCTATGATACATTCCTGGTCGGGATGATGCATGGATACACCTATGGCGAGTGTATACTCACCAGGGTTACATTTCCTGCCAAAGGGAATAGCACATTAAAGCACTATGCGGCCCTTAAAGGGTTAATCAAACTCCCATCTCTCCCTAGCCCTGATTATAACAACCCCCGCCCCTCCATGTGCCTCAGCACACCAGTGAGTAATAACTCGTCTCCCACCCCTTTCATTAAACTTTCAGCGAGACGCTTGGCACGTCATAAAAATGGTCATATTTTCATGAGGACCAGTAAATAAATCTGAATACCTAATGTGGGTTGTGTGCGGGTCACAATAATTAGACAGAGGCCTCTCTGTGTTCAGCCTTGTGTCACTGCCTTGTTGACCTGTAATTGTTATGGTGGGCTGTACCATTATACGTGTAGCTCATGCGTACACATACACATAGTACATGCTCCTCTGAGCCATTGTCCCTCGGGCTTGGTAACTTGTGGACATATTTATTTTCGTCCACTCCCTCATAATATTGCACCTTGTCACGCCATCTATCAAGATCAATGTGTCTGACAACAATGGTCAATTCGACTTGGAATGGGCGTTGGATTCAAAGTTGACAATGTGCAGTCTATATTATGACCAAACCAATGCTAACCTGAATGCACATATAGCTTTTTGTAGTGTCCATATTTTCTTTTACGAAACTTCCTGGCATTCCAGTGAGCTTATGGAGCTTCTCATCACCACCGCACACACTATAGTAAGGACTCTTAAACCTGCTATCTCAGCTAATTCTAGGTGATTTTCCCATTTTAGGTTGATTACATGACCCATGTAATTGCATGCAGGTATGGAAAGTTGAAAGGCTCTCATTCATGATTTAGCATATCAAAACTACAAAATATTTTCACATATGAATAACTGTCGGCCCGCAGAAATCAAGACCTGTTAGGGGTGCATCATAACACCATTGGATTTACCCTGCAATCACAACACAACAACCTATGTACATACTCTACGATCAGTCTTTTCCTACCTGCAAATCACAATAAGGAAAACATTGATACCATTAGATTGATGTGGAGCACAAGAAAAATGGTGAATGAAACCAATTACAATGTTATCATAACTTAATTTTGAGGCATTTTAACTGACATTGTATCTTTAACAACCCCAACTGCAGGCAAGACAATAATGACTGGTGTAAGTAAGGATATCACTCGTGTAAGAGGCATGATGTCTCTAATCGTAGGTTCACCAATGGAAACAACAGGATACCCCTTAAACCACCAACGGAAAGGGCATTTTCTACAGTATTCCCCGACCATGGCTGTGTCTCGAGCTCGATCTGCATCCCCATATTGCCGTGCCCGTGCATGTTGTCAGTTCTATACACAGATGAGGCACGTGACACACACCAGGGACACGGGCCATGTGGTTACTCTGCATGCTCCCTAACCCTTTAGGGAGTGATCTTTTTTTTTTTTTTAATTTGAACTCCGGTACTCTGCATCATGAGCCCACAGTGCTAACCACTACACTATACTGGACACAGGTGACATTAGGAGTGTCCAGGTACAACCTATTCACAATACCTGCACCCTGCTTGTACCCTAATCTCGGCCACGAGATTTGGCTAAGCTGGTTGCTGTGAGTACTGGGAATAGACCTAGTACCAGTGGGAATGGCGCTATCCACTGATCATCTTGCTAAGGCCCTATAACTCACTACCGTATGCCATTGGTCGATCGAACAATTTTTCCAGATACATTTTGCGTATGACAAATTCTTTTTCAAAATAGGGAGCTAGGCCGTCTCAAATAAAGGTGGAGTCGTCCTTGACTCTTAAATGTGGGGTTTAAGTCCAGATTACACGCATAACCATGGGTCTTAACCTACATCAACATACTACGCCATATTAATACTTCATAAGCCTGCAGTCTCACTAGACCCCCCACCCCCCACCATCGTGCTCTATGTGAGCATGTCTAGACTCATAGCTCCTCTACTAAACCATTAACCATTTAAAGGGGCCGATCTCTGAGACTGGAGGAGAGTGAATCATGTAGTTCCTAACTGTGCCACTAGCTGGTTTTAACTGGACTGACCCTACTGACTGCACCCAGCACAGGGTACTGCGTTTGTTTGATCCCCAATCAGCCATAAATAGCACAACTGGATAACTCTATTACCTTGAACCAGTTGACCTGGCCTGGTCAGGTGAAATTGGTAAGGGGACCAAGAATCAAGCTTGGCTTGGTATGAAACATGCTATAAAACCAGGATAAAGCTATCATAACCTCCTTGAATTAATCATTGAACTAGGCTTCTAGGGATACACAATACAGAAAGGAATCCTTGTGTATTTAAGTGTTTATTTTTAACCGAATCCATGGGATGTGGTCTATTCAAGGGGTAGTATACCGTTTTCTGTGGCCACACAAGTGGTAGTCTAGACAGTCAGTACACTAGTGGGTATCAATAGTATTGTATACTACCACTGGCATAGTCTAACTGCTGGTCACACCAGTGCAACTTATATAGAGCAGTGAATTGCTTGAAGGGAACAACCAGCATCCTATTTCTTGGTTGCCTGAGCCATTATTTTTGGGGTACTTCGCTATGGAATACGATCCTACAGGGCTAGGACATGCCTGGATCTCAGGGATTGTGCTTGGGCGATTGTAAATTTAACTGAGGTGTTATATAAACTCAACAACCCTGGCACAGGATTTTACGATTTGGTTTGAGAAGCCTTAGCCTTTAAGGACGCCATGCTGTTTTAAAGCAACATGTTATAAGCATGCATGATGCAGCTGCCACGAGCAACTCACCCGCACTGTATTGGCACATCATACTGAGCTCCTGAACTCTAAACTGCATTTGGTCAGCATGATGCATGAATGCAACACTGGTGAGTTGCTCTGTGATATAAGAGCTGCATTCATGCATCATGACGACAAAATACATAATGCTTTAAAGCATTATACGGCCCTCAAAGGGTTAACCTAGTCCGAATGTACAGCCTCTATAGATATCACACCCATTAGGCTGGCTTTACTTTGGTGATGAGAGTGGAGGGGAGATGGTTCTTACAGCAAGGTGTGTGATGTAACCAGAGGACACATGGCCGCTGACGGCTCTGGTAGCATTATGTAGGAGGCAACAAATGGGGCTGAGTCCCACCTTTAAGATGACTCTACCGTTAAGACGACCTAAATTTGAGAAAAGAAAGTCTAATGTTAAAAGAGACGTTAAAACCCGTAACCTAGTGTATTAAAACCAGACCCCCCCCCCTCCCCCCACCAGAAAAAGATCCATCTCATAGGAGAAATAAATCCCCCAAAGAATCCGTCTTGAAGGCAGGGTTTTACTGTAGGTCTTTTAATATACATGTTTGTGCTTTGTTCTCTCTATATTTGGTTAATTGTCTATGTTCACTGAGCCCCATTTCTGGTTTCTGAGAAAAGCAGATTGGTTGTAATCCCCCTGCTGAGTAAGACGTAGGGCAGTAGAAGTAATATCATTCATTTTCCAACTTTCTACAATGACAATATCCTGTCGGCCTTTTCCTTCCTCCAGGGGGTTAACCCTTTAAGGGCAGCATATTGGCTTAAAGTTGAAATGAAAGTACCATTTATCAAAATAATGCAGCAACTCGCTGACACTTAATTGGTGCATCATATCAATTCTTCACTCCTACATGGGCAGCATGATGTATCACTGCAGCAGTCTTTGCGAAAACTCTTTCATCCCACAAGTCCTGCGAATTTTCAATATTGAAGGACCGACTACATTTTAGAAGGAACGGATAGCCATAAATATCTGATGATTTCTGCATTTTAAGTATAAAACAGTTTTGTCCATTAAAAATGCAATTTATTTGTAATCATTTATAAATGGCCAAATCAGGATAGATATATACCCCAGGTAGTTTTACACAGTATATTGATTGACATACATATTTCAGCTTTAGAAGCCCAACTGAATTCTTCTAGTTCAGAAAAGCCCAAAATGTGATTGGACATTCGGTCCTGCTACATTTGTAAATCTGCTGGACCGGTGGCATTTTAGAAGGACATTGCCACTGTCCTGCATGTTTTCGCAAAGACTGCTGCAGAACTGGCAAGTCACTATATAGCTACATACAGCATGACGACCAACCGCATAGCACATTAAAGTCCTATACCGTCCTGAAAGGGTTATAGAAAATATACATAACTATACACCATAAACTTCTACTTCTTGGAAATCTAGTATTGAGACTTTTCTCACATAATACCGGTACTTCTTGGCCACATATTTTCAAGTCCATAATGGCCTGTATATAACTTTGCCCCTTGGCTTTGACACCCTTCTTCGAAGCCTGTACAATCAATATCATGACTGTATACAGTAGTTTGAAGATATTTCAATAGCTTGAATGTAGCCCTGGCGAATAATTTGCTACTGCTACATTTAAGCACCATGAAGACAAAGGGCCAAGCACAAATATGTATTAAAACACTATGCGGCCCTTAAAGGGCTGAATGTGCTCTCTGATTGCCTGAATCCTGTCTCTATAGAATGCATCCTGGATGTAATTTTGCCGCTTGTTTAAAAGGCTCCCTTGGCAGTACCTTCAGTTAACCCTCTAAGGGCAGCATATCGCATCAATGAGCGACATGATGGACCAATGCTGTGTCGGCGAGTAACTCATCTCTTCGTTGGTATATGAGCTAAAAATTAAAACCTTGAGGGACCAAAATCTTCACAGTGGCAAATCAAGGCCTTCCCAGCTTGTAGTAAATGTCTGCATATGCAGCAATGTCCCTGCCTGTCTGACTGTGTGTGTATGTAGGGGGGGGGGGTGAATAATAAGGTGGCCTGCCTGCTCCTACTGACTACTAGCACCACAGTACCACATGTAGCAGTGAATAAGCCGTCATTAAATATTTACACACAGCACCAATATTGCACCGGAACCACTTGGCGTCCCAACAGACGCCGCATGTTGAACATTCTACCGCCTGTATTTGTCTTTAGCACCACTCAGAGTAGCTCTGCTTTTTCCCCTTTCTTCAAGTCTGGTGTGAATTGGTTATATTACATATTGGGTTCCCGGTGGAGTCGTATTGAGGCCACTTGACAACTTTGTATAGCAAGCAATGCCTCTACAGGGAGCAATCAGAATCAGCGTTGTGATTGGTCACTTTGTATCGGCGGCCATCTTGTCCCCTGCTAATGCCTCTATACACGTTAAGGACGGCATGATGCACTGGAAAAATCTTACCGACCTTTTATGAGTGTATCAGCCTTGTAGGACCGGCATGATGCAAAAAAATGCAGCACTGACAAGTAAATCAGACAATATTGTGCATTCATGCATCATACCAACAAAAGGGCATGTGCAGTGCATGAAAGTACTATTCTGCCCTTGTAGACCCATCTAGAATGTGTATGGTTTAACCCCCCCCCCCCCCCCCCCCACACCATGCTCGGTAGGTGTCCAGGCTTAGTCCTTCCAGGTTGAGGCTAATAACCTGTATACAGTCTTACATGTTAAGGAGCATAATCCTGCACCATCCATGTAACGCGACAAGTCAACAGCGCAAAATGTGGTCTGCTCAGTCGGAGCGCCGCTCTCCAGGCTGAGGTTTGAATGGCACTGAGGAAGTTAAGCCTCCGCTCGGAGAATCCTTGCTGCTTGCATGGTTGCCGACATACATGTATACATGTTGTATGGTGTATTTTTACAGCTTATTTGTGAACGTTGACAAATAATCTAACATCTTTTCTATGACCTTTAGTATCAAAGACTTTTTACCCCCTTGTCACTATCTTAGGCAAAGTCTGCATATACACATTTATGACCAGGTTCATATACGACCCCTCCATCTACTCTCTAGCGAGAGGCATTATTTGTGAAAGTTCCCTTTCGTATTGAACTGCTTTGTGAAGGTCTGCAGTAGAATGCAGCTCTGTTTGACTGCCTCATGTGGTGCCGCTTTAATCTCCCACCCTGCATGTACGTGTGACGTGACAAGACGCTGACTGTTGTGACTGCCACTTAGCAGCGAATTAAGCAGATTTACACAGGTTGAGTCTACCACAGACCAGGTACATGTACCAAACTCTCTAAGGGCCTTATATGGCTTATTGTCCCATAGACCTTTTGTCATCACCATGTATGAATGCAGCCCTGATGAGTCTTCTCGCGTTCATGCATCATGCCAATGCTCTGGGTTTGCATGTTGCTGATCATCGGCATGATTCGATCGTGAATGCAGTACTGGTGAGGTACTCAGCAGGGCTGCCTTCATGCATCATGCCGATAAAGGATATCCTGCATTTAAGCCCTATGCTGTCCTTACAGGGTTACAGACCACACTACACCAGGTGAGGGGCTCGTTAGAGGCGGTCCATGTGCCGTGTTGAGTGGCCGAGATGTTATCACGCCCTCTACCGGGTTAAACAGGCATCAATCAGTGTAACTCCTGCTTCCAGGAAGTCCCCAAAGTGCAGCCAAGTTAACCCTTTAAGGACCGTATGCTGCCTTAAAACATGTATCGTATACTGCTGGTGAGTGCATCATGATCAGGCAAGTATTAACCCCATTAGGATGGCATGATGCATGGATGCAGCACTGGTGAGGTACTCACCAATGCTGCCTTCAAGAGCATGCAGGTTGTACGTGAGACAGTATCATACATATCTAAACCACAATATGTCAAGGCCTACGGCACCTGCACCCGGGCACCTGCACTGCCCCGCCATGTCCCTATGTGGTTATGATGCCTGACAAGTTTCTGTGTGGGGTCAATAAAGGTTAAGTGTACCCAGAGAATTAATGGACTGCTACACCCATGCTTCATGATACATCTACAGCCAGAACCCGCTTAGTGCTGCAACCATGTGATCAAAGCTTGCTAAAATTGAAAAGAAGTATTGTTAACATGCTCATGGTTTGAATGAGTAGCAACACATAAAGGCTCAGACTCATTCAATCACGTCGACTCTCAGATCAATTAAGCATCATGTTTTTTTGTTTTTTTCTAACAGTTTTATTTAGATCCTGGTTAAAGTATCCAATAGTACCAGGTAAAAGATGTGTTCAGCCCCAAAACAAACCATAGAGATGAGTGAAGTTTCTCCTCTCAGTATTCTCACCTAAAAGCTCATTTCTAACCTAATACAATGTATAATGGCTTTTACATATCCACATTGGTTTATTTCAGGAAACTCCCTATTAGATTTAGACTGTTTTATATCGTACCAAGCTACTACTCCTACTACTAGTACGGGTAGTAATAGTAGCAAAGTGGTTCAGAGGCAGCAGAGAGCCCCCTCTATACTGGATCCAATCTCCACTCCTCGTGGCGGCTTTCATCTACCCATCCCTCACCCCGCCCCAACCTGTGCCCTCCCACCCCCAGTATTACAATATAACCACCTCACCGCCTCTCCAGCCCCAGCCCCACCTTTCTGATTCAACTACCATAGATCCCTCTCTGAGACCAGATAATGTCAGGGGTCTATAGGTTCCTGTTAGGGGCCTATAGGTTTCTACATATTTAGCTTAATTATACTTAAGAACTAAAGAACTGACCGTGTTCCTATCCTTTTGAGCCTCATGTCATATGTCACTAGGCCTTATGTCGCATGTCGATTTTAAGAAATACCCATGTCGCCATAGCGATCAAGTTATGGGACTAGAGCCATAAACATTGTGAAAAATGTTTCAACACGACCTAAAGCATTGCCCACGTACACCGACCATATCCCATCCCTCTGAAGGCAACGTTTTTTTGGTATGAGAAAGTATAAAAATACAATCCCGTTTATTTATACTGCATAGGAAAAGAACTTATACAGCTCGATGAGTATCCCTATACAGTCAATTTATCGTATCACATGAATTTTACATCTTATAAATTTAATAATTAATGATAATTTCACGACGCAATGTACATCAATACTATTAACGTATTAACCAATTATTGTGAAACATACCATGAAAAATATAGTGTAAACAGTCTTATAAACCTTTGCTTTACTAAACCTCTATGTCTCCCTTATAACATAGTATTTGGTTGGATGAAGGGGGCGGGCACCCCATGTACCGGTAGACACTTAATATCATTGTGACCTGTATTGTTACCACATATAATAAAATTACCTGAGTAGCAATACTAATAAAATGCTATTGAATAACCCATCTCAATACATTTAGTTGGTCTATCGTTTATGCACAGACCAATTTCACAAAAATAAATAAATATCGGATGCGACAACATATCATGGGGGGGGGGGGGGGGGGGGTGGCCACACGCGAGAAAAACCTCTCTCACTCCGCAAAGGCATAGTTTGTGCTGCCTAGCCATTTCTTGCGGTTTAGCTTGAAGGCTTCATAATCAACAATTGACCTAACAGATACGCTCAGGCTGTTCCATAACATAGCTCCTCTATATAATACATTCTTTTTACAGGTTTCATTTTTTGGTTTTACCGTGGTAAATAACACAGCGTCATGAGCTCGTGTCCTAACATCTCTGGTATTAACAATGTCCAGATTTGACTTCTGCTTAAACATGAAATTAACCAAGTGCATTAGCCTGCGTGGGTGCAATTTGGATATCTTTGCCTGTTGGTGTGTTAATACAGTGGGATGCCTGTAGTCCAGTCCCAGACATACTCGCAATGATTTATTTTGAACAATCTGAAGCTTTTCAAGCACATTTTGAAGGAAAAACATCAGTGAAATAAAAGCCGATGACGAATCATCAAAAAAAAAAAAAAAAAAAATTTTTTCTAGCTATATCGTAAAATATGTCCCCGTAATCAGCATGAGGCAATACCATTGTTTTAAATATATTTAACATGGTTTTATTGTCAAGAACATCTCGTAGTCTGGCAGTCATATACGATTTATACACAATCTTTTTGAAGGATACCTCTGCCTGCATGTTAAAGCTTAATATCTGGTCCAGCACCACCCCCAGATATTTCACACTTAGACACCGCTCGATTTGTGTACCTGCCAGCATTAACCTGTGATTAACAATCTCCTTTAATCTACTCCTCAAACCGAATATAATATAATTAGTTTTTTTGGCATTTAATGTTAATTTATTCTTCCTAAACCAGCTATATAGGGTAGCTAGGTCCTCTTCCATTTTAACAGTAAGCATGGCAATATCAGGACCTGTCAATGTAATAACGGTATCATCTGCATATAAATAGGAATCACAGTTTTTTAGCACATTTTTTAAGTCGTTAATGTATACTAGAAAGAGGGTAGGGCCTAAAATAGACCCTTGGGGCACTCCACATGTGACTTCTCCTTCACTTGAGGTTATTCCATTTGCAAAAGTTTTCTGTTTTATATTTAACAAATAATTTTTCAACCAATTTAACAATTTTCCGCCCACCCCCATTTTTTCTAATTTCTCAAGTAATATAAAGTGATTTACGGTATCAAAAGCTTTTTTTAGATCGATTAGTGTTGATAGTGTATAGTCTCTATTGTTTAACCCATTATATATATCATTCGTGAAGTAGACTATCGTTTCAATAGTGGAGTGCCCCGCCCTAAAACCACCTTGACGTGCATCTAGTAGCGCATTATTTTCCAAGTACGACATTAACCTTTTATTTACAATTTTTTCCAGCAATTTACCTATCACTGGGAGCAACGTTACTGGCCTTAGGTTAGCCACATCTGACTTATCACCCTCTTTCTGAAGAGGAACAATTGTGCCAATTTTCCAAGGCTGCGGTATGACCGACTCATTCAAAGATGCATTGAACATATTAGCTATTTTACCCGGTATAGCTGCCAGACCATCTTTTAATGATCGTGCAGATACGCCATCAATGCCCGAGGATTTGCTCGTGTCAATCCCTTTTATCAATGCCACAACCTCTTCCTCGTCTGTACTTATGTCACCAATACCCATTGGTATCTCATCACCATCAAATGACCAAACATCGTTGTACCCACTGGCCAGCTTTGGACCTATGTTCAGAAAATAATTATTGATGAAGTCAGGTGTATCACAGCATTCGATAGGTATATCATTAACCTTGTCACGCAACTGAAAGCTTTGGCAGGTTTTTTCCCCTTTTAGCATATTATTTATAATTTTCCAGAATTTCTTCGAATCTTGTTGGTTTTCAGCCAGAGCATCTCTTATAAATTTTGATTTTGCCTTCCTAATTGTTTTTATGGTCGCCTTTCTGAGCCTGCTCGATGTTTGCCAGTCAATCAGCAATTTGGTACGAATAGCCTTTTTAAATGCCACATCCTTGTCATGTATTAACTCCAAAATATAATCTGTAACCCAAGGCGATCTAGCCTTGTTGACCTTGAATACCTTGACCGGGCACATAATATCCAGCTCTTTTGATAGCAATTTCAAAATAAAGTCCCATCTTTGTGTTACATTTTCACAGTCATCGAATGGACCCCAGTCGGCATTTTTTATACAAATCATAAATAATTCAGAGTCATATTTTCTATAGGTCCTGCCTTCAAATTGGACCCTTTCGTGAGAGAAATATTGATCAATAAAAGACACACCAATCAATACATGATCGCTCACATTCCAATATCTCACTACCGGTACACATTTCTTGGAAGTGTTCGTAATCGCCCAATCTATACAAGTGGCAGACTCATCTGTGCTTCTGGTGGGTACATTAATCAACTGGCGCAGTCCCAACAAGTTTATACAGATTTTCATTAATTTTGTGGATACCTTAGTATTATTCAAGAAGTCAAAATTAAAATCTCCCAATATAACAAGATCCTTCCTTCTCAGTTTGGCCAACGACAATTTGGCGTTAAACATCTCAATAAATGCAGCCTTATTTCCATCCGGCGGACGATACAAGTTGACCACCACAACATTTTTCTTGCCATTTCTTATAACTTCCGTCCATAACATTTCAATGTCGTTGCTGCTAACATTTAAATGTCCATAATTACTCATAGAATAAGAAAAATCATCTCGCACATAAATGCCAACCCCCCCCCCTCCCTTGTCGTCACCATCTGGTTTCAACCACGCACGATCCAGTCTTTCAAAATTATAACCTTTTAAACTTACACAGTGATCAGGTATAATATCCTCTAACCAGGTCTCAGATATCCCAAGAACAATGTCGTCACACTTAGCCATGTGAATTCTCAGTGTTTCTATTTTAGATTTCAAACTCCTAGCATTGAGGTGGCTCATAGTAAATGTATTTTTGCTACTTTTTACAAAATTATCTTTTACAGCGGTAACAGGTAATGTATGTGCCCTTGTGTATCCAACCTAAATACATCAATATTATAACATAACAAACTTTGTAGGTATGGGTAACTAGTACCACCTACTCTTCGGAGATTTCTCCCCATCGAGGTATAGTGACTCCTTGAGCCAAAAGAATAACAAAGGGCTCTGAATATCGCCTTCATATACTTAATTATCAAATTAAATAACATTCTTATAGAATCTAACTTACATAACAAGTGTGGACTGTGTAAAGACCTAATCTCCTCGCTATTTGCTCAATGATAACTCTTATGTGTCCTTTTACAGCCGAACAATATAACAATTGTACATCAAGGTTGACTACCGGTAAGTTGAACTTAACATGTCCATCTGCAGCGGCCCTGCCTGCGCGGTGCTGCCACCTGGTGGTTCGTTTGATAACCATATTTTTTCACATTGTCGTCTGCACTCTGTGCTTTTAAAGTCGCTACCGTATACATACCAATAGATCACCAACCAGGACTACTGTCCTAAATAACATAATGAATTATTCTTACAGACTTGTTGTATGATTGTACATATATGAGATCCTCTTAATGATTACTGTTTATGGGGGTTTGTACCTTATAGATCAGACATTTTTGTACGTAATTTCATCAGAATTTCCCCCATTTTATTTTCCTTTACATTCTGTGGGGTGATCTTATCTACATTCGCTATAGTGAACCCGCACCCCCAGCCTTTTTCTGTCGTACATTCATATAGGGTCCCCACTGAGGCAAGTAAAAGATCCCCTAGGGTGTTGGTCTGCATGAATTTCAACTCCACAACCTCAGACATAATGTCATACTTTTTGGTGTGAGCATCAGGTTTTGTGACTTTTATACCGTGAGACAATTTCTTTGCTTCATAGCCATCACTACACGCCAATAGCAGTTGAGCAGATTCTTCGTCATCATTATACAATGCAAACAGGTACCAATAGAGCTGCTCGGCTGAAGACCACATGATGTCTTTGTATCTGATTTCACATTTATACATATTACTCAAATAGGCATGATGCGATTGGTATGCAGTACCATGTTCAAATTCAATAACCTTTGCCTCCTCTAGAGAAATTCCCTCAGGAAGATCCTTTATGTCTCTGTAATGGTACACTTTACCGCGGGCGTCTTCCAACTTGTTCCCCTTGAGTTTGAGGTCGACGTTGTTGTATCTGGCTAAGGCTGCTAAGCATCTCAAGTCTTTGCGTTCTTCTTGTTGCTCGGGTGTAAGATCGTCTGACACATATACGTCCTTCCATTTGGCTAGATGTTTCATTTGATTTACTTTCTGAAATAATTTAATTTTGTCCTCCATCTCCCTGAAGACAATCAGAATATTTCTGGGCGTGGTGGCTGCTGGTCTCTTCTTACCAATTCTAAAGGCACTTTCCAGAGGGATTTTTGTACCTGCTGCCACTGCGCCAATGTCCAACATAAGGTCGTGAAGTATTTTCCGCGGAGTTTCGCCACCCGCCTCTTTAAATCCTTCGATCACGATGTTTTTGCGTTTTCGCCCCTCGTCAACTTGCCTCAGTCTAGCCGCGTCTCTTTCCACCTTCCTTGTCAGGCGCATGTTGTCAACACTGATTTGTTTACGTTGCGCCTCTGCTGTCACAATGGCCGCTTCCGCCCGTTCCAGTCGCTCTGTCAACGCTGTGATATCGTCTGTGACCTCGTTCATATGAGTCTCAGCTTTCTGAATGTGAGAGTTCATGACCCCTGTGTTGGTCGTCATCTTGGTTTCCAGCAACTCGAATTTATCTACCATTGCTTTATTCGATTCCGTCATCTCCTGCATTGACTTTAGAAGTTTCGCGTTGACATCCATGTTTGGTTCGGTGTCAGACCCACCCTGTAGAATAGGCGTCACGTCTCCTTCGGCTCCCCTCGCTCGCTGGCTATGGCGTGTCTTGGGTTGTTTTCCCCCTCGCCGGCTTTCAGACGACATATGTGGAGAGGTCTACTAAATTTACCCTCAGTATATGCTATGCCTGTTTATAGTGTAGTTCCACACACTTCTGCAAGGTTAATATCCGTTCAAGTCTCTGAATTTAGCGATATCGTTTCCCTCGCGTTCCCCTAGCTTCTGGTGTCGGCCATGTTGAATTTGCTCTCACCTCGTAATTTTAGGTAATCTTTTCTAGACTATCTTTGTCACCATTTTTGGAAATGTATCGGTAATCGTCACAAAACCTGGAGTCCTTAGCTGGTGCCGTCATTTGTGGACGTTCCCTTTACTCCCCACGTTATACATTTTTGTTCCTGTAAGCTGCTGATTTTCCCTTTCATTAGCAGCACTATTTCCGGCACTATTGCCCTGACCCCCCACCCACCTACCTGGCCTCATGTATTGCTGCCTGCAGCTCCCACTCACTTATATTGATTAGAAATAGGCTGGCCCCGGGCCAGATGTGTGATTAGCAGTCACATTTCTACTTGCCTCCACCTGACCTGACCGGCCGGGCGGGGAGGGCATGCAACAAATGAGTAATAAGGCGTCCTCCACAGGCTCCCCGAGCAAATGAACCTTTAAACAAGTAGAGCTGGGAGAAACTTCAAAATTGGAAGTACAAATATTTCTAGCGGGGGGGGGGGGGGGGGTTATATTGGGCTAAGTTTAACACTACCATTTCTTTAATTGCATAGAATTACCGGGTATGTACGTCATATAACCCGCACCTGGAGTCTGATTAGGGTTACTTTAATTAGTACTGTAAACTTCCAAGAATCCTCCTTTAATCTACATCTGGACTTGGAGAGAAGCCTATATATAACCCACACTGCTGTTCTGATTCACGTACAACACTTTACGGTAATGTATTTTCTAGACAGGGAGGAGGGGGCCAGGTGGGAGTGAGGGTTGGGGAAAGTAGTGGAGGAATAATGTATAATTCAGTGCCACGAATTAGCAATCCTTAATACAGCAGCCCAGCTGCCGCCTCAGGGCGCTAACGTCTGAGACTGGGAGGGGTCAGTTGGAGTGTCACTAACAGCTCGGAGACCTACTGTACCTGACCACATTGACAGTGACTGACAGCTCGGAGACCTACTGTACCTGACCACATTGACAGTGAGCAACAGCTCAGAGACCTGCTGTACCTGACCACATTGACAGTGACTAACAGCTCAGAGACCTACTGTACCTGACCACATTGACAGTGAGCAACAGCTCAGAGACCTGCTGTACCTGACCACATTGACAGTGACTAACAGCTCAGAGACCTACTGTACCTGACCACATTGACAGTGACTAACAACTCAGACCTACTTTAGTTGACCACATTAACACAAAGTAGCTAACAGCTCAGAGACCTACTTTAGTTGACCACATTTACACTAGTGGCTAACAGCTCAGAGACCTACTTTAGTTGACCGTGTTAATTAAGTGAGCACCTCGCACCTTGCACACTTTAACACAGGAGCGGCTCATCCAAGCGTGTTTTCGCCCTCCGCCCCTAGGGGGCAGCAGGGGCGCTGATGGATGTGCTAATCTACCATACATCTTGGGGCCTTTTTACACTCACCTTATCTTTTCTGTCTTCTAACCCTTTAAAGGACGCACTATATATGCCCATTTGTCGTCATGATACATGAATGCAGCCACTCGCTATTGCTGCATTCATGCATCATGTGATCCTAAAGGGTTGGCATCGGGTTGACATGATGCACCGATGCAGCTTCAGCAAATAACTTGCCTGTCTGAACCGATCTGATCTGATCTGAGCTGAAGCCCTGAAGCATCATGCCATCTTTAAAGGGTTAAAACGATGGCATATAGAGTATCCTCTCTGCCTTTTAGGCAGCTATTTCTGTAGTCTGCCCCCTTGCAAGACAAATCACCTAAAGCTCCGAGTCAGCACCAGACTTCTCACTAGCTCTTGTATGGTAAACTTTTGATAATCAACAAAGAGGTCTAGAGGGATGGCACCTGGCCTATTGTGATGTTCAGCCATCCACAACATGTGAAGATGTATGGTATATACCTTAATATGTACCAGGTGTAAATATAAAGGAGCTCAGATAAGAAAATAGAAACCCTCCAGCAGGGCTTGCCATTAACTTGCACTTGGCACTGAAGTTGGCTCAAATCCTTACACTGGTAGTATTTGAGATAGATTAATTGTGGCTTCCGGTCCCCAGATTCTGAACTCATCTGTGAAACTCGGAGGGATATGACCCATTTAGCCTTGAAAATTGCCAAAAGTCGGGAAAATGTCGAAGGAATCCCACGCCTGCATGGACCAAGTAGCATACAGTATATTAAGGATGACAAGCTGATAGTTCAGAACTTCAGTATAGAACTAAAGTGGGAGGTGTTACTTGCAGTACCTGACTGTTTGTGCATGACTTCATACAACTTATACAGTTACAGTTGGCATCTAGCTGAACTCAATTGCTACCGATGGGCGGTTTCTACTTTTCTGTATTAATACCAGGTACATCTGCACGTGTGAATTGGAATGGGGGGGGGGGGATTTGCTAGTTGTGGGCCTACGCCATACTGCCTTGTGTGTGCACGACCCTAATCCCAGCAGGGGAGTGTCAAACTAAATGTTCCCAGAACACTTGTAATTGTTGACAATGTAAAGAGATGCCCCAGTGTACATACAACAATGGGTGTGTAGGGAATCCCGGGTACAGAATACACCTACACCTATACACAATGTGCATGTACATGTACGCCTCCATGTAGCTGGTCAATGGGACCCCAGGTGTGAGGTGGTGTACCTGCCTGCCTCAGGATCCACCTTCAGGTGTGTCAGGTGTGGGCTCACCTGGGGGCCGGGGGGGGGGGGCAACAATAGCCTATTATTGTCTATGTATTACAAGTTATACAATTGTAAATGAGACACCTCTACACCCCCTTCTCCTGTTAACCCTTTAAGGAAGGCAACATGTCGTTATCATAAGCATTGGTGCATCATGCCGATCCTTCAGGAGGGTATCAGCTTTGTAGGGTCGAAATGATACATGAATGATGCAGCCTTGGTGAGTCACTCGCTAGGGCTGCATTCTACACTGGCCGCGCTCCTCTTCAGTCTCCATCTCTTCCCTCTGCCCCCCCCCCTTTCTTCTCTGGCGCCCTCATCTCACGCCTTCTATAACCTTACCAACCTTGCATTTAGCCTTTGTCTCTGCCCTTACCGTTCCTTCCTCTGCTACCCTCATCTCGCCCTGCTTTGCCCTCTACCATCTCCTCATTACTATACCTAGAGCTAGAGGGGTTCTTCTCGGCAGGTATAGGACACATCTTGTGCTCCCTCTACCCTCATCCAGGCCCACCTGTTACCACTATACCCGCGGCCCGCACATATACAATGTACACCTTTTTAACTCTTCAGTTTCCAGTGTGACTGAATGTCGTGCGATATTGTGCTTTTTAATCGCCACGTTCTCATCTTTCACTGTGTTAAACGACGCTGTGCCACTGTGCCTTTCATACTGTACTCCGACACAGCCCTCCTATATACAAAACTACTTCTATTCTGTTTATGCTTGGGATTGTTCTTTGTTCTTTTAGTTGTTTCCCCAGGGTAGTTTGAGTCTAGATCTCTCCACTATTTCCGCCAATGCTAAAACCTGAAGGTGACATTGAATAGGCTAGGCGTAAGTATTGCCAAGGTCACTTACAAGTTCCACAACATAGACCATCATGGTCCCATGCAGGTATTCAGATCCAATTCCCATTCCCCCCACCCAAACTGTAATCCAATTTGCCATCTGTGCGCGCACTAAAGAGTCTCAAATCTGTTAAATAGCTTCAAGCTGCACTTGGCTGTCAGCTCAAGGTGGCTACAGGTGGATGGAGGCGGCCCTGGAGGCTACTCTGGGTGAACCCTGTAACCATTTAAGGGCCGCAGAGTGCTGCAATGTGCCATGCCCTTTGTGATAACATGACTGTAGCCCTGGCGAGTAACTTGCCAGTGCTGCATGAATGCTTCAGTACGCGCCTGAATGTACACACCCATATGGTCGACATGATGCATGAATGTAGCCCTGGTGAGTAGACACGCCAGAGATGCATTCATGCATCATGACGACAAAGGACCTGATGCATTAAAGCACTGTGCAGCCCTTAAAGGGTTAAGTGGCGTACTTAGGACAATGGGACGTGGGGGGATCCACAAACACAAAAAGACACTGCTCTGGGAGCTCAGTCAACCACGAGGTGTCATGCAGAACGCGGTTATGTTCACACCAGGGTGGGCATAGGAGTGGGACATATTAGTAGCAGGAGGGACTCAGGGCAAAACAGTATCGAGCATGCACGGAACCAAAATGCAGCTCCCTAGATCCATGCATTAGAGCCCTATACCTTCAGTACCGACGTCACTACGGTAAATCCTCATGTATAACCTGCGCTTTGTATGCGAACCTCAGTTGTTGTTTTTTGTACAGTTTTTTAGTACAGTACTATTAATCCAGAATTATAAAGGTCTAATGCGAGAATTACGGTAGAGCTCGGAACCAGCACATCCCCTATTTGATATCCTCCTATATTTGGCGTGACACCAGTGCAGGTATTCCCCCTATCCAGGTTACCTACCTGTGTTGTCTCCCCCACCACACCTCCCTCCTCCTCTCTGTGCGGCCTCCTGCCCTACCTTTGTACACCAGCCAACATACCCCTACACCGGCTGTCGAGTTGTAACCCTCTAAGGGCCACACAGTGCTTTACTGTGCTATGCCCTTTGATGCCACGATGCATGAATGCAGCACTGGGGAGTAGCTCGCCAGTGCTGCATTCAAACATCGTTCCGACCTTACAGGGTTGATTAACTCCCAAAGGGTCGGTATGATGCATGAATGCAGCCCTGGCGAGTACTCAACAATGCTGCATTCAAGCATCAAGGATAACAAGGCACAGGGCACATTAAAGCACCCTGCGGCCCTTACAGGGTAGAAAGGTGTCAGCAGCAGCCGTTACTATTGCCAACTTGGCCACTGTTTACTCAACGATTTCTGACTCTGTGTCATCTTACCTCTTTTTCAGTATTTTTACTTTTTAGCCTTCTATCATCAGAGTGTATATGTAGGCCTATATATCATATGACATACTGTACCGGGTAGCTCTTTTTTGTATTTTCATCTGTTCACCGATGCCTGGAGTATGAGGGCCTTATTTAATATTATGCCCAGAGCGAGGCACTGCATTGGATTGCTGTATCATAGCGTGTATCAGCCCCTTAGGGTCGGCATGATGCACGAATGCAGAACTGGTGAGTTACTCCAGGGCTGCATTCTTGCATCATGGCGAGAACTGACGTTGGTGCATTAAAGCACTATGTGACAATTAGAGGGTTAAATTATGTATGTGCGTGGGGAGTTATGGTTTACTCAAGGATTTCTGACAGTGCCATCTTTTTTAGCCTGCATCCTTTCTCACAGTATCACTTTAAAAAAAAACTTTCTTCTTTTCCCACCAATGCTTAGCGTGGAATACATTTGTTCTGAGAGTTGCAGTAACTTTAATAGGTTAAATACAGAAATTTGTTTGTAAAATTGTTTAAAAATATTTCACAATCTCTCATGTTTATAATCACTAATGCAGGGCGCCGTATCTTTTCATTTTCCACAAATTGTTGTTTCTGCAACTTATTATTTAGCTCAGATTCAAACAATGCCCTTAGAAATGTCTATATTGAATATTCATACATACGCAGGTACATAAAGGACACCCCCTAGCCCCCCCCCCCCCCTCTACCCCACCAGTCTTCATTATGGGGCCCCCAGCGCTAGGACCCTTATTATAACTACTTATGTAGGACTCAGGAGATTTATGAGGCTCATAACAAACACCGACAATAATACGGCGCCGTGTAAGGTACATCTGATCTCTTACAGCTGGCTGATCACACATTATATATACTGTACCGGTATCTTAACCCTTTAATGGAGGCATGATACCTAAGGACGTCCATGTTTATTTGTCGTCATGATGCACCAACACAGTGCCGGCGAGTACCTCACGAGTACTACTGCATGTGTGCATCATGCCGGTGCTTTAAGAGTCGGAATAATGCATGAACGCAACAGAGGGTATCAAAGTACTTTGCTGCTCTTAAAGTGGTTAACAAAATCACAGAATCCATGCGGCTTGCCCTAGTTATAGCAGAGAATTGGCACACATAAAACAATTCCCAGGGTCTAAACCAGGTTACTGAAGGGAAGGGTCTAGCTAGGGCGCTAGTCTAGAACAAGTCCAGAACTGCTTGGTGAACCAACCATGTGGGTATATATACAAGACCGTGCACTTGTTTCCCATCTCAACCTTTCACTTGATATATGGCATTAGTTTAATCAGAGACCTACATTAGGTTTAATCTACATGAATATTAGCCAGGGATGAACGACTGACTTTTCATATCAAATACCAGTCAAGTGTTTGGTAATTCCCGTATACAGGTGGCTAGTTTTAGCTACCAAAACCTGAGATCCAGCCCCAACGAGTTGTTTGAGCTCCTGAGAACCCCTGCTGGATGACTTGATGCCTCATGTTTTTATTACCGGTGAAATTGTTTATGATGCATCAACTCCGTGAGTACATCAACCCTGTAGGATTGGCATGATGCAAGAATGCAGCACCGAGAAGTGCTGCATGCACGCATGCATCAATCCCATTAAAAGGCACAGTGCGTTAAAGCACTATGCTTCCCTCGAATGGTTAGATGCAATTAAACAAGAATAGGAATTAGGATCAAGAAGCTGGGGCATGTCTCCGACCTATATTGGATGAGGGTTGTGGGTGGGGAGCGAGGACACAATACCAGGTAAGGTGATAAGACTTCAAAGCCCCCACCCCACACACACAGTGCTCACGTAATGCTTTGATGACCAAATCACACACAAGGGCCCCTTTTTGATGTACATAAAGGTGGACTATTCACCGCCAAATTAGTCACAACCCCCATTTAACATACAGGCATAGACTGTTCAGAGATTTGCAGCCCCACTTCATGATCTAACCCTGGTAGATCTACAAAGCACTCCATTTAGATTGTGGCCACCATAACTCTTTATTGCCTTGAGGAAAGCTTTTTTGTGTCGTCATGATGCATGTAGCTCTGGGAAGCAACTCGATCACCAATGCTTCATTTATGCATCATGCCAAGCCTACGTGGTCGATATCAAACACTCCTGATGCTGCATTGGTGTATTTTGGAGAAGTTAAGATGATGAAATGTAAGGCATCGTGGTCCTTAAATGGGTTAATTAAACATTTGTACTGACTCGATTTTAAGAGTAATACTCTGCAGCATTCACTGACCCCAATCACACTAAACCATATAATTGCTATATACAAATATTGTGTAACACGTTACACGCATTTCTAAATTGTTTGGCAGTTCGGCCTGTAATAGCTTCTCCAAAGGGTAAACATTTTGAATAAAAATTCTAGTCTAGCAATCTCCGAGGGCGATCTACTCGTACCTTGGGGAAATCACACCTAGGACCTAGCGTCTAGTATAACAAAGTGTATCTAATTTAGCGTTACGTCAATACCTCCCAGACACAAGACGCCCCTGTAATCAGGAGGTATTTCAGTAGGACACAATAAATCTACTTCTTTCAACATTTCAGCTATAGCGGTCTAACAGGCCGGGACTGTAGCAGTATGCTAGATGGTCAGCATACCTTCAATGTGAGAGCTTACACAGGTACAGCTAGATCTATCATTATTAGAGACCAATTCCTGTAGAGGCGCTACCTTTCACCTTTATAATGGAGCAAGGCGGTATTAAAGTAATAAGAATATACAGCAGTCCAACACTATAGCACTCCAATGCACTATATAGATATATATCTAAAACTGGACATCGACATCCCTGTAACAGGATCCTTCTAGCGCATACCTGGGCGGGTGGGACACGGCTCAATGAGCCTATAATTATAACCTGAGCAGACTGATATGTATAGGGAAGGTTACATATACAGGTATGCTACGTCATAGTGTGGGCAAACAAAGCCTACACATGGTTAGGTAACCTCACCATGATAGCCACACACCAGGATAATTACTGTAAAGTTTATTTCTAATTGCCTTTGGGTTGTATTTATGCAGATTTTGCTACATAACACATGTGCCATATGTAAATGAGAGTATTTGCCTCCTTTAGGACACATTTGGCTATTCATATAATGACAAAACTGGCTGATTCATGGTGCATATACCCGGGGGTCACAGTCCAGTGGTTTGCTTGCCCATCGCACCTCCAATATAAAGAGAAACAATCAACTATATGTAACCTTCCCTATAGGATCGTCACAGCACTTCACTGGCTACATGGGTGGGTGGGACACGGCTCAATGACCCTATAATTGGGGTCCTTGATGGGGGGGGGTCCCCATGTCGCATGTCGGTTTTAAGAAATGACCATGTCGCATGTCTATGTCGCTTAAGATGCTGATGTCCCATGTCAATTTTAAGAAATGTCCATGTCCCCTGTCAATAAGCCTCATGTCGCATGTCACTAGGCCTCATGTGCCTCTACATGGGTACCCAAATTTTTGAGCGCGTCATCGCGTCACTTTTTAGGAGAAACCGAGCCCGTCACCACGTCACTTTTTAGGACAGACAGACCATCACTGCGTCACTTTTTATGTATTATTACCGTAAAACCTCGCTTATAAGTCGATTTTTATTTGGAATTTTATTTTGCTATAAGTCGATTTTTTCCCTCAAAAGTCCAATTCGACCTATAAGTGAGGTTTTGAAAAAATACAAACTTTTTAGAGGCCCAAAAATATCAATTCCAAATACTGTAAAATACACCTTTTTTGGAGGATTTTCCCCCCTATAAGACCTGATTGTTTCTTTACAAGTAGGGGCCTGTCGTAATAAAGGCAGAATCTCATAAGTAATGCTCAATTTGGCAGGGCAAAAGGTGCCTTTGGGGGATATGGGGTGGGGTCTAAGTAGTATAGTATGTATCGGAACGGGACTATAGTTAAGTACTGTTTATTACTCAATCGACCTGCAGCCAATCAGAGGCCTCCATTTGGTCACGTGACCGGAAGTGACCTACTTAGGGGATTAGTGGTGCATTCTGGGTAACCCTGCAGCCAATCAGAGGCCTCCATTTGGTCACGTGACCGGAAGTGACCTACTTAGGGGATTAGTGGTGCATTCTGGGTAACCTACTGACCTACTTAGAAGCTCTCAGCCAATCAGAGGCCGGCATTCTGGTAACCATGGTAACGTGACTTACTTACGTCACGTGACCTACTTAGGCTCAGCCAATCAGAAGCCGGCATTCTGGTAACTAGGGTAACGTGACCTACTTAGGGTTTGTTTGTAAACAACACCACGTGGCTCTCTTGTTTGTAAACAACACCACGTGACACGTGACTGTTTGTAAACAAACAATTCGACTTAGTCTGACATTTTCAGCTGTCGCATGCTGACCTGCTGCTATCATAAGAGAAACAAAAGCCCTAATCACGCTTTTCAGCTGGATCCTTCCACCCACCAGACATGGATCCAGATGGGAGGGTGGTTTAAAATTAATCCGTGTACCGACTGTCATACAATAGTGTAATTAGTTGAACACGTGTTACCTGTATAAAGGATTAGCAGGTCATGGGCTTAGAGTGTGTATAGAAAAACAACTACAGGTAGCGTGAACAAAGCGACCCCCTCCCTTTCTGTCACTCTGTCTGTGACTAGAGGGCGCGCGTGTGGTAAGCGGCTTAAATCTAAAGAAAAAAAATCACCCTCTCCTGTCGTCAGCAGTCAGCTGGCCGGCGGCTGGAAAATGCGATTAGAGGCATGATGAGCGCGGTTTTTTATATTCAATATATTAGAAGTGTGCTTTGTTGCTTATATAGTTCATTATGCGTTTAAAATGTTCGCGAGTATCGTAGAAATGTACAAAAATCCTATTGTGGCGCCATCTGACGAAAAGAGCGGAGAACTATACTAGGGTATGGCGAGCTAGACTAGAGCATGTAATCACCAGGCGGCAGGGTGGTCAAAAGACAATCTCGTAGTAGTAGGTCTACTTGGATCTTGAGTAGCCACCCTTGTGGTTGCAATTACCTAGACTAGTTGACCCTGCCAGCCTGGTCAAGTGAAATTAGTAAGGAGACCGCACATTAACGCGCTCCACAGTCTTTAGACAGTTAAGACTATAGTACCGTAGATTCTACTGTGTACTCACACTAACTATTTACAGTGCTACATATTCATACCCGTGTTCTAAGTGTTTTTTTAGAAAAAAGCGATCTACTCACCCATTTTTTTTAGACAAACTCCTATTAGCAGGTAACCCCTGTATAAACCATACTGCAAAGATCTGCTACTTCGAGCGTCTGCCTCGTGACTGATAGTGTACAACAAGACGAAGTGGGCAGAGGTGAAGTACTGTTCCAAGAAAAATTGAGGCTCTTTATATAGCTGAGAGAGCGGCTAATCCGGATGTTCTAAGCTTGTTTTCACCTAGAGCCCCACCCTCTTCCAGAGAGGAATCAAATTGCTTTTCACCTGGACCCTTCCACCCCTCATCCATCAGCATGAAAAGAGGGATAACAAGTGTAACGTGCGCTACATGTATATGGGATTATAGCTGGTGAAGAGATAAAGCCAGGTCAACTGTGTATACAAAGACTACAGGAGGTGATTAACGACAGGTGTGACGCGCCAGCCCGTGGACGGATTATCTTCTAAGCTGACGCTTATTCAACTAGCCAGCTGCCGTCCGCTCCACTCACCACGGCAAGAGGAGGTGCTTTTGTTTTACACTTAAGTCGCTTACCACATGTACTCGTCTCTACCTCACAGACAGACACCCTCTCGCTTGCTTCACGACCCCTGTAGCTTTTTTTGTATACACACTCTAATCTCATAACCCCCTGATCCGTTATACAGGTAACGGGTATTCTCTTTTAAATAGCTGCCAGTCAGCCTGCGGCAGCTGAAAACGACGGTAAGTAGCTTAGCTCTAGAAGCAAGAAGGCGTATATAAGGAGGCTCACACGTGTATAGGCGCCTTATAAGTCGGCAGGGGGTAAATACTAGTGAAAAAGGAAGGCAGGTGTGCAGGTAGCTTTCTAACAGACACGTGTGTGCACTAAGCTGCTTAAGTCTAAACCCACCTGCAGTAGTCAGGTAGCATGTGAAAACTTACTTAACAGATCTCTTAATTGAGTAGAGACTCTGTACTGAGAGAGTCTTTTCAGCCGTTTAAGAGGATTATCTAGGACAGGGTACATAAGGAGTGAAACGACGCTCTCACCCATCACACTTTCTCGACCCGCCCTTCATCATCGTAGCATCGTCCACTCTACGCTCGCTCAGAATGTTATGATGGTTAGTTCTGCTATTTTCAGCTACTTTTCTTATCGAAGTGTTGACGCTACAGAGCATCGAAACTCTCTCCAAATGAGTCCAAGAAAGAAAAAGCAACTTCCACTTGAAGCAGGAAGAGAAACAGTGCCCTATGATGCATGTGAGGTAAAGAAACATTGGAAGGACGTCACCAAGGAGCAATGGATAGAAGCATGCTTCAACTTCATCGGAACGGAAGTAGTTTCATTTGGACAGAGGGAGAAGATTTTGTTGGAGCTATTTTTCTTAGCTCCGTATACTTGGCCTGACTGTGGTGAAATTCCTTCAGGTATTTGTTCAGTCTTCGCCATAGAAGTTATCAGGTCTTTGAAGGAGCTTCGATATATGCAAGGCACTCACGAGGAGATTGTTCAGAAAATGACGGAATTCGAAACAGGAGAAGACACAATATGGTGCGAGGAGACGACATATACGGACGATGATCTGGAGTACATCATTTGTAGCCCGTTGGAACATTATGTTAAAGACTTTGAGGACATGCTAGACAGCACTGAGATGAACCCGAAAGAGAGATCCCTTACTGCACAGAAAGAGGCCAAAGCTGTGTTGGAAAAGCTCAAGTTTGGTCAAGGATTCACTCTTCAAAGCAGCTGTGTGAGTGTGATAAAAGGCCTTGTGTTGAAACATCCAGACATGAAGTTTTCGCGTGCTGTCGACACACTTCCTTTGCCTGAACTGATGATGAACATGATCGATCCCATCGTACCAACATGTTTCGACTCTGCCAATTGTCCCATGTATAAAATGGTTTCAAGTTTTGCCCGTGGCCGATGGCTAAACGATCCACTGAAGTCAGAAAACCTCCTTGATTTAATCAACTGACTAAATGTATTTTCTCATACTAGTATTAGTAGCATTAGTAATAGCAGCTACTCAGTCTCGTGCAGCACAAGCAGCAGCATCTGTCAGCAGCATCCGTGACATCGTCAGCAGCAGCAGCAGCTGCACGAGCAGCACAAGCAGCAGCATCTGTCAACAGCATCCGTGACATCGTCAGCAACTGCAGCAGCTGCACGAGCAGCACAAGCAGCAGCAGCTGTCAGCAGCTGCAGCAGCTGCACGAGCAGCACAAGCAGCAGCACCAACAGCAGCAGCAACAGCAAATCAGCAGCAGCAGCAGCAGCAGCAGCAGCAGCAGCAGCGGCGGTGTGGACCACTAAATTCGAGATGGCGACATGTCTGTTTCTTAGAATCGACATTCGACATGAGGCCTAGTGACATTTGACATGAAGCTTGAAAAACATAGTGACAGGTGACATGAGCAATTCTTAAAATCGACATGAGATATGAGCATAATTAAGCGACATCGACATGTGCCATGGCTATTTTTTTTTAAGACAAACGCCATAGACTCCTCATTCAAACCCCCACTAGTAGTGCTCTATAAGCGCAAGCTTTGCCTTAAGAGAGCTGTGGCTGTGAACCCTCTCCTCCCCCCGTACACACAGGTAAATATCAGAGTCAGCCAATGTCGCCAATACTACTCTCATACAAGGGTCAGGCACTGCTGGACTATAATAGATGGGTCAAGGACCATTCTACTGAGGGTCAGGCTAGGCTGGACATTCAATAACAGGCTGGACTTTGGCAAACTTGCTTGAAAGTCTGGCCAGCAAGAGTCCGTTGAAGGACTATACGGTAAAAAGGCTGCTGTTACAGTCAAGATACTCATATTTCAAGCCCAGAAAACTGTAATTAGCTTTCCAAGTTGTTTATTTAACAATATCCTGGCCTAGCAAGAAGCTGTCAGATGACATCTAAGAAAAATGGGGCTGTTAATTGATCAAGAGAGCTACATTGTTACAGAGTCCTATTCCTCTTTTGAGGTGGGACCAAATTTGAAAAAAGAATAAACTCAAAAAAAAAGCCTTAAGATTGAAACAGTTGTAGATGACAAATTTGATGAGGAAGTCGTATTAATTAGTTTACAAATAGCCGCTGCACGAGCAGCACAAGCAGCTCGTGCAGCTGCTGCAGCTGACACTAGTGTCAGCTGCTGCTTGTGCTGCTCGTGCAGCTGCTGCAGCTGACACTAGTGTCAGCTGCTGCTTGTGCTGCTCGTGCAGCTGCTGCAGCTGACACTAGTGTCAGCTGCTGCTTGTGCTGCTCGTGCAGCGGCTATTTGTAAACTAATTAATACGACTTCCTCATCAAATTTGTCATCTACAACTGTTTCAATCTTAAGGCTTTTTTTTTGAGTTTATTCTTTTTTCAAATTTGGTCCCACCTCAAAAGAGGAATAGGACTCTGTAACAATGTAGCTCTCTTGATCAATTAACAGCCCCATTTTTCTTAGATGTCATCTGACAGCTTCTTGCTAGGCCAGGATATTGTTAAATAAACAACTTGGAAAGCTAATTACAGTTTTCTGGGCTTGAAATATGAGTATCTTGACTGTAACAGCAGCCTTTTTACCGTATAGTCCTTCAACGGACTCTTGCTGGCCAGACTTTCAAGCAAGTTTGCCAAAGTCCAGCCTGTTATTGAATGTCCAGCCTAGCCTGACCCTCAGTAGAATGGTCCTTGACCCATCTATTATAGTCCAGCAGTGCCTGACCCTTGTATGAGAGTAGTATTGGCGACATTGGCTGACTCTGATATTTACCTGTGTGTACGGGGGGAGGAGAGGGTTCACAGCCACAGCTCTCTTAAGGCAAAGCTTGCGCTTATAGAGCACTACTAGTGGGGGTTTGAATGAGGAGTCTATGGCGTTTGTCTTAAAAAAAAATAGCCATGGCACATGTCGATGTCGCTTAATTATGCTCATATCTCATGTCGATTTTAAGAATTGCTCATGTCACCTGTCACTATGTTTTTCAAGCTTCATGTCAAATGTCACTAGGCCTCATGTCGAATGTCGATTCTAAGAAACAGACATGTCGCCATCTCGAATTTAGTGGTCCACACCGCCGCTGCTGCTGCTGCTGCTGCTGCTGCTGCTGCTGCTGCTGATTTGCTGTTGCTGCTGCTGTTGGTGCTGCTGCTTGTGCTGCTCGTGCAGCTGCTGCAGCTGCTGACAGCTGCTGCTGCTTGTGCTGCTCGTGCAGCTGCTGCAGTTGCTGACGATGTCACGGATGCTGTTGACAGATGCTGCTGCTTGTGCTGCTCGTGCAGCTGCTGCTGCTGCTGACGATGTCACGGATGCTGCTGACAGATGCTGCTGCTTGTGCTGCACGAGACTGAGTAGCTGCTATTACTAATGCTACTAATACTAGTATGAGAAAATACATTTAGTCAGTTGATTAAATCAAGGAGGTTTTCTGACTTCAGTGGATCGTTTAGCCATCGGCCACGGGCAAAACTTGAAACCATTTTATACATGGGACAATTGGCAGAGTCGAAACATGTTGGTACGATGGGATCGATCATGTTCATCATCAGTTCAGGCAAAGGAAGTGTGTCGACAGCACGCGAAAACTTCATGTCTGGATGTTTCAACACAAGGCCTTTTATCACACTCACACAGCTGCTTTGAAGAGTGAATCCTTGACCAAACTTGAGCTTTTCCAACACAGCTTTGGCCTCTTTCTGTGCAGTAAGGGATCTCTCTTTCGGGTTCATCTCAGTGCTGTCTAGCATGTCCTCAAAGTCTTTAACATAATGTTCCAACGGGCTACAAATGATGTACTCCAGATCATCGTCCGTATATGTCGTCTCCTCGCACCATATTGTGTCTTCTCCTGTTTCGAATTCCGTCATTTTCTGAACAATCTCCTCGTGAGTGCCTTGCATATATCGAAGCTCCTTCAAAGACCTGATAACTTCTATGGCGAAGACTGAACAAATACCTGAAGGAATTTCACCACAGTCAGGCCAAGTATACGGAGCTAAGAAAAATAGCTCCAACAAAATCTTCTCCCTCTGTCCAAATGAAACTACTTCCGTTCCGATGAAGTTGAAGCATGCTTCTATCCATTGCTCCTTGGTGACGTCCTTCCAATGTTTCTTTACCTCACATGCATCATAGGGCACTGTTTCTCTTCCTGCTTCAAGTGGAAGTTGCTTTTTCTTTCTTGGACTCATTTGGAGAGAGTTTCGATGCTCTGTAGCGTCAACACTTCGATAAGAAAAGTAGCTGAAAATAGCAGAACTAACCATCATAACATTCTGAGCGAGCGTAGAGTGGACGATGCTACGATGATGAAGGGCGGGTCGAGAAAGTGTGATGGGTGAGAGCGTCGTTTCACTCCTTATGTACCCTGTCCTAGATAATCCTCTTAAACGGCTGAAAAGACTCTCTCAGTACAGAGTCTCTACTCAATTAAGAGATCTGTTAAGTAAGTTTTCACATGCTACCTGACTACTGCAGGTGGGTTTAGACTTAAGCAGCTTAGTGCACACACGTGTCTGTTAGAAAGCTACCTGCACACCTGCCTTCCTTTTTCACTAGTATTTACCCCCTGCCGACTTATAAGGCGCCTATACACGTGTGAGCCTCCTTATATACGCCTTCTTGCTTCTAGAGCTAAGCTACTTACCGTCGTTTTCAGCTGCCGCAGGCTGACTGGCAGCTATTTAAAAGAGAATACCCGTTACCTGTATAACGGATCAGGGGGTTATGAGATTAGAGTGTGTATACAAAAAAAGCTACAGGGGTCGTGAAGCAAGCGAGAGGGTGTCTGTCTGTGAGGTAGAGATGAGTACATGTGGTAAGCGACTTAAGTGTAAAACAAAAGCACCTCCTCTTGCCGTGGTGAGTGGAGCGGACGGCAGCTGGCTAGTTGAATAAGCGTCAGCTTAGAAGATAATCCGTCCACGGGCTGGCGCGTCACACCTGTCGTTAATCACCTCCTGTAGTCTTTGTATACACAGTTGACCTGGCTTTATCTCTTCACCAGCTATAATCCCATATACATGTAGCGCACGTTACACTTGTTATCCCTCTTTTCATGCTGATGGATGAGGGGTGGAAGGGTCCAGGTGAAAAGCAATTTGATTCCTCTCTGGAAGAGGGTGGGGCTCTAGGTGAAAACAAGCTTAGAACATCCGGATTAGCCGCTCTCTCAGCTATATAAAGAGCCTCAATTTTTCTTGGAACAGTACTTCACCTCTGCCCACTTCGTCTTGTTGTACACTATCAGTCACGAGGCAGACGCTCGAAGTAGCAGATCTTTGCAGTATGGTTTATACAGGGGTTACCTGCTAATAGGAGTTTGTCTAAAAAAAATGGGTGAGTAGATCGCTTTTTTCTAAAAAAACACTTAGAACACGGGTATGAATATGTAGCACTGTAAATAGTTAGTGTGAGTACACAGTAGAATCTACGGTACTATAGTCTTAACTGTCTAAAGACTGTGGAGCGCGTTAATGTGCGGTCTCCTTACTAATTTCACTTGACCAGGCTGGCAGGGTCAACTAGTCTAGGTAATTGCAACCACAAGGGTGGCTACTCAAGATCCAAGTAGACCTACTACTACGAGATTGTCTTTTGACCACTCTGCCGCCTGGTGATTACATGCTCTAGTCTAGCTCGCCATACCCTAGTATAGTTCTCCGCTCTTTTCGTCAGATGGCGCCACAATAGGATTTTTGTACATTTCTACGATACTCGCGAACATTTTAAACGCATAATGAACTATATAAGCAACAAAGCACACTTCTAATATATTGAATATAAAAAACCGCGCTCATCATGCCTCTAATCGCATTTTCCAGCCGCCGGCCAGCTGACTGCTGACGACAGGAGAGGGTGATTTTTTTTCTTTAGATTTAAGCCGCTTACCACACGCGCGCCCTCTAGTCACAGACAGAGTGACAGAAAGGGAGGGGGTCGCTTTGTTCACGCTACCTGTAGTTGTTTTTCTATACACACTCTAAGCCCATGACCTGCTAATCCTTTATACAGGTAACACGTGTTCAACTAATTACACTATTGTATGACAGTCGGTACACGGATTAATTTTAAACCACCCTCCCATCTGGATCCATGTCTGGTGGGTGGAAGGATCCAGCTGAAAAGCGTGATTAGGGCTTTTGTTTCTCTTATGATAGCAGCAGGTCAGCATGCGACAGCTGAAAATGTCAGACTAAGTCGAATTGTTTGTTTACAAACAGTCACGTGTCACGTGGTGTTGTTTACAAACAAGAGAGCCACGTGGTGTTGTTTACAAACAAACCCTAAGTAGGTCACGTTACCCTAGTTACCAGAATGCCGGCTTCTGATTGGCTGAGCCTAAGTAGGTCACGTGACGTAAGTAAGTCACGTTACCATGGTTACCAGAATGCCGGCCTCTGATTGGCTGAGAGCTTCTAAGTAGGTCAGTAGGTTACCCAGAATGCACCACTAATCCCCTAAGTAGGTCACTTCCGGTCACGTGACCAAATGGAGGCCTCTGATTGGCTGCAGGGTTACCCAGAATGCACCACTAATCCCCTAAGTAGGTCACTTCCGGTCACGTGACCAAATGGAGGCCTCTGATTGGCTGCAGGTCGATTGAGTAATAAACAGTACTTAACTATAGTCCCGTTCCGATACATACAATACTACTGGTCTAGCCCCACAAAACTCCAATTCGACCTATAAGTGGGGTTTTCCAAAAGTTTAATGTATTTTGCTAGAGGTCGATTTTTCCCCTCAAAATTCCAAATCGACCTATAAGTGAGGTCGACCTATAGGCGAGGTTTTACGGTATGTAATATACTAGGAATTTCACTATTATTCATTATTATGTAATATACTAGGAATCTCACTCCATCAAATTATAGCTCCTCAACGTTTCTTTTTGTTTAACTGGTATATGTAGCAGCCCCTGACAAAAACGTGAACCTTGGCTAGAGTAATTTTCGTGAAAACGGACACTTGGTCAGAGGGGGTTTGCTCAAAAGCTGCCCTTAATATTGTGCCTCTACATGGGTACCCAGAATTTTGACCATGTCGCCGTGTCGATTTTTAGTACAAAAGGGCCGTGTCGCCGTGTCGATTTTTATCCCATACACTGTCCATGTCCGTCGATTTTTAAAAGGGCTATGTCACCCGTGTCGATTTTTACTTATTTTATATATATAGCTATGTAGAGGCACAAACACTATGTTACACCTGTGTATACAGCTATACCAAGACCAAATCCCCCCCCGGGCAAAGCATTCTCACACCCTCTGCATTCTCACACCCTTTGCAGGTGTGAGAATGCTGCTCGGACTAGGTGTGAGAGCCCACCAGCATACATCATTTCATAACTCACCCACTATTGTGCATTGCCCACACTATGTCAGTCGATTCTTATGCATATGTTATATGTGTCTGTCGATTTTTATTTCAAAGATTTCTGTGTCCGTCGATTTTTAAAAGGGCCGTGTCGCGCGTGTCGATTTTTAAAAGGGCCGTGTCGCCGTGTCGCCCGTGTCGATTTTTACCCATGTAGAGGCACAATATTGCCAGCTGCCCACCTGCGTATACAAAATATAGCAAGTGCCCCCCCTCCTCTACTCTTGCCCCCGCCCCCTGCCCTTCCTATAGGACTTATCCCTACCCCTGCCCTACCCCATGTAATGTTTTGGCTTTCACACCAATCCCTCCCTTGGTTTCCACATGTACCCACCTACAGTAGTCACACCATTTGGCGGTCACACCTTGAGCCCATGGCAGGCTAGGCTAGGCGGATTAGTGGAGACTGTGTCTGTCGATTTTTAACCCTCAGTTTAATGTGTCAGTCGGATTTTATCCATAATTTGTATGTGTCTGTCACATTTTATGCCTCAGTTGTATGTGTCCGTCGAATTTTAAAACACCCGTGTCGCACGTGTCGGTTTTTAAAACCACCGTGTCGCCGTGTCGCGCGTGTCGATTTTTACCCATGTAGAGGCACCCTCATGTCACATGTCGATTTTAAGAAATGCCTATGTCGCCATATCGAATTTAGGGGTCTAGAGCCATATAATTATAACCTGAGCGGACTGATATGTATAGGATCGTCACAGCACTTCCCTGGCTACATGGGCGGGTGGGACACGGCTCAATGAGCCTATAATTATAACCTGAGGCCGGCCTGAGGCAGGGTGAAGAGGGTGGGAGGGGGTGACCATCAACAGTGCATAAACACTTTGATTGGATGACAATGCAGTTTTTATGATACAACCCTAAATTTGTGCAGCGAAAATCATCAAGAAATAGTATATATTTTTTCCAAATAAGGCCGTTTTATTCTGATAACTTGGATTACGGATCCGCCGATGGGAATTTTGGCATTTTGCAAAAAAAAAAAAAGTTTATTTTTATTTTTTTACCCCCCTCCGCTGGGATTTTTTGAGAATTTTAGCAAAAAAAAAAAAAAAAGTACATGCTGACTAGCAAACACCCAGAATTAGGCCTTCAAAATTTGGAATATTTGGGAATATTTCTCAATATACCTTGATTTGATAGCCAAAAGAACACTTTTGCATGCTTTTTTTTTTTTCTTTTTTTTTCCTCCCGCCCCCCGGAATTTTCAGTACAGAAGAGCAGCTTTTTTTTTTTTTTTTTCCCTCCCGCCCCCCAAAATATTTGCTCTGAGTGCCCGTAATCCAAGTTATCAAAAAAAGGTGGCCTAACAGCATTTCTAGAATGGCCCGATACTCAGAAATCCTACTGCGAATAAAAAAAAGTCAAATTCTAATTATAAATACCTGAAAAGTGAGAAATGCTGGCGTTCACGGTTTATGTAGGAAATGTACTAAAAACACCAAAAAAGAGCCACAAAACCCAATTTTTCTCAAAAACTGTTCAGTAGGAATTTTTCTAACTGAGGTTCCAGTGTTTTCTACCCTCATATTAAACATTGGCATAGAGAATATAATGGCACCTAGTCAGGATTTTGAGTTAGAAGCAATCTGTGAGGCCAAAAACAGCCAAAATGAGCCCCTGGTCTGAAGTATAAAACTGGGCATCGATCACTATAGAGCTACAAAGAGACAGAGAATCGATGTCCAATAATAACGTATACTATACTTACAACAGTTACTGTACACTTAAGGCAGAATTCGCCGAAGAGTGACAGCGCGAATTAAGATCTCAATTAATACACTTTTTGGTTATGTCACATATTCAGAAATGACGTCACCGACCTTGCCCTATCCGCAGGCTCTGCTGGGACTCTTGTGATACATGTACCGTGTACATGTGTATTTGTACCCCACCTATACCCAGTATGTTATATGTATGTCTCCCACACACCAGGCTAATATATACCCCACCTGTGTAGCCTCCAGGAAGGGGGCATGAACCCAGCCTATTACAGGTAAAACGGACACCTGGGCCACCGTCATCTGATACACACCCAATAAACATTTATACACAATTCCAGAGACATTTTCTTTCAGTTTAAATCTAAAGGAATATAAACATATATACATAGGGGGTAAAAAAAAACGTTTAATTTATAAGAGAACATTATCTGCACTTGGTCCTCAAATATATCATCTCTATCCCCCAACATTAGACGTCTGGATATATAGCTTATCTCCTCAGTAAGTTATAAAGATTTAGAGACTGAGGTTTTGGAGGTGGCATTTTACCCCGCGGGTGATACAGTCAGTGACAGTTTAAGGGGTCTACAGGAGATGGGTCCTTGATTTAACTGTGATTTATGATGGCTACTAACTTACCTGAATTACAACGCTCCACTTGCGCTTCACACAAAAAGGCACGGCAGAATTCCCAACCCCAAACTGAGTCAAGTTTAATACCGTGGAGGTGTTATAGGCTCAAGGGGAAAGCTATGTTTTCAGCGGCAGAAAAAGGGCTATAGACCTAGATTTATTCTAAAAACTTTCAGCCCGTTAATCCAGCAATCAAGTAACTTGTCAGTGTGGCCTTTATGTTTCATGGCGACATTAGAAATATGCATTCATGTTTCATGTCAACACTGCAAGATTGATACACTCCCAAGGCATCCATATGAATGATGCACTAATGCACGAGCGCTGCTTTGGTGCATTAGGCAGGCGATTGAACTTAAAACTATGATGATCTTGTTATCCATACAGGGTTAAGACACACACTTTAATTGTACCGTTTTTCCCTTTCCCCATCTGGGTAGTACAAGTATTAGTTTCTTACATCTACAGGTTGGAGGTGTATAACAGGGTAACGGCACGTTGTGGCTCTATTTTTAGCCTTTTTTCTCCCTTCAGGATCCTATATTTACCTAGGATCAAAGCAGAGGCCTTCAATAATATGACCCGGCTTGGTATCAATTCCAGCTTCTTATTAGAACCTTGCTGCTTCCACTATGCATTTCACTTTACAATTTCCCCTTTTGATCTAGCTGGGAGGAATATTACCTTCAAACCTTGGCAGGATATTGATATTTGTTTTCTTTAGACATCTTTTTTCTGAGAAACCATACCAGGCCATCCAAACACTACGGTGCAGTCAGGAATAAGAAAGGCAAAGAGGAGTTCCAAATATGCTATATAAAAGGTAAATATTGACTTTAGTATGGATGGAAATAGCGTTCGTGTGTAAGCTTGCAAGAAAAGGTACAAACGATAATGTTGACGCCCAGAAAGTTCTGATATAACTTTGTACGAATGTCTTTGCCCTGCTGTTTATATCTAGTTCAAATAGTAAGAGTAGTAACACCTATACAAGTTTCTTTTGATGTTTTGAAAGTGATATTGAGAATATGACTGGTATGATCTTTTAATCGTAAATTATTGTGGGTTATACGTAAACCAAACCTCAAGTTCAGGTAATATAAGTTTCAATTTTTCCCTAAATCTAAACACCATCGATCAGCATTTCAGATGTTTTTCCAAATCATTTCATCTGTGGAAAGGTGGAGCGAGCGACAATTTTTTTTTAAACCCAGCCTCTGACAAAAGTTCTTAGTGGGCTCCAGCCCTATTGAACATGGACATTTATTGGCTGATTTGGAGGAATACAGGAAGAAAGTTTTGAAAATATGAGGCGAGCGAAATCCATTGACAATGTTCTTTTCTTTTCAAAAAAAATCCATTTCCGAAAATAAGTTGGGCGAAATCTATTGACCAACTTTTTTTTTGGTGTGACCTGAAGGGTAATTGGTCAGAATCCAGTCGTGTTCGTCTATTCTTGCTTATCGCCCACCATTAGAAACCTGTTGAACTCTTAAATCTATCATATCTGGAATAGGAAAACGAACTGACATCAACTATATCTCATTGTCTCACGGTGCGATCTGGGCCTCTTTTATCTTGAGGCCAGAAAGCCCTGAGGGTTGTTCAACGAAGGGCAGGTTCTGAGGGACTCTACTTGCCACCATCCATTATGTACAAGGATGTAGCCTCTCTGCCTCACAATCACACTGCGGGAGGGGCCCGAGGGGGGGGGGGGTAACCATGTAACCCTTTAAGGGCCATATAGTGCTTTAAATACAATAGCGGTATGTCTTTAATCGTCATAATGCTTGAAATTGAATGCAGCCTTGGTGAGTTACTTATCGCCAGTACTGCATTCTTAGATTTTTCCGACCCTATAGTTTGATGCATTGATCCTCAAGGCGACTTCATGACGGTGATGCATGAATGCAGCACTAGATTGATGCATTTATGCCAAGTGTATTTACCCTGCATAGTCGTCACATATGCAGTACTGGCGAGTTACTCGCTTGGTCTGCTGCATTCATGCATCATGACGGCAATAGGGTAAAGTACATTAAATCACTATTCTGGCCTTAGAGGGTTAAGAAGGGGGTAGAGAGATCTCCTCAGGATGCTATAACTCATAAGGCCCCCCTTGGTGGGGTAAGCCTATCCGGAGGTGTTGAAGGGGAGCACTGTGGGATGGTAACATAATTCACTCAAGGCACTTTGGGCAATAACAGTACATTGTACATTCAGTTATGGGTTGTAACTTGTTGAAACTTGAAACATAGTAAAGTATTATATACTTCAACATCTACAGGATAGATGTCTGGTAGAAGTTCATAAATAGTGGACACATCGCTAGACAAAGCTGGTACATAGTCCTAAAAATCCTTGACAGCTAGTGTCCTAGGTATTCAGTAAGTGAATAAAGTGAAAAATTATCAAGTTGAAATATATTTAAATCGACATGTTTCTGCATTTTCAGGCCTTTATCATGATTACTTTGATTGTGGTGGAATATAAGAAGGTAGACACAAATTATTCAGGTCTGCTTCAATTTATAGGTAAATATTTTTCCACTTTTCCAATTTTCCAAAGAGGTATTTTTCTGTTTCAGTGAATGGTGGAGACCCACCTGCCTGCAGTCACGTGACTGATGTACGTCACATGACGTCTCATGACGTAGATCCGTCACCAACGGGAATCAGCACTCACCTAAAACAAAATAAGTGAAATATGTTTAAATATTGAACATGGAAGAAAACAGATGCCAGACTCCATCATTTATTAACGCTAGGAGGATGGCATATGTTGCAATAATCCGATCGCCACGATGATACACCATCGTATCGCGAGTAACTCACCGGCACTGCTGCTGCATTATGTCCAATCTTCGGGAGTGTATCAACCACATACGGTTGACATGGTACAAGTATGAAAGACCTGGCAAGTTACCAACCAGGGCTACATTCATGCATCATGAATGACAAAGGGCATAATTTTGGATCCTTTTTGATCCAGTGAGCAGTTCAGCAGAAGGGATGCTGCGAGGCTGCTCACCTCCCGTCCACATCATGGTGAAGGGTTAGACCAGGATACTTCCAGCCGCATGGACCACTATCGCATCACCAATATGAGTGATTGACTTTATCGCAGCGACCAAAGTATATTTAGCAGGACAGGGTAGATTCCCGCTGACAGATCACTTAGACGGACCACCCAGGTCAGGACCTGTGCTTAACAGGATCATTTTGAAGGGAGTGTGTGTGGGTGATGGGGTGGGTGGGGTAGACCATGTCTTGAAAAGGCCCATTAAAGGGACAATCTCACCACGCCCACTTCACCACATAGTTATTAGTAGACTAGAACAGTACAAGAAGTGTTGTTTCTTTCTTAAGGAGGGCGAGGTAGTCTGGCTATCAACCAGAAACACAGACGGCTATAATGCTCCTCTGAAATTTTTTCCATGTCAGACTGCAGATTTCGAAACCTCTATTTTTACTGACTCAATTTTATAGTCCCTACGATTTAAAAAAAACAATTGTTTTTTTTTCTACATTTCTTGCCAAAAGAAACAAGACAGGTCATGAATACACTTGGGTCACTCAAACCGGACTAAATTAAATCTTTTATAAACACACCTAAAACATTACAAAAACAGTACAGGTCTAATCCTCATTGTTAAAGCTGTAAATGTGAAGAGCCTCTTTATCCAGCCCCAGGTTAATAACCCGTTGAGGACCGCATACCTTTTCAATGCACAATACCTTTTTGTCAACATGATCCATGAATGCAGCATTGGCGATATGTAACTCGCCAGGGCTGCATTTAAGCAATGGGGTTTATAGGCCGGCATGATGCACCAGCACAGTGACGGTGAGTTCCTCACCAGCGCTGCATTGTTGTACCTAGAGACCTCTATGAAACATTGTGCATCCCAACAACAAATATCCATGCCGCCCTTAAAGGGCTAATGCCGGTTAATGCCTTCTGCCCACTGCCTTGACCAATCAGCTCTGTGAGCAGGCAGCCTCAAGTTGTAATAACAACACGAGGGAGAGTACTCCCAACTACTCCAGAAGCTACTTAGGCCAATATTAAATAGACGATATCACAGCTGGGTAGTGAGACGATCGGCTCAGTCTGCAGAAAGCGTGGAGCCAAGTTTTAGTCAGGGTTTCTCTGGTAAGGGGCAGTTGGCCAAGGTGAAACTTCAACTTCTCAGGTGTTCTGTTTTGCACTTCAAGACTGTCAATGAACTTTGGAAGGACTTATTTGGCCATTCAAGTATTAAATGTTTTGGTGTGAGGTCTTGTTTTGCTCTGAAAAGACTGATTAAAACATGAGAGGATGTGGCGGTTGGTCACCCAATGTGTATCAAGCTTAAGCTCAAGTCAAATAGTGTTTATTGTTTTTTCATCAGAATATGATCGACCTTATCGAATCGGCAACCCGGGCTGTGGTCAGGACCCGTAAAATTTGACAACGTCTTCATGATAATACAGTTACCTAGTCCAGTAATGTTATCCCAAGACTCCAATCACACCGGCGTGTCACCGGCGTCCTTTTTACGGCCACTGGTGTTAAATACATGTACCACTAGAATCACTGCAAGTGTGCCTCTAGCTGTTTCTAATGTGTTTGGATATACCGTGAATTCAAGTGTATAATCGCATTTCGCATCCAACGTAAATTAGCCCACAATCTCCTTTTGAGTCAATATTATGACAATAAATAATCCAAAGTACTTAGTATGTCAAATTCTGAGCCTAACTTGACTCTTTTTATTATTACTGGAAACAGTTCTAAATGTGTTTATGATGATTTTTCTAAGCATCGTTTTTTTCCCCTTTTCTGCATTGAAGCGGCTGTATTTGACCTTGGTGTCAGAGTGTGGGAACCTCCATAGCCGTCTACAACACATTGTGTTTCTGTAAAGCTGACAGGAGGTATACAAACGTCTCCAAACCTCACCCCTGACCTCTCTATAAATACAACCTCCTGTGACGGCCGCCGCCAAACATGCCAGGATCCTGCCATGTCAACAAGCCGCTCTGCAATTACCGTGCTAACTGGGCATGAAACTACTCGGCTAGCCACCTCTCTATTATAGTACGTCTCTGAACTGTTAGCCACTCACCTAGCCACCTCTCTATTATAGTATGTCTCTGAACTGTTAGCCACTCACCTAGCCACCTCTCTATTATAGTACGTCTCTGAACTGTTAGCCACTCACCTAGCCGCCTCTCTAATATAGTATGTATTTGAGCCACTCCCCTAGCTACCTCTCTATTACAATACGTATCTGAACTATTAGCCACCTCTCTATTATAGTACGTCTCCGAACTGTTAGCCCCTAACCTAGCCACCTCTCCTAAGTTATTATAGTATGTCTCTGAACTGTTAGCCACTCATCTAATCACCTCTCTACTGCAGTATGTCTCTGAGCTGTTACCCACTCCCCTAGCCACCTCAACATGATAGTTCATCCCTGAGGTATTGACCACTCACCTGGCCACATCTTATTTTACTACAACCCTGAGCTTTAGCCCACTCACCTAGCCATTTTTCTATTTTATACAAATGTGCTACGAATTTACATGTACTTATTTATTTCAATGCCCTATAACTCTCAGCACCTATTTAAAGCTGGCATATATTCAAAAACAGGCACCTATAATTATGCCACATTTCATTATGCACATGTGACTTTACGGTATACTATATCTGGCCAGAGCCAATTTTACAATGTGTCTATTATGTGTTCTGAGGTATGTGTGTGTGTGCAAGGGGGGGGGGGGGATCAAAGGGACCGGCCTGATCCCTCACCACCCCACCTGGAAACAAACTGTTGGGGTATGGTGTCTCCTTAATTCTGTGCTCCACTTTGCGTGAATATTGTCAAACGTTGAATAGGGACAGGTTTGCTGTTGTGTGAGTTCGAGGCTGTATTACAATCCCCAGAGTTTAACATGAACTTACTTTGGCTTAAAGTAGACTACAAAGAATGACCCATTGACTGACAATTAACAAAATACTTCAAATTCACCCATAGGTCAAAGTTTGACTCGCACCCAGATTTTGGACAAGTATTATTCATGATAAGGCCCCTAGTTTAAAAAAAACAACTGCCCCCCCCCCCCACCCACGCGCACCAACTGACCTTTGTCTCCAAGCAGAGTCCTAGTCCTACCGCCAGGTAGGACAGTGTGGGCCACTCTGACTGCTACCTGTGCTACCTGTGTACATACCCCTGTCCCTTCCTTGCTCCCCACAGTGTTGTAGGTATGCAGGCCATGTGCTTTGAGGACCGCAGCAATGTTGACACAAAGCAGAGGGGGGACTTTGCTAAATGTGGGTAAATCTCCGGTTTAATGCAAAATTGTGTGTTCTACATCCCAGTAATATTATTTATTATGCAAATCCATTAGATTATGGCATTTTAATGCATTCAAATGCATGCATTTTCACCAGAATGCTATGCTCAAAGCAGAGGGGGAACATAGAGTTGACTACCCTGTTTCTGTGAACAGAAACACCTGACATCCCCCCCGAGGTTTAGCTCAGTGGTGGCCCGTGCCCCCACCAGACTTCAAGAACATTGTTTGGAGGTTTGGTTTTAATTATGGCAGATGCCGCTATTATTGCCTGAACCTGCATTACCTAAGTCAAGGGGGCTGAGTACCTTTAGAGTGTCTGTATACTACCGGTATGGTATGTTTCATGTCCCAGTGTCTTATCAGGTGTGTTATCAGTAAGGGTACTTGATGGTACAATGTACATGCGCTGACCTGTTGTGTGTATGCATGTTTACATACATGTCTATGAGACTGAGTCAAGTCTGTTTTGAGTACATAGTTGATATGGAAACCAACAAGATTACCTTTGAGCACTTTGGGATACTTCACCCATTGTGAATGTAAGTTTTCTAATGGTAAATATATGTTCAGAATGTGTCTACACTGTGATGAAAATATAAATTCATGAATGTTCCTTTTGAGGAATTAGCCATGGACATGGATCTGTTAACCGCCATGTAGTATAACGTTACCATCCGCAGACAGACTGTACTATTACTAGCTCTTTGGATGATACATGATCATTAAGACAATCTTAGAAAGAAACACTCAACAAAATAAAACATAAACATTGCTAATCTCCCCCCACATCAATGTCCCCCGTGCTAACCAGCTAATCCCCCAGCTGTCTCGTGGCCGTGTAGCGTGCAGTAACTCCATGAACCATCCCCGACAATAGCTGCATAATTAGAGCAGACACGCTACCATTTAATGTTGTAGTTGGTTCTAAACTGGAGGCCGCCATCTTGTCCCCTGGTGCTGTAACTGGTTACTGCAGACGCCTCCAGCCAGGAACCAGATAGAAGGAGACCCAACCCCGGGAACCAGCATCCTATTTTATCATAGTTCTCTTCCCTGCCACGGCTACTGCCCTGATGGCGCTGCGGTTAAGACCCATTTGCCCCTATGAATGCAGTGATGAGCACATATGGCTGGTTAATATGGCAGTTTAGAGACTTCCTCTTTCATATTTAATCAGGAAATGTCAGGTCGTATATAGTCCCTCCTCACACCACGAGGTGGCTCTGTTGTCGCTCTATGATCAAATGAGGCGTACATCAAACCGAGACTAATCAATCGCTCTCCATGCAAAGTTCAGTTATAATTATCTCTTTTCAGAGCTACTGGTATTGTGATTTGTATGATTTTACCGTAATATCTCAGCATGTTTTATATCTCTTCTTGATCACAAAATTAAAACGGCATGAACTACATGTATAACTGTCAATTTGGAATTGACTGTATGAATGTACAGTCGATGATAGACCCTGTTCTAATCACTGGGGGTCCTGCTATGTGTCAGGCCTAGTGTGAACAGGAGGTTTGTCTTATAAACCACTGATTTACTAATATATGATCAACAAACAGGCACATACCTGAGTGAATATGGAAAGCTAAATGTCTAGAGATAAGCATGGAATCTTCTTTGCCCCTGTAAACCTTTTACTTTGCCTGTAATGAGGTCCTGTAGTTCAACCACAGCCAAAACATGGGGATCTATCACCAGCCAAGTATGGCAGTACTTGGCTGGCTCGCGAGCTAAACTATCACATGGACATCTATAAAATGTGTCCCTAAAGCCCCTTTTGGAGATATCCAGAAGCGTACAATATATCAGCAAATACGTGAGATTTGCCGGTATTGTGGTAGCCTATAATACTGGGAGAGACTCCCTTAATTCCCTCAAAACTGGATAATACCAGATGAGCTACTGTAGACCTGTATCCCCCCCCCCCCCACCCCCATACACTATGAGTATTATGATATTGTGCTGATAACCAGGTCCCCTGTTGGCATGTACAGGTATGTCCGTCATTGTAATGATATCAAGCCCCCACCACCCGGGGGGGATCCTCCATAGTCAACACGCCCGGAGAGGCCTCTGCCAAACGGAGTAGCTGCCGTCACAACTCAGCCATGGTGGTCGTTTATCAACCTTCAGGGGCTGCTGCAATGCCGCACCTGGGCTGCTGAGACCTGGGTTGCAGGAGATGTGGGGTTTGTTTGGTGTCTGTGGTTGAATGTGTACAGCAGGGTGCCAGGTGTGAATCGGACAAAGTGGGAATCCTGCAGACCACCCACTATGGAATTCAACACTATGCAGCACGATGATAAACCTTTTGTTTGATGTTTATTGTTTTTGTTTGTTTTGGTGGGTTCTTTATGGTTGTTTTTTAATTTAAAAAAAAATTTGTGGGGGGGGGGGGGGAGGAGAAAAACAATTTCCTTTCTTAATAGTCTATTCAATATCAGGTGGATTTTTTAAACTTTGATTAGCATAAAAGATAGATGTATTAGACACGGATTGTTGTCAGAGGGTCGCTCTATTTAAATGGCCATATCATATACAGCGAACATTTTTGACCTCCCTAAGTGTGGAGGTGGGAGGCTGAAGAGTTATCTTTTTTCAACTGAAAAGATCAGCACATTTCCTCAAGTTCATTTACTAACCCCCCCCCCCCCCCCAACCCCCTCTCCTATATAAAACCCAGAATCCCTGTCCTCTCTCCACCCAAACTGTTGCTGAAAAAACAGTTGTGGGCCTTTACAGGGATCTGGCCCCTAGGTGGTGGATGTCAAAGCCTGAGCGGCACCCAGGTAGGGTAAAGTGCCCACGAGTCGGCCACTTGGACACTTGTCCATCATCCTAGGAACTGCTGCATTAGGCTAAAATATAGCATCTGATAATTGATATTGAAGTTATCCTGACATATTGGACTTTCCAGCCAATAAAGCTTCAACTTTTACTTTCATGTCCATGAGGCCTTATAGGCTTGCACTACATGAGAGGTGTAATTTTTCTTCATAAGTACCCTTAGTCAACCGCTGTGCTACCTTGAATCAGCCACAACATACCATCAGTCAGCTGCTACATACTAGAATGTCTATTTTGTACTAAATTCAAGGAAATGGCTTATTTTTTATTGAGTGACGTCAGACAGAGTTTGAATGTAATACATTAACCAATTTTAGTTAAGGTTAAATGTGTTCCTGACCTACGATATGTTATTACAAATGTTTCCTAATTTATTATTTGCGCTTCAATTCAAGTTGGCTGGCAAATCATAAAAAATACAGCTCTAATTGCATAAAAATACCAAAAATGTGATATATTTGACAACCAGTGGCAGGGACTAGAGCTGAATTTCCCAAAATTGTAAAACAGCATTAGCTGTATTTCTCCATAGTTTATCAATAAAAATATACTGAAATCAAAATGCTGATTCAAAATATCCATTCATTAGTTCAATTTGGCACCACAACCTAAGCAAAATGGCCGGCTCAAGGTACATGGCCGACTCAAAGACACTTTACCCTAGTAGTAGGTGGCCGGTGATGGATGCTGATTAGCTGTTTGTGGGCACAATCTAAGGCCGCTTTTTGTACTAAACACGACTCATTGTGAGACGTATGTATTCTGTAGTAGACAGGTGTTGGCACATCCCGCCGCCCACCTGACTAATACACATTCCTCTGCTGCCCCACACACAACCCTCAGCCCTCATAGCTCTGCCTCACACTGCTAATGGATGCATTAAAGCCCGATTTGGCTTTCACAGCAGTCAGACCTTTTTGCCACACTATGCCAGAAATGACGTCATATAGCTTGGGACGTTTTTCAAGACATTATTACACGTACAGAGGTACTATTTTGGGCAAATTGTCAGGCAGATACAGATGTATGGTCCGCGTCACGTTCCGTCACTAAAACCAAAGCACTCGCCCCCACCACCCACCTACCCACCGCCCATTTGACGTCATTTTGTGAACGTTCACTTATATGTGTATTTTACCCCCATATTCCTCTTTAATCTGCAGTAATAATTTTTTCACATGACCATGTATTGACGAAAGATATCTGAGGACAAAGCCGTACTGGACAGACCTTACCCAAGTTCAAGTTCAAAATATTTTATTTCAACCTAGACCAACGTATGTATAATCATCACAGTATGTTGTTCTACCTTCAGTCAGTCTAGGAGGCTCATTAATAACAACAATTCAACAAAGATTACCAAAAATATTGTTGGCAATGTCGTAGAGGCAGCATGTCTATCTAAAGCCTACTAGAATTCGGTTGGCAAGGGCCTGTCAGTATAGTATCTACACTAGCTAGCAGTACAGTGTCATTTGATCCGGCAGGTCCTAGATCAGTCACGGAGTTGCTGAAATTGAAACTGAAAAGGAAAATGTTCCAGAAGTGAGGACCTGACTGACTCTATTGTGTCTGTGTACAAGTACCACATATCAGTCTCACACTCTGAGAGAGGCACTTGTAAGTTGTAGTACACACCACTCTACACTCCAGCTGTAGGGGGATCAGGTTCTACTCTAACCCTTTAGGGCCAGCCTAGTGCTTTATGTATTACACACCGCCCTTATAGCGGCATCATACATGAATACACACCCGCAGAGTAACTCAACACTGCTGCATTCATGCATCATGCCAATACTTGAGACACTGCCGGCAACGGTCGGCATGATGCACCAACGTCGGTGAGCGGCTCACCAGTGTTGCATTAGTGCATCATAAACAGATGAACATGGCACCCTCAGCCCCCCCCCCCCCCCCCTGCCTGTCAGTGCTGGTTACTTCCGCTCCCCAACCTGTCCGTGCCCAGGAGACACCCGGAGACACCCGGGTTGTACAGTGGTACCCCCTCAGGGGTGACCCCTGCTGGTGGACGTGTCATCCCCGCCAACCCCCAGCCACTCACCCTTACAAGCTCTGAGTCCTAACCTTGGACAGCCCTCACCGCCCCCACGGACCTCACTATCGAGCTGCACTATCATCACAATATATTAAATATAGCTTCCTCTATTATATTGCTTAGTCCAGGACCTGTAACTTCCTAAATTAATTCTCGACTCCCGTGGTATTACTGTAGCTGTATATTTAGAAGTCCCATTTGCTTGTTGATTTGTGCTTTAGTCCATAGACATAGAGACACCTCCCTGTTTAGTCAAAGCATTGTATTTGGAAACACATTTCACATTCTGTCCATGTCATTTTCTCTGATCCCCTACCACGTCTCCACTTGCCTCCCTCTGCTGATGTCTTTTTAAAAGCTCCTCCCTTACCCAACACCCAAGCAACTCTATACCTGGCTGTGAGACCCTTTTAATTGATGTGTCTCCGTCTTTTCACACCTTTATCCCGTCCTTCATCCTCCTCGTCCTGTCCTCCTACCCTGGTAACGTTAGGGGACATGTATAAGGCTCCCTTCCCCTGGGTTGACAGGCAGATCCAAGGTAGTCACCCTCCTCATTGTACACCCCCACCCTTCCCCTAGGGGTGTGGGGTGTCGGGTGGTTGTCAGTGACCCGGGTCGGGTACAGAGGGTGTTAACGTGCTGACCAGGGGGTATGCATACCCTGTACGTGTAGGCCTGCAGGCATCCTCACAAGCTACCAGTATATATGAATTGTTGAAGTCTACCATGAATCATGCCCTCTTGCAGCCTGTTTCTTTCACTATTAAAATATACCGCAGTCGTTACACATATAAAGTGGAGGACATGTCTGACACATTGGTGGTTCTTTGATCCTTTGGTTTTAACCGTGTCGGACTATTAAACTACCAGGTTATGACAAACGTGGTTGTATAATATGAATGTCGGTTCCCTTTCCACCATGTCTACGAGTCTACGTATCGTTAGATTACATGGCAGACCCTAAAGAGTCATATACCTATGGTCGTAATGTGTGTAGACGGTAGGTTATTACATTAACATGTACTATGTAGGGAGACGAGCCCTGTAGGGCATCTTCAGTACTCCTGACCCTATAACATTGAGAAGCATGTATAATACACAAAATAGCAGGTGATTGATGGTGTACATCATTCTGTCATCATATTGTACAGAAAGTCATGTTCTATAGTCTAACAATGGGAAACTGATGTGTTCAGGGTCACAAGGCAGGCATGTAACACATTCATGAAATAGCAAGTATATTCTATACACCAATAAAATAATCTAGTGATCTTGCTGGCACGGTATTTCTAGATTTAAACAAGTATCATTTTGGAGGATTGAAATGGAATATATATCATTTTATTGACAATTGTAATTTTGGAAAGAATAGTGGACTCTAATTTATCTAAATCTATATTTAACAACAATAATGTACAATTCCCTTGTACAAGAATTATGATAAATCAAGTAGGATAAGTAGCCTAGTCCTGGGTTGAGTGTGCTAAGAGTTCTGTACATGCATGCAGACATCTACTAGATCTCGGCGAACTCTAGTGTCCTTTATACCCCTCCCACTCCATCACCTCTCCCTCCCCGAGTCCCCGTTCATCCCCATTGAGGTGGCTTCCCCCTTTGAACCCGGTGACGGCCCCGGTTGGCGTGTTTCATGTCAACCATTTAACTTTTGACAGTATCAAAATTGGATGATGGGGCTCCATAGATCTACACGTAAATAGATCCACCCTGATACTGCATAGGGTGGTTCTGTATCTGCTCTATCGTACCACACGCCAACATCCAGGACTATAGTATGTGTCAGACCATGTCAATTTAACCTATAAATACGAGACAAAATACTATACGATGTGGTTATAGTTATACTGTAAGTTGTAACATTGAACTCCTACTTCCACAGGCTAGGAGGAACCATGCCAATAAATGGGGAGAGTCCTTTAAAACCGCCCCATAGCCCGTCCTCTAATTCTCAATAAACTTCACTTCAAACAATGTTTGCTGTGGGATAAATCAGAAAAACAAAGCTCCTCAGTGGCCGTCGCGGGAGCCGGCGGCTATTAATATCAAATTGAACTCAACTAAAGTCAAACTAGACTTGATTTCTAACAATATTTGTGGAGTGTTGGAGGAGCTCCCAGAGTGGGCGTGTTTCCAGAAGGCAGGACTGCAGCTTTAACCACGGACAGGGAGACCCTGGAATTATTAGTGGTGAATACAAGTTAACCATGTCAGTGCAGTATATAGTTCTGTATTGCCCCATGTTATTTTGTCGGCATTATGCATGAATGCAGCACTGGCGAGGTAGGTGTTGCATTTATAAATGCATCATGCCGATCTTAGATGGTCTACACTAACGAAGAGTTGGAAATGATGCACCAATGCAGCAGCTCCAAGTAATTCGCGGGTGTTGCTTTGGTCCCGCCTTGGTGCATCATGGCGACCAGAAACTACTCTCGTTCCCAAATCCTTCCGAAGGAAGGCTCTGGGGACAGCCAAATGACCTTGAACTTGGGATTTTGCTGGGTCTGGGCAACCCCTGCTGGTAGGCTGGAACCAGCAAACAGGAACAGGAAATGGAACCAGAATGTATGATGGTAGTTTTAGGTAGATTTACCATCAGCCTTTCTGGTTCCATTTCCTGTTCCTATTCGCTGGTTCCAAGCTACCAGCAGGGGTTGCCCAGACCCAGCAAAATCCCAACATTTGGCAGTTACCAGAGCCTTCCTTCGGAAGGATTTGGGAACGAGAGTAACCAGAAACCAGCATGAGGCGTTGAGGCACTCTGCGGTCCATAAAGGTCATAAAGGGTTAAAGTACCAATATCGGGCATTGATCCTTAGTCCCAGGACGCTCGGTGTGTAACGCAGACTTCATGCTATGGCACGTCGTTATAGCCGTCCTCTCGTCTACACCTGTATGTATATGTTTGAATGGGGGAAAGGTTGAGGAAAACGGCATGCCATAGAAGTCTACTTTATCGGTGAGTGGCCTGTGTGTAGTTATGGCAAGCTGTTTCAGTGTTGACATGTGTGACGAGGGACGGCGGGGGGGGGGGGGGGGGGTATGTATGTGTATGTGGGGTGGGGGAGTAATGCACTGTGTTTTTGTCTAGCCCTGGTTGATTGGCAATTGTCCAAGTTCTAAACATTTCCCACTCAAATCCCAGCGTGATTTATGGTAGAACCTACAACTGTTATAGTTCTACTACATGGACCCCCCCCCCCCCCCCACACACACACACACGGCCCAACCTGTGTAGAGACAGCTTATACATCACCAACACCAACTCGTAAAGGGAACTCAATTTATAGGCAGCACCTGATGCTCTAGTTTTAGCAATGAGGAGTGTGTTTAGGGCACATTTTACTACCAACATTGTACTTTTTATGTGCGTACTGTAGGGGGAAGAGGTCATTAAATAGTCATTAATGCCTTCAGTCATGAATGAGGCGCCTATGACCCAGAAAATTCTCTACAATTAGATGGAAATCACTGGTTATTGCACTGGTATAATGCATATATATAGTGTATTGTCTTTTTGTCTGTGTCAATTTATTCATAGGAAGGGACACTAACTAGTGTATTCATGAAAGCAGTGCATTTATGAATATGTGCAATATATATTGTTTGTCATCGTGTGGTTCATTTATTTACATATGGCAATGTCTGACCAGGAATCTGGTTATTAATATTATAATGCAGAACACAGTAGTAAAGGTAATTTGATGGACCTGTGTGGAAACTGGGGGAGAGATGCATACTCTGAACGACCAATGAACAAAATAACAATGCGCAGATCACAGAAATTGGAGATGACTCGTACGGAACCTAGCATTAGGTGGTGGATTGGTGAATAAACTGAATTTTACAAATTAAGATACCTGGGAGGGTAGGGGGGAGGGGCAGGGGCATTCTCCTACTTTAAGTCGCTAGTTCTTCATTCAAGTCGTGAAAAGGGTTAAAAGTGTAGAAAAGTAGGGGTATAGGTAAAAAATGGAATGCTATATGGTGGAACCGAAAAGGCAATTATTTTCAAGGTAGTAGTACATGAATTGTTAAGTGAAGAGTATTCAATAACCGAATAAGCCTAATCATTGTCTTGACAAATAGTCAGAGGGAAGGGTGTCTTTAACTGAATAAGCCTCATCTTTGTCTTGACAAATAGTCAGAGGGAAGGGTATCTTCAACTGAATAAGCCTCATCTTTGTCTTGACAAATAGTCAGAGGGAAGGGTATCTTTAACTGAATAAGCCTCATCTTTGCCTCGGCAAATAGTCAGAGGGAGGGATATTTTTAACAGAATAAGCCTCATATTCCCTTTTTAATATTACCCTTATCCTGTTATCAAATCTGACTATTTGCCAAGACAAAAATGAGGCTTATTCTGTTAAAGATACCCTTCCCTCTGACTATTTTCCAAGACAAAAATGAGGCTTATTCAGTTAAAGATACCCTTCCCTCTGACTATTTGCCAAGACAAAGATGAGGCTTATTCAGTTATAGATACCCTTCCCTTTGACTATTTGCCAAGACAAAAATGAGGCTTATTCAGTTAAAGATACCCCTCCCTCTGACTATTTGCCAAGACAAAGATGAGGCTTATTCAGTTAAAGACACCCTTCCCTCTGACTATTTGTCAAGACAAACATGAGGCCCAACTAGCGACCTAAACCTTTTCACCTAATAGCGACCTATTCATTCTAACCTTGTATACTGTAATATTATATATATTAATATGAATAATCCTGCGTCACCTACCTTCTTTTCCCCCAAAAAAGCCATGCCCCATTTTTTTCTTAAAGCTCCCCTTAAGGGAAACCCTTTCCCCCGGGGGTATATTCCCCTTGAATGTTTTTAGATTCTATTTCAATAATCACTATATAGTAACTCCCACTTTAAGTCGCTAACAGACGGAGTCGCTATTGATAGTTATCACTGGCCTTGTATATTATAATATTTTTTATTTTATCTATATTAATATGAATAATCCTGCGTCACCTACCTTCTTTTCCCCCAAAAAAGCCATGCCCCATTTTTTTCTTATAGCTCCCCTTAAGGGAAACCCTTTCCCCCGGGGGTATATTCCCCTTGAATGTTTTTAGATTCTATTTCAATAATCTCTATATAGTAACTCCCACTTTAAGTCGCTAACAGATGGAGTCGCTATTGGCAGTTATCACTGGTTAGAAAAGAAGGTTTTCCATATAGTAACTCCCACTTTAAGTCGCTAACAGATGGAGTCGCTATTGGCAGTTATCACTGGTTAGAAAAGAAGGTTTTCCTTATAGTAACTCCCACTTTAACTCGCTAATAGGTGGAGTCGCTACTACTTTTCTTCACTATTTAGAATACAAGGTATGCTTATAGTAACTCCCACTTTAAGTCGCTAATAGATGGAGTCGCTAATGTTATATACATAGCTATAAGAAATAATAAAATTTCCGTTTAATAGGAACAGGTTCCTTGTTTTACTTTTACCTAACTAGCGACCTAAAGTGGGACTACGCCGGGGCAGGTTGTCAGTTTAACATAGTGGAAAAATCACGAATATTTGAATTGAGATAAAAAGAAAAATTGAATCCTGCAGAAGGTGGTAGGGGCCATAATTTTGCACGCACTGGTGTTAAAAACCAGGAAGACCACCTATACTAATGATGATCAATTTCTTTTCTTTTTTTTAAAATTCACCAGCTCACTGCCTCCCATTGTCAAAAATACCCAGTCCCACCGTTGGGTGTTGTGAGGTTGGGTTGCACACAGACTCCCAGGTATCATGTAGCTGCATAATGAGTGCCTCAGGGGGCCACCATACAGGGTGACACTCAGTGTGCTGCCTCACACACCAGTCCGACCGCCGTGTGGTATCTCTGTGTCACAATGCTGCACCAATGACGTCTATGTAGATGCACTGGACACACACCCATTGTATCGACTCTTCTACTTTGGCTTATTCAAAACTAAAGGCATTGAGATTCTTTTTTTTAAACTTAACATTTAAATAGGCATGGGACTGCGTTTTAGAGAAAATTCCAAGAAAGGGGAAGAATCCCATGTCTGTTTAATTAAAACAAGCTGAAATATGAGCTATATATGCACAACTATTGGCTACCCTATTTTTTGGCAATACCCAACTTTTTTTGGAGCTTATTCAGATTTTTAAAAACTTTAGGGTCACAAATGCGAAATTACTTGACTATTATTTGGCCATGTTACCTAGGAATAACTTTTTCTTCGTCTAAATGGTGTCATCCTCTTGGTAATGTTGCAGCCCTGAACTATAGAGAAGAAAGATTCGTCACATTCCAACACACACCACATGTGTAATGTAGTATATATCTAAATGTAAATGACTACTGGCAGCGGCATGTCTTCCCTCATTTTTAGTGCATGATAGAAACACTATGTCCTCTTGGATTGGCCTTCAGCAGACGAAATGTCGACAAAAGCATTCCTCTTGTAAGTTGTACTTCAGATGGGCAGTATATCACCTGAGGCAAGTCACCAAATCTGACCTTTGACATACTTCCTGAAATATGATGTATTTTATGACGAAACAATGCAAAGGTAGAAACATATACCCTGAAGGTGTGAAACATAATATCACTTTCCTTCCCATGTATCCGTGAATGCACGCAGTGTGTGAAGAAAAGAGTTTTATCTCTAAATGATGTGGCCTAAAATCAGTGTGCATACCATCTGCACTGACCTACCTCTTTTAAGTTAAATTATTCTGTTAAAAGCTCCTTAAATTCGGCGGCTCATTAACTCTCTACTTTGTTCACAAAGGCTTCTTTAAGTTATAATTAAGAGTGCACTAACTCTTTTGGGGCGTATAGTGCTTTAATGGACAATGTCTTTTATCTTCATGATGCATAAATGCAGCCCTGGCAGGTCCACTCGCCAGGGCTGCATTAAAGCATCATACAGATCGATATACTCTGGAAGGGTTGCCATAATGCATGAATGTAGCCCCTGCAAGTCACTCGCCATGGCTGCATGTATGCATCATAACCACCAAGGACATAGCACATTAGAGTCGTATGCTGCCATTAAAGTGCTAAGCAGTAATTTGAAATGGATACGGTAGTTCAGGTGAGGTGGAAGGGGTGGAAGGGTGTGTGTGTCGGGGGGGGGGGGAGGGGGGTTGAAGCTGGAAGTACCCTGAGTCAGGCAAGTAAGTGGGTCAGGGGTCCCACCCCCCGAGTCCCTCACATGGATCATTAATGATCAGAGCTGCATACAGACTAATACAATGAACGGGGAGGATTTTTTTCCCGTGTGGATTCTTGTTTAAATAAATAACTGCAACTCATTATTCTCATGGGTCTTACAAAATGGAGAGAGACTTATCTCAAAACTCACACGATGGCAGCATAGCAGGTACGGTATAAAGGTAATGGTAATGTGCCACATGGGGGTACCTGGAGTTAAGTACATGTACATGTCCTAAAAATTCATTGACCTAGAATGTCTAAAGGAAAAAAATCAAGGGTTTAATAAGTCAACTTAAAAACCTTTCGCAGATATAGGTTAATGTCCATTTTAGGTGTACATTTGCATTTTCAACCGTAGCGCTGCAGTGTTCTAATGTACTCTTTTATCGTGATGCAAGATACATCGCTGGCGAGTCACACCAGGGCTGTATTCATACGTCATGCCGACCATAATGCAGTTGGTGCATTGTGACGACAAATGAAGATGAAGAGTTGAGGCATCGTGTCGTCTTTAAAGGGTTAAAATACATCATTACCGAGTGATAAAAGCTGCACTTTTATGGTACTTTAATGGGGTCACCAGCACTACGGTCAGACCGCTGTAAAACCTGAACACTTATAATATTATATGTGTTTTAGGATCTTTTAATGCCCCATCGCCCCCACAACGTGTGGCCTTTCTGATGGATAAGGGGAAACGGAAAATACTTCTCCTTTCTGATGGATAAAATATCAAACTTGGGCTTTTATACTCTCAACAAGAAGGGAGATACGAGAGCTGGCTTTTAAATATATTCACATAAAGTGGAGTAACGTTTCCTTCCTTCCTAAACGTGTGTGTTTATGGGCTCTCTTTCCTGGATGGTCTTTTATTTTCTCCCTATTTTTCTTTTTATTTCCCCATCTCCCCTGACTACTCGTCTTGCATGGTGGATACAATAGAGTGTTTTCAGCACATACAAGGAGATGTGAGAACTGGCTTTTAAGGCCACTGATAAGTGGGGTAATGTTTCCCTCCTTTCTGTCTGTCACGTTGTGTGTTTATACAGTTTTTCGCTGCTTGTTACTCTGGTGGTTATTTTTTCTGTTTTATTGCTCCTTTCGTTTCACTCCGCCTGTACCTTTGTATAGAGATAGCCGAGTGTTTGCAGCCCATACATCACCAGGAGGCCCGTGTCACTCACCCCCCTGACCCTCCTGAATCATTCCTCCCCCTGTCCGCCTGGCGGGGGTTCCTCGTACTACAAGTGAGACGCGGCCGAGACGCTGACACCCCACCACTCTAACAACGATCCCTCTCCTCCCGCCCACACACCAACCAATAAAGGGACACGTTCGCTAAGGACGTCACCAATATTTTTAAGACCCTCTCTCCCCGGACCTGGTTACTATTTTGGGCAAATGTATCTACCGTATACAGATATATCTGGGTCACGCTTTCAGTGTTGCCGAAATGACATCGGCACATCGGCTTTTGCCGATGTAGATTCGTAATGGCCGATGTAAGCCTTTCAGGCCATGACCATAGCTTTCCAATACTGAAAGAATTTTTCAGATAGTCCTATTAGAAGCAAAGTTATGGCCATATAATCATTGTTCAATGAATTTAAACATTTCTTGATACATTTTGGCAGTTCTCATTAAAAACATCTGTATTTATCAATAGTATGAAATCTTTTTATATGAGATCAATGTATACACGCTGGTTTCATGTGGCCTGTGTAGAAGTCAAATGGCCTGTGTAAGATCTCATTACGCCCCTTTGTAGCCAGGGATGTAGTGATGTCATTTGTGAACGTTTCCTAAACGAGTCTGTTTCATTATGACACCTTTCCACACATACCTAGATTCTGTTTGAAGATGTGGTGTGGGTTCTGAAGCTGATCAGTCATTGTGTAAATTCACTAGAAATACAGGTTTTTGAAAGGAACGCAGAATATTGTATTCACATGTAAAACTACACATTGCAATTTGACCTGGTGGCTCGATCTTCGTATTTATTAGCCAACCCAGAGCCCAAGGGGGTTCATTGGGAGGAGATCAACTGAGCAAGAGGGACTTCTTCCTTCTTGGAATATCAATAAACACATACCAAACATGAACCTGATTCAGACACGAGCACTAGTGCTGCATAACGACAAACGAATATGAAGTCTTTGGGCACCATGTCGTCCTTAAAGGGTTAAAATACACAGCACCACAGCCTAGAGTCTGAAAGCCTTCCCCACAAGCTAACCACAAAACTGTAGGATTGAGGGAGGAATCATCAATGGGAGATGGGGTAAGCAGTCGAGGGGGGGGGGGGGGGTATTGCCCGGGGCGCCCTCAGTATTCGCCACCTCCGCCTTTTTTTCTCTAAAGACTTCTCCTTAGCCCAGGGACAGATTAGAGGCCCATATCCGCTTTGGTAAAGGGAGCTGGTTGTTGGTCGGCTTTAGGGATTTCCATGAAAGCTGGCCAGAGGGTGTCTGACCCCAAAAGCCATGAACCTGGCTGCCTGCGTCCCTGTGGGGCTGGGGGGGGGGGGGGGGTGACCTACTGCTCTATACCCAGTCATTACTCTAAACTCCCTCCAGATCGGGGCAGCCCTGGTGGGCTTATAGGAAAGGTCAAGGGGCTAAGGGGTCCCTTGGGTAAATGCCGGTTTACAAAATTGTTGAGAATAATTTTAGTAGGTGGGTGTTTATCTTGACTTAAGAATGTTGAGAACACACATATGGTCATTGTTCTGGCTACGATTCTCTACGTGGTGTACAAATGGCAAACCGGCTATCATGATGACCTTTTTATCTGAGAATCGGGGGGAAAGTTGCCCCAAAGAAAAAGGGGGAAGACTATAACTTGAGAAAAAAAAAGAAAAACACATCTCTGCATTTCCTGTTTTGTCCATGACGTAATCATCTTGGTTATTAGTTTGGGCTGGTGGACTTGGTAAGTTCCGCGTATCAATCGCTTTTTCGGTAATCTTATAGGTTTACATGTAGAGAGCTACCACACCCTGACATTCTACTAAGGGGAGCAGTTCCAGACTTTTAAAGTTCATCAGTATCCTCCCACACAAAAATATGGTATCTCAATTATAATATGCAATACGGAAGGCCTTCCACGTTTCAAATGGTTCTTCCAGTGCCTATTTGTTTATAATACTTTGTGTTATTTCTTGTTATTTTTTTGTTTCCCTTTTTAGTGAACATTCACACGATCAAACAGATCTACACACACCACCGTGTGATTATGCGGTAGGCATGGCACAAACTGGGTCAGTTCTTTTCTAGTTGAGTGATGACCTCTGACCCCCCCCCCCCCACAGGCCTTTAAGGGCCGCATAGTGCTTTAAAACACTATAGTCATAGTGTTTAGTCTATATCCTCTATCGACACAATGCATGAATGCAGCTCTGAGTCTGACCCTGAGGGGTTGATATGATGCATGTTTGAAGCCCTGACAAGTTGACTCGTCAGGACTGCATGCATCATGACGAGATCGGGAACAGCACCATGCGGTCCTTAAAGGGCTAACAATGAGCCCCAGTCATGAACACAGACTGGGTTATAAATGATGTTGTGTTGTGTATAAAGTGTAAAACACAATGGGCTCTGAGGCAGCTTACATCAGAGACATGCCCAGACACCTCTCAGTGTGTGCATTATGACACATGCCTCAACAATAGACCACACTGTTCTACATTCTTAAGTTGCTTATGTACAAGAACACAGGGGTAGGTCTACTTAGACGTGTGTGTGCAAATGGGTGGGAGGAGGTCACCATTTATAAAGACTTGAGAAGGTAAAGGAAGGAAGTCTGAAAGAACAACAGCAATAGCCAATACACAATTGTAGATGTTTCTATGTCCCGTTATTAAATGCCTTAAAGTTTAACTGGATTCCACAATAATCCCCCACACCTTTAATATTGATATTAAATGGAGTGTTCTTTTTTGAGTAAAAAGGTCGGAAATAGCCCTCTTCAAACTGCCAATCCAACTTGGCAAGTGCCCCCCCCCCCCCCCACCCACCTCCCCCCAACGTCAAGAAAAGGGGTTGTCTCCCCTGACCTAAGTGCCTGACCCTGTCCGATTTTATGCGCTCATTTATGTTGGACACGTTTAACAAGTATAGACTATGTATTAGCCTGAAGTCGGACTCTTCTCAGTCAATACAATACACATGTACATGTATTACCAGGTGAGGGATAGGAGGGACCCCGCGGAGGGGCCCAGAATGGTTCCCCGACGCTGCAGCAGTCGCCGCCGTCACAGCTCCCTCGGCCGCCCGGTGTCCCCGGCCTCGCCGCCCGCAGGGCCGGCAACACCGGTCAGCGCGCTGGTCAACAACCCCAAATTCCGATACACAAAAGTTGGATTTACACTACGATGGCGTGCATAAACAAAAGCGCAACTACCCACGGATGATAGTTACGGGGGTTCGCACCAGCAGGTAACTTGATGGCTCCTAGAGTGGTGTCGATCTGCCTTGTTTGGCAGAGCACGCACCTGCTGCCCCACTCCACTGTCCCCAAATCACATTCCGCGTGCCGAGCAAGTGGCCGCTCTGATCCAGACGCCCGAGATTTCACATGGAAACAGTTGTCTACACGTTGAATCCGTACAATAAACTTACAAAACTGGCTTGGTCAGGAAGATATGAAGGCGTGCTTACCTTAAATGTACTTTGTATATCCAGTTAAAGCCACATTACACGTAAAACTCCAGGAATAGTCCGGACGGCCCTTTCGAAATGTTTACACGCTTGGCCGCCATTTTCATCAGTCACGTGACGCGATACGCGTCCTGAAAACGAGGCAGATGGGAATTCCCCCCAAATTTGGGGAACCCCGGTCAGTCAAGCATGACGGAGGGAGTCCCACCTATGGCTATGCACACAGCAAAAGGAGGGGGAGAGACTAACGCTTACTTTTACTCCTTTCAATTCTCCGATCTGGGGGTGTTCCTATGCCCCGGTTCTGCACGCTTAATACAACATAGTGAAGTAGCGGGGATTCCTAGGGGTCGTGAACACAACAGAAAAGGGGGCGTGGCAACTTTAGCCTACAGCCTACAAGACAGGAGGTGAGTTCGGGGAGGGCCAAAATAATGACTTTGGTAATTACCAGGACCAGCGTGCCCGTACCTTCCGGTAGACCCTCACAAATACCCAGCTTCAGCAGCTGAAGCTGGGTCTTTGCAGAAGTCTACCGGAAGGTACGGGCACGCTGGTCCTGGTAATCACCAAAGTCATTATTTTGGCCCTCCCCGAACTCACCTATAGTAGACTTGCTGCTTGTTAAGGGAGTGTTCATTTATTATTTACAGGGGGGGGGGGTGGTGGGTTTGGGGGGGGGGGGGGCGTACAAATTTCCGACCCCTTCTGAGGGGGGGCGTAAAAAATTCTGACCCCTCTTGAGGGGGGGGGGCGTAAAAATTTAAGCCCCTTTTTAGCCAAAAAGCCCGCGCGTTACTATAGTTCAAAGGGGGGGGGGGGCGAAAAATTTTCGCCGCCTTCGGCGAGGGGGGCGCGAAACATTACACACGCTCTCGAGGGGGGGCGTAAAAAAATTTCGCCCCTCCGCGCGAAATCTCACCACCCCCCCTGTAATTAATAAATGAACACTCCCTTACGTCTTTATGAGCCCCCCCCCCCCCTCCACCAGTTAATTAGCTGAAAGTTATCTCAGTGATTTTCGAGCCTTTCTTGACGTCTAAAAATGGCTCAAAAAGAGGGGGTGCTTACTAGGGGGAGTGACTTATTACGTCGAATACGGTAATATTATTTTGCCATTCTGTAAATGTTCCTTTTTTGTCATACAAAACCATTTGCCATTTGTTACAGCTAATATGAGACAGTAGGACTTTTCATCGACTTGTTGCAGTCTTACTCTTTTAAATTTGTTTACCCAACCATCTAGAGGAAATCCGGTAATTCATTTCTGTGATCAGCACTGTACACCTTACCTCAACATTGACGCCCTCACTTGTCTCACTGTACATGTATATACAAAGAGCCCCTATGTAGACTATGCCCTAAATACGTGACTACATGCAGTCCTTAGACAGTGTGACACACGATTAGCCCATCTACTGTACTGCTCATGATGTACACCAGCCCATCAGCATGCCCCAAATATACACTAAACACTGTCCTAGTTGTGACAGTCTCTTCCATGGCTGCTTTACTCTCACACACTGAGTGGGGTAGGATATATACTCAGATATACAACAAACGCCTAAGTTCACTCACCACAGGAGGGCACCTCATATTATATGAATATATTCATCGCATGATTTAATTCTTGAAGGTAAGTGATATCAATTGATTTTAGGTAATATCTCCTATTGTTCCATACATGTAAACAACGTAAATGTATCAGTTCATCTTTTTAGAAAATGGCTTGTACAATAATAACATACAATATCCTCTTTTACATTTCTCACTTTATTCTCGTTATTCTCAGATCACCAAGACCAGTATGTCGAGTCGTGTGACGCTGGGAGTGAGCCTTACTGGCAGTGTGGTCAGTGTGGTAGGTGTGCTGCTCATCCTGAGCTGCTCCTCCAGCCGCAGACTCCACATCCACTGGCTAGTCCTCAGCCTGCTGCTGGCCGTTCTGCTCCAGTCCCTGGTCGTCCTGCCACTCGAGCTGCTCGCCGTGCGGTCAGCGAAGCATGGCTGGGCCGCATGTCACATGGGGGTATTCTTCGACCGACTCACCGCGCTGGCCGTTCCGCTGATGACCGCTTGCATTTCATACGAGCGATTGAGGATTGTGAGGGATCGTTCCAGTGAGGCCAGCAATGTGACCCACCATGCTCACATCATCATCTTACTCCTCTTTTCCTGGGTTACAGCTCTGGGATTGAGTAGTTTACTCTTTGGTATCCCATTGCCATATGCCCCCCAAACCTGGCCTTACCCACTTGACGACTGCCATCAGATTTGGCTTCACATCATGGGGCGCGAACTGCAGGAATTAATTTTTCGAGTCGTAATCCCATTTATTGTGAATTTCCTGCTGTTGATGATATTCCTTGTCACTCTGATCAAGCAGGCACTGCAACACGGGTACGCCGCTACCAGGTCCCTCCTGCTGGTCCTGGCTCTTAATGCTACCCAGGCCATCTTTGGCTGCCCCATGCCCTCCTACTTTCTTACCATCAAGCTGCACCCACTAGCCTCCTATGATATAGACACGGGCATGGCCATGGTGGATCTTCACAGGGTGGGCTATGCTGTCCTGCCCCTTATATTGCTCATATTTCTTGTGAGTAACTCACCAGAGATCAGGAGGTACAGGAAGAAGAATGATGATATTGTGAGTGGAAATATAAACGTGGACTGGGTGAAGTTGGACATGGAGACTGAGACAATAAATGCACCAGTCACAGAGGAAAGGGAGGTGGACTCGAGTGCGTAGAGATTCATAATAAGTACAATAAGGTTATTAAACAGCTATTCTATCACACAATGCCAATTGGAGAAATAGGCTGTCCACGGGAAAATTGTTACATTTAAGTAGTTCTGAGTGGCTTAAAAATCAGACATGGTTTCATATTACAAATAAACAATAAAGCTGGTATTCTTTTCGCCTTTTATTATTACTATATCTAATGGAAGACGGGCTGGCGCGAGGCCGCCAAAGAGGGGGTGGAACGTGGCTCAGAGGTAGAGCGTTTGTCTGGCATGCACAAGATCGTGGGTTCGAGACTCAGCAGCGCCCTGCTGATTGAGCTGCAACCTCCCCCCTGCTGTGGTAGACATACAGCATATCAAAGGCCTGTCCATCTCACACTATGCCTGTGTAGTGTGGGATGTAAAAGAACCATTGCCTCAGTAAAAGTGTAGGGAGTGCTTTCTACCTTCAGTCATCCATAGATTGATCACCATCACCGCCCTTGAAATGACCTCAGCTGTTGATTAGGGCATAAAGCAACCCAACAACCAACCAACCGAGTCCGCCAAAGGGAGATCACATTAGGTGTGGAGCATGAGAGTTGAGACAACAGAGCCCCTGGAAGAGGTCACCTTCATCACTGTGAGGTGTCTGTCTGAGGGGGTGGGAGGTGATGGCTGTAAAAGTTGTACATGTACATGTAATCAATGTTGTAACAGAAGGTGGTGAGGTATATCAGAAGTTGATTTTAAAATTGTTTTTTTAAACAAATTAATTAACACATGAAATGGGGGTCATAAGGACCTCCCGGCTTGGGCCCGCCAGCTAGTCTGACAAATATAGGGATATAAATATGAACAACACTATTTTAGATGAAGGCAGAAATACTTCAATATCAGAGCTATCTTAATTGTCCATCTTGAGTTGAGGCTCCTATGTGTATGTTATTTGTATTCATGTTCTATAAAGTTTTATATGTCACGTATAAAAATCGACCTGCATATCTATGCACAGATCTACCCACTCATTTTGTCCCTTCTAGGCTAATATTTAAACGGATGTTTTTTTTCAACTTCTGTCTTCGTTAAGTCCTTATCAGCGTGTGCATCCAGGTGGCTCGAGGATTAATATCGAATATAAAAATGTGTTTTCTGGTACATTTGACTTGTGTATCCTACCACCACTCTAACATGAAGGAAGCTGAAGGAAGAGGCGGCAAAATTGGTCGACTGGCTCAGTCGCGCCCCCTGGGGATGAACCAGATAACGTCTAAACTGGTGGCGCCCTCTGCCGTTCTCTACCGGCCAAGGCCGTCCACGTGAAGATGGAGTTCGCACGATCACAACTACAAAAACATGGCTGGAGTGAAGGTAAGATGAACTATAGCGTATTACAGGGTGCAGTTAGCTAGTATAGGCACCACTGTACATGTATCATATACTGTCTTTGTGTTGTTGTTGTGGGAATTCATTGTAAACCAGGAGAGAAACCACATGTAAACAAACTGGGCGATAATATGTGTATTCTGCAATACATAAAGATAAAGTGAACGGAGCCAATGCAAATTTAACTGGCCTGTCTGTGTCTAAGTAACTGTCTAGCTCATTTCTTTGACAGGTTGTATATTTTAATGTCCCATTGACTAATGCAGAAGAGACTCTCAAGTTTGAGTTTTGTAAAGGTAGGCCAAGGGCAAGGGCCTACCTACTAGGGGGAGTGCTCATTTTTTAACAACAGGGGGTGGGGGGCGGTGAGATTTCGCGCGGAGCGCGTGAAATTTTTTCACCCCCCCCTAGAGGGGTCGAAATTTTCTAACCCCCCCCCCCCCGGCAGGCTGAAAATCACGCGCGTTCGTGCCCCTTTATTATTTATAGCATAGTAACGTGCTGGCTTTTTCCCTCAAAACAGGTTGAATTTTTTTGACCCCCCCAAGAGGGGTCTACATTTTTTACCCCCCCCCCCGGTCAAGGGGTCCAAATATTTTACCACCCCCCCTGTTGTTAAAAAATGAGCACTCCCTAGTAGGGATGTCATTGGTATCAAATTTTATAGGTTATCAGTGTCATTCTCGGGAGCAGAACCTACGTCACACAGTTCAGCGTGACCCTTATCAGGCTTATCTTCCCTAAGATAACACCCCCCAAAAGGGGGCTAAATAAATAAACAATGTACTAGGAAAAGGTGTTAAAATCCTTATCGCAAGAGATCTAAGCGACCTACAACAAAAAGGATTGCAAAATCTGAAAGACATTCAAAATATCCTTTAGAATTGAGATGCATTATGTTCTAAATGCTATTATTTACAGAGAAATTAGCAAAAAGGTGACTTTTCCTAGTACATTGCCTACGTAGCTAGACCCTTTGCCTCTCCCTAGCAACCAGGCCTTCTGTGCCCGAGAATATCAGCCGGGTCATCAGTTATCCACCAATTTTTGTGTCGATTTAAGAAATATATCAGTTATTCAATATAATGGAAAAAAGGGTAGGTTAGGCCACTCTAATTTTGTATTCTTTGGGTATAGAGTACAGAGGTCAAAATTAAAGAAATTTTTTGTGAAATAAAAAAATTTCATGTGTTACTCCCTGAAAACTGGTCTGATTTACACTGTACCAGCGCCGAAGGCGCCGGAGAGTGGAAGCATTACAGGTGAAAGGGATGCCTTATATGCATAGGAACGTACAGGCGCCCCCCAGTACTCTATAAAACATATATATAGGGCCCCCTCCCCAGTAGCCTACAGAACATAAAGGGAGTGCCTCCCCCAGTAGCCTATAGAACATATAGGGAGTGCCCCCCCCCCAGTAGCCTATAGAACATATAGGGAGTGCCCCCCTCCCCCGTAGCCTATAGAATATATATGGAGTGACCCCCCCCCAGTAGCCTATAGAACATATAAGGAGTGCCCCCCCAGTAGCCTATAGAATATATAGGGAGTGCCCCCCCCCCCAATAGCCTATAGAAAATATAGGAAGTGCCCCCCAGTAGCCTACAGAACATATAGGGAGTGCCCCCCCCCCCCCAGTAGCCTTTAGAACACATAGGGAGTGCCCCCCCTCCCCCGTAGCCTATAGAATATATAGGGAGTGCCCCCCCAGTAGCCTATAGAACATATAAGGAGTGCCCCCCCCCCCAGTAGCTTATAGAATATAGGGAGTGCCCCCTCCCCAGTAGCCTAAAGATCATATAGAGAGTGCCCCCCAGTAGCCTACAGAACATATAGGGAGTGCCCCCCCAGTAGCCTATAGAATATATAGGAAGTGCCCCCTCCCCAGTAGCCTAAAGAACATATAGGGAGTGCCCCCCCCCCAGTAGCCTATAGAACATATAGGGAGTGCCCCCCCCAATAGCCTATAGAATATATATAGGGAGTGCCCCCCCAGTAGCCTATAGAACATATAGGGAGTGCCCCCCCCCCAGTAGCCTATAGAATATATGAGGAGTGCCCCCTCCCCAGTAGCCTAAAGAACATATAGGGAGTGCCCCCCCCCCCAGTAGCCTAAAGAACATATAGGGAGTGCCCCCCCCAATAGCCTATAGAATATATAGGGAGTGCCCCCTCCCCAGTAGCCTACAGAACATATAGGGAGTGCCCCCCCCCCACCCCCCCCCCCCACCCCCCCCCCCCCCCCCACCCCCCCCCAGTTGCCTTTAGAGGAAACTTGCAGGAAACGTTACCAAGTGCTCTGAGCACCTCCACCATCCATGTGCTGGGAGCAAAACATACAGCTCACCCCCACTCACTCCCTCATGTGACACCCAGTAGGTCAGACATCCCATATATGGAATGTCTTACCCGTGTATGTGACCTGACCAAAATAAAGCAGGTCAGCAGGAGGAAGCCAACTCAGGGTTGGACACGGCCCGATGTGCCGAGTTGGCAACCAGTTGTGACATTCTACATATGGCAGGGTAGGGTTATTCTTACGTCCCATTTAAAATGGAGGAATGGGAAATGGCAGGAGTGAGACATTACCTCCCAATTGAATGGAAATGGGGCATCATGTAGTGCTATGTTTGTTTTTAGACTGAGCATTCAGTCCCACCCTACTCCAGAGGCAGTGACTGTGTGTGAGTGGTAGGGGAGGGGGTTTCAAACGGCCATGTTGCCTTAGTGAGTGTCGTGTGGGGTTTGGACTTCACACAGAGTCAATCAGGTAGCAGCGAATCAGCACTGAGTATAGGCTATGTGGAGCAGCAGTAGCGAATCAGAGACTCTGGATGCCGTACACTCCGGGAGGGGTCCCGTTTTATATATAGTTGTAGAATAAACTGACATGCTTTACGTAAAACAAAATTTACTTTTTCACATTTAATTCCCTGAAAATCTTAATAATGGTCAGATTTACAAGCCGTGAAAACTGATATGTAGCCCCAAAAAAATCCAAAATGGCGTCGTATTGATACCCATTGATTGTCAATTCAGTTATCTGATACATAAAATATAGCGATGTATCGATACCTGCGATACCAATGACATCCAAGTTCAAGTTCAAGTTTCAAGTTTAATAGGTTTTATTGCTTCATAATGACTAGACTATCCACCTTCGGCAACCCGGGCGTGGTCAGGACCCGTACAATTTTCGATGTTTCAGATACCTTATGTGATCACATTCTTGTTGTTAATCAATCAATAAATCAATCAATAAATACATATTCATAGACAGCGAAGAAGACACAGTTGGTGTTGTGTTTACATGATAAACAAGAGACCGTTATGCTACAGTTCAGAATATATATAAGCAGGATAACTGCATGTTTAATGATTAGTCGGGAGGCCGACTTTTAAAGGTCATGTCACTTACTTAGAGAACAGCTTCATAGAGTATACTAGTGTCTTTTCCCATTGGGTAGACTTGTTTATAGATATTAACAGTGGTCATGTCCCACATCCATTACTATGTTACAAAGAGAGTCAAATACAATTTAGTGCAGGAGACACAATCCCACCATAGAATTAGTAGAACAAAGGATGAACATACATGTTAGTATATGATTGTAAACCTTGCCGTATAACTTTGACTAATCGTCATATAGACGTATTTCCAAGATCATCCCTAGCGGGCTGTATAAGTATTCCAGTTAAACCAGACATGCTTAATACAAATAAATGACTATTCAGTACTGTTAAACAACCCCAGCCATAACTACTAAACTGGAGCTTAAACAAAGCGCTCTAACATTGATCAAGAGCCTACCTACTAGTGACCTAGCTGTCCTAACTTGGGACCTAAGCCCGAGTCCTAAGGCAGGTGATCAAATATACCGTAAATTCCCGCGTACTACCCGCGGGTTGTACGCGAACCAACCTCAGCTTTCATTTGATACCAAACATGCCTATATAGGGTGCGGGTTATACGAGGGTTTTTATTACTATAGAACAGTACTAAAATTGAAATTTTCAAATTTAAAAACGGGTTGTAGGATTCCCCTGAGTTGGGGGTGCGGGTTATACGCGAGATGCGGGTAGTACGCGGGAATTTACGGTATGTGGATTGTGATGATCTGGAAACAAAAATCCCGCTCCTACACATTTACCGAAGCAGGCCCTAGGCTTAAGCCGGTGATCCACTGCCGCGAGTTTGCTGCGAATGTTGTCGTGCGAGAAAGCCTTGCGAGTACACTCATAAAAATCAAAACTTTTAGATTTCTGCGAATTTACTCACAGGCGCACGGCCCTCGCTACTACGTTGTCGCAGAGACTCGCAGCAGGTGATCCATTACTGGAACGTTTTCTCCGTGTAGTCGCACGGGTGCCACTTGCAGCAAAATCGCAGTAAATTTGCGGCAGTGGATCACCGCCTTTAGAAAAGGTTCTTTTATCCCCGACACCAAATAGACACTGTGTGACAGGGACAGGCATTTGGTATGCTGTAAGTTTGCTACACTACATCATGGGTAGGCTTGGCAGGGTTTAAAAAAATATATTTCACATTTTCAGAAAAAAAAAGAAGTTTATAAATGAACACTATAAGGTAGTAGTATTGTAAGAAATGCAATTTTATTTTTCATAGCCTGATTGATCACTTTGTGTTGCTGTCAGAATCAGAGTTTTGCCCTGAATCTGCCTGAGGATTTTCCACTATCCTTAGCTTTGTTTCTTTTCTCTAGTCTCCCCGGACCAGCAACCATTATCAATTTGAGAAAGGCAAAAATGATTTCTTGTCCCCATGTATTTATTTGTACTAAATTATTGACTATCGACTTCCAGGTAAAGGCCTTGGACGTGACGAGAGTGGTATGAGAGATGCCATCAAAGTCAAGCTCAAGTTTGACACCACTGGGGTAAGTCCAGAATTGACTTCATGAGATAATTGGAATCACTGCATAGGGATGATAGGTACAAGAACTCCACTTTAACCTGCGTTATCTAATAAGAGGTAAATACAAATCTCATCATCACATTTACTTTTGCAGTGTTAAAAATAACTATTCAAGTCTTCCTGTATTTAAAGGATACAATTCAAAATACTGCTGACATCCCCGAATTCATTTTAATAGGTTGCATCATAAACATACATATTTATGGTTGCATTCAGGGGGTATTTCTTTTCTTTGTATAAGGCAGCTCTGTAGTTGGTTATGTTGAGGTCTTTATACATGTCTTGTATCCATTGTAGGTCGGCCACAACCAGGCGGACCAGTTCACCTACCACTGGTGGAGCCACGCCTTTGACGCAGCCGCCAAGAACATCAACGTCGACCAATCTCAGGTGCGTTTACATGCATGTGTATGTCTTACATGGATATTATATGCATCATTCTCATTTAGATGAGTGTACTGCCTTTAAAGCGCTAATTGATAATCTCATTATTAACTGTTTATATGTAGGAGTCTGATAATAGAAATGTAGAACTATGTCTATCAGTGTACTAAGACGTGTTGTGGTTGTAGGAAGGAGTGACGGTGAACATGGCGACCACCCAACCACTCAGTACCAGTAAGCCCTGCACCAAACCCATGTCGGCCAAGGACATGCTGTACGGCCGCTTCATAAAGGTAACGCTTTTTTATTTATTTTTTTTTTTTTAAATCTTTTTTTATATATCGTCCATAACAGGCACTCATACTCAACGTTTCAAACAGTGTCACTTTTGAGTTTCTACCTTTGAAATAAAAGCTATCGTCAAAAATTATCATTTGAAATCAATAAAGACATTCATCCTTATGTAAAATAGATGCCTGGGAAGTCTCCCTACCTTCAACCAATTGCCGTGTGATATAGTAGATACATATGGACATATTGTGTAAATATTGTGTACAACCCACGGGTTATACACGAATCAGAACCCTAATATGGGTCATATGGTTCTCCCCAGGGGTTCTAAATTCCAGGTGCGGGTTATACAAGGGGATTTGGAAGCATACCGCAGTACTAAAGTAGCTCTAATCAGACTCCAGATGCGGGATAGGATATACGATTTCCTCAATGTGTGTAATTTGACTGTGAACCCTCTACTTGTCGCCATGCAGAGTGCCACGCTGACTAACGGGCTGATGGAGGACGAGTCGTCCGGCAGCAGCAGCGACTCTGAGGACGGAGAGGACGAGGACCAAGACGACAAGTAAGGAACCATGTCCTGATAATTATATTTTTAAGAATGTAGAATTATAGTAATGATTTTGGTTGTTTGTGACGTGGTCGATATACCACCTTTTATGATAGTGTGTACAGCTTTCGTAGTGAGGCTTGAACATCTTATCCTGTGGGTTATTAATGATAATCACAATAATGTCTATTTCTTAATTACTTCCAGATTCAAACAAGTGACCGACGAGGCCTTGTTCAAAATGTGTGGAGGCCGCACAGCACATAAGTAAGTAAAACAACTGTGTTATAAATCAACACCAATCCACTGTACATCCACGTGTTATCCTGTATATGTCATGCGTGTGTGATTGATAAAAATGGTACTCTAACTTCACATAGGCAGGCATTACTGTACTGTTTTTGTTAATATTTAAATACTGCCCATTAAAACGCGGGGGTCTCAGAAGAAAGCAGGTCTAATCAGGGTGAAGAGGGTAGGACCTCCCTGAACCCTTAAATCTTTCTATTAAAAGGCCTCACATGGGCGCAGGGAGTAACAGGGAGTCGGACTTTATAAGTTCAGGTGCGCTTAAACAGGCGATTACAACAACTATTATTACGGGGGGAGGTGCGCTAAAAAACAAAATAATCTTCTATTTAAAGATGGGAAAAAAACTAAAACATTCACATGTCTTCTTTAATTTGCAGGGGAGCACGACACGGATTAACAGCAAGCGCAAAACTCTCCCGAGTGGAAATACAAGAAGCTGCCTTCATGGCGAAGTGGGCCTCACCAAGCGAGTCAGAAAAAACATCAAAGAAAACAAAGAAGTCCAAAACCTCAGACCAAGAAGAAAGTGAAGAAACGTCGGAAACTCACTCAGATGAAGAGAAGAAACGTAAAAAGAAGTCCAAGAAGAAAAAGAAGTCGATTGAGGAACCGGAAGAGGAGGAGACTACAAGTAGTGGTTACTCATCCGATACAAACACAAAAGTCGCAGAAACCGCAGACGTGGACACAACGACAGACTCCAAACACAAGAAGAAGAAAAAGAAGAAGTCCAAAGAAGTAGAGGAGGAGGAAGTTACGGAAACAGAAGTTACAGAGAAAAAGAAGAAGAAAAAGAAACAGAAGCACCAAGACTTGGAGCAAGAGGCAGAAGAAAACACTAATGTATTAGTACCTGATGAAACTGAAAAAGTGAAAAAGAAAAAGAAGAGGAAGGAGAAAAAAGAGTGTAACGAAAACTTAGCTGAAGAAGAAATAATTGATAATGAACCTAAACTTAACAAAAAGAAACGTAAACAAAAAACGAATTCCGATAAAATGTGTGATGAATCTAATGAACTTGAAAGTAATGAAATTGCCGAACCAAAGAAGAAGAAAAAGAAAAGCAGGAAGTGATAATCTAAATGAATTAATTGATATAAATGAATTGATTGATTGTGATCTATGCGAACTCCGATCTTTGTAAATAAACGTGGAATACAGCACATAATGACTTTCATTTCTAATTGCAATTCGGTTCGCTGTGGCAAGGCCAACCCAAAAGAAACAGTTGGTATATAAATCTCCCTTTCTAAACAAATGCGCAATTTTTCTTTTCTGTTTGTTTTTGGACATGAAGAAAAGACAGCTCTGAAGCTGGAAATGGAAACTTTCGGAGGGCAGAGGAAGAACAATTTTTTTTCCAAAATGCCAAAAATCTCGCCAGCGGATCCGTAATCCAAGTTATCAAAATAAAACGGCCTTAGCGTAAAATCGGTCAGGCGAAAGAGAAGGGGTCTTGGAGGCAGAACGGCAATGCACCGAATCCAGTGTTATAACGCTTTTTAAAAATTTACCCAAAAACAAATTTGTATTTCCTAAAACATTTGTGCAAAACTCTATAGCACAAAGGATCTAACAAGGCATGTGGTGATATAAGTTTTATTTGCATTATAAATTATCACAATTCAATTTCATTAATACAATTCTGTACAATTTACTACATAAGGACACATTTTTATATCTTATTCAACATCATCTGACGCCACGAGTATCTGTATTCAACAAGTCCATATCAAGGTTGACTTTGCCGAGATTTCCGCACCGGAAGTCCCGCAGAACAATCTGCGCTGCTTGTGTGAAATTCGGCCGATATACAATTCCCCCTGCAAAAACAAAAATAAGCTTAGCACACCAAAGAGATACAGTAAAACTTCGTTATAAGGAGGACCTTGGGACCAGTGCCATTTGCTCCTTATAAGCAAGGTCTCCTTATAAGCAAGGTCAGCCTTATTAAGGTCCAGATAACAGTACACCCCCTACAGGTGTCTCTTATACCCTAATCAGGGATGTGATTTGAAAATCGTAAAACTGTAGGAGAATCTTTAAGTCTCAATATAATGAATCTAAAGACATTAAATGCAGCCCTCGAGTGAGATTTTGCGTTGAATCGTCGCAAGCACAGCAATAGAGCTAGGGCCAGTAGGGGGGTCTGGGGCATGGCCCCTGGGAAATTTAGAAAATCTATAAGCCAAAGGCTGCATTCTGATGCCTTCTGTCATACATTCTGCTTATTCTGTGACAATTTGAGTAACATGTCCCCCCCGCCCCTACCCCCGAAAAAATATCTCAATGGATCTGAACAAATCACGAGGTTGGACTTTTTTGCTCAAAAGTGTAGGAAATCCTACAACTGTAGGAGGAATCACATCCCTGCTAATAGACATGATTCTAATACAATTCAGATGGGAGCATTATTACTGCAAGTCAACAATCTGGGTCCTCTTTCTGGATATTTTCATCTCCCTTTCTCCTTAAGGCAACCACAAAAGTATTCTTCCAACCTCTCGGGACTGGAGTGGTGGGAAATTATAAGCAGTATGTGACTGTAACCCTGAGAGATGACTTCCATGGGTAAGGTTTGCATGTGCGATATAAGAGCATGAGCCTAAATTACCTCCTTATATCAGAGGTTAAGGTAAATATACCTCCTTCTAAGAGAGTTTTCTTACTATAGAAATGTATAGGGGAAAATCGGGACCACAGAAATCTGCTCCTTATAAGCAAGGTCTCCTTATATCAGAGTTCCTTATAACGAAGTTTCACTGTATCATTAATTGGAAAAGGGCATGTCTATACAATCCAAGATTACAGTCTGGAATGCAATGTGCTCTCTGGACGTTAACGTACCTAACAATCAATCAACTTGATGAGCTCAATTTTAAAGGAGATCATATGCAACTTTTAGTATGGTTGATCATCGACCAAAGCCATCCTTTCATCTCTCATACAAAACTAACTTTGTACAGAAAAGTCCGTTTCGTCGATGAGTTTACTCACCGGCTGTAGATCTCTGCCGCAGGATACGGTTGTTTAACTTGGCCACATGCGCCAACAGCTCGTGTATAACATCTGTCGGCTCGGGCATATTGTAGTAGGTGACGTAGCTAGGGAAGAGAGCAATATTGTTCATTCATGTAAGCCGTGTATGGGTGATGTATTGCCTCAAAGTGGATGTTAGTTTGTTATCATGGTGGGCCAATGTAGCGCCGATACTCACTGTTAATATGTTGGCGCATCAAAGCACCATCGGGTTAAAGATGGGGCCTATGGTATATATATACTACCGGGTATTAGTATACAGAACCGCCCCACCCCCACACGCTGTTAAAGATTGACCACTGTACAACTGTTATCAGCAAGTATCACCATCAATTTCAATGTTACTTACTCGAAATATTGATGTTTATTCATCCAGTAGAGCATGTAATCCGCGATCATATCTTCCCCAACCAAGCTGTCCTTCAAGTTAGCTGAAAGAACCAAAACTCATTAACATATTGCCCAGCATGCAACGTCCTATCATATATTGTAGAGTATTCTTTGAAGAGTTTCATTAAAATATCTACATTATTAAAATCCCAAAGAATAACAACGCAAACTTACTGATACAGTTCTAGAGTGTCCTAAACCTTTTAAGGATTATAGGACGGTATGTCGCAAAGAGATGACATTTGTCGTCATGATGCAACGATGCAGTCCTGGCGAGTTACTCGCCAGGGCTGCATTCCTGCATCATGACGACCAAGGGCATAATGCATTAGCGCATTATGCCATCCTTAAAGGTTTAACGGGTTAAGGTAAAGTGCTACTGACCACAGAGTGCTAGCTTCATGCCCACCTCCACGTCCGGCACCTGGGGGCTGAGGACACCCGGCGTATCGTACACGTAGATGGCCGGCTGGTGGCACACCTACAGCACATCACAAGACAACATCAACTCTCATTACAGTCCCTTTGGAAAATTTGGGAGGTTTGATCAGCATTTTGTTTTAGACGATGACTAGCTAATATTCTATGACTACGAGTAACAAAGAATGAAATATGCAGATAACGATTTGAAAAGCCATCAAAATGTGCTTTTAAAGCCTTTTTACTTTAAAATTGTTTCAAGTTCAACCAAGATTGGGAGTTGCTATATAGCCGTACTTTGATCCTCTCCATGACACTTCGTGTGATTCCCGCCACAGCACCCACGGCGGTAGCCTTCCCTGGAAATGAGTAATAAAATAGGTATGCGAATGTATGTGCCGCATCGTACTCTAACGCATTATTCCACTTATCAATGTGATGCATGAGTGCATACCTGGGGAGTGACTTGCCAGTTCTGCATTCATGTATCATGACGAGATTAGATTCTTTGTTCCCATGTCAAAAAGTGATAAGAGAAATTGTGTTTTAATCGAGAAAGATCACTACTATTTCTTTATGTTACCTTTTTTCATGTTATTTCTCCGAAGTGCATTAATAAACGATGACTTGCCAACATTGGGCACGCCTATGACCAGAAGGTTGTAGTTCTCCTCCTGTAATAACATTATACAAATGTGTCAATAAGGTCACACGAAGCACTTGTAACATAGCATGTGCTATCTAGAAAGCCACTCATATTAGACTGTTCTTCTATAGAGAAATTCAAACTCGATATATCTGGTCTAAGTTCTGTTGCTCATGATACTCTAGTGAAATAAAATTAACCTAAAAAGATCGTTCCTTACCAAATAGACTGCAATATTAACCGTTGTTCCAATCTTGATACAACATACTGTTATTGCTACTTTTATAAAGATGGATTGTGTGATATACATCACAAGTGACCCAGGGCTTTTCCAATGATGTATATATAGTATTCCAGTACATGTATATCCACTTGATCACACTTTACTCAGGGGGGGGGGGGCTAAACCCTTCATGGACCTCCATGACAGACCTCCATGACAGACCTCCATGACGGACCTCCCATACACAACCTATCCCACCAGGGCCTTACAGCAAAAAGATTGAGGATGTAAGTGGCCTCATAGATTAATACTCAGGGTAAGCTGAATCTGAAGCTTATCATGTACTTAGATATAGTACTCCCTTATGATCTATCATTGGTCCATTCTGGCATCAGAAATGAATTCCTTGTTAAAAAGTACCCTAAAGTCATGTGTCATACATGTATGTTATTCCATTTCAGGCCGGCAGGTGGGTGTGGGTGAGCCGGTGAGTGTGGGAGAGCAGGTGGGTGTGGGTGTGCAGGTGGGTGTGGGTGACAGTTGCAGGCTGCGGGCATGTACCGCCTTCTGTCCCTATCAAAAAGCCAGTCGATCGGACGATAAACGGCGACGATATGGGTGGTACAGTTTTGAACTGCTCTGGACGCTCCTTTTTTCCTTACACTGTCGCTGGCAACTCTCGTGTTGTCTCGCGCAGTTCTCAGAGTGCACAAAAAGTTGCAGTGGCGCCACCCTTTGAACCACGGTGGCAACACAAACTATTATGTTTGTGTTGTGTTGGCCTTTACAGATCACCAGGGTCCCCACAACTCTTTAAAAGCGTCTCATTTTTTGGTCTCACCTCTTCTTAACCACTGCAGGTATAGGAAGTCTGTGTGAACGTACATCTTTTAAAGTCAGGATTCAAGGTCACTGGCCTATCTTCAGCATTAGTTCACACAGACTTGATTTCAGGGTGGTTTTTTACTTTTTTTCAACAGCGTTTTTCTACTACAATTTTTTTTTTTTTTACAAACTGAAAAAAAGAGGGAGGTACAGTTTGTTTCAATCTGTATGCATGTCTTTATTTCGATCTGATAAATGAAAAAACAAATGCAGGGGGGCAGATCAAAGTCAGCTGACCAAACTCCATTTTTTGCTGGAAAACCGTCTCACAGAGACCCAGGGTACCCTGGGTCAATAACAAGCGTGGATATGTAATACAAAAATGTACCATGAATTCTAATTCTGTGGTATTACCTACACATTATTAATTCACTTACCTCGCTTCTGTTATATCTTGGCATGGTTCCTACCATTTTCATCACGGTTGGGACAATCTTTGATAGGGGGAAAAGATCAAAATTTATTAGGGTATATTAAAAAATAATGTTAAAAACCGTTTTTATACTAGAAAATGCAGCTATCATTCTATAACCTAATCCACACTAAAGATGTCAAAGCTGTATTAAAATCAAAACTATTTTTTGGGGTTGCAAGGGCGCGCCAGCGCCACGATGCCGTAGGCATCGTCGCAACCCTATTAATGTTTTCACTTTACTTACATCATACATGTTCCAGGGCCACATCGTATGGGGCACTGTGACGTCACAAGATCGATTGTGATGTTGAAAATAAGACCGCCATGACGTTGCAACTGAGTACGAGGGAATAATGCATGTCTATTTATTTAAGGTAACGGTTGAAAATGAGGTTTGTCAGTGCCTTCATATCGATGCCATAGGCCGCATCATTTTGTTATTATGGTTCTAGGGGCCCCGACACCGTCTCCCATATGACGTCATAACTGTTGCGACGCAACCACACCATGACTACGGGCTGATAACAGAGCGTGCGCTTCAACTGGCTGACAGATTTTAGTGTATGGTGCTGTGTTTGAACGGCACCCAACTCATGGGACTCTAGCCCGCTCAGGGGATCAACAAATTTGTTCCACATAACATATCCAAAGGAGGAAACGATTGTTAACTTCCCAGCACCGATTTCAACACGAAATTTCCACGCTGCATCGTTTTTGCAAACATGAAAATGCGCCCTCAAACTTGGTTGAAAGAAGCGTGAGTGTTAGTAGAACAACAAACCTGTGCCTGCGAGGGGGGGGGGGTAGATTTAGCATTAAACTTATAATATAGGCCTAATAATAATGAAATAATCAGGGGCAGCAGGCCTAGGCCTACATCTAGCCCTCAACTTATAATAAATAATATATATGTCTAATAGTAATCTGGATTCGGATCTAGGCCTACTAAAACAAATATAGATCTAGCCCTATATTTTAATAGCTATAGCTTATGCAGGTGGTGGGGGTTAGATGAGTTCTGAACATTCCCATATCATTATGAATAAAAATTTATTACACCAGGACATTTATGTTGTGATGTGGTGGGTGCAAGAAAAATGGGCCTTTGACCTCGGGAGGGGTTGCCAGCAACCCCGACCGTGGTCAAAGCCACATTTTTCTTGTTATATAGAATTACCGCTATTTTCGCCAATTACACTCACTTTGTGTTTCATGGTCCTATTGAGATCTTCTTTACAGTTGGTATACAGGACGTTGGATATGTTTTCTTCTGCTTTCAGTTTGGCTTGCACTTCGTCCCGATACTTTAAAGTTGTTGTGTCCATTTTGTTGAGGATGAGGAGGTGGGGCCGGATCATGACAGTGTCCTGGAACTGCGGGTTTCTACCCGAGAATGGGATCTTGGAGGGTTAAGGTTACATAGAATAGCGGTAACTAAAAAATATGTTTTAAAAAGCACAAACAATAAAATTATGAATGCGGACATTACCGTAATAATATACAGCAGTCCAACATTATAGCACTCCAATGCACTATATGGATATATATCTAAAACTGGACATCGACATCCATGTAACAGAATCCTTCTAACATAAAGCTATATTTAGTAGAAGTAGAAATCCATGAATATCTATATGAAGGAGAACACCATGTTCATGCCTATGAATATGTCTGTGTGTATGTTCATTTCAAAATTCAAGATTGCAACCATTCATTGAATGCCACCATGCTTTCAATGTAATTTCGAATTGCAGTCGCAGTAATTTGATACTAATAAAAAAAAAATCTATTCTATTTTTCTTTCATGAACAGTTGGCATCCCATAGATTCAAGATGGCTATCACTCATTGAATCTCCCGATGATTGAAATGCAATCTTGACTTGTAGTTGCATTAATTTGATCAAAAAAACAAATCCTATTTGATTTTTCCTTCATTCAACCGATTCAAGATGGCTACCATTTACTAAATGCCACAATGCTTTCAGTGCAATGAAGAATTGTAGTTGCATTAATTTGATATCTATTATAAGAAATTTTCTATTTAATACCTTTTTCAAACACAGTTGGCACCCCATAGGTTTAGGATGGCCACCATTCATTGAATGCCACAATGCTTTAAATGCAATCTTGAAATGTAGTTGCATTAATTTTATACTGTTAAAAAAATCCAATTTAGTTGTTTTTTTCATGAAGAGTTGGCACCCCATAGGTTCAAGATGGCCACCAGTCATTGAATGCCATAATGCTTAAATGCAATCTTGAATTGCAGTTGAATTAATTTGATTCTAAAAAAAAAAGCTTTTTTTTTTCTTTCATGAACAGTTGGCACCCCATATATTTAAGATGACTACCATTCATTGAATGTCCCGATGCTTGAAATGCAATCTCGAATTGTAGTTGCATCAATTTAATGCTAATAAAAAACAAATTCTTATCGATTTTTCTTTCATGAATAGTTGGCACCCCATAAGGTAGCTACCATTCATATTAATGCAAAAACAATGCTTTAAGTGCTATCAGGAATTGTAGTTGCATTAATCTGATACTATTAAAAAAAAAAAAAAAATTCTATTTGATTTTTTTTTCATGAACAGTTGGCACCCCATAAATTGAAAATGCACCCAGCACCCAGGTCAACAGCTATATACGGACAAGTGTACCTCCCCTGCCTGTTCTCCTTCAATGCAGAGTGAAGAGGGTGGGAGGGGGTGACCATCAACAGTGCATAAACACTTTGATTGGATGACAATGCAGTTTTTATATTACAACCCTAAATTTGTGCAACGAAAATCATCAAGAAATACTAAGTATTTTTTCCAAAGAATAGCTTTTCTAGAATGGCTCGATACTCAGAAATCCTACTGCGAATAAAAAAAAGTCAAATTCTGATTCTAAACACCTGAAAAGTGAGAAATGCTGGCGTTGACGGTTTATGTAGGAAATGTACTAAAAACACCAAAAATATGCAACGAAACCCTAATTTTCTCAAAAACTGTTCAGTAGGATTTTTTCTAATTGAGGTTCCAGTGTTTTCTACCCTCATATTACACATTGGCATAGAGAATATATTGGCACCTAGTCAGGATTTTGCCCTAGAAGCAATCTGTGTGGCAAAAACAGCCAAAATGAGCCACTGGTCTGAAGTATAAAACTGGGCATCGATCACTATAGAGCTACAAAGAGAGAGAATCGATGTCCAGTAAAAACTTGTGTATAGGCCGTGGCTAGTACGCAAGTCAGATCGCTTGTGCGTCTTCTAGAAGTCGTGGTGCGGCTTATATGGAAGATTTTGCTACTGCATGTATAGTACAGTACAAAAGTCATCATAATCAGATCACCGGAGCAGCTTATCGGATATTCTTTTTACAATGTGTTTATTGTTTGTATTTTGGTATTTCGAGTAAATCAAATATCTATTAAAGGTGGCTTTCTTCTGCTTTCAGTTTGGCTTTTATATAATATGTTTGTGTGTTTTATATACTATGGACCTTTGTAATACTAATGAGTCTGAAATAAAAATTGAATTGAATTGAATCTATATACCCAAAAAAATCTCAAAATGGCAGATCATAGCTTCATGATAGCCTTATAATAGCATGATCATAGCTTTCTCTTTTTTCAAGGGAATGCTCATTTTTTTAACAACAGTGGGGGCGGGGGGTGGTGAGATTTCGCGTGGAGCGCGCAAATATTTTTCACACTCCCCCTAGAGGGGTCGAAATTTCCCCCCAACCGGCAAGCCGAAAATCGCGCGCATTCGCGCCTCTTTGTAGCATGTGTGGGCTTTTTCCCTCAAAACAGGTTGAATTTTTTTACCCCACCCCCCAGGAGGGATCTAATTTTTTTACCCCCCCCCCCTCCGGTCAAGGGGTCCAAAATGTTTACCCCCCCCCCCCACAATCCACCACCTGTTGGTAAAAAATGAGTACTCCCCAAAAGCAAAAGATGTACAATACACAAGAAAATACACCCCTTACAGTTACATCTTCTTTGGGAAAAGGGATACTCGAGCATCATGAACTTCAATGATACAGTCGACGTCTCTGAGCCGCTTTTGCATGTTTCTCATGCCTGCAAAGAAATGAGAAATGCTTGCATTAAATATTACAGTTATGTTTTATACCACTCTAGTCTCTACTCTCAGCCTCACGCCCTCAGGCGAAATAGACTCGAGGCGGCGGTAGAGCACCCACCAAACACCAAGACATAGAAAAAAGGGTGAAATTGTATTCTCCCAACCCCTCTGGAGGGGTTGACATTTTTTGGCCCTCCCCCCAATCCACTACACCCCCTCCCCTCTTGATAAATAAAGACCACTCTATATAAAAAAGACTAAGTAAATTTTAATTTTGAAAAAACAAAACAAAGAAATACAACAGAAAGGTGGGGCCTGGCTTTCAACCTTAGCCCTACAGTACTCGTTTTAAGTAGTACAGCCAAGAATAAAAAGTGTGCAGACACTGTTAACTATAATTAATTCACCGTTCATATGTACCTTTAGCCATGTGTCCGGGAAAGTAATGGGCTACGTCCTTGGTGGCAAACGTGAACCTGTCACGGAGGCCTTTGACGGCCAGCCGCGCCGCGCCGCTTCGTGCCATGTTTCACAACCTGTCATTCAATGTTACAGACTAAATATAACTTATAGATGTCCTACGTAGTACAGTCTTTCGATATATACCAAGCAGATTTAGTTAACTTGACGATTTGAATAGAAATCTATCAAAGAGTCGTTTGCAGAAACCCGTCTGCATGCACTTTGCTGGGCGCGGCCATCTTGGATGGATGCGGAAGTGGAACTCTTCAGTTTGGAATTGGAGGCTATAATGTTGCGCGCCACTCAGCTGGCATGATACTATCTGACGATTCACACTCGCTCTTGTCGGCTAACTACTACCTACAGCAGTGGGTCATTGGGTTTTGTGACGGGTTTTGTGACAATCCTTTACTAGGGCTATTCATTTGTATAGGATGATTTCCAAAATAGTGATAAGGGGGATAGGAGATCTGGAATTTGGTGACATTCCCTCTGCCATAATTTAAAAAGCAATAGAGATGGGTTGCCATGAATCCAAATGTATTGACGTCCATGCTATTGCTGATCTATGGCAGAGGGAATAACATTGCACAAAAGGGGTGGTGTCACAGCGAACCTGTTACCTATCCTAACGTTGTGATCTACTCCATTGAGACGCACAGACGACCATTGTAGGCCTACAATACTCCCCACTCCCACAAGCCTGACTGCACAGCTCATGGAAGCCAATCAGGGAGCAGGATTACATGACCCCGTCCCTCCTAGTTTACTCCAGCACCCCTGACCCACTCTGGGGACTTAATCAAGTTTTAATCAAGTCTTAATAAGTCTTAGTCTTAAAGTCTTAATATTACTCACCATTAACTAAAGAATGAAAAAAAACACCAAAAAAAAACGGGGGGTTGGGGGGCAGAGCCCCTCATGATATCAATATATGATGCCTTCTACATTTGGTGGGTACCTATAATTAAGACTTTTGAGATTAAGACTTGTTAAGATTCGATTAAGACTAACTCAAGAATTCCCATGAAATGTGCAGCGGGGTCACTCATTGGGTTCACCAATACATTTCATATTATGGGGTCTTCCAGGGGCTACATCCCTGCGTGGTCTTGATGATAGATTGAATGTAAATTACTGCATATAACTTTGTGAGAAGCCTATAACCCGCACTGGAGGTCTGAAAATGTTCGCTTTAGTAATAGGCCAAGCGGATAATCATTAGGTTCATAGAACATCTACTCAATATTTTCTTTAATTGATCATGCCAGTGAAAATTTCAACAAAATTCAATATCTGAATCTTATAAATCATATGTATTCAAGTTGAGAAAATTTGTCCAGGTTACCTGAAACACAACTAAGTATAACCCTTGACCTAATCTAAAAATACAGCAGTCCAACATTATAGCACTCCAATGCACTATATGGATATATATCTAAAACTGGACATCGACATCCATGTAACAGAAAGCTATATTTATTAGAAGTAGAAATCCATGAATATCTAAATGAAGGAGAACACCATGTTCATGCCTATATGTCTGTGTGTATGTTCATTTCGAAATTCAACATTGCAACCATTGATTGAATGCCACCATGCTTTCAATGTAATCTCGAATTGCAGTTGCAGTAGTTTGATACTAATAAAAAAAAATCTATTCTATTTTTCTTTCATGAACAGTTGGCATCCCATAGATTCAAGATGGCTATCACTTATTGAATGTCCCGATGCTTGAAATGCAATTTTGACTTGTAGTTGCATTAATTTGATACTATCAAAAAAACAAATCCTATTTGATTTTTCCTTCATTCAACCCATTCAAGATGGCTACCATTTAGTAAATGCCACAATGCTTTCAGTGCAATGAAGAATTGTAGTTGCATTAATTTGATATCTATATAAGAACATTTCTATTTGATACCTTTTTCAAACACAGTTGGCACCCCATAGGTTTAGGATGGCCACCATTCATTGAATGCCACAATGCTTTAAATGCAATCTTGAAATGTAGTTGCATTAATTTTAAACTGTTAAAAACATCCAATTTAGTTGTTTTTTTCATGAAGAGTTGGCACCCCATAGGTTCAAGATGGCCACCAATCATTGAATGCCATAATGTTTAAATGCAATCTTGAGTTGCTGTTGCATTAATTTGATTCTTAAAAAAAAAACTTTCTTTTTTTTCTTTCATGAACAGTTGGCACCCCATACATTCAAGGTGACTACCAGTCATTGCATGCCACAATGCTTTAAGTGCAATCACAAATTGTAGTTGCATTAATCTGATACTAATAAAAAAACTGATTCTATTCTTTTTTTTTATTTATGAACAGTTGGCACCCCATATATTTAAGATGACTACCATTCATTGAATGCCCCGATGCTTGAAATGCAATCTCGAATTGTAGTTGCATCAATTTAATGCTAATAAAAAACAAATTCTTATCAATTTTTCTTTCATGAATATTTGGCACCCCATAAGGTGGCCACCATTCATATTAATGCAAATAGAATGCTTTAAGTGCTATCACGACTTGTAGTTGCATTAATCTGATACTAAAAAAAAAAATCTATTTGAATTTTCTTTCATGAACAGTTGGCACCCCATGAATTAAAAATGCACCCAGCACCCAGGTCAACAGCTATATACAGACACGTGTACCTCCCCTGCCTGTTCTCCTTCAATGCACAGTGAAGAGGGTGGGAGGGGGTGACCATCAACAGTGCACAAACACTTTGATTGGATGACAATGCAGTTTTTATATTACAACCTAAATTTGTGCAACGAAAATCATCAAGAAATACTAAGTATTTTTTCCAAAGAATAGCTTTTCTAGAATGGCTCGGTATTCAGGAATCCTACTGCGAATAAAAAAATGTCAAATTCTAATTCTAAATACCTGAAAATTGAGAAATGCTGACGTTCACGGGTTATGTAGGAAATGTACTAAAAACAGCAAAAAAGGGCAACAAAACCCTAATTTTCTCAAAAACTGTTCAGTAGGATTTTTTCTAACTGAGGTTCCACTGTTTTCTACCCTCATATTACACATTGGCATAGAGAATATATTGACACCTAGTCAGGATTTTGCGCTAGGAGCAATCTGTGAGGCGAAAAACAGCCAAAATGAGCCACTGGTCTGAAGTATAAAACTGGGCATCGATCACTATAGAGCTACAAAGAGACAGAGAATCGATGTCCAGTAAATATAGTCATTCACATGAGTAACCGGGCCATGAGTACAATATTCTGTTCGGGACAAATGGAAGACACAGGATAAACATTTGCCCTAGACCTCGGTCACAATTTGGTAAGGTAGGCACTTTATAATTTATTACATTGAATAAGTGAACAAAAAGAAAAAATCAACCTGTTCCTCCCTTGGGAACTGAATTGGAAGTGCGCGAATTGGTGGCAATTGCCTAGGTGGTGGAGAGCACCCTGGAGGTAGTGGGTGGAACTACCACCTAACATTAGTTTACCATTTGGTGGGCACACAATATATACCCATATTTAAGCAACTATGGTACACATATGCAACAGACTTTAGACCCCCAAAACACCTATAGATATGTAATATTGCACGAAGACCACAATAAGTTGTTATTTTTAGTTGTGAATAGCATCAGTTAATATATGAAAGCAGATTTTTGCAAAACATGTAATATAGTTCTAAAAACGCCCGACCGTAGATTGCACATGAAAATCAATGTGTCCATTGCAACACATATAAAGACCCAAATTTCTACTCAATTTTTCAACTTCAACAGCTATAACTTTTTCTATGAATCCGGTTCCAGTTAGCTACACTCGTGTACTATCCATACCATATATACTTAGAACTGCCACTAGTCAGCTTAACTGCTATAATCATGACACTGGCGATAGGAAACTTCCCAAAAGCCAGTTTAACCTGGGAGGAGAAACTGAGGATTGATTACATAATCCTATAGAACCAGAGCGGTAAATCAATCCACCGTAATAAACACAACTGCAGACATGAATCTTGCTTAAAAACCTTTTATTTTTTCAACAAAAACTATCACAGTAGGCTTTGCGTATTTAAGTTAACATGACCTTTTTTTTCTGAATTATATAAATGAGATACTATTCGCTTTAAATGCAAGACATACACCTCTTTAATGATGACATTAATTACATATACGGGGGTTCTAGATATATATCCTAATATCGTCAATATATATCTTTCGGACGGTTTCATTTGATATCATTCGGATATAAATGGACTTTGCTTAATGGTCTTATATTTATCACAGCATACTGTTATATATACTTTAATGAGAGGATGGCATGTTGTTTTTCAAGTATGACAGATATATCTGTAACAAAAGATATCTGACAGTAGTGTTATTCCTGGTTGAACTATTTCAATGGTTTGAGGTCGATATAAAGAAGTAGAATAGCTGACGTTCAAATTTCACAAAGACCCAAGAGCAGTCTATATACATGAATATTTCTCACATTGCCATTAATGTACATTTGCGTTTAAGGCATGCGTATATGGCAAGACATATCCAGTCCCATTTATATAATTTCTTTTGTTAAATAGATCTATATTTGGCTTCAATCAGACACAACAAATGCCCGGATCATGATTTTGTAGACCTCTGTTGCGTCTCCCTTCACCGTGCAGTTGATACTTGTCGATATCGGTTTGTTGGGCTTTAAGAAGAGGAAGAGATAGGAATTAGAATTTGGTTGTTGAATATATTATGAACATGATCTTAAATATCACATCTTAGTAACATACATAAAAACTGCTTCTTTAAATGGAGGTTTAAGAAATCTAGCAGTATGATACTAACCACTATAGTAAAAAAAACATTCCCACACCAATCTTCAAGGAATGATGGAAAAAAATATGAATCGATAAGCATTTTTATACTATGAACCTGAATAGCACAGCATATTTCATGTCGCACTTTTGTCATGAGCTAATACATGTATATGACACTATTTCTACATTGCAATAGTTTGTGGTGAAACTACTTAATTTTCCCCTAGTACAATGGTTATTACAATATTTGAACATGCTGTGATTACAGTGATACATTGGTATGGTTTATATAACATTCTATGGTATGAACTTGGTTAATCATGTATACAGAATTAAACACAATGGCTATATTATATATGTGGTAAATAATGTAGATCTACATCTCTGTAAAATGAAACAATTATTGATTGGTCAGTAACTACAGCAAGTATACTTTTTACCTTCAATGGATTGTTTAACATTGCATTGTAATAACTCTGTAACATTCAACATTTTCAAAAGTTCAAGCAGGAGACCTAACATGATCTTACTCACAAAAATATGCTTCATTATTTTAATACTAAATCATAGTACCCGGTATACTGTGATGAAAGTACACACAACATTATATTTACTCTAGAATCACCACCTAGGAACATATTTATTTTTGTAATGGATATACTTGTATGCATAATGCAATTGCGGATAGTGATATAGATGAAATACTTCTGAGACTTACATCGAATCCAGCAGGAGGAGTCCATGTTATTGTTACCGGTTTCTTTGTTCCCGCTTCCAGCATACCCTACAAAGACATCAAAGTAGTGATAGTTGCAAAAAGAGATATGATTAATGCCAAACACAATCCTTGCCCCCCCCCCATGAATAAATGTACTGCACATCTTGGTAGTATTTTAGGTGTTTTGCCTAAACTCCCATTGTCATCTGCCCATGTGGACACTTTTTTGAAAGACATTTTTGGGAATTATCTTTAAAAATGATTTTATAACATAAAGGGCTCACCAACCGAAACATTAAACTGCGTAATGAAATAAAATATACAGCAGTCCAACATTATAGCACTCCAATGCACTATATGGATATATATCTAAAACTGGACATCGACATCCATGTAACAGAATCCTTCTAACAGAAAGCTATATTTAGTAGAAGTAGAAATCCATGAATATCTATAATGAAGGAGAACACCATATTCATGCCTATGAATATGTCTGTGTGTATGTTCATTTCAAAATTCAAGATTGCAACCATTCATTGAATGCCACCATGCTTTTAATGTAATCTCAAATTGCAGTTGCAGTAATTTGATACTAATAAAAAAAATCTATTCTATTTTTTTTTCATGAACAGTTGGCATCCCATAGATTCAAGATGGCTATCACTCATTGAATGTCCCGATGCTTGAAATGTAATCTTGACTTGTAGTTGCATTAATTTGATCAAAAAAACAAATCCTATTTGATTTTTCCTTCATTCGACCCATTCAAGATGGCTACCATTTACTAAATGCCACAATGCTTTCAGTGCAAAGAAGAATTGTAGTTGCATTAATTTGATATCTATTTTAAGAAAATGTCTATTTGATACCTTTTTCAAACACAGTTGGCACCCCATAGGTTTAGGATGGCCACCATTCATTGAATGCCACACTGCTTTAAATGCAATCTTGAAATGTAGTTGCAATAATTTTATACTGTTCAAAAAATCCAATTAAGTTGTTTTTTTCATGAAGAGTTGGCACCCCATAGGTTCAAGACGGCCACCAGTCATTGAATGCCATAATGCTTAAATGCAATCTTGAATTGCAGTTGAATTAATTTGATTCTAAAAAAAAGTAACGGCACTATAATAGTATTTAATACACCCGAGGATTTTAATCCAGGTTATTAAAAGCAAAATCTCATAGTTAAGGTCCCCACCCGGCTCCATGTGCCCCTTCTCTAAGTAAGCCTACACACCGCCATTGAATGTACCTTAAGATCATTTGTTTGTGTACCTAGATGGACACTAGGGGCGGTAGTAATGTTGTATTATAGTTAAGAAAACAAGAATGTTATTATAAAGATGGGGTCAGAAATTACTACCGTACAAAGAATCACCCCCTTAGGCGCATGATGAGGGTAGATCATTTAAACTTGAATGACTGTACTTGTGCCTAAGAGAAAATAAAACTTTACAAACTTGAAACTTGAACTTGAAAACTTTCTTCTTTTTTTTCATGAACAGTTGGCACCCCATACATTCAAGGTGGTTACCAGTCATTGCATGCCACAATGCTTTAAGTGCAATCACGAATTGTAGTTGCATTAATCTGATACTGATAAAAAAACTAATTCTATTCTTTTTTTTAAATTCATGAACAGTTGGCACCCCATATATTTAAGATGACTACCATTCATTGAATGCCCTGGTGCTTAAAATGCAATCTCGAATTGTAGTTGCATCAATTTAATGCTAATAAAAAACTAATTCTTATCGATTTTTCTTTCATGAATAGTTGGCACCCCATAAGGTGGCTACCACTCATATTAATGCAAATACAAAGCTTTAAGTGCTATCACGAATTGTAATTACATTTAGGGAGTGATCATTTATTAACAACAGGGGGGGGGGGATGGTGGGTTTCCGCGCAGAGCGTGCGAAATTTTTTACACCCCCCCCAGGTCAGGGCTTTTTGGCTCAAAACAGGGTAAATTTTTTTGCCCCCCCCCCTAAGAGGGGTCCAAATTTTTTTGCCCCACCACCCCCCCCCCCCCCGTTGATAATAAATGATCACTCCCTTATCTGATACTAAAAAAAAAAAATATTCTATTTGAATTTTCTTTCATGAACAGTTGGCACCCCATAAATTGAAAATGCACCAAGCAAGCAGGTCAACAGCTATATACGGACAAGTGTACTTCCCCTGCCTGTTCTCCTTCAATTCAGAGTGAAGAGGGTGGGAGGGGGTGACCATCAACAGTGCATAAACACTTTGATTGGATGACAATGCAGTTTTTATATTACAACCCTAAATTTGTGCAACGAAAATCATCAAGAAATACTAAGTATTTTTTCCAAAGAATAGCTTTTCTAGAATGGCTCGATACTCAGAAATCCTACTGCGAATAAAAAAAAGTCAAATTCTGATTCTAAACACCTGAAAAGTGAGAAATGCTGGCGTTCACGGTTTATGTAGGAAATGTACTAAAAACACCAAAAATATGCAACAAAACCCTAATTTTCTCAAAAACTGTTCAGTAGGATTTTTTCTAACTGAGGTTCCAGTGTTTTCTACCCTCATATTACACATTGGCATAGAGAATATATTGGCACCTAGTCAGGATTTTGCCCTAGAAGCAATCTGTGAGGCAAAAAACAGCCAAAATGAGCCACTGGTCTGAAGTATAAAACTGGGCATCGATCACTATAGAGCTACAAAGAGAGAGAATCGATGTCCAGTAACTATGAGTAAAGGAATTTTACGCTTACCTTGATTGGATCGATATTGAATCCCATATTAACCAGCGGCTGGATGTTGTCGAAGTACCACTCCCCATTCTAAAAAGTTAGATTAAAGCATATATTACATTGTGTGGAAGAATACACATACAATACATGTAGTTATGTAATTAATATATATGTACAACTTCTGCTAAAAACCACTTCAATCACAATAGGCATTACGTGTACATGCTTTATACCATATAAAGTGCAATACCTAGTGTGTGAGTATTCATCTTTCAAACCTTATTTACATCATTTGTTGTCAGTTCCAACTGTTTTTATTGAAGGCAAATCACTTATAAGATATGCTTTCATCTTCATGACAAGACATATTTGCCTCTAAAAAGAATTCTTTCTTAGTCAAATCTTTCATTTGTTGTTAACTATAGAAGGAGCTTGAATGTGCACAGCAAATATGTTATCATGGAGAGAGTTCTGACTATGAAATTCCAATGATGGGGATATGGTATCTATATAACGAACACATCACTCATTCAATAACCTTGTTCATAAGGTTCAACAATGACTTATTGCAGATGAAGAGTTCAAAGCCTTTACCATTGTACCAAACACTGCATAGTATGCAAAACACCAGTCCCGTGCCGGATCATATTCACTGATATTTTATCGGTATGAATAGGTATAGGTCACTTCAGGCAGTAAACTCACAATGCATTTCCTAACAGGTCAGAACACAAGCTCTCACCAGAATTCCCCTTTTCTTATTTCATACATCCTCTCTTTTGTAGGTGGACACAATCATATCTGATTACAAACTACTTATAACAGCGCCTACTTTTGCCTATCACAAGCCTTACCTGTCGTCCCTGTTGGTATGGGTCGCCATGCGCGGTGAGAGGAATAAGTTAGAGCAGGCAGCAATAATAAACACTCAGAAACAAAGGTAACACATCACCATGCAAGCTGGACAGACCAGCTTATAAGCTCATAATAAACACCAAGTGAGAAGTTATTTTTTGTTATTATGATAAGAGATTCAACTTTTTCTCTCAAAAATTGTCAGCGTTATTCCAATCTAAAGTAGGCTGATTATTCTTGATATTGATATTTCCTTCTTGATTAATTTCTAACCGAGCAAACAAGTGATTTAGAGTCAGGGAGTATGTATCTATAGTTCTTTTAATTTTTACTTTTTTTCATAAAGAGTACCTTCTTGCATGAATGAATTAAGCAGCATACCCATTTTATCAGAATATATAACTGAGCTTTAATTTCCTCTTGTAAGTCCTTAAGAGTTGTGAATGGCTTAACTCAATATTCTACATCTACTACCTAATAGACTAAACTGAATTCTTGAAAATGTGAAGAAATATATATCCTGAACTGTTTCTATATGAAAAATATCTTTTCACATTTTACAAATGGATTAAAATCTTTTCTAATAATCTAAGTTATGAATGTACAAATATCATAAGCATCTCATATCTGAATATTATAAGTGAAGGTTTGACCAAAGTTTATCAAATCTGAAGTAGGCTAATTGATAATTATAATTGAAGGATTACTATGCAATGGATTACCAAAACTGTTTCACATAGGAATATTTGATGTCTTTGTTGGTTCTGCAATAATTGTGCATAGAATAATTGTGCATAAAGAAGATGTATTATTGATAGGAAATAGAAACTAAGGATGCATTATGTTTTATATCTGCTATTTCAATACATATATTTTGTATTTTTCAATATCTGTGCAGAGAATAGAGAGTGGTAAGTGGTGACTTTGTTACTACATTATTTATTCTCCATGCTATGTGTTCATCAGTTATATACCAGAGTCAAACTTCACTGTGCGCAGCTATTAGAGAATATACGGGACACTACTTACTTCCTATAGCCAAAATATAACATATCAGAATTAGCAATTTGCAGAATCAAAAAGTTTTGTTGTTGTAATTGAGCCAGATTATGATATATATTTTGATAGTTTCTTCTTCTTGAAGACCCTGCCTGAAAATGGATCTAGTTATTAAATTTAAACAATACCTATGATATACATGTCTAAGCTATGCAATAATATACATATATATGTACACTTCTTCGTAAAGCGATGAATCAGTTGGAAACATACATAATAAATCTATGTTATTGACTACAAAAGCTTATGTCCTTTTTATTAGATGTTGTTAATGGCATGTTAATGTTGGTTGTGTATTATTCTGTATATCTAAAATATACATGTGTACAATAATACAGTTTATCTCTGGAGATACACTAGGAATACTGATAGGCATAAGTAAATCATGTCTGGTCACTTGAGCCATGGCCCCACCTATGTAATATGTTTAAGAAAAATAGACTGAGTTGCAACTAATGTATGAACATTAGCTATGTCTACCAGATGGGCCAAAACCCCAAAAGTCAGATTACGACAATTTTGTTTATGACTCCATTGCATTAAGAATTCATAAATTCTCAACGCATGAAAGCATTATGTGAGTAAAATCTGTTTGTAGATATGGTTGTTAAGATGACAATTTCTTGGTGTTCCTTTTGATGAAAAGATGATGATGATGATGAAATATATTGAAGGATAATCTAGATTTGGTATGATGTGAAAAGTATTATCTGATGATATGTACAAGTCCTTCCGGCTTCAAATTTATTTTTTGTAATGGGCTAATCCCAAGCAACAAAAAGGCAAGCTGGTGGAACAAAATTGATGAGCACCAATATTAGTAAGGATTGCAGTAGCTCGCTACTGCATCATTTATATTTAATCATTTAACAGGATTATCTGTACAATAACAATACCTTTTTCTGGCTAACTGCCATAGTCCGAACACATCCTACATATATGTCCTTGGTTGCCATGGTGAACTCCTCTCCCTTAGCAACGCTGTGCAGCGACACCAAAAGAGGTGTCTCCTTCTTGCCAGCATCTGCAAATTAGAAATAGATTTAAACATTTTCTAAACTCTTGCATTGAAGCTGCGGCTTGTACCCGAATCCACCTCAGCCTTAATTTGATACCAAACATGCCTATACAGGGTGATGCTCATACGAGGGATCCGAGGGAATCATCAAAAACGATTAAGAAATATCATTCGCACTTATTACCTGCATCATCCGTATCGTCAACCGCGAGCACAGACAGTGATTCAATGGGTGGTGTTAGACTGTCTCCCCCAGCCATGTACATGATCCTTGGTTTAGCCTCGCCGATCAACTGGAAGGACTCCATTTCCTCCTAATGGGAATAGAAGTGGGTACTTCATCAGATAACATCTGGCACAGTAATACATGACAAGGAGAATTTAAACATATAGTGTAAAAAGTTGCTGAGTAATTTTGTTCTATACATTGGCAGATAAGGAATATTTTGATCACTGTTACAAATACAGGATTCAATAGACATGTAGTACGATTTCAGCCTGTTTAATTAGTTTCCAAAGTATCTAGTCAACAAGGCAGGTGGTATGGTTAACGTGGTCAGTTCACATACTAAGTAGCCAGCCCTAGAATAAAGGGATGAACCCCAGGTTCCAGGGCCTAGTTCATCTGGTGACCTATACTAATTGAAGTCAGGATCCTTGATACAATACGCACGTGGGGACGAACTTGCCAAGTCACTAGACGCCACCCATTTTACCTGTAATCTTAAAAGACCCACTTTTCCAGTAATCTTAATCAGTTTCCTGACCTATCCTCTAGATGGCACCACTTTAAGTTGGTAACATTGCTATATATATCGGGGGCTGTGCCCCCGCACCCCCTATTTCTTTATCTCTTTTTTTTTCTTTTTCTTTTTTAAAACTGTAACAGAGCTATAACCGAATCCATTTACCACTCAAGGATAGGGTGTTTAGAACTAAGTGAAAGGAAATTCATACTTGCAGCCTTACAGTGGCACCATCTAGAGAAGAGCAGGGAATCATTAAGATTACAGGGAAAATGGGTTTTTAAGATTACAGGGAATATGGGTGGCGTCTAGTGACTTGGCAAGTTCGTCCCTTGTTGCGTACAATACAGACGCATAGACTTACTTGTCCAAACAGTTCTATGTGAACAAAATCTGAGTAATGGTCGCTTGGATGGTCGGGTGCAAATGTGACTACAATTTCTTTTGTTGTTCCTGCAAAAATAAAAAGTGCACAATGTCATGAGAATGTTTTTAATAGACGTCAGTTGAAATGAGCATTTTCTTCAAAACATGTTTCCTTCTTTGATAACCTGATTTGTTGATCCTGATATAGATTAAAAAATAAAAGATAACTGTTGCAATTTCGGGTCTTCATCATTTTAATAATTAAACATTTACTCACCTGGATGAATTAGTCCTTCCGCTGGCACACAGTCAAACACATTCTGACCATTGTAATTTTGTGTACCTGAAAATAATATAGAAACAATTAGCTTTAGCTGCAATTACAATGGTATTTATATATTCCATAACATGTATCTGTGACAGTAACTAAGGAAGGAGTATCCTGTTCTCACCGACTAAAGCCTTCTTGTCATTGGTTGGTGTTGCTGAAGTGTCCAGGAAGTCAGGCAGTCCTTGTGCCTTAGAGTAGCGTAGTAGGGACTGGCTGTCTAGTTTGATGGCATACTGCACCGATAGAGCTGATGTGTTTGAGATCTGAAACAATGACAGGAAAGATTAAGATTCTTCCATAAATTGTCGAGAAATTTCATTATTAACCCCTGTCCTCTAACTAGGGAAAATGCAATCCTGGTGATCTGATTATGTCTGACATTTGTACTGTAATAATATACTTCTGAATAATGTGTGTAATGACGCACCAACTATGTATTTGTGTATATCTCAGACTTGGGGTCTGATCCGTGTATAACCCGCAGTTTTTACAGTAATGATGAAAATCTACCCAAAAAGAGAAATTCTCTTGACGTTAAAAGAGCTGTTTTGTAAACCAGAATAACCTGTACCTCACATATGATGAAGAATCTTAATGGAAGCCCACTCCATACATATATATTCAATTAGGTTTTAAATGGATTAAGGAGAATTGCAGCATTGAATAGTACATACTGTGAATATTTCTTCTCGGTACTCCGTGGCCATGATTGCTCCCATATCGAAGACACCACCTTCGACAGAGAGGTTGATGATGGGGCTGACTCCTTTACCCTTTAGTGTGATGTGCAACGTGGAGGTCGGAGTGACGACATCAAGGGTCTCTTGGAACTATATGTGATGGAAACAGAATGTGTCTTATTTTCGTTGGGTATCATTCATTTATGATTGATGAAATAAAGCCTGAACATTTACAGTACAATAACTTGTTCAGATGACAAAACAGGCTGATTATGGAGCTAGACATACAGGGTTGTTTGTTTTTTGTATGCAGATGTATCTTTTTTGGTACTGGATGTTGTATTTTTGTGGACCTTTGTTGATAATGTGAAAAGTCGTACCTGGTGTAATTTGTTTGATGCCAGACTTCTTTTGATTCACAAGTTTATATTCAGTGGAAATGACTCACTGAATAATTCTTGGGATGCGGAGATAGTGTTTATATATTTGATGTCAGTGAAATAATGATCATGTAAGTTTAGTGCGACCATAAACCCAGCTTTAAGTTTAAGGTGACACAGTTTTTACAACGATCCCCAATTTTGCAAAAACAAAAACACACACAAAATCATAAGTTTATATGAAAAAGACTTTAAATGGTTTCTCCTTTAATCTGATGTATCAAAACCCCACCCATAAACCATTCCCCCTCACACCGACACCCAACCCAAAAGTCCTTTAAGGTAAATAAATAGATAAATAAAATGAAATAAAATAAACATCTTAAAGGCAGGGTTTTATGGTTCGCTACAGCAGCCATTTTCTTGTGTTACAAAGCATTTAATCCCCACAAGTTCAAGTTATGCAACCACACTTTAAAGCGATCATTCATTATACAACCATCACCAAGTCAAGTTGAATTACTGCTGAAAACTAGAAAAAACACTGGTCCATGTTCATTTCATGCTCACAAACCTATATACAATATAAACCTTTCCCAACACCAATGTATGAAAAGTTACCGGGATATATTTCATCTGTGATGTCAGGTAATGAATAGAAATAATGTTGATGGGCTTGTGACTTGTGACAGCAGACAACCAGACCAATATATTTCTGTGTTTTGTAAACATGGGTGGGAAATGTCATGCAATTTGTAATGGGAAAAAAAGTGATCTACTTCATCATCTAAATAATGACCTGACAACCAGCACATAATAACACACAAGCAGTGTCGATATGGCCATTCTAATCTATGATTTATTGTTGCAATTCTCAGTAAATCCCACACAAAATGTCTAGAAAATTAATTCAATCCCCTTGAATTACTGCAGTATTCAATGTAAACATATTTACACTATTGCCAGCACAGCTTTGTCATTCCAACCATAAAGAATTTTATTCATTATATGATCTTCCTCACCTCTTCGAAATCAATAGTATTAGAAGCTAATACTGTGGTATACTGAGAGGTAATAAATATTTATTCATGCAATCAGATTGGTGATGATTGATTGAAACTGAATACCTCTTGAGGCTCCTTTGATGAAGTTCAGTTTGAGAAACAGCAACAGTTGTAAAATAAATACTATAAAATTCATACTCTGAATATCGCCTCTATATTGGACCATGTATACAACTGTTGAATGAGAATAAAGGTTATAGGACTCTTATTATGAAATTAAAAGGCAAGTTATCATAAAAAAAAATGGTTGGTAATTGAACTGCACTATGAAATCACCATTAACTTACATGTCCCCGATTGGTTGGTAAATGGAAACGGTGGCAATACGGAAATGCACCTTATTTCATGGTGGATAAAGTAGCCCCATTGATTTCAGCAAGGGAGAATGTATCTCATACCCCCGTTAAATAACCCTCTCTGGTATGTAACAACCTACCAAGTCAGCAAATCACATAGTGAAACAGAGTAAATATTATTAAACTCCTATTTGGTTTATATGTGAGGTTTTAATATATAAAAATAAAGTGAAAAAACCTTTATCATACGCCAAATTTTTCCTTTTAAACTCACATTCGGCTTATAACCAAGGCAGGCTTATAACCTAATCTAAGAGAAGTAAGAATATTGATATTAGCTGTACCTTCCCAGAACTGTTGTGGTAATTCCACCCTTACTAGGATTATCTGGGGAGTGTCTTTAAAATACAACCAATAATTGGGAGTATATGCTACACACAAATAAAATTGCACATTTAGATCAATTGCACAGCCACCTCAGCCTGTCTACCTGAGGTTTCGTAGACTTAACTCGGACCCTGGGTGGCCCTCTAGTGGTCCGAGCCTCTCTGTACTACTAAAGAAAAACTGTAGTATCCAAGTACATGATACTGTTCGCTCTTCCCTGCTCCTCACCATATATTGTGTACGTTCATATTCTGACAGACCATGGTTTACATGCCCACCATTACAATAAGAAAAACACTTACCACTTCTCCTTTGTGCGGTGCAAAGCAGATAAGCAGGGTATGTGCACTGTCAGGAGGTAGTACTCGGAGGGCATTCAGCATTTGGAAGGGTCCATCAGTGTCAAGAATCGATGCTCTCATCTGACTATGGTTAAGGTTTCTAACCTGCAATTCTGTCATAGGCGTTAACGTTTTAGTTCAAAGCTTTCTATTATTTATCATTGAAGTTTTCCATTATTAAATCCCCATTATATTAAGCAGTCATAGTTTCTGATACTGAAGTAGCTCAAACTGTTCAATACTGTGAAGTAACAGGGGCTAATCTTAATCAAGGATACATCGACATGTTTGTCTGAGATGTTCTGGATGGTCACAGACTTGATGACACTTTGACCAATGGAGATGTCCCCAAAGTCTGTCGTTGTGCGTCCATTGTCAGAGATGACCACGAGTTCCGGCTTCTTTACCGGGCAGTGCACCTCCAGGTACAGGGTATTGTGAATGCTGATTTAAGAAAATGTCAGAAGAAAATATTTAAAAAAAGAAAGATTTCTTCCGAAAGTCATCCCAGTGTAGGGGCATAATATTACATATTAATCTCATACACGGTATTTCCGGGTAACGTCTGTTTACTCGGCTTCTCCACCTGGAGCTAGTGCACACAGTTCCCGGGAGAGGGCGCAGGTCCTCTTCAGGTGACCGTGTGCCGCTCTCAGGTGGGCGGCCGACCCACCCACCTGGCCACGTGACCTAAGAGCCGGTGTTATATAAGACCCAGGTGTTTACCTGGAACGGCAGTCAGTGCAGGCCCGACTGACGAGAGACTTCACATGTCCAACCGTGCGGACAGAGTTGTATGCTAAGAGTTGTATACTGACCGTTTCCTCTATTTATAGAGAAACCTGATTTACCTGTGTGTATTCATTTTACACTGATCGTTCCCTAGTAAAGGAACTGGAGTTATTATTCTTGTGAATAAAGATAGATATATTCTCGCACCTGGAAACTGCCGTGATCGTTGTTCTTTAACCTAGAGTTAATTACGAACCACCACACTGGTGCCGTGACCAGGATCAGCAAAGGTAGCAGAACAAGCTAGTTGTTCGAGAATATGTTCGGGTTATACTGAACAGGAAGTCCTTGATTGGACAGACAGTCCTTTAGTGGACGGACAATGGCTACCGGTGGTAGCCTGGGCGGCTCTGGCCCAGAGCTGAGTGAAGGGGAGTTGGAATCAACTCGCCTGGAGGTGCCAGGGATGGACCCTGGAGAGGGCTTGAAGCCAGGACAGAAGAAGAGGAAATTGCAGGATCTTTCCTGGGTGGAACCCTATGTAGGGGATGAGAAATTCCAGAGGGAATATGACGAGCGTTTGGCTCGGGAAGAGGATGACCTCTACTGGGAAAATGTCCGATTGGACAAGCAGTCAATGGAGGATCAGTATGCTGCATTGACTGACGAATTGACTTCCCTGGTAAAAGAAAGGGACGAGATTCTCTCTGAGAATCAGAGGGTAAAAGGAACTCTGATAGAAGAGAGAGAACGGTTGATAGAGGACAACCGGTATATGAAAAAGAAGGTTGCTCAGGAATCGCATGAATACCAAAAGATTCAGGCAAAGATTGCTGAGAACCAGAAGGAGAATGAACATTCTGAATCTCTTAAGGAGAGGTATGAGAGGGAGTTGAAAAAATACTCTAGAGAATGGTATGCCTTGAAGAAGGGGACAGAGGAGCTCGAGAAGGGCAGAGACCAGTTGGTCAAGGATAATGAATCCACCAGGATTCAAATCCTGGAAGAAACGGAAGAGTTAGAAAGGAAACGGAAAGCTGAGGTGGAAGCTGTCTGTTCCCTTGAAGCTAGGAAAACTCTCCTGCGGGGTGAATTGTTGAAGGCAATGGAACAGCAGGGGGAGGAACAACTTCCAGCTGGCAGGCCGGAAACTGTTCCTGATAGTACTCCTACTACTAGTAAGGAGGAAGCATTACCTCAATTCGATCCATTTATTAATGATAATGGATTGAGGAATGTGGAAGACTCTGTGTATAAGAACAGAGAGAAAGATTCAAGGAGAGTGAATGTTACCGGGCGCTCTCTTGGATGGGAACCAGTTAATCATGCCAGAATTGGTCCGGTTAACAGGGAAATGTCTCCAGAGGAGGAAGTGTCTCGACATTATAAAAATAAATTTCGAGATGAAGTGGTGAATCATAGTTATGGCTCATTGAACCCCTTCGCGGGAGATGACCCGGCTCTATATGAGAATCCGGGAGGTTATGATAGCAAGGGTAATTATAGGTATTGCCCAGATGCAACTTATTCGTACCCACCCCCGGCCACGGAAACACACTTGGGGGTCAATAAAGATCCTGAGATTAGGCCGAGGGAGAGGATGAATAAGGGGACCCAACCGGGAACAAAGGGAAGGTCAAACCCGGTGCATAAAAACACTAAGGGATTGTCAGGCTATCAAGGCCCACGCTTTGATGAGGGTTCAGAATCTGAATCAGATAAATCATCTGACGATGTACCCAAGAGAAAGGTTCCTTTGAACCGGCGAGTCACAATGACCCCGGCGGAGCACCGATTACATAATCGAGACCCCGCCATAGGTAATTTGGGACTAGATTGCTCTAGCCGAGGTCAAGACGGTACAGACCTACTGGCTTGGAGTAGACGCATGTCGGGTCAATTAGTGCATTCTAATTATGCCGCTAAAAGAACTGCACGTGTGACTAAGCCTTACAGGGGTGTACGACCCTGGAAGGAAGAATATCAATCACTTCTAGATGATTGTAAGTACAATTGCTGGAACAAGGAGGAATCCTTGGGAGCTTTTGTGATATGGTTGAGTGACGGCCCGGGTAAGATAGTGGTTGAAGAATGGAGGGACACTTACGGGCCAGAAGCTACATACGACCAGTTGGAAGTATTAGCTTGTTATACTTTTGGGAAAATGGTGACAGTAGATCACTGGACTCTGTTTCAGAGAAGAACGCAGAAACCGAAGGAATCTGCTAAAATTTTTGGGCTAGAATTGCAGCGATTATTGCGACAGGCTAGGCCAGAATGGAGTAGGGATGCTGAATATTACATAGAATCCCTATTTGTAAGATTTATTAGTGGATTGAGTGATCCTGAACATGCTAAAGTATGTGGTAGAGCTTGGGAAGCTGGATCTTCCTTAGCAGATTTGTTCATGGCGATTGATCAACATGACAAAAAGAAGATACTGTTGGCTGGTATGATACCCGCTAATAGGGGACAGCGCGTCTCTGGAATTGAACATTCCTTAGATGGTGACGATTCTTCCGCGGAAGAATCTGAAGGGGAGGAGAGAGTAGACGCCCTGAAATTCAAGGGTCGACAGAAATCTAGCTCTACCCCAGCTTCCGGGAAGCTTCCTAGTAACAAAGGTTATTCGGAAACTACCCGGAAACCCGATACTCGGGAACCTCAGACTGTACCCAGTCAGAAAACCCAGACCCCGGAGATGACCACTCCGGATAAAACAAATGCGTCAGGAAACTCATTAAATACCTTAATGGAGTCCATGATTAAACGCATGAACGAGGTGTTTGATAATCAAACCAGGCGCCGCCCTAGGGTCGATCGTAACACTGTCCAGTGTTACAGATGTCAAGTCAAAGGGCACTTTGCATCTGAATGCAAAGCCGAGAAACCTGTTTTAAGAAGTGAGGTTTCGGGAAATTAGAGGGGGTTACCGGGGATGGCAGGACGGTAACCCCTGAGGAAATATGTCAGATTATCACCGACGTTGGCGGTGAAGATTCATTAACAGTGAATGCGTCCAGCAAGAAGGGAGATGGGACCGTACATCCCGGAAACCATGAGGCTGGGGAGACTGGTACAACAGGCGCCCAGGGGTGCGCGTATGGGAAACCTAGTGCCAGTTTAGAGGAGTCAATAACCAAAGAGTTGGTTAAGGTTGGAGGAACCAGGCTTCCCCCGGGTCATCCTTGTCTGGAACACCTGAAAGGATGTGGATTCGACCTGGGCACTGATAGTGACCTTCACCGGTTTACTAGGAATCCCTCAGTAACTGATGGGAAGAGGTGGTACGTTTCCTGTTCTGTACAAGGAAAGACTGGGGAGTTTCTTATGGATACTGGAGCTAGCCACTCCATGGTCTCTAAGAGATTCATCAGCTTATTGCCGAATATGTGTGAGAACCTCACAATGAGGGTAAACGCATGTACGGCCGATGGTACCAGAATGAGGACATTTGGACGGACTTTTCTGATAATCTCTGTGGCCGGGAAAGAATTTGTTTGGGCCCCGACCATAGCTGAGATTGAAGATGATGGTATTCTTGGTTTGGATTTTGCGGCGCTTTTCGGTGCGACTTTGAATCCGAAAAGTGGGAAGTTGAAAATTGAATACCCGTATGATATGACCATACTCTGTAAGTTGAGAGTGATAAGTAGTGTCGCTAGTGTGGCACAGACTGTGAAGATTCCCCCGGGAATGACCTGTGACGTGTTAGTCAGTTCAGGGAGGCTAATCCAGAAAGGATTAGCGGTAATCGAGCCGGATATGGCTGTATTATCCCGGAAGGGATTGGAATCTGCGGATACCCTAGTAGGGAATTCCAGATGGACAGTGACACCCATTTCCAACCCCGGAAACTCCACAGTATATCTTGAGAAAGGCACTGAAGTTGGGAAAGTGATACTTGCGGAGGCAGTCACCAGTAGCCACCAAGACCTGAGGTTAGAAGAAGGAGGGGAAGAGGAATTGCATGAAGAGTTAACTAAGTTGTTAACAGGATCGTCCATAACGGATGAGAATGATCAGGAAGCCCTAAAAGCTATGCTGAAGAGATGCAGGCAAGCTTTTGCCGCCCCAGGGGAACCCCTGGGGAGAACCAATAAGGTATTGCATGAAATTAAAACCGGGGATAACCCCGCTTTTAAGATCCCTTATAGGAGATTACCCCTCAAGAAGAAGATTGTAGCTGAGGAAGAGATAGCGAAAATGCTGAAGGATAATGTTATTGTTCCCAGCATGAGCCCTTGGTCCTCCCCTGTGTGTATGGTAACCAAGAAGGACGGTAGCATACGGTTCTGTATTGATTACCGGAAACTGAATGGGTTGACTAAGAAGAACTCCTATCCTCTTCCTAGGATAGATGAGACGATTGATTCCCTGGGAGGGAATGAATGGTTTTGTACCCTGGATTTACAGTCCGGGTATTGGCAAGTAGGCATGAAGCCTGAAGATATGGAGAAAACCGCGTTTTCTAGCCATATCGGGTTGTTTGAATATAAGGTAATGCCGTTCGGGTTATGTAACGCGCCGGCCACCTTTGAAGCCATGATGGAGACGCTGTTAAGTGATTTATTATGGCGGAAATGTCTAGTTTACCTGGATGACGTAATTGTGTTTGGAAAGACATTTGCGGGTTGTTTAAGTAATTTAGAGGAAGTCTTAAACCGAATCATGTCTAACGGTCTCAAATTGAAACCAAAGAAATGCAATCTGTTTAAGAAGGATATTAACTACCTAGGGCGGATTATTTCCACCGAGGGGGTTAAGGCGGATCCGGAAAAGATCAGGAGTGTAACTGAATGGGAAGTCCCCAGGGGTCCTAAAGATGTGCGATCCTTTCTAGGATTCTGCTCATACTATAGGGATTTCCTGCCGGGGTATTCCCGGGTAGCCTATCCGATCCAGTGTTTGTCACACTGGACACCCGGAAGTAGGAAGGAGGAGTTCCCATGGGGGAGGGAACAGGACACAGCTTTCTTAGCAATAAAAAAGTTGTTTGTAGAGACCCCGGTGTTAAAGTATCCTACCCCGGATGGTCACTTTGTATTGGATACCGATGCTAGCAATGAGAGTATTGGGGCCGCCCTCAGTCAAGTCCAAGGCGGAGTGGAGGTTCCCATTGCCTTTGCTAGTAATACTATGAGTAAGACCCAGCGTAATTATTGTACCACTAAAAGGGAATTGTTGGCTGTGATAGTTTATACTAAAAAGTTCAAACATTTCCTTTGGGGGTCCGATTTTACGCTAAGAACAGATCATTCCTCTTTGAGATGGTTATTGAATTTCAAAGATGCGGAAGGAATGATTGGACGTTGGCTAGCACACCTTTCCGAGTTCGGTTTGGAGCAAAGTCAGATCCAGCATAGAGCTGGGGTAAAGCATGTAAATGCTGATGCACTTTCCCGACGTCCTATCAGGAAGTGCGAAAACACCAACTGTGATGACTGTGGTCAGCATGAAGCTGTCATAGCCGGAGCAAGGATTCCCTTTGAGATCAAGGGAACTGGGGTTCTGGAGTGGTCCATGGGAACCATCCGGAAATTCCAGGAAAAGGATCCTAACCTTAGCCGGTTGTTGGTATTGTTACCTAGGAAGATACGGCCCCCGCGGCCTGAGATTTCCCTGGAGAATCGGGAAATGAGACGACTAATAGCTCAATGGGCAGAGCTAGAGGTCCAGAGCGGAATCATCTACCGGTGGAAGATTAATTCATCCGGTAGGAGAATCCGGCAAGTGGTAATACCTTCCGGTATGAGGAGGGATGTTATGTATTATTGCCATGGACACCTGACCAGTGGACATTTCGGGAAAAAGCGTTCCCTGGAACGTCTGAAAAGGAGATATTACTGGCCAGGGATGAGTAGTGATCTATTAAGATGGGTTGCTACTTGCCCGGATTGTTGTAAAAACAAACCTGGGCCTGGGATGGGTAAAATGCCTTTGTCCCAGGAGTTGTTTGGTGTAAGATTTGCGCGAGTCGCCATAGACATTATCAGTGGGTTTAAAACTACCCCTGATGGTAATACTTGTATGATGGTCGTCACTGACTATTATACTAAGTATACGAGAGTGTTTCCATTAGCGGATCACAAAGCAGCAACCTGTGCAAAAGCTTTTGTTACAGGTTGGGTATTGCATCTTGGGGTTCCCCTAATGATGCATAGTGACCAAGGTCGGGAATTTGAATCTGATCTTTGGCAGGAAATGTGTCACCGACTGGCGATTTGTAAGACGAGAACAAATCCCTATCGACCACAAAGTGATGGAATGGTTGAGAGATTCAATCGTACCTTGATTCAGGTTTTGAAATCCCTGGTGAATGATAGAATGGATGACTGGGATGAGCAGTGTGATTATGTATGCCATGCATATAATAGCACTGTCCATTCTAGTACTTCCTGTTCCCCGAATCTGTTAGTTTTCGGGGAAGATTTAATAATGCCCGCTGATCTGGTATTTGGGGTGGTCGGAATGAACCCGGAAACCCCCTGCCATGTGATGTTTGTGGAGTCATTAAGAGATCAATTCAAATATGCTTATGAATTGGTGAGAACTGAATTGCAGAAGAATGCTACCTGGCAGAAGACCGGCTATGATCTAGGCCTTAAGCCGCGACGATTCAAAGTTGGTGATCAGGTAGTAAGATTACATGAGCCGTTATCGACTCTGAAACTTGCTAGTAATTGGGACGGGCCCTTTGTGGTTACCCGCATAGTAAGTGACAGTACTGTAGTGATACGTTCATTACAAGGAAAGATGTATAAATCTAATGTAGCTCGACTAAGAGAGTGGAAGGGGAGAGATTTGTCCCTGGACTCGTATGAGTTGGAAGTTGATACTTTGATAGAGGAAAGTGAACAGCGGAAATTAGTGAAGGAACCTCCCCGGAAACGCGGAAGGCCGCGGAAGGAGGTCTCCCGGAAACTAATGGTGCAGAAGCCCGTCATCCCAAAAAGATCCGGGAAGAAGGCGGCTAATAAAGTCTCGCTGGCTGAAGGGAAAAGGACCCGGAAGAGTGTGGTTAGGGCTAAATCCACTCTGGAAAAGGCGTGTCCTAGAACCAGGTCTAATGTTATGCCTAAAAACATAAGACGCAGTCCCCGGTTACTAGCCAGGGACGGTATAACCTAAGCCGGTACACAACGAGTGTGGTGTCCTGTAATCTTGTTAAATATTTAAATGTTGTAATCAGTTATGTGTGGAAGTAAGTACGGTCGGAATGATCGTGATAGTCCCCCTGTCAAGGATCCCATGGGTGATGGACGGATAATCCGGTGAATGTGCTTTATTATGCCATTCATATATATTTCATTGATACTCTCGACGAGTTGACAGAGCGTAAGGATTAACACGTGGAATAAGGGTACCTGTTTACAATTAAAACGCGCGGTGACCTGGTTCCAAGGAAGTGGGTCACGGGACGCGCGGGGTTGCGCATGCGCGGTGGCGCGCCTTATATAAGGCCCGCGGAGCGGCGGGAATCGCCAGTTGGGGTTGAGAGGCGGTCCAGAGCAGACGTGAGAGCTCGGACACGACCACTGTCGCTGTGGGGAGGTGGACCCCCTTAAATCCATCAATAACACTTTTCTTGAGTGTGACAAACATGTCTTCCGAGACAGACCACCAACAGGTGGACCCTCTTCAAGAGGGCGACTCCGCTAGCGGAGGAAATGTGGTTGTTAATCAACCTGACCTCGTGGACCAGGAATCTCTGGATTTCCTGGAACAAGGGGAGATAATGGACGTCGACGTTGACTCTCAGTCACCGCTTCGCCCTGCTAATGTCGCCGCCAATTACTTGGAAGGTCTAGACATTGAGGCCATCAGCCCTGCTGACGGTCGCGCTGATACCGGTGAAGCTGAGTATCAGGATCAGGGTCTATTGTACCATGGGAAACCGCCGGCGGACGTTGAAAAACCCCGCCCGGCCGTACCAACCCTGGGAGGCTTCATGTCCAATTACGACGGACGTGAAGTAGAACTGCACGAGGACGTGCTAAGGCTCACGGCGGAGGGAGCTCCCCGCCGGATTGACTCACTCACGAGTCAGGCCATATTGCTCTTCCTGTTAGTGGAGGAGCAGGAGGAGATGCCCCCGGACTGGTTTGTGTACTGGGAGGCACTCCAGAAAGGACTACGCGTATGCTACTGCTTACGACGAGCTGTCTTCGATTTACACATCGCGGACATCGACAGGTTAATGCCCGCACTCCCAATTCTGTCTTTGGACCCGAATTGTGGAGTTGCCGGGATGTTGTTGACTGGTGTCAACAGATACCGGGCGCGAATCGGGAAACTCCGAGAGCCTAAAACCCGGAAGGAGTACGAGATTGCTGCCGCTAATACGCAGGGAATAGTCTCGTATGTCCTGGATGTAGCCACTATTGAGGACTACATGGATTCTCACCACGTCAAACGAGATATTGCCATATCTTGTTTGGTTGATGAGGCGGTTCGTACGGTACGAACCAGATCTTCCAGTGCGGAGGAGAAGGCGCGAGTAAAAGCGCTGAAAGCCACACCTAGGGGGCGCGGCAGTAAAGGTGAGAGGGGGGCCTCAAACCGGTCAAGCTCGGCCGACAGCAACCAGTCTGACGAGTTTGTCCAGGAGAGAGGACGTCAGGCTCGCCGGAACGAGAAGGCAAGATTAGCTAACTTGCCGGACTCTGTATTAGCAGAGGGACTACCGGAACAACCTTCCGGAGGACAGCCCGGTATTCCCAGGGCTGAGGAGGTAACGGATGAGGCGATGGACATAAACGAAGCCAATACTCCGGAACCCTCCAACACCACCACCACCACCACCCCGGCCCTTGTGGCAGACATGACCGCCGCCGCGGGAGCAGCGGCCGCCGTGGCGGCTGCGCTGGTATTTAATCCAGCACGTCTCAGCCCTCTCCGTAGTCCGGCTCAGTCGGACCCGGAAGAGGGAGAGGTTCCGGCTAACGCTGAGGAACCAGGAAATGCCCCAGAGGACCCCATCCCGCCTAATGACGTGATGAGGCGAGTCTGGCAGAACGCTAACAATAAGTTCCGCGTGTTTATTCCCAATTCATGGGAACAGTGTCCGATTGGTCCCACCAATTTCGGATGTCCACCTGAGACCAACTGTAAAGGTCAAAGTGATGATGAGGATTGGATCCGGAATACCCCCCGGGACCGTCCTCCGTCTGCTTTTTATCAGCAGTGGCTAGATCAACTCAGGATCCTGCCAGACACTTACTACAGTAAGGAGCAGAAGGAAAAACTTCTTTTTGCGGTTAACCGCTGGTACAGTCAGCGGGAAAGGAATTGGTGCCCATTCGCTACATGTGTAAACACGATTGGCACAGACAGAACCGTGTTTGTAACAAAGCAACGGTTTCTGCGACACCTCTGTGAAAATCACATGCACCACTGTGTGGTGTATCACTGTGATATCACAGTAGGTAGGGAATCCCAGCTATGTAACGGGTGTTTAGAACCCCGGAGAGGTGAGCTTATGCGCCACATGAAGGATTGCCATAACATGGGAATCAGTGTAGCTCGCAATCGTGTGAATGCGCTACATGACGCCGTTTGTGAACAATACAAATCACTCACGGAGGAACAAAAGGCTAAGATCCGGCCGGCAACTCCCTTCTACTGCGAGGTCGCAGATGGGAAGTTCAAAGCCAGGATTGCCAGAGTGGACGGACGACATAAGTTCGCCATGAATGACGAGGAGTATACGGTGTTATGCACTACCCGTACTTCCCGCAGAGGTGGCGGTAGTTTCCGTCAGCCGGAAACCCGGGGTAGTTCCCGGGGGAAGAGCCGGTCCGCCCGCGACCGCTCTCGATCTCCTGCGGTCTCACCGGGACCAAAACGGAGACATGCCGGATCCAACTTAGAGGATCTCGATAATTCCTACTATGGGAATTATCATGCCCCGGAAGGTCGCGACTATTATCGCGAGTATCCAGACCCGCTGTTTACAGACCGGAAAGATCGGAAACGTGATTCCGGTGGTCAAGCAGCGGCGACTAACATGGATTACCGTTCCAGACGTCTGAGCAGTTCAGACAGTGCCACCAGTCAACCTGACCATGGAGGTGCCCGGCCTAAAGAACCGGCTACCAGAACAAAGGCTTCCCTGCCTTTGACGTACCATCTGGGGACCACTACCAAGCTAACCCCCAGGGACGTCCGGTCGCCCACTACCCCAACTCGGGACATGCAGGGCTTGACCGTGAAAACAGAACCAAAATCACTAATCTCAGTGGTGACGCCTCGGGGCATAACTGTCCCGAAGGCTGCAGCGGTTGCGAAAGCGCCGCAAGTGGATGTTAAACCCGTGATTCCTGTAACCCAGGATCCGGTTGTCATCCAGCCAGTCGCGGGCACCTCCCGCACTGAAACTACCGGTGGCGTAAAGTTAAAATACGTCCCGATAGTCAACTACTTCTCTAGGGAAGAGAAGGCGAGCTGCGAAGTGGGACAAAGGATCGTAACAGAATTCCAGGAGTCCCAACGCGAGCTGGCGGTGGAATATAACACCAAGATGTTAGGCCTGTTCACGCATGGCCTAAAGATTGCCCATCGGGAGGAGAAAGCATTAGTCGCTGTTGGCAATGCTGATTACTTGGCTAAAAAGTCAAGGGAAGCTGCTTCAGGGCAAAAGACCGCTGAAGCCGCCGCAGGGTTCGTTCAGCAAGAGAACGAGAAGTTAACCAAACGGTTACAGGACATGAACGTAAAATTTTACGGGGTGTTTGGCGTGACTATCGATACCTGGGATGGCACAGCTGAGCACGCGCTTGCTTTAATGAGGGCAAGAGATGAACCTTTAGGTTAAAAAGACTAATAAAAGGTTCTGAGTCTATTTCTAATTTTTTTAGGAATAGAGGAGGGAACTATAATAGTTTCCGGATAGATTAATTGTTCTTTCATTTAATCTGACGTCATAAATTGTTTATGACGGGGTTTCCCTTTTAAGGGGAGGGGCATCTTTTTAGATGCATATGGATCAACGCGGGGGGAACCTTCCGTGGAAGCTCTGGACTTACCTAACTACTCAACTCTCAACTATAGCCTACCGATGGGGAATCAGGACTCCACCGGGAAGCTACCAACCTAACGTCCCTGAAAACTAACTTTTGGGACACGTTACCGTGATGTGTTCCTGATACTATTATGCTGAGTTATAAACTGTTCCCGTCCAAAGGATTACGTGTCAAACAGACAATGCTCGTGGTTCCAGTTCTACTTATCTATTTCATGAACATTCCTGGAGCTAGGATTACGTGTTAAACGGACAGTACTCGTGGTTTCCAGCCGGATTATAATTATATATGTCATGAACTTTACTGGAGCGAGGACGGGATACTTATCGAGCTGTATACATATGAACTTACCTTCGGGTGATATTTATCCAAGAAACAGTATTAAGAAGAGGAGAGCACCTCACTCATTCGTCTATTAGAAGCGGAGAGCACCTTGACCACAACTAGATCACCAGTAAGCTATATTTAATTGTAAGGGTTTCCTGGTACACTGCCAGGTTACTCATTAAAACGTTTTTTAATATATAAAATACATCATTATTATGTGATACATATCACCTCAGGTGTTCCAATAAGGTATTCTCATATTTACCTTATGAATCAGGTTTCATAATATGCTACATATGAAGATTGTATGATCTGATAAGCTAGGAAACGTGGCTACCCGTAATGTTTATATGAAGTCGTTAAGACTATGTGTATATACTAAATATACCGCCAGGTATTGTCGTGTGTGTTGACTCTGTTGTATGTTGCGAGAGATATTAATACTCCGGTTATATAATCGGATTACCCGGCTTAAAACAAAGGCTGTGGTTACTGTTACCCATTGTGTGAATATTTTCATTAAATCACAAATCAATGTAAGACGCGGGTGGTTGTGAGTCCTTATCAGGACTGGTTTTTAATAACTTTTCTGTTAAACTTAACTATATACACACCCCACGCGCATTTTTTTAATAACCGAGTAAGGAAACTTCATAAGGAAGTCATATCGAAATGTGTCAAGCCGTTCGATTGTATGTATGATATTATATTCACTTGTCATAAAACATACCTAAATCATCTATTATGGTTGCTATTACAGTGTAATGCCATATTTATATTGAGTTTTTATGATCTCGCTTGTGTAGTATGTCGTAATAATATGTTTACGCCCCTAGTTACTGTATAGACAATAACTATAAAGTCGTTGTTCTAAGAGGTTTTCTATATACTAGGAAAACCGTATATATATTCATTACCACCTAGTTTTGTCTAGGGGGGGTAGTGTAGGGGCATAATATTACATATTAATCTCATACACGGTATTTCCGGGTAACGTCTGTTTACTCGGCTTCTCCACCTGGAGCTAGTGCACACAGTTCCCGGGAGAGGGCGCAGGTCCTCTTCAGGTGACCGTGTGCCGCTCTCAGGTGGGCGGCCGACCCACCCACCTGGCCACGTGACCTAAGAGCCGGTGTTATATAAGACCCAGGTGTTTACCTGGAACGGCAGTCAGTGCAGGCCCGACTGACGAGAGACTTCACATGTCCAACCGTGCGGACAGAGTTGTATGCTAAGAGTTGTATACTGACCGTTTCCTCTATTTATAGAGAAACCTGATTTACCTGTGTGTATTCATTTTACACTGATCGTTCCCTAGTAAAGGAACTGGAGTTATTATTCTTGTGAATAAAGATAGATATATTCTCGCACCTGGAAACTGCCGTGATCGTTGTTCTTTAACCTAGAGTTAATTACGAACCACCACACCAGTATTGTTTTTGATGTAATTAACTCATGGTTCGCTTATTCATGAACACATTTCTAGTACCGGTAGTTAAAAGTCGAATTGGGCACACAAAATTGAGGCAATTTGGGTTATTCAAAGCCTATAGATCCGTCCTATATCTAAGGTGTGCTTATTAGTGGTTGTGCCATAATTAATTCATATACTGTAAATTTATTTGTGTCTATATTTTTGTAAAATTGGTCTTGTGGTTTTACCAGAGGCTACCATGGTATGTTAAACATCTGAACAGTCCATATCAACCTTACATATTATGCTATAAACTTATAAACTGACCTATAGGGTAGAGCTCCAGGGTTGCTACATTTTCCTGATGCAACATAGCATGGGACTGTGAAGGTGTTGAACTTTCCTTTGAACTGTCGAAGTAGCGATGCATGTGCTGCTGCAAATTCATCTGAGCTGTAAACAATTTAATTTTAATCATTCAAAACTGTCAGTAAATACAGTCTTATAACACAGTGTCATAACATTGTCACAAGTATTATATCATACAGTGGTTTTAACACATTGAGAATATATCCCTGCATGTAGAGGTCCCTGGGGATTTTGACAGCTACAAATAGTACGACACACAATAAATATCTTTTGAAATGTCTGCTAAAAAAATCCAAAATTACTTACTTCATGTCAATATCACTTTCTTCCGGCACTTGAATAGGGGTTGGCCCCTTGATCACAACACCAGCATTTGCATCTGGTTTCCTACCCTTCGGAGATGCCTTTCCTTTCTGCTTACCTGCTTGGGCCTTCTTCTATAAAACAATGATATATTATTTAGAATTATTGGAATTGATAACAGTGGTATACTTACCGTCTATTTTCATACCTTTAGATTAGAAAATAGTCAATGGAAAGGTTGCATTAAGTGCACCAAATACCACCAAAGACATTGAAAAATCCCCATAGAATGTATTGGAACATAGGTGTCCAGTTTTCTGAACCATTTATACATTAAACATTTACTTTCTTTAGTGTACAACATACTTTAGGTTTACTGAGGCTCTGCTCTAAAGTAGGGGTTTGGAAATGCTGAAACAATCCTGAATCAGTAGAAAAATGTAAGAATTGTTGAATAGACAAAGCACATGTTATATTATAAGTTTCCTTTGGTTAATGAGCACATACATCAACATAAAGACAGCATCTCAACTCATTATATTTATACAGGGGATTCAAAATAACTCGTTTCAACATTGAGATTACACCCTCAATATTTACAGGTAGGCCCTATTCGGAACTGACCTTGTGAACCAACTATGATATCTCAAAAAGCTGTGACATTAAAAGGATGGATTATTCCAAACCTTTGTAAGTATCAATAATCTAAAGGCTATTACAAAATTTATATCTCATGTACTCTCAAAACCATTTGATTTTTTTCTTAGAGCCACCCTCCAAAAGGTATGAAAGTTCAAAATAGTTATGTGACCATGATCTGAGCTATATATAGACAGTGAATCAAAAGACATCCAAGAAATAATTCACAGAAAATGAAATACATTAGGGTGTTTATATATCTTCAAGAAGTTACCTAGAAATAGTGAGAATCTTTATTTCCAGACCGGAATTTTTGTATTCAAATTCAACAGAGGAACATCCAACACAGGCAGACATGCAGATATATACCGCCATATTTTACCTGGTCTTCCAAGTTTTCCTGCTCTTTTAACTGATTATAACACAGAATTTAAAGAGAAATGGTAAAAGTTGTAGGATGCTGTTCTGCAAATTTGATGTGAGTTTGCAATATTTGATGTGTTATAAAGATTTTTTTAAATCCTAGTATGTGGGTGATAGCATTTAACTGGGTTAGTAGCAGAATATTGAAATGTATTGAAATAAATAAAGTATTATTACAACATTCATATAATATATTAACACAAATGTTGGCTTCGCATAATTGCATAAGCTCAACAATAAAATGTAAGTGTCCTACCATTTGACAAGAAACCCTTGCTTCAACAGTCAACAAATAATCTGTCCTCCCAAAGAGGTTTCAAAATACGTTTTATACTACTCCAGAAAAATGTTTCCATGAATATTCGTTTAAACTTTACTTCCAAAACACAAATGTTATAGTGTCAAACTGTTTTCATACACAAGACAGGAAAGAAATGCTCAAAATAGACATTCACAACATGACTCAAACAAAGTATTGAGGACAGAAAGGACCTCTGGAAAAAAACACTGCAAAAACTTTCAATTCTGTAATTTGTACACTGATTTTCTTCAAAAACTAATTAGTAAAGAAAAAATACTGAAAGAAACTGTAATTTTTAATAGAAAAGTGTCCAAATATGTAAGAATCTGATTCAAAATATAGAGCTTATTTTATGATAGGATAGTTTACTGTAGAACATTCCATGAACAATATACATACAAGGTATTGCATGATTGAACTACAGATAGCAGAATTTTATGAGTTTGGATTATTAGTTCAGCTCATGGGATGGTAGATATAATTCAATGTCATAAAATAAAAAGGAAATGGAGAACCATTAAAACTGCTATTGATTCTAATACAATCATGGTGACCTTAAAACTTGACATTCAGGTTCAAGGGGGGTTGCTACTGTGACTTGGAAACAGGCAATGAAGAGTGAAAGATATTACGGTTGAGGCAGGGTTACATGAATCCAAACATTATACAAGAGAAAAGGTGCAAAGGTGAAATGTGGCAGCATCTTCTGCCATGCTATAATACTAATCAACTCTTCACATATGTCAGGCAAGAACTCAGAAGTGACGGCATTCTGTGAGTTCAAATGGGCTTCAACTACAAACTTACATCAGGGACAGCCTACAGTAATAGTACAAGGATGGATATGATCAGTAATGTGCCAACTATTCTGTCTTTATACAATTTACCAATAATGGATACATTGTATACACATTTAATTATGACATAAATTGTTTTTTTCAAAAGAATCATTTCTCTCAAAGACAGTGCTGATGTATGATAAAGCGATAAGGTAATATTGAGTTTATACACTTGGCTGCTAGCCCTGGGAGATTTGGCATTGATATGCCATCACAGTAGAGAATAATAACTAACCCTGGAGATGTGGCTTAAAATATATCTTAACAAAATTAGAGAATAACTATTTCTTTGTGCATGAATTTCAAAGATTGCTCCGGAAGAATTATATCTAAAAATAATTTATTCAATATTTTTTTTACCTGTGATGAGGCTCTCTATGTAGGGATAAAGCGAGTATATATCAGGTAGGATGCAGTTTGGATAAGGCATGGGAGACCTGATCTGTTTGGCACAGGCATGTGGATTTAGGAATTTCATTGAGCAAGAAGGAGAACATAGTGTTGTGTCATCAGTCTAGGTATATGTTAATCCAATATCATAATGGTTTATGTATATGGATATGAATGGACACCACAGGGACAGTATCTACTACATTCAGAAGTAGACATAATATCGATAGCATGAAAATGTAGCAATGCTGTTCTGCATGAGCCCATTTTCAATGCCGTGAAAGTCAGAAATATATGTACAATATTCCTACAGTTGATTTATCCATATGGTATATTGATTATTTTCCTTACTGCAGCTTGCTCAGCATTCTCCTTTTCCTTCTTCAGCTGAGCTCTATATTCTTCTGCAGCTCTGGCCTCTGCCATCTTACTCATCATGCGGACTGTCTCCTTCCGTAACGCCTCCTCTGCTATCTTTGGTGAGAATCGCACCTCAACTTTCATTGTCTGTAAATAATGCAGACAGACGTTGACAGTAATGGGTAAAAAGAAGAAATAATTTAAACCTAATTCAATACAGAAGTTTCAGGGGAATAAAAAGTAGAAATTCCTGCAAAAGTAGGAAAAGTGGCATCTCTGGATGAAACAAAGCATCCTAGGAGGAATTTCATTTTTTCTGTAACTTGTTGAAAAAGAGGTAGAAAACATACCTTTCCAGGTTCGACAGTGCCAACGGATGGAGACAATGTCAGTGGGGAATCCTCTGGTACAACAAACTCAAACGATGTTGGGCCAACAGGGGCTATCTCTCCTGTATGATAAAAGAGTTGAAATAGTCTGTATAATTTCAACTTTATACAAAGATATGCCTATCAAAATTGTCAGTCAAATGCTCTACAGTACATAATATATTTTTTATACATGTATTTAATAGTACAGGTACTTACCATAGAATTAGAAATATATGGATTTTGAATGAGTACAGGACTACGTACCTTTTCCTATTCTAGGCACTGGGTGTGTGAACTCATTGCTGCTAGTGTGGTTGTTAACAACATGGATCGTTGCCATGGAGACATCGTTAAGGGCGGTTGCAGCAAAATGGATGATCTGATTGGAGAGGTTGAGCGGAGGATGCACACCAACACCCTTACACTTTATTTTGAATTCTCTGGAAAAAATAGAATTACAAGATATGAAGATATAGATCAACAATTGGTATCTTGTTTATATGAATTGTAAATTATTCGAAAGTTTATGTCTATGATTTTTCTTTTTGTTGAAACTTGTTCTCACATTAGCATTCCTGAATGTGTTAGCTTCCCATTGGGGTTGCATACACACAAAACTATCTAGGAATACATTTAGTGGTTCCAGGTACATTATATAGTAAAGATGACAGATGGGCAATCTCAAGGAAAAGCACTACTGATAGTACCCTCGATAGTACATTTGGAATGAAATGGTGGATCCTTCTTAAGTTTTGGCATAAAGAACATCCTACCTGTTTATGAGGGACTTGCATGTCAACTCAAAACTGTAGTCTCTTGCTTTTGGTGGCTTGAAAATAATCTCCAGGTTGATTTCTTCCCATGGCAAACCGTCATTTGGTTGGACATCCACATACTGAAGATAAAATGAATGAAACTCATTACGGATTATCAAAAAGACAATCATTGAAGATTTAGATATGAATAGAATTAATTGCTGTTAAATTTTTGAGATTATATATCCAAAGTTTTTAGATTTTACATATTATATAGATGATAACTTACATCTGGGAGTCCAACAAAGCCAAACTTCTGGGGGAGGATGGAATGGTTCTTGAGTTGCACTGTGTACTTGGTTGCTTCATAGATTGTACACTTGCCGAAATCGATGTTAGTTGTACTGAACGTCATGTCTGATGTAGTGACAATAGCGTGTACAGTGAATGGCACGACTCGGGTCTGGGAAGGAGAAAGTAACAAAATACATATAATCAATAGTCAAATAAGTTATTAATCTGTTTTGTAAACATATTATATATTCTTAGTTACCATTATGCTTTGCAGATGAGGATCAATCCTTTTCATTAGATGCAAATTGTTATCCATAGAACACACTTGCTGGAAAAGGTGTTTTTCAGCATACTTTTACCAAGGGCAATTTAGTTTGTCTAATATCCAGTGGTCCTGTGACTGATACAGAATGCTACGGTAACCACTAAAACAATTCTTTAACAATCATTCTACTGTCTAAATTCAATTGTCAACAACCGAATATCCATTCTGTGCTCACCTGGTCAGCTACTGTGATGACCATTGGGGCCTGAAGAACACCAGTCTCCTTATCAAAATACTTACTGCCCTCCTCCAATAAGGATTTTCTGTGGAAATAAAAAGAATGCCGCATCTTAGAAACCTTAAGTATGCAATTGCGTAACATGATGAAACATCAAATGACATAGAGAAATATATCGTCATGTGTCTATCATAGCATGTGTGCTATCCCTTAAAACTTAGAAATAAGACATACTTTTTTCATTCTTTTCTTTTATGAAACCTCATCAGCTTTTGTTTTACTCATGTTTTTCTTTTCATCATTTTTCATCATTGCATTGTACAGGGACGATGTGGATTTGGTAGTTCCGACATATTTATACTTTACATGTTTATTGACTTACCTTGGCAAGAACTTTAGCTGAGCAGAGAAGGTTGACTGTGCCTGTATATAACCTGTCTTAGGGAGCAACTCAATGTGGCCTCTGAGCTCTTTACAGACATCAAACTTAAGTCGTAGAGCAGTTGTAGCACGGTTGTTGACGAGGATGGTGTCCTGATAGAGCCGGTCGAACATGCAGATCTTGAGGTCCACGTTCTGCCGCTCCACCCACACAGGCACATCCACAGCATGGGCCAGGGCCTGAATACTGATCTATTGTGCACAATCGAAAGAGAAGTTAATGGGGTTTACCGTAAGGTCTAGCGTATAAACCTACACCCTGTATACTACCTGCACTTAAGACTTTGAGGAAATGCTATAACACATACATAGGATTATGGCTACCTCTGTACTGTAGTATACTTCCAAATACCCTTGTATAACCTGCACCTGGACATTAGAAGAAGCCTATCACCTGCTCTGTCGTCAGTACCAACTTAAACCTCTTTTAATGACTGACAATATACTTCCATACAAACACAGAAACTTACATTCTCAGAGAGGGGATCTGAGAAGGAGAACATAAACTCGGTGTCGATTCTGCCTGGAATCGTCGGTTGCCAGATTATTTCCAACTTGACAGAAGAAAAGGGACCAATGTTCCCACTTGAATACTGAAAGTAAATATGTTCATAACATTAGGAACCAGTACTTTCTTTTCTATTCTATGCACAAATCAATATTTTTTGTTAGAAATTATAATTGTAACGTAAATTCCATCAATTCCATCCGTACACCTTTTAACATACATTTTGCGTGGATAATAAAATAATCTACTTAAAAGTAAGCTAAGACATGTGAGAAATTACTCACTGATCCGAGGCAGAGTCCATCCAGGTTCATGTCATCCATTTCACTCATCATGATCTCGGATTCAGCTAAAGTACAAAACAAATTCAATTTATTCAGCAATGATTGCAATTTCACCGCTATTTACAAGAATGCATTTAAAGATGTATATGTATATAAGTAATGCTGTTGATGTTGCTCAATCTCTTCACATTACCAGTGGCAAAACTGAAAGTTATAGAGTGATAATTGAAGGGAAAATGAATGGAAGTATTTGACATACCATCTCCCTCATCACCGCTTGCAATGCCCACCCCTAGGGGGTCTACTTCAAGGGTATCTGTGGCTGGCTCCTCTGGTTGTGGCGGTTCTGAAGAGAAAGCTTATCGTGAACCACTAATAGTGATCAGAAAATACCATGGTGAAAGTTACTTTGAACTAACCCTTTTACATTTCATATATACATACACATATACATATATATCACATGTGTACTGAAATACTTACTGATGTCAGTGAAACATAAAAGATAATACCCAAATGTACCTGTTCTAGTTGGATGCATCTCTTGAATTATAAATAATTTTTTATTAGGCCACACCAAAAAAAAACCAAACAGTTGGTCTACGGATTTCCTGTACCATATTTTCGAAAATGCAAAGTTTTATTTTCATTTTTTTGAAAAGAAGTGTCTACGGATGCGCCCGCATCATTTTCCGAGGAATTTGAATTTGAATTATTTTTTGGTGGCCCCTTTTCTGATTGATAGCCAGATATGAGAATTTGTGATAAAGTTTGCCTCAGATAAAAAAAAAGTTGCCCGCTCCACTTGATTCAAGGTTAAAATCCGCAGACAAAAAAAAACACCTCAGGTAATTTCAAAAGCACTGAGGACAAAATATGTGTGGAAAACTTGGCTATCCCAACCCACGTAAGCGGGAAAATAAAAGGATGATCCAACAATAGAAAATCCATGATGTTTTAGTAAACTGACAATCTGTTGTTTTTTATTCTGATTTTGGGCTCTTCTAGTGCGGCGGGCCCGTAACCCAAATAAAAAAATCTGGCCTCACCTATTTTTGAAAATCGAAATCCGTAGACCAACTTTTTATTTTTGTGTGGCCTTAACTTCATTAATATTTAGCAAATTCATGCAAGGGTTCATACATCAGGACATAGCATTATGCCCTAGACTAAACTAATTCAAGCTAATTTGATGCATTTCTTATTCACTCCAACTTTCTAACTAATGCTATTTAATCACAGTGCTGATTGATCTATTATTGTGACAATTTGTTAGGTCTAAGATTTTGTCTTTCCAACGAATAAATCTGCTCTCAGAAAATTGATTCAAAAGACACTGAGAAATGTCAAAACGTGTTGTGACATACCTGTATGCTTAATACGTTCTATTAAAATAGTGTGCCGAATTGAAAATTGTAAATCTACCTTGAAATTAATTTTGTAACCTTAAATGCAGCAAGTAAGTTTAAAAGTGTGATTAATGCCTTCATTTAAAGGTCAAGGTGGGTAGTGGGGTAAATTAAGGTTATGCAGTAAACTTTGTCAAGAGACATTCAGTCTCACAGTGCTTTGTCTCACCTTCCTCACCCAACTCATTAGTGTCCTCCATCTCTGGCTGTTCCTCTATCACTAATACATCTGACACAATCATCAAGACTTTTTGTCAATAGGTAATTTATATGTTCCAGTTAGAATGGGTAAAAACTCATTGACAGCTTTTTCTAACACGTTTTCTCTCAGTAATTGACATAGTAAACAAATCACACAATTAGTAGCTCATTACATAGGATTCGTATTTCTCAGAGAAATGAATAAAAGTTTAGTAGTGAAAACCATAGAACTACATTTCATAAAATAACAAGGAACAACTTCATTTGCATAAATTCCTTCAACCTACCTGCTTCCGTTTTTTCAATTGTTGCCTTTTTCTCTTCCTTGCCCTTCTGTTTGTCCTTCTTAACCTTTTCAGCTATTTCCATAGAGTCCGGACTCACACCCCGAATAGTATCTGCCGTGGTCTGCAAACAAAGTAGATCATGTTTTAAAAATACCAATATTAACATGTATTTTCAATGAACTGAAAATATTGACATGTATTTTCTTTGACCTAAAGATACACAAAAAGCAGGGATATATACAACTTCAATGCATGGCATGCTTTACTACCTTTCACATTTCATAGGATTAACTACTACTTTACCATACATGAAGGTGTTTCCTTATTCAGATAGAAGTAAGCTAGGCAACCAGTTTAGAATGTCAGAATCACATTGTGAGGGTGAATCTTTAAATCTGCACAAGAATTGTCTTCTTACCAGCCGTCCAAGTGATGTTTCTGCAGTTGTTAGTGTCCTCTGCTTCATTCCTGTGATACCGAATTGGAATACTTGCTTAGACCAGACAAAAATATTTGGTCAAGGGATTTCGCACAAATCATAAATCAGAATTCCACATATTATCTTTTTTAATAAAGAAATGTCAACAGATTCCAACCATATAGTTCTCTTGAGAACTTGATTTCGGACGCCAACCAGTTATTTTGTGAATAGTTGATATTTAGTTGAGAGAAATCTTTCAGTTTGTAAAGAGAAATGCACTGACAGAGTTGATGTAGCTAGGTTACCTGTTATTTTGTTGAACTCAAAGGTGGTGCCAAGTGCACCATTGTTTGTGAGTGTGATGTGCCGTTTCAGTGTCTCACCGATGACGGCAGTGCCAAAGTCAATCTCTGTGTGGTCTACCGTAAGCTATAGGGAAGGAAAGATTAATAGAAATATCAACTGCTGAATCTTCTAGCATTGCATGAGTAAGGACACTATTCAAGAATGTATATATTGTCTGTGTAACTTTAATCATCTCTTTATACCAAGACTATCAAAAAACACTCAACCCTTGTACACATTGACAAGGAACAGTGTAAAGAGCAACTGAATGGACAAATGCGTGCATGCTTCTCAGCAACTCAAACAGCACAAGGATTGGTCATGACTGATTTATTTTGGCCCTATCATTTTTCCTCAATAAACCCTACCCTGTGGTATCATTTGTGAATGTTCTCTTCACATGTCCCTAGTTTACCCACAATTTGATAACCCATTTTCACAGTTTGCTGGTGCTTGGGAAGTGCATGTGGGGCAGCTGTATGCCACAAGTAAATTCCCTACAGAGACATACTAGCTTCCTGGGACAAATGAATGCAGCTGAGTTAAACAGTGACAGGAAAGGAAACTTACATCACACTTCTTTGTTGAGCATACAATTGGAATGGCGAATGGTCCAGTTTGTGCAAGGAAGTCTACCTGTCCCACCAAGTCCTCATTGATCTGAAAGTGAAATAAATGTAAAAGTACAAGTAGGTTGTTTTCTTGAATAAAGGATTATTTACATGTAAATGTAGATATTTCAAGAAAGGCATTTAAAATAACATAGTACATGTAGTATAATATTTGCATATTACAGAATGAAATAATTTACTATTCATTTTAAAAAAAAGGGAAATACACCAGCGGAATAGGATAACGTTGCACTTTACTTACCATGGGTTTGAATGTGACAAGCATCTCGCATGTCAATCCTGCTGACATCTGTCCAGGAGGGTCAAAACTGTTCAGAAGGTGATTAAAGTGGCAGTTCATAAATTTATACAGGATCACATGTGCAGGTACTTATTTTTGTTCCTTTCAGTAATTTTATTTCCTAGGGACAAGTAAGACTAATACACGTTTACTAGATACAAAACTCAAACAATACAGGAAATAATATTAAGATTTGAGCATGAATTAAATTTAATAACACAAAATGACACAAAACAATACTTACTGGACATCAATGAAGTCCTTGAGGTGTTCGGTAATACCGATCAGTTTACAGTAGTTCACAGTGTAAGACACATTGGTCAATGTTACTTTCCGTTTATACTGCTTCCCTACATCAAAGTCCTGAAATAACATTTTTGTAAGTTTGAGTCAGCAAGTCTTGCAGGAAGTATAATCTAATTAAAAAAGACTTTAATTTCAGTGGCTCCAAGCAGGAAACAAGAATTATATGGAAGGAACCTCAGGGTGGGTGCACTAAATGATCACTGAATCATTAGATCATCTACTGATTATCAACATGTTACCTACCTTGAAGTGGATAACATCAGGCTTGCTATAGAAGGCCTGACCCTTGAACTCACGGCCCCCAGCCATCTGCTTGATGACGATGCCTTTACGGTGTTTGTCAAGAACACGCTGCATCATTTCCTGAAGAGAAATATAAGAAATCAGAAAAAGAACATATGTATGCTCCATATATTTAAGGACAGCTTATACCATCTCCAACCATATGGTTCTTGTGTTAATGTTTAAGTATGCTATGCAATTGATCATAAGTGAGCACAAAACTCTTCCCACAAATCTCTCTGACAATGCAATTTTGTTGATTTCATAGACATTGTTTCATTTTTTTTGGTAAAGGAATAGAATAATAAATTTTCAGAACAAATGTAAGCCATTGAGGAAATTACTGACTTCTGTTGTTACAGATTGAAAAAAATGTTCACAATTCTGTTGAGTAGAGAAAAAAGGGTGAGGTTCTGATCAGGCAGCATGTGTCACAGTAATGATATCTTTCTGGATAAGTGTGTCTCTTTTGATACATGTGACCCATGCAATAGTGAAAAATACCCTAAATATTTAACCCTTGTGATACACTATTTCACCATCAAGATTTTTCCCACTCAAAGGGGATGTGAAAAGAGATACTTGCACAGATGCATAGTTCATGATGATACATCATTGCATTTCACAACTGAACTAAAAAAGTCTAACTACTACAGAATGCAAATCATCAGTATACATTAAGCAAAATTACTGGTGACTGTATGCTGAAATCAAAAGGTTAAGTATTATAATTTGGACAATCCTTTGCTGAATGCATGCAAGCAATACATTCTCAATCCAATAGCACAGCAAGTGGACTACTTTCACATGTCTAAGTACATATAGACCATGCATGATGGAGCCTGTGATACCTTCTGTTGTCGATCAAAGGAGCACTTAATACGCATGATCCGTTCTTCATTAGGATCATACTCTTTTTCCCATGGTAATAAGACAGGCTCCTCCTCCTTTTCTATGAATGTCACTACAGGTTTTCTTTCTCCATTAAGCTAGTGAAGATGTAAAAGTCAGGTTTGCTTTAGAAGTGTAATTTATATTTTATACTTACTCTATACAGGTCAATTTATGCATTTCTTATTTATGTCATTGACATTGCTGAAGAAAAGTTTTCTGAAGCTTGAGGGTTAGTCATTCAGTTTTGTACTCCAATCCAAATTGAACCATTTTATTGTTATTTAATGGAAGCTATGCCATTGTATTTTGATAATTGGGTAAGATATTTAAATTCCAACTTTACCTTTTCCATTTTGGTAGCTCCTGGTAGATTGGACTGTGCACCATGGTCCTTTGGCACTTTGTATGGCTTATGTTTGTCCCACAGACCCTCAAATTCAGGCTTTGCTAAATCATCTTCTGGCTCAGCTGTAGGAAAAATCTGAGTTCACTAGATGCTTCCACTTCATTACATCATGTATATGTAGCACAGCTTACAAACTCGTTTACATGTTACATGTGTTAGAGTGTCTCCTTTCTTTTCGGACCAAACACTTCATTTATCTAAGTTGCAAACAATTATCTTGTCTTTTTCTCAATAGTTTGTATGTGTTATTTTAAACAGACGTACAATTATTGGGCATTGTTATATCCATAGTGAACAGGTGATTATGCTGTAACTAAGGTAGTTACCCACCATCAGAGTCAGAGTGCATTGTTAGTGCCTGCACTGAGCGGAGATCCTCCTGGTTAAGGTTTCTATCTTCATCGTCTGAGTCTACTAAGCCACGGTTCAGGCTCACCTTCTGTTTGAAAGAAAGCAAATTCCTTTCAAGAACTCTGATATCGCAATACAAGTAATACATACACACACATAAGTATTTAAAGTTTTAGGTGGTAAATGTACACAGTATATTGATAAATTATATGTCATACCTAAAGTACCAGTAAGCATAGAGGGAGAAAGATTATTACTAAAAGCACTTATGAAATGACAGTACAGTTCACAGATTGGAAATGCATTTTTAGTGATATTGTACATACCTGAGTCACAGGTTCAGATACTTGTGGTAGTGAGGCTTCATTTGCTTGCATATAAAGCTCAAAAGCCTGAAGCTTGGGTTTCTTGTGAGGTTTTACATTCTGAAATAAAACGCACATATATTGGGATACAAGACATTAACATTGAAATATATATCTGATAATTCACAGCGAACAGATTTATATAATATAGTTCTAGAGATGGTTTAACAGTATCAACCTTGGTCTTTTCTGCTTTTGGGTCAGTCCATAAATATGGCTGTTGCTGCTTGCGTCGTTGGATACGTTCATCTTCTTGTATTAACTTATCTGCAATTTTAACTTGGAGGTCTCTTTGTTTGGCGTGGTGCATTCTGTAATATAAATATGATGAGGAACTTGTACAAAAAGAAGTGAATAATCTATGCATTCCTCTCATGGATTCTGAGCGCTGAAATATTGTCTTCTTTTTCAAATACATGATTATTTGTTGTGAGCGAGTGAGTTAAACTAACATGTCTTCATGGAAACTGATACAAAATATTTTATAACTTTAAATATTGATGTTGCTTGCATTTTTATAAGATCATCCTTAATCTACCCTACTCAGGTGAAACATAGATTTGATAAAAGCAGTGCTGATATAAAATACTCAGGTCTGCATATATTTGTGCAAAAACTACCAGAAGTGTAAAGTATACAAGGAAGATTTCATGATGTTTGTAGCTTTAATAAAGCGAGAAAGGTGTTTTCTTTTTGTCGTGTACTATCATTTGTCAAATGTCTCTATGATAGAGAAGAATCTTAAAAAGATAAAAAACATGAAAATTGTATGTATACATTTTTTCTTTCACTCTATGTTGAATACATGGTGTGATGAGATCGACATTGAGGCTTCTCGACTGACCTTGACAGGTCAGTCATCAGAATTATTTATCTTTTGTTTTGCCATGGTTCATTTAATTTTATATTTCATTGCAAAAGAATGAGAACAGGAAAACACAGAGAAGAGTGCATTGTACCAGAGTAATCAGTGGTTTGAAATGATTTGTGTAAATTCAATCAAAGAGTATAGAAGAAACTTCTTGCTGTATCAAAATTAGATGTCTGATACGACTTGAATGTCACAGACTTACTCCCGTTTCTCTTCAAAAGCCATAAAGGCTTCTTCTGCTGCGAGGTCCCGCATCTCCTTGTTTCTTAAATTTGGGTTACAAATATTTACTGCATTATGCTTATTATCAAGAAGAGGATGTCTATAGTTGAAATAGAGCATGTACCTCAAGTTATTGAGATAATGTATTGGATCTATACTTCATGGCTGCATAACACTTTTTTTCCCCATCAGAACTAGCAGTGATATAAATCGATGCAGATATTCCTTCTTTTCATTCTAAAAGAACCATTCTGCACTCTTGGCTTGTTTGGGATATATCTAACTGTTTTTCCCTCAATAAAGATCCCAACTCATGATGAATGATTCTGTTTCAACAACCATTGTGAACCGCTATTAACTGTGAATGTCTGTGTGTAAGCGACAAGCAAACATTGCCATCTCCCAATCACAGATATTGCCTTGGTTCACCTTTAGGAATTTATTATGGGGATAGAAAAAAATGGACCCAAATGTAATATTGTCATTGTAATTGTCATTAGATATGTTAGCACAATCGGGTATGTTTCGCTCCATCAACACTCACTGTTTCTCTTTCTCAAAGTCTGAGAGCTTTTTCTGTTTGAGCATTTCTTCTGCAGGGTTCCCTCCCCGCTCAACGATTGCAGAGCACCTAACCTCCTCTCGCGCCTTCTCTTTTTGTGCCTGAGCATTATCCCGAGCTTGTAGTGCACGCAAGTTTTCCTGAATGTCAAAAGGATTAATATTAGCAAACTTTGTCGTGAGAAATTCATGAAAATAGGAAGTGGTTGCTACCAGTATTTAAAGTATTGCATAGGGTTTCTTACTGAAAGGAGGAAGAATCCTTCTGCCCCTAACACAAGGCCCTCGACGAATTAACATTTCATGCTCTTCATGATATGAATCTATCTCAACAATCAAATTGATTCAATGCAATGATTTCATAAGTGTGGTCATTATATTGCCTCACCATCAAACACATAATTAGTTAGGTGAACCCTTACCCTGTTTGCAGCAATGTCACCTTTCAGGGCAAGCATGGTATTCATTCGCCGCTCAAAATGCTCCTTTTCCCTGTGCTCTTCCTCCTTCTCTCTTTTCTGTAGTCTGATCGGAATAAGTACAACTTTTATGAATATGTTTCATGGAAAATAATCAAAAAGGTGATATCAGGTGATTCTGCACAGCAGATTTACATACTTGGTCAGGGTATCCTTAAGGAATTTGTTGTGGCGCTCATGGCTATTTTTGGCATCTAGCATTGTCTGCTGTCTTCGCCGCTCCTGTTCATCAATTGCAGACTGTCGTTGTCTGAACAAATTAGAAAGGAACGATATAATCATGTTTGCTAACCCAATTAATCCAGTCAAAAACAAAGACTTGGAAAAATCGTCCAGATCTTATTTCTTCTGTCATTTCCTGTAATTCAAAATCGTTGTCACAAAGCATATAGCAGGAAAAGCAGAGACCATACATCTACATACCTGTCTTGGTGAATCCTCTTCCGTTCGGCTTGCTGCACAAACTTATCCTCCTTGCGGTTCCGTTGGATGGCCTGCTCCATGCGCTCCTCACCCCACTGTCCCTCCCGCTCTTGTAGCTTTGCCTCTGCCAGGATGTGCTTACCCTGCTCGACCTGTGCCTGTGCCAACTCATACCTGAAATGTTTAAATTTTATCATATTACGAAAAGAAATTGTATTTAGAGTTTCTATGTACAGTAGTTAAGGAAATGAGGATTGCTAAAATTTTGCTTTGTTGAAAGTATGTTCAAATACCACCTTCACCAAGTATATTGCTTTCTACCATGCATTTTACCTTTGTTCTCCAGAGAGAACTTAAATAATATTTTGCGAAATTCCAGCATACAGTGAACTTTAGATGTAACAGAAATAATTCTTACTCTGCTCGGTCCAGCTCCTCCTGGATTTGTGTTTCAAGTTCTTGCTCATTCTCAAGCTCCTCACACAGCTTTTCGTGCTGCGCCTGAAGTCGTGATACTGCCGCCCTGTCATATATTTAAAGTACAATCAGTGACTAGTAAAGCTTGAGAAGGAATACCAATCAGATACTGTCGTCCTGAGTTTTGACTAGTCTAGTTCTGTTGTGTTCTCCTTTTTACAAACTCTGAAACTCTTATGTGGCAATGTATATGGCTGTACAGTTGTGCTAACTTGTGTGCTGGTGCCAGGAAATGCAAAGGTGCAAAAGAGTTATGGTCATATTTTATTATGGCTACTTTAAAAATAATTTAAACTAAAGAAATACGCCGGTAAATATAGTGGGTGCGAGTCCACTCTGTAAAGCTATCATACCTATATCAGATTGAGAATAAAGTTAAAGTCGAAAAATAAGTGTTTTTTTAAGTATATATATATATATATATATATATATATATATATATATATATATATATATATATATATATATATATATATATATATATATATATATATATATATATATATATATATTATTGTACTCATACCCAAAACCCTGCGCTGTAATATTATTGAAAATATAATCAGTTCAAGCGAAATCGAGTAACATAATAAAATGAACTTTGTTAAAAACTTATTTTTGAAATATTTCTACAAAGAAAAAGACAGATTGTGGAGGTACTGACACATTGTTTTCGGTTTGTGATTCCTCAATAAGTCTGTAGATAGCGTCCCGCTCCGTCTCCTGTTGTTGGATCTGTTCTCGGCAGCGTTTCAGTTCCTCCCTGAAAGCAAGTGGAATTCCAGGTTTTTTTAATGTTACTATGATCTGAAGTATGAACTAATGTTACTATGGTCTTAAAGTGGATAGTGTTTGCTCATTAAGTTCTTGCACACTGCTCATAGGTCACATGCCAACCAACCTCCAGTGCAGTTATACAATATTCTGAAAGTCTAGGAGACTCGAAAGTTGTACAGTACCGGTGGTAAAGTAGCATGTACGGCCTATGTAATATTTTCAAAATTTATGTATAGGTAATACATAAGATGTTTTTTTTTTATATACTTTGTACTAGAATGTAACGAAGACAATTTAGTTGTCTGAATACATACCTGGTTTTCTGTACAGCGTAGTCCCTGTCAGTAACACGGTCAGCGAGGTGGTCGAGGTAGCGCCTCATGTGGATCATCTGCACCTGCTCAGACCGCGGGATGGAGGTCTGCCCTGAACCCAGCTCTGTTGGTGCCCTCTCAGTGCTGCTCGCAAGATGAATGATTGTGGAACATCTTGGTTAATAAAATGCATGGTGATTCCCACAACAAATGATATCCAGTACACATCCAATATCTGGAGACACTGCTATCAAGAGCTGTATATTCACTGTTATATCTTTTAACATAGATATTAGTATATTACCAGAATGGAATCTGAAATACACTGTATAAGTTGAAATTGAAAATTGAAAACTTGGCAGACTATAGGTATGGACACTTCACTTTGCATTTCAGAAGAGGGGCATTGTTTTAACAGCTTTATCTATTCTAGGGGATTTTGTGATTGTCCCAAGCTATAGTCGACTCTCACCACACTCCACTCATTCAGTCATTGTCTCCTAGTCACAGGGGTGACCGATTTAGATGGAGTTACGAGTGTAAGGAATCACACCAAACCCTATCTTATGTTTATATTTCGTAGCCTCAGAATGAAAGGGTTGTAACTGAATGTCTGAACACTTTAATGGCTGCATATATTACACCCCTTATTGTTATGTATACGGATAATTCAGGGCTCTTAGGCCTAGGTCTAGTTAGTCTAGTAAATTTAACCCATTTGGTGTGATGCTGCACAAGCGGTGCATCCACCGTCTTTCCTCCACATTTAGTTCTAGGATTCTTCAGGGGATCTTGGGGGGCTCTTGATAAAGCTGAGTACAGTGATCTCAGTGGCATAAATCCGGTGGACACCTCCTTCGTCTCCACACCCATGACTCAAGCTGTGAGAACGACTAACTCCACCCAGGGACCAAGTTTCATACCCACCCCGGCTACCACCACTGCCACTGCTGCTAGTACCGGAGCTGCCGCCACGAACATCAACTTGGCAAGCATCACCTCGGGCTTCTCCCAGATGACCCCTGAGGCCCAGGTGACCTACTTACAAGATACCTGTACCACACTCAGCCCTTGGTATGGAAAAGATACATAGACGATGTATTCATTATCTGGACACACGGCAAACCAGCCTTGGATGTCTTCCTACACCACCTAAACACTTGTCACAAAATAATAAAGTTCACAATGGAAGAGTCTACCACTACGGTAAACTTCCTAGACATTACAGTCATCAAAAACACAGAGAACCAACTCGAAACCACACTCTACTGTAAACCAACAGACAGTCATAACTACCTCTTGTTTTCCTCCGAACATCCAAGACACGTAGTTAGAGCCATCCCATATTCCCAATTCATCAGAGTCAAACGCATATGCACTAGAGATTCAGGATTTCTCCGAAACTCACTCATGCTCTGCACACACTTTCTACGTAGAAAAATACCCACGCAAATTGTTAATTGACTCTCTAACAAGGGCAAAACTCCAACCCCGGTCAGAACTCATCAAACCAAAAACAAAGCCTACAAACACTGGTAGACCAAAAGCATTTTACTGCATCACTACCCACAACCCTAACAATCCCCCTATAAAACAAATTCTCACAGAAAATTGGGACCAAATAAAAAAGACCAAAACCACACGAATATTTCACGAGCACAAATTAGTTTTTGGTAACCGGCGCAATAAAAGCCTCGGTGATGAACTAGTGAGAGCATCCACCAGCCAAAAAACAGCAACAACGAAGGTCCCACACATAAGAAAGTACCCATGCAATACTCCTCTGAACTGTAAATACTGCCCGAACATCTACAAAAGAGGTTTCATTAAATCCACCATTACCGGCAGAAAGTTCAGGACATTGACCTCTGTCAACTGTCAAAGTGCCAATGTCATATATGCCATCACCTGCAGATCATGTGGTGTACAATATGTTGGCCAGACCCTGGAACGCATTATGGACCGGTTCCAGGCACATAGTGGGGACATAGAGAACAACCGAGATAAACCGGTAGGTAGACACTTCAACCTATGTCCCCCTCCTCCACACAAACCATCAAAATGGAAGGGCCTTGAGATCACTGTACTCAGCTTTATCAAGAGCCCCGCAAGATCCCCTGAAGGAATCATGGAACATAATGTGGAGGAAAGACGGTGGATGCACCGCTTGTGCAGCATCACACCGAATGGGTTAAATTTACTAGACTAAAATGACAGGCTCATGTGACCTAGTAGGGATGATAGATGGAGACCTAGTGTTTGAAGAAAAGGATGAATCAATTCTGCCCCTGATAAATGAGATAATGTCCATCTACCAGAAACAAATTGAAAGGATTAATTCACTGAACCCAGACACCCTGACAGTCATCTCTGGCTTCTATGGCGTAGAGCTACACAACTACAACGACAAAGGCAGTAGAGATACACGTCAAAATGCCCTTGATGAAGCAGTATGGGATGTAAACCACAAGATCCACTACCTAAATAAAAACAGAAACGTCCCCAATCTGAGAATTGACAGTTTGGTACATAAAAATCAAACCAAAATTAGAAAGAATCAAAAAAAGAGATCTCATGCCTACAGCAGCACAAAGGAGGGCTACCACCCTAGTAAGGGCACGCACGGGTTAGCTCTCCCAAGTGAGAGGACAGACGTTCAGAGCGTTATCTTAATAAGACTTTTAAGACAGTCTGAATAGTCTTAACTTTAGTAGAGGCCGCTTATGTCATTAAAAATAAATAATATTTTGAAAGTATTACTATTACGACTAGTATGTAATGGGGGGCTCTGCCCCCCAACCCCCGTTTCTTTTTCTTCTTTTTCTTCTTTTTCTTCTATTAGAGACATCCTGAGTTCCTCTGAGCTGGTTGCTGGCTTGAAATGATTTATTTTTAATGATAAGAGCGGCCCTGGGTAAGACACTGAATTAAGACTTTAAGATGTCTTATTAAGATAACGCTCTGAACGTCTGTCCTCTCACTTGGGAGAGCTATCCAGTTTTTGCCTAGTAAGGAGCTGAATCAAACAGTAGCATTGCATGTAGGAAGACTCTTTGGCTCCCTCCTGACCATCTTTCTTGAGAAGGAAAAAGAAAAGGTGGAGCCGACTGCGCCCAACAGTGTACAATGATACCCTATTTCAAGCATCTCTTCTAGAAGGGTATACTCTCATGAGAATACCGCATATACTCGATGAGAATATCAACCTAGGCAGGATAAGTATACTCCATGAGAATACATACTGACTCCCGCTGGTATCCTCCATGAGAATACCCCCCCCCCACTGGGTATACTCTATGAGAATACCCCCCCCCCCACCTCCCCAACAGGGTATACTCTATGAGAATGCCCCCCCCCCCCCCCCCCGGTATACTCCATGAGAATACCCTCCTCACCTTCCCACCTGGGTACACTCCATGAGAATACCACCCCCCCCCCCCCTACCGGGTATACTCTATGAGAATACCCCCCCCCCGGTATACTCCATGAGAATACCCCCCCCCTCCTTAGCCTCCCACCTGGGTATACTCCATGAGAATACCCCCCCCCCCCCCAGATGGTCATGCTAAAACGTTTTCTTTTACAATTTCTGATAAACTGATAAACTTGTAGATAATGTAGAGCTACCTGCACTAATGCTCAAATATAAACATATGAACTGTGATACTTCACTGAGAAACAAAAAACACTGCTGAAAGAAGATTAAGCCATGTGCTTTCTTCATGATCATGCTGAGTATAACGGTCCCTATACACAGCAAAAAGACAACACAACATTTTTTCTAAGCATAAAAGGTTCGCTCAACAAAACATGGAATGGAAACGACTTTCTGACTTGATATATTTCATACCACTGTAATAACACTCGTTCGGTAACAGTGTATTCTTAAATACATCTTGACTGTTGTATATATATATCATCGACCCGTCCTGCAGCCAAGCAGCTTGTACTATACAAACTACTCTAGACTGCACTTCACGAGTTACGTCACCTCTTCTCTAAAGCATATAGAGAAGGGAAACTACTGTATATTTGTTGGTTATATTGTAAATTGTATTAATTAAATTTGCCTGAATGTCTAAGCTTAAAAAAAGTAGTAGAGGCCTGGGTCTAACCCATTTAAATTGTAGAAGCCTTTTCAAGAAAAAAGATGAAATATTTAGTATGATGAGTGAGTGGGACATTGTAACGCTCTCTGAAACTTGGCTAACCAAACGCTATGATGATTCTTTAGCACATTGGAAAGGAAGATACTGTTACAGACAAGACAGATTGAGTAAAAAAGGTGGTGGAGTGGCTTGTTATCTGACTAATGACTTTGCACCCTTCAGTAAGCTAAACAAAAACCTGTCTATGAACTCAGACAAAATTGAATGTCTTGCTGTGAATGTGGACAAACCCAACAATAAGAGATTGTTAATATGTACAGTGTATAGGCCACCAAGTGCTAGCATGGATGATTTTTGTGAGCAGCTAAGAGTTATAGGCGATTTCTCTGATGGAGAAACCTGGATTGCTGGAGACTTTAACATAGATTTCAGGAAGACTGGCTCACGTAGTTTTAAGAAAATTAATGCCTTATGTAGAGAGTTTGGTTGGACACCGCTAATAGATAAAATTACGAGGCTTAATGAAACCGGTGGATCTACCATAGACAATATTTTAACTGATTCTATTCATGTTATAGCATCGGGTGTCCATCCTCATTTGGTCAGTGATCACTTACCAATTTATTGTATAAGAAAAAAGGCAAAAGAAAAGTATGTTGTAAAAAAAGTATGGGGAACGTATAGGAGATATGTCAAGGAGGATTTCTTAGAGAGTCTGATTATGTTAGATTGGGATCTCTTCTATCAACTTGATACCCCCGATGAAATGTGGGACTTCATACTCACAAGAGTCGAACGCTACTTAGATGAGTATTGTCCACTCCGTGAATTTACCTTTCGTGATTATGGGAAGGAATGGTTTAATAATGAGATATTAGATCTGATCCATCAGAGAAAAACAGCAGTCTTGGAGTTTCAAACTACGAACGACCCAGCCTTCTTTGATCTAGCCAAGAATCTTAGGGATCAAATCACTCAAAAAGTGAATGCAGCTAAAGCACAACTAGTAATTGACAAGCTAGAAGAGCACAAAAAAGATCCCAATAAATTCTGGAAAGTAATTAATCAACTCTTTAATGCCAGGGGAGATGTCGAAGGTTTCAAACTCCAGGATGAGCTGAGTGGTGCTGTTGTAGCTGATCAGGATACGCCTGATTTTATAAACAGTTATTTTGCAGACATAGGTAAACAGCTGTTTGAGTCCAAAATAGATATTGGACTAAAAAGAGAAGAAACTGTTTATGTTCCTGTAGAAAATGATGAATACGTCCAGAGCCATGATGAACTAATTGTTTCAAGTGTAGATGTAAAAAAACTTGTACAGAACATTAATGTAAACAAACCATCTGGACTTAGTAATATCACAAGTCAGGTAGTAAAGGATGCCTTGGGATGTCTCACAGACCAGCTTACACATCTGTTCACAGTTTCTTTTGGTAAAAGCAGCTTCCCCAGTAGCTGGAAAAGAGCCATTATTACACCCCTTCCAAAACCTGGAGATCCTAGCAAGGTAACAAACCTAAGACCAATTAGTATACTACCGGTTGTAGGGAAACTGCAAGAGAAAATTGCTCATGCATATCTATATAAAATATTAGAAGAAGGCTCCCATCTCTCATCAGCTCAGTATGGTTACAGGAAGGAATTAAGCACTGGCGAAGCTGTCTTTGATGTTGTAAATGACCTGTTTAAATATCGAGACATGAAGCAACCAACAGTGGCTACGTTTATAGAAATGAAAAAGGCCTTTGATAGTGTACATCATGGCCTGCTCTTAAAAAAACTTAGTACTCTTGAATTACACAGAGATTTCTTAGACTGGGTGGAAAGCTATCTGACTGATAGGGAACAAAGAACTAAAGTAATTTCAGCCTTGTCAAGTGTAAGAAATGTACAGTTTGGCGTCCCCCAAGGTTCTGTTTTGGGCCCTCTGCTCTTTATTTACTTCATAAATGAGATACCATCTGTTGTACGTTATGCCAAAGTAATAATGTATGCTGACGATATAGTCCTGTACTACTCACATAATAATCCGAGACTAGCTGTTCACTGTATGCAATTAGACCTTAACAACATAAGCAAATGGTGTAATGCAAACTCAATGACCATAAACGAAAGCAAAACTCAAGCCATGTGGTTTTCCTCCATAAATCTTAGAAGGAATCTTCCAAATCTTGATTTGAAGATAAATGGTCAAGTTCTAAAAGAGGTCCCACAATATCAATACTTGGGGGTCCAACTGGACACTGACTTGAATCTTGTGAAATATGTTAATACTACAGTGTCTAAAATGTCAAACAGAGTGTTCAAACTAGGAAGGCTCAGGTATAGCATTAGTCAATTAGCTACCATACTGGTCTACAAACAAACGGTCCTACCTGTAGCGGACTATGGATCCTTTCTTGCAGAATCTGCCAGAAGGGATCCAACACAAAAGTTCCAAGTTATTCAGAATCAAGCATTGAGAATCTGTATGAAAGTAAGAATGAGGGACATGTCTGTAGAGGAACTACATTGTAGAACGGAGGTACCACTGTTGTCAAAAAGGAGAAGAGAACTCCTGGTCTCTATGATGTACCGTAAAAAGAAAAAGGTTAAGCAGGCTACTAAGATAAGAAATACCAGATCAGATGGAAAATTCCTGTTCCCTGTTAGAAGGACAAGATCTGCAATGGGTGCTAAGGCCCCCTACCATAGAGGTGTTGCGCTATGGGACAAGCTCCCAACAAGTGTACAAAATGCCAAATCAAAGCAAAGTTTCAAAGATAGTGTGAAAAGACTGTACGGTACAGACATGAAATATGAAAGAAAAATGTTTTTTGCGAGACAAAGAGGGAACCCTTAGGTGGATACTCCATGAGAATCCAATACCTCCCTCCCCCCCCCCCTTATCTGGCTGAGATACTCCATGAGAATCTCAAACCAGTTCAACTGCAACTAGCAGAATGAGGAACTGACAAACTCTGTAAAGAAAATATAACGCCTTTGGTGAATTACTAGGCTCTATTCAGGCAGAGCTCACACTGACTCAATTTTATCTTAATATGATCAATTCATAATATACTGTACATTTTATGTCTTCCTTCATTATAACACTGTGATAACATCTATAAATTGTCGTCATGTATATGATTGTATAAATGTTGTATGTCTATTCATCTATGCTAAAGGTTTGCAAAGAATACTGAAGCTGAAATGAAAGCCACTGTACCCGGAAAATCATATTTGTAACTGAAAATCAACTTGATGTTATAAATAAACAATTAAAAAAAAAAAAACTAGACCTAGGCCTAAGAACCCTCAATTATCCATATACAAAACAGATCAAAACAAAGAGAGACACACCTAGGTACAGAAGTTACATGCCTCTTAGTTCATGCTGACATTGTCCAACCGAAACACCCTATGCGTTATTAATAACACATGGATAATCACCTAACTTGACTACCTCCACCCATGATCTTTATTTTGAATGGGAGGCCAGAAGATTAAATCCCTCTGACCCAGTGCCATTGATACCAGTACACATGGCTTAGTCCTACTTAATTAAATCATAGAGAACTCTTTATTTTTGTTCCTTTTAATGGACTATCCTATAAATTTCTGAACATTCTTGTCCAGACACCACCAAATAAAGATAACACAAACAGAATCAGTCTTTTCTGGCCCTAACACCCACTTAAGCCTCACCCATGTTTATGAGTTCAACTAACAGTCAACCTATGGGCCATTCCGCCGTATATAGACAGATTTGAGGAACTTTCCCCATATGACCCCCTTAGATCCTAATAATTTTCCCCCTACATTAAGATGTATGTAGTTCATGATCACATGCAAAATTGTAGCTTCCATCTCCCGTAACTTTTCGAGATTTTGGCCGCTGAACATGAAGGGGTTTGGCCCTCAGTTTGCAAAATCCCAATTTGGTGTCATCTTCAAAGTGCAATATTTTCAAGATGCAATGAGCTAGAGGTCTGGTATTGTTTCAGTTGTCTCACACATTCATACACTCTCGGGAAATGTCAATATTGAGAGGTTTTGATAAAGGCTTATAGTTGAACAATGAGCAGAAAAGGTGGTAAATTTTCCTGTTTGAACTGAAATTTGAAAAGGTTTGAAAATTCATAGCATCAAAACCATTACTTTAAATGCCCTAGAAATTTGGATTCCAAATGTCAATGAAGGTCTCAACATGAGAATCAAAGATGCAGTGTCTGCCATGATATGCAAATCCAATATGCCCGCCTCAAAAAGGGCAAAAATCGATTTTTGTCACTTTTCATTGCCCAATTTTGGTAGGAGGGATAAATAGTACCAGCTAATGCTCTTCACCAATCAAAAGGCCTTTATGTGCCTGAAGTCGGATAGCAATATGGTCTTGGTCCTATGTCTCCTTCTGGTGAAAATCAGGGGACGGAAAATGGTAAAAATGGTATTTTCCAATGATTTGTATTTTTCATAATTCTCTTATCACGGGACTGCCTGTCAAAGTAGGTAGTACTTACCCACAAAGGGAAATGCCGCCATCGTCTGAATCAATGTCTAGATCCGAGCCATAGTCCCCAGTCGGGATGTCCTCCGTCTCATATTCATCCTCCATCATGCGACCTGGTCCAAAGGCAGACCGGGATAACTGTTAGATGAGTTCTTGAATGTACTTCTACATGAAACCCTGATTGAAAATTCCACTTGTCTAGACTTACGGTAAATGATGATCTTGATGTATTTGAATCCAAATATTTTGGTAAAATATCAGCAGTACTAGTATTCCAAGAATAAACTGCAAATATGCAAGTACCGTATTTAGTATTATTTCGTTATAGACTACGGACAGCACAGTATAGTCTAGATCTAGACAAAAACAGATCCTCGGTGGGTGTGAGGCGGGGAAATACTAGTACCTTAGGGTGCGTGGACACTTAGGGTGCAGACACTTAGGGCGCATGCCAATGGCAATGGACATATAGGGTGCAGGGACACCTAGGGTGCAAACCGCCGGACACTTAGGGTGCATGTCATTGGACATGTAGGTTGCAGGGACATTTAGGGTGCAAATAGCAAGACACTTAGGGAGTGGTCATTTTTTAACAACAGGGGGGGGGTCGGTGGATTTTCGCGCGAGCGGGTCGAAATTTTTTTGGTCCCCCCCACGGGAGGGGTCGAAATTTTTTTGGTCCCCCCCCAAGGCGACTTGAAATTGGGCGCGGCCGACCCCTTTGAGCTATGGTAATGCGCGGGCTTTTTCAGTAAAAAGGGGTGCAATTTTTTTGGTCCCCCTCTCAAGAGGGGTCCAAATTTTTTTGGTCCCCCCCCTTCAAGGGGTGCAATTTTTTTTGGTCCCCCCCCAAATCCACCAACCCCCCCCCCCTGTTGTTAAAAAATGACCACTCCCTTAGGGTGCAAAATAATTGTCTCATAGGCATCATCCACTCTAATTTTTTCAATTACTTTTCATCCATATAAAAATTATAAACGGTGGACTAATGGAGCTATGTAGTCTAGCCCAAGTTTGCCCTACTTCTCCCCGGGAGGTGGGGGAGTCTAGGCGTCCCCCCCCCCTAGAACTGTTCTCCCAGCCTGGAATTCTCCAACCCGGAATTCTCCCCACCTGTCATCATCAGTTTGATACCTTTGTCCAGGTTTCCATGTCACGTGAGCATTTGCCTTCAGTATTATTGGGTAATAGAAAGTTCTATTTAATCTGTCGGGGGCTTTGCCCCCGCATCCCCTTTTTCTCTTTTCCCCTTTTATTTTCTTCTTTCACACATACTCCCCCTTTATTTCATGGTGAATACGGCACTCCCATAGACTTAACCAAGGAAGGCCGTATTTAAAACCCCCGCGAAATAACCCTCGCTCATATTTCACGGCCTTTAAAATCATTAAAATTGATGATTTAAACACTATAAAATTGCTTTTTCAGACCAATTTAAAGGGAGTGCTCATTTTTTAACAACAGGGGGGGGGGGGCGGTGAGATTTTGCGCGGAGCGCGCGAAATTTTTTCACCCCCCCCCCCCGCTAGAGGGGTCGAAATTTTTTACCCCCCCCCACGGCAGGCCGAAAATCGCGCGCGTTCGCGCCCCTTTGTAGCATAGTAACGCGCGGGCTTTCCCCTCAAAACAGGTTGAATTTTTTTCACCCCCCCCCCAAGAGGGGTCTAAATTTTTTACCCCCCCCCGGTCAAGGGGTCCAAATTTTTTACCCCCCCCCCCCCAAATCCACCACCCCCCCCCTGTTGTTAAAAAATGACCACTCCCTTAAGTGGAATTTTGAAATATATAGTTAATTATGACATGAAATAATAACATAAAAACGCCACGCGATTTGCATATGGCACATTGTACGCCACGCCATGTGCCCCTCGGATCCACAAGTGGCTTCATAAGCCACGAGTGAATCCGAGGGGCACATAAGTGGCGTACAATGTGCTAAATGCAAATCAAGTGATGTTTTCGATTTATTCTACCTACTTTTACATTTTTTTTTTTCAAATTTACCATGCTAGGAGGCTTGGTGCCTGTGGTACGCCCCGCTCACACCAGCGTGGCGTACCACCGTTGTACGGCCCGCATACGCCGTCGGCAGCTGTAATGCTATACCTATACGTGATTTGTATGCTTTGTTGTTGTAGGTAGAATAAACACAAAGGAGCACTCGTATAGTTCCCCACTGAGGGTTATTTCACTCGGCTTCGCCTCGTGAAATAACCCTCAGTGGGGAACTATACTCGTGAACCTTTGTCTATATATTAGAAGTATTATCACAAAACTGTGCATAGACTCTAATTATACTGAGGACAGTTTATCATGAAGTTATAGAGGTAAGAAACCATTAACTAATATGTGCACACACTGTAACGTGAAGCAAAATGTTAAGCATGTAATACATTTGTACTATATTGTAACCTGCCGGAAATTCAATGCTCGCAAAAGCTTTCAAGAAAAATATATCAAGTTTGCCACTGCTTATGACAAGCATCGCGACAATAGAAAGGTCTCTCAAATACTAGCTGTAGAACCTTACTGTATATCATCAAACAGGCCAGGAGCCATCAACATATATTCTTATATAAAAACTGTGTATAATGCCATCAATGCTAACTCGGTGCTGACATAAATGTATCCTTACATTAGTCAATAAAGTCTTGAATCTGAATCTTGAATCTTGAATATGTCTCTGCACCCTACATGTCCATTGGCATGCACCCGAAGTGTCTGCACCCTAAGTGTCCACGCACCCTAAATGTCTACACCCTAAATGTCCATGCACCCTAAGGTACCGGGGGGGGGGGGGGGGGGGGGGGGGCAAAACTGGAAAAGTGAGTTTGAGTTCAGACGTCATTCAGACTCACTCTGAGTCTGACTGAGTGAGACGTCTGCCAGTGGCAAGTGCGATCCGTTCAGTTGATACTGACTTACTTTGTGTCTTGCTTCCCCGTTTGCTATAGGCATATTCAGAACAACGTCATGTTACATACCTGTGTTGTCTTCAATCCTATATTATTCCTCTGAATTATAAGTACACGTAAAATCAAATGACAGTTCGGTCGAGTTTCTCATGAAAGTTGTTTACTGTCCGCCATGTCTGTAGCAACAGCAAGGTATCACAATGATAAGTTGTAGATTCTAATTTATATTAAATGTGGCTACTATATGATTACTTTTATATGCAATAAATTACATATTTTTTATCACAATTATATTTTCCATGTGGTTTTAATCAACTTTACCCGATACTAATATCAATTTAGTTAAAACAAACATATGCAATTCGTTTATTATGTTGACGCCCAACAAATGCTTTTAGGTGTCACAAAACAAATTAGTTGTCAAAAGGCAGATATCCTACAAAATACAAAATAAACAAAACTTGAAAATTCTTATCTTCTCTATATACGTTTTTGTTATCTATATTGGAGTGTTTTTATATGTCTCATATCTTGGCATTCTTGCTTCAGGTAAAAGTCAATATATGTCAGCCAACTATTCGTAATTTGCGTGGTGAGACCTGTCAGATGTAAACAGCGCGCCGCACGAAAACCGAAAACCAAGCTGGCCTTTTTATAAAAGTGTGTATTGCATGCAGACAGCGAGATATTATGGTATAACTGGGTCGTTGGCTATGTCGTTTAACTATCCAAGCGTCCTCTGGAAACATAGCTATAGTGTGTTATAATCTGTTACGTTAATAAAACACTCCCCTCTCTGGGTCAGCTCTCCCTATATTTTAGACTAGGCTCCTCCAACCCCTCTGTCACAGTGTCAGTCTGTGACTGTCCCGTTCTCCTCCTCCCTCTGCCCTGACCCTGTTCTCCTTCCTCTCTCCCCTCCTCCTCCTCCTCTAAATTCAATTCAATTTAATACCCCCCCCCCTCACCCAAAGCCTCTTACGCACCAGGCCCTGGGGGTTACGGCTTTTGGTAATTCTTTTGTCTGTGGCGAGCTGAGACTGCTTCCGCAGTCATGATACACCTAATAACCGACACGATCGGCACACCCGCAGCTGCCATCCTCCCACCCCGACTAGCGAGCACCCAATCTGAGATAGAAAGAGGCCTGTTTTCAACCGACATGAAAAGTCACAACACTGACCTAGTACACCTCTACCACGACTTAACAGGAATAATAGAAGACGGTTATCACTTAACAACCCGAGCAGCCAAAGAGGCCGCCAAACTACTGATGGCAAAGGTAAGAGAGCTCCTGAAGGTGGAACCGAGCCTCGACACCTACTACCAGGACAGACCCGATGCAAAACCCGACACAAAGACAGACAAAAGGACCGACAGAAACCCGATCAACCGACCCGAGAAGATCCCCGACAAACACTGAGAGATCGACTGGGAACAAGAGTACGATGCCCACCTCACCATCAACGTCCAACGAAGACACGTTGGCAGAATCCTAGGCACAAAAGGATCGGTGATCCACGACATCACCTCCAGAACCCAAACAAAAGCCAAATACTATGTAGAAACATCCACCCTCATGGTTGGAGAGGAACAGCAAAATGTGGAATGCGCCATCAAAGAATTCCAAGCCCTGATGCACCCCAGCGAGTCAAAAGTGACCAGACAAGACTACCCCAGAAAAAGAAGACAGGGCACCGAGCAGAACCGTCCACAGACAGGAAAACAACGAAAACGAACACCTCCTCATCAACATAATGCACAGCGACGCCGAAGAGGCCAATGCCCCCAGAAAGAACTGGCGCGACCCCGAACAGGATAACCACCGAAGACACGAACGCTACGACAGACCCGACAAACGGAGTCGAAAGAACGACTACCACTAGGCAGCAGGCCAACCCCCCTACAACCAAGCACAGGACAACCTGACAAAAAAACTAACAAAAAAAACAACAAAAAAAACAACAGGTTTAACGACCTGAAAATCCTATACAGCATTGCCAATGGCATTAACACCAAGAAAAACAGCCTCACCTCCATCCTATCAACAACCGAAACAGACATAGCCATAATCTCCAAGACCAAAACAAAAATCCCACCCAATATAAAGGGCTACACATGGTACCACCGAGCACGCCATCACCGCACAGGCGGAGGAATAGGCATACTGGTACACAACGATATGTACCCTCTAAGAAAGGAAATAATCCAGAAAGACCACGATGAACACAAAATCATCTGGCTAACAATCGACACACAACCAAAACCTACCTTCATAGCAGCCTACTACGGCCCGCAAGAAAAAATCCAAACAGAAGAAGTCTACAGGGAATATCAAACAATAGCCACAACCGCAACCCGACTCAGACAAGACGGTGAGGTCATCCTCATAGGCAACTTCAACGCAAGAATCCAGATAGACAACCCCGAATTCCAACAAGAACCAAACAGAAACGGCAGAATGCTAACAGAACTAATGGCCCAACTAAGAATGACACCAGCAAACACCAAAGACACTCACATATACTGGACAAGAGAAAACCCTATAAACACCAAAGAAAAATCGATAATAGACTTTGTAATAGCAGACCCAGAAACATGCAACAATATCAAGCACCTAACAGTGGACCAAAGCGGGGACCTAACCCTAAAAGGACGAGCCCGCACAGACCACAACACAGTAACATTCGAACTACCGACAAAGATACACAAAGCCCGAACAGTACCTATAAAAACATGGAAAAAAGGAAACAAAAATGACTGGAAAAACTTCAACAACCTAATGGAAGAAACCCCCAAAGAGGTAGAAGAGGACTACCCCAGACTTGTCAAAACTGTAAAAGACAACCTAATGAAAACCATAGGTAAAGTCACCATACACCCAACAAAAACAGGCACAAAATCGGCAACAATAAGAAGAGGCAGAGGTGCCATCAGAGAACAGAAAAAACTATACCAGGAAGCCATAAAGAACAAAGAACCCTTCGAGAGTATATGCACCAAGAGAAACCAATACCACAACCTCCAGATAACAGTCCTAGAAGAAGCCACACAAGAAGAGAAAAGCAAATCAATAAACCTCATGAGGAAAATGACCGAAGCAGGAGGCATAACCTCAAACCACTTCTGGAAAACGACTCCTTAAACCGAACAACTCCAACGAGCCAGACAGAATCAACGAGTCAGACGAGACCCTGAAAATACCAGAAAAAGCCCTGGAACACATAGCATTCTACTATGAACAGCTATACAAACTCAGACAACCCAGACAAGACTGCCTCGAAGAAAACACGAACATAACAAACAGAAACACCAAAAGAAGAGACTCAATACCGACCGACATGACCCCCTTCACCCACGAAGAGATGAAAGACACCACAAAGAAACTACAACGCAGCAAGGCCAACGGCCCAGACAATATACCAAACAGCATCTTTCTAGAAGCAACCAAGAAAACCCAAAAAATCTACCTTAACGCCATGAACAGCATAGCAAAAAACGGCACCATCCCCCAAGACTGGAAGACAGGGGAAATAACCAGGATATACAAAGGCAAAGGAAAACGTGGCAAATGCAGCAACGAGCGTGGCATAACACTATCCAGCAACATAGGCAAAGTCTTCGAAAGACTCCCGCATACTGAAGCAAATAAACATCTCACAAGCCCAGGGAGGAGGCAGAAAAGGACAAGCAACAGTAGACCACATCACCAGGATAAAAAAGACTATAAGAATCAACAAGGCCCACAAAAAAACAACCTTCATCAGCTTCCTAGACGTCACCAAAGCCTACGACAAAGCATGGCTAGAAGGAATAATGGACACAATGGCAAAGCACGGATGCGGCCCCAAAGAATGGCAGCTGACAGAAAGACTGAACCAAAACCTCACCGCCACGATCAGAACAAAACACAGCCCCACCCGACAAATCAACATTAACGACAGCATCCGCCAAGGAGGGGTACTCACCGTGACCCAATATGCCCTCCTAATGGACGAAATAGCAAAGGAGGTAGAGAAACGAAGAAACGACAAAACAATCACAATAGACAAAAACTACAAGTGCCTCCTCTGGGTAGACGACGTGGCCATTATTACGAAAAAACATCCAAGATCAACACACGATCCAGAAGATCACCCAAGACGTAACCAACACCCTAAGAGTAGTCTTTGGCAAAGAGAAGTCCAAACTACTGCAGATAGAGCCCAGACCACGAAAACCCCAACATAAACGAGATGGAGATCGAGAAAACAGACAAATACAAGTACCTAGGCGAAATCCTAAATACCAAAAACAACCTCAACGACCACCTAGACAGTACCAAAGCAAAAGCAGAAGGTGCCCTCCAAATGATCCTCTTCATAGCAGGAGACAATAACTACAAAGGAATAGAAATGGACACCATCTGGAAACTGCTCGAAACTTGTGTCATACCAACGATAACATACAGCTCAGAAACATGGAACCCGACTAAAAAGACAGTAAACACCCTGAACCAGATACTCAACAACCAAATAAAAAGAATCCTGAGAATCCCCCAATCAACACCAAGAGAATGCATATATGAAGAACTCCATATCCTAGACATTGAACATAGGATACTAGAGAAACAGATCGCCTACCTGACAAAAATCACAACAGCCAATAACGACCTCCTAGAAATCACCGAACAAGAAGAAAAAAACACGTCCTGGAAACACAGAATCAACAAACTAGCGACAGAACTAGGAATCCCAATCGCAACCCTAACCCCGCTGACAAAGACACAACGCAAAACAAAAATCAAAACAGCGGTAACAGCCAGACAACACAAAGTCATGGAAACCTGTGGCAACCAAAAAAGCAAATACAGATTCCTGACAAAACACAAGAACGAGGCAAACTGCAGTGACACGAGCTACATAACAAAACTAACAAAAGAACAGGCAAGAAGAATCTTCATAACACGCACACGCATGATCAGAGCAAAGGACAACTACAGGAACAAACACAACACCCAGGAATGTAGGGGGTGTGGCCTAGAAACAGAAACACAAACTCACATACTAGAAGCCTGCACGACAATACACACCAATGGAGACCCACGGATACACCTGAGCGACATATTCACCGATAACATAACATTACTGAAAACAACAGCCCAAAAACTAGAAAACATCGAAAACACCCTCGACATATGTGAAAAAGCATAGCCGTACCCAAGTACGGCGGCCTGGTGACCCAGGACATATTCACGCAGTATAGTATAGTATAGCCCCCCTCCTCCATCTTCCTCTGGCTCTGCCCCTTGCTCCTCCCTCTGCCCCAGTGTCCCCTTCCCTCTACCCTGTCCTCCTTCTGCTATGCCCTCCCCCTCCCTCCATCTGGCCTGTTCTCCTCCCTCTGCCCTGTTCTTCTGCTATTCCCTCCTCCCTCTGTCACGGTATCCTCCACTCTCCAACCCAGCAACATCAGCTCAGCGGGACTGAGGTCGAGAAAACGGATTCTTTAAATTCAATGGTTAGATGCATGTTAATTGTTGCTTCTTATATTTGTTGAAGAATGTTTTATTTACATTTTAAAATGTGAATATTTAGAATAAATGTGTGGTACCTTCTATTACCCATCTCCGTTCTGAAAATTCCTTGTCTACTTTTTTATAACGAATTAAGCATTAATGGAAAGAGCTTTACTTTAAAATAATCCGTGTTAAGGTCAGTTATATTAGATAATTGAAAGAAAAATTGAGACATTGACGAGCAGTGATTTAATTTATTTATGGATACACCGGGTGCAAACAACTGAACACCGCCGTGAAGCCTTGTGCCGTCCTTAACCCCATATTGCTCCGCCCTTTGTCGTCACCATGCATGAATGCAGTGAATCAACCCGGTAGGATCAGGACTGGCCAGTTACTCGCCAGCTGCATCAAAGCACTGCGCGCATTAAAGGGTTAGACCAGGAGGTATGAGGCAATTAGTATTAAATTACCTTTAAACGCAAGATCATGTTCAACATATTAAATTGATGAATTATAAGATAGTTTATAAAATGTAATTCTAATCTAAATGATAACGGTTAGGTCCTATGAGTAGACATAATACGTTATTTAAACCAATAAAGATTAGATTAGCGCCCTGTGCTCTTTCATTTAAAACTACAACTAAAACTATGAAAACGGATTATTTCAAGACAGGACATTCAGGGTTATAATGGTTTTGTCAATGATTTTAATGCGACACACACATTTACACTTTCAACATTGTCTAAGTCATATGGCTTGTTATTAAATAATGAGGGTAAAAAGACCTCTCCTACAGCAAACATACTCCCTCTTTATTAATAGCCTCTAACGTTTACTGTGAACTCCAACAAAAACATCTTACGTTATGCTTAAATTGTAACAGCGCATTTGATCGTTAATAGTTTTTTTTACAGTATGTTCAAAATTTAACAGGTCATTTCATCACTAACAATTTCATAAATATGTCAAATTATTATAAATTAAAGCAATATTTATTTAAGTTCATTCAGAAAATGGAATCACTGTCTTGTGCTATGGCCTTTGTCGTTATGACGCATGGATACAGCCTTAGTGAGTCTATCGCCAAGGCGAGTCTATCACCAAGGCTGCATTCATGCATCAAAATGAGGGGTCAGCATGATGCAGCAATGCAGCAACATTGGTGCATCAAAATGTTGCTTTAAGGCAACATGTCGTCCTTGAAGGGTTCAATGTCATGTGTAAAGAATGTTCTCCTTTGGTGTCCCATTCATTATTCTGTCCCTTTATACAGTACATGCATGTACATAAAAGAGCTTAGAAGAACCTGTGACCAGACTGTTCCAAGATGATTGTCTGGATTTCACACACCATATTTTCGGAACCGATTTTTTCAAATCTTACGGTGTTAATTTTCTTTGATCCTCACAAATTAACCAAATGGTCGTGAGGTCATTAGGTAATATAACGTATTGTCAGAGTAGACTTGTATACCAATAAAAGCTTCATTTTTTCTCATTTGGTGTGGCCTCGCTAAAAACACATACAGAGATGGCAGCAGGATGCTAAAGCAGTTTTGTGACAGACATTCGGATAAGTTTCTGGCGCTCTTCTTCCAAGAATATTGATTCCAGTCACCATATTAAAAAGTAAACGGCAAGCACAGTTTAAAAGCTAATGGTAGCTCAATCAGGAACTCAACGAGCCATGACCACCTAGAACACCAACCTTCCTTATATATAACACACTAATACACTACATTCAGACTGATTTAATGATCGGCAGCATCTTTGAAGCGCACAGACGGGGTAGCAGACTTCCCACTCCTCTTGTCCTTCCCTACTTTGCCATGTTTCAAGTTCCCCCGGTGGTCCGACTTGCGGCTCGTTGCTCCTTTAGTAGCGGAGTTCCCCGAGGGGGAAGTACTGGGTTCTGTTGGAGCGGCTTCCTCTTCGTCTTCGTCTTCCTCCGACGTACTGTCCGAGTCGTTAAGGCGCTCCTCCAGTTGCCGCTGGGCCTCCTCACGTTCACGTTTGGCCTCGTTGAAGAAGTGGTCAAAGGGATAGGCCTTACCCTTGTCCATGCGCAGCCTCTCCTCGTTCTTCTCATAATCCTGCAGCTGTAACACACAATGTGACAGCTTTAGTCTGAGAGTAGATTTAGCTAATTTATGTACAGAATGAAACCCTTTAAGGGCCGCATAGTGCTTAATGTGCTATGTCTGTTTGGAGTGTATCAGACCCATAGGGTCGGCATGATGCTTTGATGCTTTCATCAGCGATGTGGTTTCGTTTTGAAAATTGAGTAGGAGACTAGATGACGACGGCCTATTTGTGTCCTCATCTTCCTGATGCTTTCATGCATTATGACAACAAAATGGCTTGATGCATCAATGCACTATGTGGACCTTTCTCTCATTAAACCGCTCCCTAATATACCTGCTCAACCGACATTTTCAAATATGTCAAAACACACAAAAACAGAAGTAATTTCTTACCTTCTTCAGGAAAAGTTCTTCGTCATCCTCCTTCAGTTCTAGCCCGGTGATGTCGTTAAACAACTTGTATTTGTCTGGCACGTTAGGGACCCCATTCTTCTTGAAGAACTGTAATAAAATACACAGGAAGGTTAAAGTATATTTTTGGTACATTGTATACAATATAATATACAGTTGCTCATTTAGCATTATGTTAGAGAGCTTTCTATTTTAGTATGATGTTAGAGAGTTTTTTTTATTGGGGAAGGGATGTGATAAAGGCCTACAATGATATATCTGGAACCCAGTCTTTTAGACGCTAAAACATTCATTTTAATAGTTTAAAATAAATTATTGAATTGATTTTTGATATTCAGTTCTGAGTGAAGTTGCGGAGTATTACAACCTATCCTAAGTCTATTAGGGTGTATTTTGAGTCCTCTAAGAGCCTCAACCACTTACTTCTGAGATGTTGCGGCAGTCCCGGAGCAGGAACTGCATGGCCTGTGGGTGGCGGCGCTCCACCGACTGACTGACGTCGATGACAAACACCTGGTTGTCGTGCCACAACAGGTTGTACTCCGAGAAGTCTCCGTGCACCAACTCAGCCTCGTTGTACACCTTCTTCATAATCTATGTTAAACAACAGCACACAAAAACATTTTTAAAATCGTCATCATTATGACTAAACTGGCTGTAAGTAATTCATTCCTAATATATATATAAGAAACAGCTAAATCCAGTGCTGTACCCTATTGAGGCCACCCAATGATCAACAAAAAAGCAGGGAATCTTCCGATTCTAGTCAGTTCTGGTTAGTAAATATAATTTAATACAGAAAGCCCAGGGGAAAGTAGGAATTCCTACAAAAGTAGAGTAACATCTTTGGTACCGAAAGCTTTTTATTCATGATTTATCTCTCTTACTTCATTCAAATGGAATTATAGATCTGTAGCTCTAACTTACATCAAGTGTCTGTTCGTATGCCATTTGCATGTCGACCGTGGAGAGGTTGGCGTCCTTGAGTTTAGGTGCAGCTTTCTGGTTGGTGCCGATGAAGGACATGACCAGGACGTGCTTACGTAGCATCACCACGTGCGGCACCGGCACACCCGCAGTCTCCAACCTGCAGGGAAAAATAATTTTATATTAATATACTGAATTCAAACAATCTAGCAACGAATGCAGCTATCAACGGTACCTTAGTGTAAACTCATTCGGAAACAGAGGACTATATATATCAGTTAGCTATAATTTGAAAAAAAAAACACATGGAAATGACAAATATGTTTTAAAGTGTCCCTCTACTGGTATTTGTAGCCCAGGGGTACCCTTCGTAGAAGGTAATATGCAGCCCACTGCCATTGGTACAGCTAGAGAAAACAGTATTCTGCCTAGCATCAGCTCCAGCCTTATAAATACAAAGTAGACAGGTGTTGCATGCTTTGCTGACTTGCTGTGGACACTGATCAGAAAGTGGCTTCACCTGCGTAGATTCTGTTCCTCTTTCTGCGCCCACATCTTGATGACGATTCGTGGGTTGAGTTTCCTGAAGTCAGCGTTCTCCCTCACAAAGCGAAAGTCTCCTCGCATGTACTCTGCACGGTTCTTGAACTCGTTCAACGTTGTCTTGTAAACTTTGATGGCACACTCAGACGGGACCAGCTCAGTGGTCATACTGGAAGGATGGAGTATAATATGTTTAAAGTACATCCGTAAAATGATTTTTTAAAACCCTACTAAAATGTGATTCATAAATACTGTTACTGTATGACTTTAACGGGATAGTTCATCTTAGTTTAAGACTGGAAGATGAAAGCGCCCCTACCTGCCACCATTGGCGTGGAAGACGACGGCCTCTTTACCGGCGCTGACGATTCCGTTCACGTTATCCAGGATCTCGTTGTTGACCATCTTATACAGGATGAGACGCGTCTTGGGGTCCACTGCCATGTCCTGCATGTACAACATGGACAATTAGTACTTTGTCTTCAATGTCTTATCTAAATAGATTTATTTTGAGTATCAGGGCTCATGACCCTCCATCGTATGAACCCCTTAAACTGCTGCACTTCTTTTGTCATTGTATGGCCAAATTTTCTCCCCACTGGCACGTTTCAAAGTTTACTTGCCTGACTCCTATATAGTAACGCAGAGGCTTTTGTGCTCTAAACCGTTGGCATATTTTTGGTCCCCACCTCGCAACTAGCAAATCCCTGCCACCACATCCACCCCGTGTAGGCCTAAAAGTCTCCAGGGTCTAGCACCCTTTCCTGTGTTAACTTCCTACTATTACATTTAAGATCCCTTTAGTAGAGACATTTATTGTACCGTATATTAGATAACTTACGGCTGTGGAGTGTTCCTTCTTCTCGTGGAGACGGCGACTTCTCTTGTCGGTGGCCTCCGAGTGTATCTTGAGGGTGTTGTAGACCTTGTTAGACAGCTTCATATCGATATCGCTGCCGTCTCCCGTCAAGAAGTCTGGTGCGAACTGAAGAACACAATAACGGTGGGAGTTGAGCACAAGTTTAAAACTTTTTTTTATTTTATTCATTTGGGCCTCATTGGGATACAAAATTGTCTTCCCAAGAACAGGGAATATCTAGAGTACCAGTGCTTCTCTATATATTACCAGTCTGAACTTATACAGAGAATGTTGCTTACCCTGTCCATGGCACGTGTCGCATTCTTTCGTCCACAGATGGCCGGGTCGTGTTTGGTAACAATGTTCTTCCCCTTCCCTGAGATTCCTGTACCACGCTTAAACTGGGGAGTAGTATCTGAACAAGAAGATAAAAATCCTGATATTATATCAACAAAATGTGTGACAGTCAACTATTTTAAGGCCACTGCAGACAGACAAAACTCCAAACCGTAACGATGACTGTGCCTTTATAGTGGGTATATATATTAAATATTACGTACCTTTCTTTGGCTTCTCCTCCCACAAGTAGTCAGCCTCGTCTTCGCTCTCATCGCTCTCCTCTAACGCAGGGTGCACACTCCGGTAGTGTGCGAAGTTCAGAGTAACTGAAGAGGAACCATTTAATAATCATATCTTAGTATCCTCTTCGCAGGTGCTTAAGACTTAAGTATTAGTAATCATTACCTTAAAACTGATATATTTTAGATGCGCCTCATTTCTTTATTGGAACTTATTCTAGTAGGATAGCATTATAATAGCAGAACATATTAAATTGAGAATACTATCGTCATAACCTCCATAAAAGAAGCACCACATACCTTTACTGGCACCATTGAGCTTGGTCTCCTCGCGTTTCAGGATGTCATCGTGTTCGCGATCAAACTCGTGTTGTAACATCTGGGCCAGCAGCAAGTCGCTATCGGGCTCGGTGACCTCACCCGTTGTTACATCCTTAACTTCAACACTCTGATCAGCATCGAGCTCAGCCTGAAGCTTCTGCGCCAGGAGATGATCGGGGTCCGATTCCTCAGTGGCCACATTTTTGATGATGTTGGTTTGCTCAGCGTCGAATTGGTCCTGGAGGCTCTGGGCGAGCAGGAAGTCTTTGAGAACTTCAGAGTCCTCGTCTACGACAACAAAATCACTCAGATCCACATCAGGCGAGCCACTGCGGAAGAGAAAATACATTGAAATGAGATTTGCGTTAATATATTTTCAAGATTAAAAATCACGTTTTTCTAATACAACACTGAGAGAGATTCTAGGCCCAGGGGCACATATTATGTTTATATTATTGTCTGTTGATTTAAACAGTCACAGCAGTCAATACTATGATTTAAGTATGAATACATAATTTCTACAAATGATATTATAGATGATAAATTATAGGACCTAGATCTACTCACCCTGTGGCCTCAAATGTCATTCCAGCTTTAGTTTCCTCCTTGTCCAGGAGTTCCTTGGCCAGCTCTTCACTCATAACCTCGTGCAGAGAGCATGGTTTGGGCGCTGACCCTGCCAGGGACCCCCAAGGTGATGAGGGTTTGGCAACAGCGGGTTGGCCCCAGGGGTTAGAAGTAGGGATGGGGGCGGCAGGGGACGACATGGCTGATGTGTATTGGTTGTAACTTGGAGATAAATTAGACTGAATATTGGTGGTTGCTGGGACTTCTTCCAGAGTAGATTCCTTGATAGCCAGTGGATTGAAGCTTGAGCTTGTGTTGAGAGAAGAAACTCTTGGAAACTTACAAGGAACTTTTCTTGTTTTCTGATGAATAACTTGTTCCCTTTTTGTACCAAATGTGTTTACGGTACTACTGGTGTGGATGTGTGATGTGGATTCGGATTCAAACTCAAAGTGACACAGTGACTGTGTTCAAAATTTGTGTCGATGTTCTGGCCCCTCGGGCAAGTCCCCGAGAATAATACCTGACCAGGTTGTGCCCCAGCTCTTATAGCACAGTGCAGTTAACAGAAATTGTGCAATCCTCTGCCAATAAGGCGTGCAAGAAGTGATTATTTCAGCACCAATTTCTTGCACCACAACTCTTGCGAAATCGCAGTGGCACAAGGGCTATGCTGGTACCCTGCGCGAAGAAGAAACAAAACAAAGTCCAAATGCCACGAACTACAGCTACTACATGTAGTCTATGGATGATCGATGGTATAACTTGGCTTCAGTAATGAGTTGATTTGCTTAATCAGTAACATCCATCCAAAGAGACCTCAATGCAAGTGTTTTCCGACGGATTTGCTGAGTTGTTTACAAAACAATTTCGAGCACCTGCCGAATACCAGCAGATATGGTGGAGTCGCGCGAAATAAGTAGCCCCTGAAAAGATTACGGTTCTGATGGCTGCGGATAGATGGCAGCACCATACAATTTTCCCGCCGCAAGACCTTTTTTGCAGGACCTTTCCGCAGGTTACGTAGGATTACCAGCGGGGTCACCGGTGGAGATTTTCTATGAGCACCGGATAGAATACTAGGTAATTTACTCTACACTACTGCGTAGTTCCTACCGATGTGGATGAAATGTTTTATACAATGAACAATATGGGCTTATGTGCAGCTAGTATGATAGTGCATAGGTTATGAGGTTATGGGTAACTCAATATAGATTATAGTGCAGGCACTATGTGGGGGTGCAGAGGGGTCCCCCCCTCAGGTCGCAAGGTCGTTTTTTTAGACCCTTTATCCTATAATCAATTTTGTGCAAAAGTCGCCAGGTCGCTTAAATTATTGCCCCAGGTCGAAAAGTCGCCTGGAAAACGGCCGAAAACGGCCCAGGTCGCCAGGTCGCCGAAAACCCCTCTGCAGTCACATATGTGAAATAGGTGTGAATTTTTTCATAAAAGCATGAAACTTCTCACGCTTGTACTCCATATCCATGCGTGAAATTTCAGAGGTGGGGTCACTGAGAAAACCCGTTATTATGGCTGTGGCAGCCATTTTAAGTCGGCCATTACCAAAAAAAATCAGTTTTCTTCGATCAAGCAGCTAAATACAGTACTGCAACAAAAAAGGTGTCTAGACCTATGTTTTCAGGGTCACAGAATATAATTATGCAATGAGACATGGTATAGTATGGCTAGTTTGACTATGGCGGCCATTTTGATTCCGCCATTACCAAACAGTGTGTGGTATTTGATAACTTCGCAACCAAATGGAGTATTGAAGCAAGTTAGGTGTCTATACCCACATTTCCAGGGTCAAGGAATAATGTGATGCCATCAGAGAATGTCTATTATGCATAGTTTCACCAGGAAGCTGTTTCACCTCAAATGACAATGATTCGTGGACCCCACAAATGCTATATGGACTACAGCAAATGCTTTATAGGTGTGGCAAATGCTTTATATGATGGTTGGGTACCCTGTGATTAAGCATATGCGGCACCTATAAAGCATTTGAGGGGGTCCATATTTCATTTGCAGGCCTCAGTAAATTGTTTTCATTTGAGGTGAAACGGCCTCCTGAAAAACAATTTCTGGTTACCCATCGACAAGGAAAATATGTTGTCGGCAGTAAATATGTATATGAAGGTGTCAAAATCAATATTATCATGGTCATATAACAATATATGCTATCAGTTGTATGGTATCAGACTATAAGGCCTATTGGCCATTCATATTTGTCAGAATACAAATGCTATTATGTAATAGTTTCATAATAATACCGCACATGCTTGTGTGGAAGTAGATAGTCATGATCATGAAGCTGATGTAAATCAACACACATAATATAATTATGCTCCATTATAATATGTGAGGATACTAAAAACAGTACATGACATCAAGCAAAATATATGCTAGTTTAGACTCAGTTCAGGAAATTATATGTGACACGATCTGCGAAAAGGGCCCTTAGTGCAGGGTGTACTAAGGTCCCTTTTCCCAGCACATGTCACATATGCTGATGATATCCCCCCACAGTGTCATAAAGCTGGTTTTATCCCAGGTTTTCCACATCAGTGTGCTTATTTTAGCATTTTTTACACTCACAGCATGGCATTTTATGTCATGATTCGTTGCCTTGGCCAGTGTCATCCATGATGGTTCACTATCTTTACCTTGGCTGATCCAGGGGGAGCCGACAGGTCTTGTCTCCCCCCCCCCCCCCCAATAAGAAAAAGAAAGGATGAGGGGGAAAAGGGAGAATAGAGAAGAAAAGAGGAAAAGAAAGAGAGAAAGGGGAACAATATCATGACACATAGTAGCCCTTTTCAGTAAAGTATAGATCAATTTTTGACTATTGGCTAAGTGCTTGTGGTGGGGGATGGCTGAAAGCCCCATCCCATAAACATTTGAGTATTAGATAATGAGCTATGATGCATGGTATTATGACTGGAAGGGTAGTGATTGGCCCCCTCCCTCTGAGACTACCATGTTCCACCTTTAAACAGTTTGATCCTGCCCAACCCAGATTGATGTGGTGGGAACAGGGGATGGGTGAGGGGAGAAGTATTGGGACAGGTTCAAGATAGTTCTTGGAGAAGCTACATATATGGTGAGAGCAAGGTGAGAAGTATGGCAAGAGGTTCCTATCCTTCAACAATCTCATAGGGGACACTTAATATTGCCCACTTATGTATATGCAATGAGCACCCAGAATGAGGTGTGTGTCCTCCTGGATTCCCCACAGTGCTAAGGCATAGGTGGTATATGTAGGGCACCATCTAATCAGCCTTTTAGATACTACTAGCAGATTTTAACACAGAGTATACCACCCAATATGACACTGTGGCAGATAGGTTTTGATTACCTTGATGTCCCTTTGGTCGTATTGCTTGTTCAATGAATTTTGGAGATAAGCCGGGGTGCCAATGCCTATGGGATTTCCCATTACACAGACCTAGCTAGAAACATGAAGGCAATTAGAATATACTTAACCAACCTGCTATAGGGTGGACTTAAGTTTAATTAATTGTACATATGTAAAATTCAATTTCACTTATGTCTAATTCCCCACTACATAATGGGAATTCAATTTAACTTATGTCAATTAAAATTATACATATGTACAAACAAGCAGCACATAAGTTAAATAGTACATATGTGTAATTAAATTTAACATATCAAGAATTCAATTGTACATATCATAATTTCTACTCACATATTGCCAATACTCTAATTTACATAAGTTAATTTCAATTGTACATATGTGTAATTCTATTCCCATTAGGGTTGATTCAGGTAAAGTGGGACATCAGGTAAAGTGGGACAATTAACATTAAGGCAATTTTTAGGGGTTGATTTCTTTCCTGGGTGTAAAATTTAATTTTTTTCTTAGAAATATATGTTTGACCCCTCTTAATTGTACCTATCTCACCAAAGTTAAGAGGTAATTATACCTTCTAAATTTCGACATGATATGGATGGAGAGCTTTTGCCGCCATAAATTTGGAAGTACATAAGAAATAGTAAAATTATTTGTTAGTAGTGGTACTAAGAATAGTAACATGATATTTCAATATGTATGTAAATATTTATTACATATATTACTTCTTTACATCTTGATCTTTTTTTATTAGTCAGATATGGAAATTAAGTACACTAAGGCCTTAAATGCAAGTGTCCCACTTTAGCTGAAGGTGTTAGGTAAAGTGGGACAGGCAGATTCAGGTTAAGTGGGACACTATATTAATCCCCTTTCTCAGAGTGGCATTACCCGATATGCCCATATTTTGATTTATAATGAGAAGAAATATCATAGAAGATTTCATTACAATACTTAGTTGTGTAAATGATACCAAGTTATTAAGTATAACAGCCAGAATAGGGCTTTGTTAGTGCTGCAGATTGGGGTTTATCAAGTGACTTAACTGATGATCATTATTTAGATGAGCGAACCATTGACTTCCATCAGCGAACCATTGACTTCCATCATAATTTAGATAATTAGTGTGAGATTTCTTAACTTTAATGATTTTTAACCATACATTATGATGTTAAATGGTAAAATATGTAGCAAATTCATTTAGAATCAGTATTTGATATACATTGAGGCTAAAACCATAGAAACTATTAACCAATACTACTTTCTTACGATTTATAGAAATTATTGCCATTCACAGTTATTTATAGTGATTAATATGCCCCTGAAATGCTCCTGCAGTACTACCTCATTAACAAAACATTTCATTTTAGATGCTTACAGTATGAGCTATATAATTGTGCATAACATTATTTAGCACTATGTAAAATAATTTGAGGATAGAGATCCAGTTAGGGTACAAATATGTTGTCATGTAACAAAATGTAGTGTAGCCTTGCCCAAAGTTAAGCCTAGATGCACAGTATTTTGGTAGTTTTACATTCATACTCTGTGTACTTGATTCATTCTGTAAAGGACCCTACATAAATTCCCTTAATGTTTTTGATGTAGTCCATCAAAATATATTATCTCACCTTCAAAAATTGACATTTACCATTTTTGTCATATGGAATATAAAGCATGGGGGTCAATTCTTATCAATTGTCCCACTTTACATGAAGCAAGTGTCCCACTTTACCAAAAATACAAGTTAAGTGGGACGCTTCAATTTTAAAATGGCATCTCTAAGAAATGGGCTATTTAGGCCACATTGGCTAAGGTATTTCATATATTTTTTATATTTTGGTTTAAAGGAATAAATACTGAAACTATTTGATGTGTTTGACATTTTCTACGATAAGTACCAAATGAGTAAATGGTACATAAAGTCAGAGTATGGCTTAGGTGTCCCACTTTACCTGAATCAACCCTATGTAGTCTCAAATTGTACATATGTGGAATTGAATTTTACATATGTACAATTTGAATTAGACTTATGTACAACTCAAATTAGACTTATGTACGATTAGAATTTAACATATGTACAATTCCAATTACACTTATGTACAATTCTATATATGTACAAATAGAATAACACATATGTACAATTAGAATTAGACATATGTACAATTTGAATGAGACTTATGTACAATTGGAATCAGACTTATGTACAATTAGAATTAGACTTATCATCAATTCAAATTAAACATATCACTAATTCGAATTCTTATTATGTACCTGTATATAATGCTAATTCGAATTACACTAAAGAACAATTAGAATTAGACATATCATTAATTCAATTGGACTTATGTACAATTAGAATTAGACATAATTATCATCAATTCGAATGAAAAATATTACTAATTCGAATTCTTATTATGTACCGGTAGCCTACATAATGCTAATTCTAATTGTACATAACTCCTAATGAATTAATGATATGTCTAATTCTAATTGTACTTAAGTACCTATAATTCAAATTTTACATAGGCCTATGTAGAATTGAATTATACATTTGTACAAATGAATTCCCGATATGTGAGGCTAAATTGCACATATGTACAATTATATTTGAGTAGTATAATATGTATCGGAACGGGACTATGCTTAAGTACTGTTTATTACTCAATCAAGATGCAGCCAATCAGAGGCCTCCATTTGGTCACGTGACCGGAAGTGACCTACTTAGGGGATTAGTGGTGACGTCACGTGACCTAGTTAGCCAATCAGAGGCCGCCATTTGGTCACGTGACCGGAAGTGACGTCATATGACCTACTTATGGACCAGAAGTGACGTCATATGACCTACTTAGGGGACCGGAAGTGACGTCATATGACCTAATTTAGGATCACGTGACCGGAAGTGACCTGATGAGTCACGTGACCGGAAGTGACGTCACATGACTGAATGAAGAGATGAGCGTCTTTAAGGGGTCACGCGCTTTAAAATGTGATATATATTTTTTTTGGAGGAGGAGGCGAGTCTCTTATTTTTTTTGGTAAACCAATAAAAAACACAACAATATAAGTTTGTTTTTTCATTTTATTTTTTTATGAGCGACTGGAAGTGGGAGGGGAGGGGGGAGGGGGGCACTCTAGGGGGGTGGGGGGGGGGGCACTCTAAGGGGCGTTTGTCTCTTTTAAGAAAAAAAGAAAGAAAAGAATTTAATCGAGAGACACACTTCTTCCTCTCGAGAGGAAGAAGTGTGTCTCTTAATTTTTTTGTTTATCACATGCCCTGATGAGGCGATCAGCCGCGACCGGAGGAAGTGACACTTTAAGAGGACACGCGACTTAATTGTTATAATATTTTTTTTACTTACTAATAAAGAAGACGTATGAAAATAAAACACAACAATTCACATGTCTGTTGTTCTCGTTGTTTCTTGCTTGATAAAGTCAAGTAATATCGCGATGCCGAGGTCAAACTTTCCCATGTCCTCAGTCAACACTCGAAGGAGTTCAAAAGGTGTACTGCCGGCACCGTCAGCTTCAGCTTGCCACATTTTCAACACTCGGAAGGCCCACTCAGCGGGACTTCCTCCGTATTCGCATTCTTCAGCGATCTTATCTAACCTCTCAGGCGACAATTTTAAATGTCCCCCCACCTCTTTCCACCTGCTACCTAGGCGTCTGCCGAGGGCGCCCAAGTGCTTATGCATCGCGTGCGAGTCGGGGTTCTCGAAATCCAACCCCTGCCTGTGGAGAAGGGTCATCCACTGAGCCAACAGTTCCACTCGTCTAATGCGGGTGAAGACGCGGCCGAGCTCTCCCCATCTATGACGATGCGGGGTTTCACCCCACCAGACTCGGAACATCGCCGTACACAGCTCCTCCGGTGTCTTGACACTGCGCTCTACTAGAGCATCCATACGGGCGGCGGTAACTTTTAAGCTACTGCCCAACTCTCTCCAAGATCCGCTCAACTCTTTACCTAGTTGACGAAGCAAGGCGTCGCTATATGCTAAGCGCCGCTGTCCTACCTCTCTATTCTCCCCATCGGTCTGCACCGCACCACGTCGTCAAGCCGCATTAACTTTTCAGGTGGACAAGGGGGTGAAGGCGAGCTTGAAAGTGGAATAGCTTGAGCCATCTCGTCTCGTCTTGGCGGCGGCGGCGGCGGCGGCGGCGGCGGCGGCGGCGGCGGCGGCGGCGGCGGCGGCGGCGGCGGCGGCGGCGGCGGCGGCGGCGGTGGTAGTAGACGTTACTGTGGTCAGAGGCGATATGGTTTTTTTCCAACAGAAATCAGAGCTTTTATACAGAGGGAGTTTAATCCTATTTCCAACAGCACCCCAGCTGTCTAGCGACCTGTCCGCATGACGCTTTTCAGCCGCTCCGCTCCTTAAGAACTTCTTAAGAGCTTAGATGACGAGGAGTATGTCATCGCTATCGGTGGAGACCAGCTAAAAATGGTGTTTTTTCAAACGTCAGAGGTCAGGTGAAAATCGGATTTTTTCATGCACAGCCTTAGTCAGCTGTCACCCCTATTGAACTAGCCGGCCGCCGCCGGCCGGCCCGGTCTACTCACCACGGCAGGAGGCGGTGATTTTTTTTTGTTTTACACTTAAGTCGCTCACCACATGCACACGACTCTACTCACACACAGACACACTCGTCTTAGGGGGTCCTGCTTCACGCCACACGCCTCCTGTAGTTTTTTTGTATACACACTCTAAGCTCATGACCGTTAATCCTTTATACAGCTAATGCGCGTTGAATTGCTGAACAGGGTGGTAAGTAGCTTAGCTCATGACAGTCGATCTCTCAAAAGGCGGGAAAGGGATCCAGCTGAAAACGTCATGCATTATGTCTTTTGTTTCTCTTTGTGAATGGCCGCCGGTCAGCCGGCGGCAGCAACCGCTTAATCCTTTATACAGCTAATGCGCGTTGAATTGCTGAACAGGGTGGTAAGTAGCTTAGCTCATGACAGTCGATCTCTCAAAAGGGGGGAAAGGGATCCAGCTGAAAACGTCATGCATTATGTCTTTTGTTTCTCTTTGTGAATGGCCGCCGGTCAGCCGGCGGCAGCTGAACAGGGCAGTAAGTAGCTTAGCTCTAGAAGCGAGATAAGGGGACTGGAAACCCCCATTCACTCACTCAGTCTTTTGCCGCTCTCTACAGTCACCACCATGAGCAAAAGACAACACCTAGCGCCGTCCAAGGATCTAAGCAAGTTCAAGAACAAGAAGACTACGCGGAACAGCGCTCGTTTAGCGTCAGTGCCTCCTCTTGCTACTGAAGATGAGACTACCGCCGCAACCGCTTGGTCTTATCACCCTCCCGCTGTAGCGAGCGCTCGCAGCAGTAGTAGTAGTAGTAGTAGCGGTAGTAGTAGTAGTAGTAGTAGTAGTAGTAGTAGTGGTAGTAGTAGCAGTACTACTGGTAGTAGTCGTCGTGCTAGCGACGTTGTTACACTCGCGACGGTACACGTTGCTGCTAAGCGCGCTGCCGCTGCTACTGCTGCCCCGCCTGCTGCTGCTGCTGCTGCTCCTCGTGCTGCTGCTGCTGGTGCTGGTGATCCTCGTGCTGCTGGTGCTCTTCGTGCTGCTGCTGCTGCTGCTGCGCCTGCTACTGCTGCGCCTGCTACTGCTGCGCCTGCTGAGGCTGCTGCGCCTGCTACTGTTGCGCCTGCTGCTGCTGCTGCTGCTGCTGCTGCACCTGCTGCTACCGCTACTACTACTGACGACAACGCTCCTGGCACAGCGCAGTACTGGCAACCGGGTTTTTACCTCCCCACTACTGTTGCTGATTTTGATGACCTGCCGCACGTTGCACAGCCCCTCTCCACCACTACATCAACCGACGCCATCGACGCCGATCGCGCTGAGACTTACAGCTATTCGGACACTCAGCCCCTAAACCAAGAAGAAGAGGAGGAGGAGGAGGAGCAGCAGCAACAGGGTGAGACAGAGAACGACGCTGACGACGAGGCGTACGACGAACCCGAAGGGCAACGGGTTGACGGTACGTTTTTTCGGCTCCCCTCTTCCACTACTTTCGACCTCACTTCCACTGGTAGCGCGTCCGGTCCGTGGCGACTGCCCTCACCGCCACCTTACGAGGGTGGCGGCGCTTCATCTTCTACCGCTACACTCAGCACCGACGGCGTGTGGCTGCTCTGTTCCAACAACGAGTCGTCGGATACCAGCGCTGACGCTGCTCCTGTTATTGGTTCTGCTGCTGATTCAGCTCACGCTGATGGTGTTACTCTTCTTGCGGGTCTGAAACGTTCTAAGGCGGGTTCCAGAACAACAAGGCCTACTAAGAAGAGAAAAATACAAGAAAAAGAAGAAGATGGACGAGAAGAAGCAGAGAAAACCCCCCGTCCTCATGGGTTAGAGTTCTGCTTAGACGGGACTTTGACGCTGGAGATCTGGGAGGACGAGGCTAGACTGTCTAGGAGGCCGCGCTACACAAAAGACGGCCAGGTGAAAGAGGCATCTCTGACCAGAAGCAAGTGAGTGCACTTCACTACCGACGCGCTGCGCGAGCTAATAGCGCGCATCGCCGATATCCGCGCAGTGGTGCGCATACGCGACACAGCGTCCGCGCAAGGAGGCCTAATCACACCCCCTGGTTCACAGTGCTGGATGAGGAGGGCGAAGTGTACGCAGCTGTGAGCTACTACAGCGGTAAGAACCTCATCCACGTGCGCAAGTACGAAGGTCCTGACAAAAAACCCACACAGCAGGGGGTGACGCTGTCCGCCAGAGCGCTCAAAGAGTTGGATGACAAAACAGAGATTATTCTCAAATTTCTCGGTATAGATTTGGAATGAGAGACGCTCAACGCTCACGCGCGCACACACACAGTGTTTGACGTACGCTGTATGAGACAGACAGACGGATACACAGACAGCAGACAGATAGATAGATAGATAGACAGATAGATAGATTGATAGATAGATAGACGGCTAAGTAGTTGGGAAAAAACTTTTTTTAATTGGTAACTAAGTGAAAAAACAAAAAAAACAAAAAAAAACATGACGCAGTACGTCTGCGAAAAGTGTTTCAAAATTTTTAAAAGACCGTACAATCACGAGAGACACGTAGAAAAATGTAGAGTAATACCTAAGTTTTGCCCTCTATGCGGCGAAGGCGATTGCCGAAAGATCACCTGTCGACGCGAATCTCTGGACGGGGTGACTATCCCTCCGCGCATATGTGCTGTACCGAACGGTGAGGAAACGTTCACGGCGAATTGGCCTGCAATACAAACGGGCGTCAGGATGCACGGGACTCGCGTGAGTGTAACAAACTTCAGGCTACCAACCGGCGAGTTGAGTGACGCTGTAGATACTATGCGTCGCATTCACTTCACGCAAAGATTCAGATACAAAGTGGGTTTCTCGGTAGGCTTACTCTTACAACACAGAGAAGACAAGAGCAAACTGCGCTACTTTCACGCCTCCCAGAACAACGCAACTCTCATACAACCGCTCCCTACTATAACTAATTCAGAAACTTTGGAAGAGCTCCTCTCAAACATGGAAAACACCGTCGCTTGCGAGGAAGTACGGAAACTTTGCGACGCTGACACCAAGTGGCACGTTCTTTTTCCTACCAATTTGAACATTTGCGTTTACATGGGACCGGGGGAATTTCCCATAGGCGGTAGGATCACTCAGGCCGGTTGAGTTGGAAAGAGAAGCGGCGTGTTAGATTTTCCCAACAAGGACAACCTCTGCGTCTTCCGCTGCATTTCCTTTCACTTATACAACACCAGCAAGCGCGCTTCAGATTTGTTACGTCAGTTCTGTCCCGCTGCCACACCTGAAACCTTTCCGGGTTTGAACATCCGCGACTTACCCGCGTTAGAGAACTTGTTTGACGTACAAATAGCGGTTTACACCGCGTCGCGTCAGGTGCCGGGGCGGAAGCTGAGAAAACGCGTTACTCTGATCAGACCGCCTTCCAGAACTCTGGCCACCCGAGGTAAAGTCAACCTACACCTGACGGCGAAAGGCGGTTTGCACGTCTCTCTGGTCACGGACTTCAATGCGTACGCGGGCATATACGAATGTTGCAAGTGTAAGGCGGCGTTCACCACCGAGTTCTTGCTGAAGAGACACAGGAACCAGCTTTCCTCTTGCCGACAAGTCAAGTTGCGCTACGTAGGTGGCATCTACCAAAATTCGAGAACGATTTTTGAAGCGCTAGCAGACTTCTCCATTTTTCCTCCCGACGGACATTCCGGAATCTACCCTTACAAGATCACCTCCGATTTCGAGGCTTTCTTCAGACCGTGCAGAGAACCGTCGACGGAACACTTGTCCCTGCTGTGGGATCACGTCCCTTTGTCGGCTAGCGTCACATCCGACTTTCCGGGGTGGGAGGGGCCAGTCTGCTTCGTCAGAGAATCCGACGCAGATTCCGACCCCTTGTTGGACCGAGTTTTAAATCACATAAACGAGAACGCCAAAGTCATCGGGGAAGCTGTGCTAGAACTTTACCGACCGACGTTAGCGAAGTTAGATGCGGCGATAGGTGAAGCTCTCCTGCTGGAGGAGGCGACATTCACCCCTTCTCCAGGCGGCTTCGCTGCGGCTCAGACCAGACACCCGTTAGTTCAACTGAAGAAGCGGCTTCTGAGATACATCCGTCAAGCTCCAGTCGTGGGCTTCAACTCGGGGCGTTACGACTTGAACCTGATCAAAATACGCCTTCACTCGTTCTTTGCCTCCGGAGACCGAAGAAACCAAGAATTCAGCGTCATAAAGAGAAGCAATCAATACTTGGCGGTTTACACACAGCACACGGTTTTCTTGGACGTAGTCAACTATTTGGCACCCGGTTACAACTACGCGAACTATTTGCGAGCTTTCACCAGAAACGAAGAGAAAGGTCACTTTCCTTACGAATGGATGACGTCTACCAGAGACTGGGAAACAGAACACTGCCACCGAGATCGGCTTTTGACAGCGAACTGACGGGCGTCAAAATGTCCGAATCCGACTACGCCGCATGTCAGAAAGTTTGGTCCGACGAGAAGATGCAAACTATGGGAGATTACTTGATCCACTACAACAACAAAGACGTCAAACCTTTCATAGAAGCTCTGAAAAATCACGCTAAATTTTTCCAAGATCGCGGCATTGACATGTTGAAAGACGGGATTTCTCTCGCCGGTTTGACTTTACGGTTCCTCTTCCAAAACCTAGAAGACGCGTTCACAACGTTCCCCCAGTTCGACGCCGTCCTCCACGCTCTGATCAAAGAAAATCTAGTCGGCGGTCCTTCCATCATCTTCCATAGATTTCACGAGAAGGGCACCACGCGGATAAGGGAGCACAAGTACGGCGAAGAAGCGAGACCGTGCCAGCACATCCTAGGCCTAGACGCTAACTCTCTGTACTTGCACTGCATGAGCGAAGCGCACTGCACGGGCTATTACGCGGTGAGACGACCTGAGACCGAGTTCAAGCCCGAAATTAGGCAAAGAAACTCTCACAGCGCTTTGGAGTGGTTACGCTTCGTAGAGCACGACTGCGACGTGAAACTGCGCCACGCTTTCAACGGCGGCGAGATGGTTCTAGGCTGTCGAAGAATTCGCGTCGACGGGTTTCACGCGGCCTCTAATACGGTTTTCGAGTTTCACGGGTGTTGGTTCCACGCTCACGAGTGCATACCGTCGCACCGATATCAGTGCGCTTCACTGAGGGAGGAGAGACGCGACAGAACGGCTAGAGTAAGCGCTTACTTGAAAGCGCTAGGTCACAAGCTGGTCGTCGTGTGGGAGTGCGAATGGAGAGAGATGAAGCGTCGAGATGAGCGGGTTAAGGCCTCCCAACAACACTGGAAGGTTGACGCTTTGAAAGTGTCTCGAAACGCAATGAGCGGGAGCGACATCCTTTCCGCTGTCAAAGACGGGAAAATGTTCGGTTTAGTTCAAGTGGACATCACTACGCCGCCTCACCTACGAGACTACTTCGAAGAAATGACCCCCGTTTTCAAGAACGTGTCCGTTTCAAAATCAGACATAGGACCTCACATGTCAGACTTTGCGCAGGAAGAAAAGCTGTTGAACACGCCTCAGAGATGTCTGATAGGGAGTTACCACGGAAAAAATATTCTCTTGGGAACGCCCCTTCTCAAGTGGTATTTAGAGCACGGTTTGATAGTCACCAAAGTGCAGCTGGTCGTAGAATACCTACCTAAACGCTCCTTTGCCGGTTTCGCGGACGAAGTAACGGCGGCGCGAAGACGTGGCGACGTGAACGAGAACGAGAAAATTCTGTCAGACTGTTACAAGTTAATGGGAAACGCCACGTACGGTAAAACAATCTGCAACAAAGAAAAACACACGGCGGTGAGATACACTGACAGTCGGAAGTTCGAACTATTGGCCAATTCGTGGCGCTTCAAAAAGGCCTCCGAGTTGAGTTCTGATCTGTTTGAAGTCGAACTACAACCGAAAACAGTCAAGAACAACCGCCCTATTCAAATAGGGTTCATGGTATACCAGTACGCGAAGTTGAAAATGTTAGAGTTCACATACGACTTCTTGGATAGATTCGTCGATCGGCGCGATTATGCTCTTTGTCAAATGGACACCGACAGTCTTTACATGGCTCTCAGTGGTGACACGTTGGATGACCTAGTCAAACCTCGCCTGAGAGAGACGTACTTCAGAGAGAAACGAAAGTGGATTCCGACAGCGGTGTGCGACGATCACTTAGAGCTTTTCGTGAAGACAAAAACGGAAAGAGTGCGAGAATGGTGTCCACCGCCCGGCGGATGTTGTGAGAGACGTTACCTTCACGATCTGAGAACTTCGGGGCTTATGAAAGCGGAGTGGGAAGGTGACGGGATCCTAAGTCTCAACCCTAAGACTTACATTTGCTACGATCGAGTCAGCGGCACCGGTGAAAGAAAATCCAAAAAATGGAGTGCAAAAGGTGTACAGAAGAAACAAAACCCTAAAGAACCAGACGACTTCTTGGATGTTCTTCGCCAACGAAAAACTCTCCTTGCGGTAAATAGAAATTTCAAAGTGGTGCGAAACAAAATGGTCACCTACACCATAGAGAAGGACGGCGTGCGCTACTTGTATTATAAGCGTCGCGTGCATTCTGACGGTGTGACACCGAGTCCTTTAGAGATATGAAAAAAAATAATAAGTGTGTTATTGATTGATTGAGTGCATCTTTTCAAAAATAGAGTGTTTATCAAGATTGAAAAAAAAAGAAATAAAAAAATAAAATAAAATTATTGTTGTGTTTTTATTTTCATACGTCTTCTTTTATTAGTAAGTCGCGTGACCTCTTAAAGTGTCACTCATGTGACGACGTCACTTCTAGTCACGTGCCTCATCAAGACCATCACTTCCTAAACAAAAAAATTAAGAGACACACTTCTTCCTCTCGAGAGGAAGAAGTGTGTCTCTCGATTAAATTCTTTTCTTTCTTTTTTTCTTAAAAGAGACAAACGCCCCTTAGAGTGCCCCCCCCCACCCCCCTAGAGTGCCCCCCTCCCCCCTCCCCTCCCCTCCCCTCCCCTCCCCTCCCCTCCCCTCCCCTCCCCCCCACCCGCCGCATGCATTCTAAAAGCGCCCCCCTCCCATCTAAAAGCGCCCCCCTCCCCATGCATCTTAAAGGGGCCCCCCTCCCCCCCCTCCCCCCCTCCCCTCCCCTCCCCCCTTATACACTCTAAAGAACACTTCTACCTAGTTCAATAAGTCACTTCCAGTCGCTCATAAAAAATAAAATGAAAAAACAAACTTGTATTGTTGTGTTTTTTATTGGTTTACCCAAAAAAATAAGAGACTCGCCTCCTCCTCCTCCAAAAAAAATATATATCACATTTTAAAGCGCGTGACCCCTTAAAGACGCTCATCTCTTCATTAAGTAGCGTGACGTCACTTCTTCCGGTCACGTGATCAATCAGGTCACTTCCGGTCACGTGATCCTCAATGAGGTCACATGACGTCACTTCCGGTTGTCCATTAGGTCATGTGACGTCACTTCCAGTCACGTGACTCATCAGGTCACTTCCGGTCACGTGATCCTAAATTAGGTCATATGACGTCACTTCCGGTCCCCTAAGTAGGTCATATGACGTCACTTCCGGTCCATAAGTAGGTCATATGACGTCACTTCCGGTCACGTGACCAAATGGCGGCCTCTGATTGGCTAACTAGGTCACGTGACGTCACCACTAATCCCCTAAGTAGGTCACTTCCGGTCACGTGACCAAATGGAGGCCTCTGATTGGCTGCATCTCGATTGAGTAATAAACAGTACTTAAGCATAGTCCCGTTCCGATACATTATATACTACTTATTTGTGATATGTAAAATTCTTCTATTAGTATTATGTTCAAAATCTTTCATTAGGGCCTATGTATGGCTGAATTAAACATAATATTATGTGCAGTTGATTTGTTGATATGTAACATTATACATAATGCTATTTCAATTCTACATAAATTATGTTCAATTGAATCCTACATATGTGTAATTGAATTCTACATATGTGTAATTCAATTAGACATATGTGTAAATGCAAAATTGCTAATTGATTTTAAGTAAAATTAATTGGACTTAAGTGTAATTAATTAAACATATGTCTAATTGAATTAAACATATGTCTAATTCGAATTAGACATATGTCTAATTAATTGGACTTAAGTCCAATTCTGGATTTTAGGAACCAACGGCACCCCATACTATACACTAGCCTAGGGCCTATATAGGGCCCCTACTCCTATTACATGAAACATTAACTTAAGGCTTGAATATCTCAGAAAACAGCTCGGGACCCTCCTATTTTCTCAGCTTTATTGGAAAGTGTATACTATTATGGTCTTATGGCAAAGACCTGATGAAAATCTAGCTACTTTTACACCAAGTGATTGACCCACCTTAGGGGCCGTCCATAAATGATGTCACACTAATTTGGGCCATTTTCAAGACCCACCCACCCCCCTGTCACACTTTGTCACACATCACCTGACACCCCCTAGAAAATTATGTCACAAATTTACAGACCCCCCCCCCCCCCCCAAGCATAAGTGTGCCTCTACATGGGTACCCGTAGTTTTGACCATGTCGCCGTGTCGATTTTTAGCAAAAGGGCTGTGTCACTGTGTCGATTTTTATCCTATATCATTAGTATACATTCTACTTCATGTGTCCATGTCCGTCATTGTTTAAGGGGCCGTGTCGCCCTTGTCAATTTTAAAAAGGGCCGTGTCACCCGTGTCAAATTTTACCCATGTAGAGATACATAAGTCATGTATCGTATCAGAGTTGTCCTAGAGAAGATCATACATGTATGCGTTATGATTAAGTAATAGAATATCATGTACAAAATATGACATTACATATCAGTCAAATTATGCAAGTCCTTCTAAATGGGTGGTAATGGGTTTTACTGTAATACCTAATACTACTACTAATAGCCCTAGAACACTGTCCAAATTGACGATAAGATATTCACATGAGTACCGATAATTCTCTGGCATAAGCCTAACTCACATATAAGCAGCACCCTTAGTATACGCTGATCCTATAAGCCGCACTGGCCATCTAATTATGGTGGCTTTAATACTGTACTATAGTAGCCAAAACTGGTGTATATACGGCACCCTGACTCTGGGCCAATCCTATAAGCCACACTTCTGATCTGACTCTTTACAGTATTCATGAGTTGAGCTTTGAGTGTTATTCTATTGATTTCTGCGATGACATTCCACCCTAGCAACTACGCGTTTTGTGAGTTTTATGGCTCAGCAATTCTTGATCCATGGATTCATACACTGTTGACAGGACCAACAGGTGTGCCACTGTGACTCTTCAGGTTTTGGACACCAATGGTATCCACATACTTGACACATCAGACTTATCTCAAGTAAGCAAGGTAGACATCCACAAATAGTAGTAGTATTCTTGCCTCGCATATTTATATTTATATATATAAAATATATATATATGCTGCTTGCCCAATAAGGCAGTGACCGCATCTATGGATGATTGAATCTATGAAATGAATGACCGCATCTATGAGGTGAGGGAGAAAACTGCTGCTGGGGCACATCCCTTACACTTTTCGTAGGATAGCAAGACTTAGTGTTCTTTTATTGGCCTGGTCTTATATACCTGGGCTAGTACCACACTAGGCAGCAGCTGCCAATATACCTTTATAAGTGACACAGCAGTCCACCAGGTAACCATTCAAGGTTAGTTGCCCTTTATGAATCTGGTATGCCCATTGGTATCAGGGCTCCTGATGAAGTTATTCTACTCCTTCATACTCTCACCATGAAGGTCCCCACTACAGATGCATGCAGATAGCGATGGAGACACAAATAACACAGGCTTGTATGATTGGGATGTAAACATGGCGACTGAGTTATTCCAGAAGTCACACTAGGTTGAGGCACTGAAGCTAGTTGATAGAATCTCCATCAGGTGACATCAATGCAACAATCTTAACATTAAGCCCTGATCGTTCTATTTAAATTTTAAGTTGTAAAATAGCTTTTTTTGTATTTTCCAAAGTGTGACATCACACTGGACTAGACACCCCCCCACCCCCCTGTCACACTTTGTCACAGTTGGACCAACACCCACCCACCCACTCCAGTGTGACGTCATTTATGGATGACCCCTTAATGGTCCTGAATTTAACTTGTGGGCTCTCTTAATATTCTTTGCTCTTTGCTGCACTCGTGGTTCTGATATTCCACACCAGACGGCCACCGAGCACTTCCGGGTCAAGGTCATCTGGGTCCCAGACAGGAGGTTGGTAAACACAGACAGAAAACTGCATCAAACAAAGACTCCAATCCTCCCAGCAACAGACGCTATAGTAAATCGGTAAGCATATGTGATGGGTTAGCGGGAGACCATAATAATGCATTAAAATGTGTAGGTTTACTATTGTTATTTGGAGGGATAAGACGCCCCCCAAACACCCCCGCCCTCCCCCCGACAATAACCTGGACAAAGATCTTATCACCCCAAAACAGTGCTGCCACCTGCTGCAGCATATGACTCAAACAGAAACCAAAACACAGGTGCTAATTTTTGAAAAACGTTTTTTTTTGGGCGGGGGGGGGGGGAGGGGAGGTGATACCAAGGAACGCCCTGATTATTGCCCCATGGTAAGGGAGTGGTCATTTTTTAACAACAGGGGGGGTTGGTGGATTTGGGGGAGGACCAAAAAAAATTGGACCCCTTGAAGGGGGGGACCAAAAAAATTTGGATCCCTCTTGAGGGGGGGGACCAAAAAAATTGCACCCTTTTTAGCGAAAAAGCCCGCGCGTTACTATAGATCAAAGGGGTCGGCCGCGCTCAATTTCAACTTGCCTGAGGGGGGACCAAAAAAATTTCGATCTGAGGGGGGACCGAAAAAATTTCGACCCACTCGCGCGAAAATCCACCAACCCCCCCCTTTTGTTAAAAAATGAACACTCCCTAAGAGGGGTGGGGGGTATAAAAAACGTCAACCCATTGAGTTTTGACTAGGCGAAAACCCACCACCCAACTCTTGTTAAAAAACGATCACTCCCTTAGACCCTCTCAAACATAGGTAATATCAAGTGCAAGATTTTCATATAGGCATAGAGAATGCCCCCTCCCCTGCCTTTCCCACCTCAACAGGGGTCTTACTACTCTTAGGGAGTGTTCTTTTATTAATTTCAGGGGGGAGTGGCGAGATTTCCGTGCGGAGGTGCGAAAATCTTTTACGCCCCCCCTCCTTGAGCGCACGTGGAATAATTTGTGCCCCCCCCCCTTTGAACCATAGTAACATGCGGGCTTTTTTGCTTAAAAGGGGCCTAATTTTTATGCCCCCCCTCAGGAGGGGTTGAAAGTTTTACGCCCCTCCCAAACCCACTACCCCCCCTGTAACTAAATTTTACGCCCCCCAGCCAAAACCTTCAACCCTGCTCTTGTTACGGTACTGCTTCCTTAAATAGCGTGTGCAGATGCCACCCGTCTAAATTGTTTATTCTGTTCCCACCAGGTTACAACTTACACTTCTCACCAGAGTACGTTCCAGCCAAGGACCCTCAGTCCTTGATGTATACACTAGGTCTTTGGACTTAGGAAGCACACTGTATAAACGAGGCTGGCCAAGTTTCACTGAGACTACCAACTAAATAGATAGCATTTGATTTAACCAAGATAAGATAAAAATGGCAGACCATCAAGTCAAACCCGGCACCTCAGACTGTAAAAGGGGTTTTAAGAGTCAAGCTGAACTAAAGTCTCACATCAGGACCCACGCTGAAGAGAACCTCAAAGTGTGCTCAGACTGTGGTAAAGGTTTCAGGAAGCTTACTGAGCTGCACCGACACATGCTGATCCACTTAGGAGAGACACCTCATGTGTGCGAACACTGTGATAAAGGGTTCGCCACCACCGAGAAACTCCGCATCCATATGTTCAAACACACCGGTGAGAAGCGCTTCATCTGCTCACAATGCAGGAAGGGCTTTACCAAAAAGTATGATCTGCAGATCCACGCCATGATCCACAGCGGTGATAAGCCCCATGAGTGCCCGGACTGTGGGAAGGGCTTCACCCGGGCGGACAAACTCAAAGCCCACATGGCATTGCACGACGGGGGAAAGCCCTACCGGAAGCCCCACACTGGAGAGAAGCCACACCCGTGTCCGGCATGCGATAAGAGGTTTACGCGTGCAGACAACCTGAAGACACACATGATGATTCATACTGGAGAGATGCCGCACCAGTGTCCCGTCTGTCACAAAGCCTTCACCCAGAAGGCCTCTCTCAACTGGCACATGAAGAAGTGTCCAGCAGACAGGATGTAAACATGTGTTCAGGCTGTTGTAAGAGACACACCACCAACCCTTTAAAGATGGCATGAAAACACTCTGCAGTGCTTAAAGGGATAAACAGCCACTCAAGTAGGGGAGTCATTGATACCCTCCAAATCTTTATATGTGCTGACAATCATCATCAAAAGATTGGATTGATACATCTGTTTACTGACAGAAAACCCAAAATTGAGAAAAATATATCATTATTATTAAAAAATCAAGGCCAAAATAGTGATAATCAAGTTTGAAATAAATCGGACATCAATGGCATCCCTTAAAGACACATCCAAGGGACAAATCCTGGATTCTTCTTCTTCGTCTTAACTCTGAGGCCAGTAAGATCCTGTGGTTCAACAGCATTACAGTGATGCGGGGGCCAGCGTTCTGGCCATGAGAACATGTGTTCAACTGGTAGTATTCATGACAATAGTCACTCAAAGACACATGCTGACCCATTTGCCCATGTGTGTTCAGACTGTGGTAAGGGTTTGGTACACAAGTGAGATCAAAGACACCTGATCACTTAAACAGTGTCAAGCTATATGTTAGCTATATGATCACTCAAACAGAGGGAAGCTATAATGTGAGTTCAGATTGTAGTAGAGGATTCAGTCAACTAAGTATAATAGATACACACATGATGACCCATACAGGAATAAAAAAGACCCAAATGATTTCTTAGACTTAGAAGCGACTGTTGTAGGCTGGTAAACTACAAAGCCACATATATGGAGACTCACAAAATAGAACAGCTAATTCAGAACCAAATCATGTAATTAACTTCAATGTTATAACCTATATATGGGTCTATTTTAGGAATGACCTGTGTAAGAGGCTTTGTGCAAGTGTTTGTTGACCTCTGACAGATACATGTTATACATGTGCCTCTGCCGACCCCGCAAGACATTTCTCTACACAATGTGACTTATTACTATGTGCTAATTACACTGTTGTACCAAAGTCTGTCATACTGACAACTGTTGTATCAGCAGTTTTAACTTATGTCATTCACATGGACAAATAACCAGAAATTAGAGTTGCTCTACTTGATTTATTGACCCCTGATGTTTACCTATAGTGTATCCCTGGTGTGTTTGCATGGCGTGTGTTTAGATACATGTAGCTATGGGACTTATTGCTTATACTGTCTGCAATATTGCTGTATGTGCCACAAGCCTGTTAGCCTATGTATAATAATGATGTCCAGTTAGAAAGTCTGATGTGATTGGGACTGATAAGCGATTATCCTTTCTACTGTGACCAGGATTTGAACCAGGATCACTTGGATAACAAATTGTGCTACAATGAAAATGAGTAGCCAGTAGTTTATCCAGGAGCAAAGGAGAGGAGTCTATGCCTTCAAGCATGGCATATAGAAAGCACAATTAAGATAATCAAATCTATTGACCAAGCATTACCATCTGCATGATGAGGACAGTGATTATGGCCTGTTGCCTTTTACCTGTGACGGCTTGTTAGGTGTGCCTGTAACTAATGACATAGAATGAAAGTGCTAATTACAACATACTTATTGTCACAATATAGTGACAAGTTTTAAATGAGTGCTTGTCTTGTATAAGCGCCTAGATATAGGGGTCTTGCAAGAACTCTGAGGCACCAACTTTGATGTTGTAATGGTGACTGTCTTGTCATAGTGCCAGTGTAAAGACCCTGCCAAATTGAAGAGCGCTCCGTCATCATACCCAGTAAACACATAACGTTATACGCCATTTTATAACGTTAGATAACGTTATATGTCAACGTTTTTCTAAGGCTCTTTAATATGGCATAACGTTATGTAAAGTTTGAAACGTTATTTTGACGTAAAATAACGTTTTTTTGTTAGCTGGGTATTGAGATGGTATGGTGATATATAAGCACAAATCTTACATATAACATGGTGATTGAAGCTTCTCTTATAGTCTAGTCCATTACTTCTTAATCTTCCAGTGTATATATAAAGATTATCAAACATCACCTCATATAAGGCCACACCTACAAATCTCCGCATGCCCAGAAAAGGTGCCAGCTAGCAAAGTTGAAATTGATGTTTTTAAAGTTTTTATTCAAATCAATGGATTTCTCGTTCCATAGATGGGCACAGTGCAATTTTTAAGATAAATGATTTTTGCCAATTATTACAAAGGGTACACTGCCAGAAAAGGAGCAGAGCAGAATGCATTAACAACCCTTTCTTCCAATTTAAATACTTTTCTCAGAGATGGTGCACAAAACTTTCGTTTGGTCTGGCATAGTTGAGGTGAATTACTGATGTGTATTAAGAGCTTGTTTTGCCTTGAATGTAAATCATTACATTCATTATGTTACTGTATCACCTTGTAGGCAATATATTTATTGATACATTGTAACAAAACCTATTATTTCGCAGGACAGGTTGTGTGTCTTTTCCTTTATAAAAGATTATCTTAAAATGAGGAAAATTCAGACCGTATGGATTCATGATAGATATCTTTAGGACCTCACATCAAATAAAGATCCTCTCATTAACAATCTTATGTGTCCATCCTTTGTTTAATATTAAAGAACACATCATTAACTCAGGGTTAAACCATAGGTCTTATATGCCGGTTCAGTCTCGGGGGTATAGATGGGGGATCCCAATGTCGCATGTCGATTTTAAGAAATGGCCATGTCGCATGTCCATGTCACTTAAAAATGGTGATGTCCCATGTCGATTTTAAGAAATCTCCATGTCCCATGTCACCAACTTTTTAAGCCACCTGTCGCATGTCACTAGGCCCCATGCCATGTTAAAGACATGACCATGTCGCCATGTCGAATTTAGGGGTCTACCCCCGTAGTCTTGGATTGATTTTTTTAGGACATATTCAAATTGCAATACACTTATATTACAGCTCTTATACACAGGCTAAAGTTAAGTAGATTGGGCTGGCCTAAATTCTATGAAGTGATATATAGAGCAGGGGACAACATGTATAAGGAGGGAGGGAATTCATATAAATTCAGGCGACCTTGCCATGTACAGTGAAGGAGATGGCACAGGATAGCAAACTTTATGTCTGCCCTAGATCTATAGGCATCTTCATACAGGAAGGCCTACGGAGGGGTCTAAACATGGGTGGTGTAGCTGGCCATAGCTACACTTTATTCCATATGCCATTCTGGGTCAAGGTCATAGGGGTAGTTACCATAACTTGGACACCCACGCTACTTGCAGATATAGCGTAGGTATCATATAATTTCGACCTTGACATTATAGGGTGGAATACACAGAATAAATATGTGTATTCAATTGTCAAACTATAAGATCCCTTTGTAGTTGAATGTGTATTTCCGAATACACAAGCCCGAGGCATGCTTTTAATCCCTTAATTGCTGGTAATTAGTGGATGTGTATTAGCTGACCCTGCTCATACCAGTCTATATAGCCAGCCAATCAGAAATGGATCCGCTTTTGCTCCATCTTCTCATTAGCATAACTGTATGATGCTAAGGCCAATCTCGCTCCGAGTCTAGGCCTTAGTACCGTTAGGGTCCACTGAGTTATAGTTACCAGAGCCTTTCAGTGGAAGGAGACTGAAAACAAGAGTATCACCTTAACACCCTAGATGGCGCCACAATACCACACAGCTACAGTGCTGCCACCTCCCTGTAAACCCTGCTGCTAGGGACTCCCCATGTTAGTGGGTTAGGCCTACAACTTTTACCCGACCTCCATCACAACATCCTGTGTTTTGACCTAGAAAGAAATGAGGACTGATCATCTTTAAATTTATCAAAGAAACAACAGAAAATGCACTAAATTCACTCTATAGAGGGAGGCATACATTTTGCAAGTTTCCTATTCATCTAAAGGTGTGTATATATATGCCATGGTACAGCTATTAGGTGGCAGGTGGACCAGAATTTGAAGGCCTACATGTCATTATCATAGGTATTTTAAACAGGCATATAGAAAGTTTTCCCTTCCACATCTATCCCCCCCCCTCACCAAGCCCCGCCCATACAGGTTCAAGGTAAATATTCTTATCTCCCCTTCCCTCGAGTTGTTTTAGTTTTATGCCTCCAGCCTAAACTCACAACCCTGCTGTTGTTAATAAATGACTGCATGCTCCCTTAATGTTGTGTGTGCATATGTAATTCGTCTACATTGTTTATTATCTTCTCTTCCCACCAGGTTGCACTCTTCAGAAGAGCCAAGACTCCACTCAAGCCAAGGAACCTCACTCCTGTACTTAGGAAGCATACTGTATTACAAGGCTGGCCAAGCTTCATTGAATCTAGCTACTCTATCTAGATATCAACTGATTAAATCTAAGTAAGACAAAAATGGCAGACGACCAAGCAAAGCCCGGCACCTCAGACTGTAAAAGGGGCTTCAAGAGTCAAGCTGAACTAAAGTCTCACATCAGGACCCACGCTGAAGAGAACCTCAAAGTGTGCTCAGACTGTGGTAAAGGTTTCAAGAAGCTCACTGAGCTGCACCGACACATGCTGATCCACTTAGGAGAGACACCTCATGTGTGCGAACACTGTGATAAAGGATTTGCAACCACCGAGAAACTCCGCATCCACATGTTCAAACACACCGGTGAGAAGCGCTTCATCTGCTCAGCTTGCGGGAAGGGCTTCACCAAAAAATATGATCTGCAGATCCACTCAATGATCCACAGTGGCGAAAAGCCTCATGAGTGCCCTCACTGCGGGAAGGGATTCACCCGTGCAAACAAACTCAAATCCCACATGACGCTGCACGATGGATCCAAGCCCTTCCGGAAGATGCACACTGGAGAGAAGCCACACCCATGTCCTGCGTGCGATAAGCGGTTTACGCGTGCCGACAACCTGAAGACACACATGATGATTCATACTGGAGAGATGCCGCACCAGTGTCCTGTCTGTCACAAGGCCTTCACCCAGAAGGCCTCTCTTAACTGGCACATGAAGAAGTGTCCAGCCGACAGGATGTAAACACTATGCGTGTGTTTAGCCTGTTGTAAGAGACACACTACTAAACCTTTAAGAATGGCATGTTGCTGAAAAAGCAATATTTGTTGTCATGATGCACCAAACGCAGACCCGATGAGTAACTATACGGTGCTGCATTCACGCATCATGCCAACTCTTTTGGAAAGTGTATCTTTGGTGTGATGCATGAATGTAGCCCTGACAAGTTACTCATCAGGCCCTCATTCATGTTTCATGATGACAAAGCACAAAATGCATTAAAATACTCTGTGTCACTTAAAGGGATAAACAGCCACTCAAGCCAGTAACTAGAGATGTCATTGATACCCCCCAAATCTATATATAACAACATTTTTGGAATTCCAATGATTGCATCAAAAAAACATTATATTGATACATTTGCAAGCTCAAGAATTTACCTTTCAAAACTGGGATAATATAAATCAATATTATTTTAAAAAAATCAAGACCAAAATAGTGATAATAATACTCAAAATGAATTGGATATCAATGACATCCTGACAACACATCCGAAGAACACATCCTAGATTCTTCTTCGTTTTAAAGCTTGGCCCTGTAAGATCCTGTGGTTCACCAAATCACATTGCCGCGCAGGCCAGTGCGTCAGCCACAAGAGTGTGTTTTCAACTGGTGGTACAGGATTCATGCCAAAGTAGGCATGCAAGACACATGTCACTCATACAAGGGAGAAGCCCCATGTGTGTTTAGATTGTGGTAAGTGTTTAGTAGACAACTCAGACCAAAGCCACACGTGATCACTCACACAGAAGGGAAGCTATATGTGAGTTCAGATTGTAGTAGAGCATTCAGTCAACTATATAAGTATAATAGATACACACATGATGACCCATACAGGAATAAAAAAGACCAAAATGGTTCCTTAGACGTAGTAGGGATTATTGTAGACTAGTCCTCTTAAAAGCCACATAATATTGTGCCTCTACATGGGTTAAAATTCGACACGTGCGACATGGCGACAAGGCCCTTTTAAAAATCGACACGTGCGACATGGCCCTTTTAAAAATCGACGGACACAGGCATTCTTATAATGCCCCAGTATATACTATAGACATAAAAATCGACCCACCGACACGACCCTTTTGCTAAAGATCGACACGGCGACATGGCCAAATAATTGGTTACCCATGTAGAGGCACAATATTATATATGGAATCACAATCAAATCATGCAGTTGACGTCAATGCTTTGTGCAAGTGTTTGTGGACCTCTGACAGGTACATGTTATACATGTGCCTCTACCGCCACTGTTAGACACTTCTCTACACTATGTGACTTACTATTACATGCTAATTACACTGTTGTACCAATGACTGTTTTTCCAACAACTGGTGTATCAGCAGTTTTTACTTATATCATTCACTTGGACTAATTACCAGAAATAAGAGTTGTTCCATTTAATTCGTTGACCTCTGATGTTACAGCTATGGTGTATCCTTGGTGTGTTTGCATGGTGTGTGATTAAAACTAAAATATAGCTATGGGACTCATCTTCTATATTGTCTGTTATATCGCTGTAGATGCCACAAGCCTGGGAGACTTAATAAAATGGAAGTCAGGTGAAAAGTTTTTTCAAATGATTGAAACTGAGGAGCGATAAACATTTCTGCTGTTACTGGGAATGGCTCGGATGATACCATTGCACTATAATGATAATGAGTAATGTTTAGTTCATCCAGGAGCTGAGGAGAGGAGTTCAAGTCCTTAAGTATGGCCTATAGAAAACTTGACTAAGGTGATTGAATAAATTGACCAAGCATAACCATTGCCATGATGAGGACAGCGACAATGGCCTGTTGGCTTTTATCTGTGCCAGCTTGTGGGGTGTGCCTGTAACTTATGATAATTATACAATTACTACACATGCACCGCCGCGATATAGTGGCAGGTTTTAAATGAGTGCTGATCTTGTATAAGCGCCTGGATATAGGGGTCTAATAACTCTGAGGCACCAACCTTGATGTTGTAATTGTGACTGTCTTGTCATAGTGCCAGTGTAAAGACCCTTCCAAATTGAAGAGTACCCCGTCACCATATCACCACATGTTATGTGGTGATTGAAGCTTCTCTTGTAGTCTAGTCCATTACCTCTTTAATCTGCCAGTCTATATAGATTATTTAACATTAACCTTATATAAGGCGACACCAAAAAACGAATCTATAAATTTTTGATAGGGATTCTTGTTGCCAGAAAACAGGGTGAGCAAACTGCATTGATAATCATTCTTTTCTCTAAAGAAAAGGTTTTCTGCAACATGGTGGACAAAACATATGAAACATATTTGGTCTGGCTAGATAAAGTGAATGACTGATGTGTATTTAGAGCTTGTTTGCTTTAAATGTAAGCCCTTACGTTTGTCTTATAATAGTATCTCCATTTAGGCAGTATATTTATTGATAATTGTAACAAAACCTGTTTTTTCTCAGCATATTACAGGTTGTGTGTCTTTTCCTATGTAATCTTATTTTGAAATGTAGAAAATTCAGAACATGTGTATTCAGGGTAGATGTCTTTAAGACTTCATGTCAAATAAAGATGTTTCCCTTATTAACAAACTTGTGTGTCCATTCTTTGTTTCTAAACCATACAGTACTTTGAGTATCTTTTAGACATTTTAATTATATAAACGATAATTCCTATACAAAGAAAATCTCCAAAAAATCAAAGCCTGACTGGTGGATAGATAAAAAGAGAAGAAAGTGGAGGAGTTTTGGACCAACAAATAAACTACCGGTACATTGGTTCATTATCAGATTTCGAAGGCCATAATTAGGTCTTCAATGGGTCCTGTGACCATAACAACTTATGGCCATTTCCATAGAAATCAATTGACAACAAATGTGTTATATCCAATCAGTGCAAAGTGTATCTTTATTTGCACATGTCTATATACAGTATTCACAAGTAATCTCCCATCAATATCATTCGATTGTAAAATCACCATACATGAAACAAATTCTAAGATTTAGTGTAACGGGTTAAAAAAGAATTGAAATGGTTAAAATCGGTAAAATTCAGGTAAATTACTGAGTAAAAACAATCACTTGGGTCATGATTGAAAGTGTAACAAGTAAACTGTATCTATAAAATGATTATATGTAATGAAAAATTGGGACATGTTATTCAACAACACAAATATCCTAGATTGCACATTATAGATTAAATGTAAATATCAAAGATATCAACCTGCACAATATAGATATCGAATACATGTAAACATAAATTACAGATAACTTATTTCAATCTAAAAACAATAGAGTACATATATGCACGTAAATGTAAATTCAGTTAAAAAGATAGATCCGTTCAATCCCTCTCCTCATTAGACAATTGGAGCAGAGCAATAATTAAAACATTTCTCAAATCTGAGAACCTGACTCTGAGACAGATATGAACATGTCACCAATAAAGCCGTCTTTCCGATACAAACATCGATAAAAAACGATTACATGTATACGTTTTTGTTGAAACGAGATATCAGCATGAGAACGAGATTCCAGTTGAGACAAAGCGCTTCAGAATTCTGTCCGTGTTGATACGATGCACCCTTTGAATGAAGTGTAACGAACATCGATTTCTCCTTCTTCTAACTAGAAAAGAAAGTTTCAAAAAATCATAAAACATTTCCTTTGGTTTAAAAGCAAAAGAAAGAGAGAAATTCCATTTAGTGATAACATATCGTTCACATATTCGCACATCGTAAATCTCGCTTAACAGCTGCAGCTTGTACAAGGGTCAGAACTCCAATGCAGCTCAGAGGATCTTCTGAAGGTGCAGGAGTGGCTTAAAAAGATTGGAAAAGAAGAAAAAGTATGCTACATTACTAAAGTGGCCAGAATCTGACCCTAGGTGCGGCTTATATGATTCTCCCAAGTTAGGGGTACGGCTTATACGCGGGTTCGGCTTTTAAGCAACAATTTACGGTACTTACAACTATTCTTTTTGATATATTGACCACAGTAGGCCTATTTTTATATCAAAGCCACGGGTATGTCCATACAATATATAGCATTGTGTATTTTTCCTTTAACAAATGATTTCAAAGAGTTATCCAAAATAGACAAATGGATTTCGAATATATTACATACATTGTGCAAAAGTCATTAAGAAATCCATATACTGGTAGGTAGAATCCATTGACAAACATGTTTCTTTCAGATTTGAGTGAAAGTCAGGACACAAATAGAAGGACTGTACGGCGAATCGGATTAATCCGTAGTTCGGTATTTGGATTGTATATATTAATATACTACATGTATATCTAATGTACCTTAAGAAAATTCTATAAAAGAACAAAAACAAAATAACTTACGAGATCGTTTGCATATATTTCTTGGTAGCAGTTGGCAGACATGCACTGACGGACACAGATGGTGTCTTCTAGACCCAGGCCCTGACGACACCGATCCTCACAGTTTGCCTTCAAGTTCTTGATCTTCCTCTCCTGAATTTATTTAGCAAACAATCAATTTCTATATTTCCAAATATAAAATATGCCATATCTGAGACATTTTAGGAGTCGTCGACAAAATGTGGGAAATCTTTCAATTTTGATCAATTTTCTGTAGGAAATTAACTTAATTCAATACATTAAATCAAAAACTCTATCCTCAGTTAATTTATTTACCATTGACTAGCTATTAATAAGGGAAGTTTGGGGGAATACCTTCTAAACCTGGGTCATTAATTCAATACAGAAATTCCAGCCCAAAAATAGTCAATGGGTGATTATAATACATTGTACTCAAACTATTTGATCAATTTTATTGATATAAGTAAAGTACAATAACAAAACAGCTGGAATGAACATGTGTGACCGGATAGCAGTTTAATGCACTATAGTCTATACCCTCTTTTGTCATGATACATGGCAGCCCTGGAGAGTCAAGCCGAGCTGCATTAGTGTATCACAACCACTAAGGACATAATGCAATAACCCTTTATGGACGCATGTCTCTAAAAGATGACAGTTGTGTCCATGATGCACCAATGCAGCCCAAGCAAGTAACTTGCCAGTACTGCATTGGTGGATCATGCCGACCCTACGGGAGTGTCTCGAACCGATAGGGTCGCCATGATGCTTGAATGCAGCACTAGCGGGTTACTCACTTAGGCTGCATTCATGCATCATGACGACAAAGGACATGATGCATTAATGCATAACTCACATGTTTCTGCTTCTTCCTGTAGGAGTACCTCCTGTACTGGTAGAGTGGGACCATCTCAGCGGCCGACACCTCCAGTAGGGACACCACAACACTCAGACACAGCAGTATGCACAGACACAGACGCAGACACTCCATCCTCCACACGGCCCTCAGCGATCATACCGCGCTATGCCCCACTGTGTAATTCTCGTATAGGGTCGGCTTATTGTTAGCTCTCGTGTCACGCTGTATGTAGCATCAACTTGTCCAACTCGTTTATCTCAGTGCTCTTCGGTTTGTTCAACTCATATCGTATTGTATTCTGTAAATATTCTGAAATGAAAGGAAGGACAAATTGATTTGCGTTCTCATAAAATATGTACCAGGTACGCTCTTTCCCCAAGCGTGTTAGGCTCCCTCCCCTCTTGCAGTCCATTGGCCTAGGCATTAGGGTGGCCCCTTAGCCTTGCGGACAGTGTCGCAGAAAACTCTTTTTGCACACAGGCCAATGTGACCCATGTCACAAGATCATACACAGGCCATTTTGCCTCCTACACAGGCCACATTGGCCCTCTTTTCATATACATGAAAACAGATTGTAATGACTCCTTTTTTTAAAATGTTTTATAAGGTTTAATAAATACAGATACATCGAAATAAATGTATATGCATCTAAACCTAGCACGGGCGCATTGCCCTACTCCCGCTAGGACCTCTGTTGTTGCATTCATATTAATATGATACAAACTGTCCAGGTATGACAAGCTTTATGAAATCAGTTACTTGTATTTACATTTGTATTGTTGTTTCTACAAGAACATAGATTTAGCACCGATTCTGATGAGATGAGATGAGATGAGCGTATGATTAATGAAAAACATCAGTGATAAAATATTAATTTACATTCATAAAACATTGTGGGTAATTTTTCTTAATAGATATTTTAAAGGTTGTTAGGTCTTCAATTTCAGTATATTCTGGCCTAAGCTGATTCCATCTTTTTATACCCCCGTACAACGCACTTCGTATCACAATTGGTTTCAAGGACCTAGGTAGTAGTAAACGCCTTCCTTGTCCCCTTCTAGTGGGCAGGTTTCTATTATCTACATATTTATCAACAGACATTAAGGTATATGCGTAAAAAAGTAAATGTATATCTCTTCTCTTATCTAACATCATGCAGTGGGATTTCTTATGTAATTCTACAGTGTTAAAAAGTGGATCCTTTTCCAGTTTCACCTTATATATAGTTCTTAGGGCCTTATTCAGTAAGTATTGCAGCTCTAGGGATTCACCTCGTAATTCCTTGTCCCATATAAAATCTACATAGTCCATAAACTTTAGATACCCCCTTAAATACTGCCATACACCAGTATTCAGGATAACTATGATCAGGTCTGGTGAAATAATGTATTTCAAAATAGTTGCTAGGTAGATATCTACTGTTGCTAGGCAACCATGGACTATACCAACATAGATCTATCATCATTTTCCCTTGGGGGTCAATTTGGCATTTTTCTCACCGATGGATATTTTCTATGGTAACTAGGGAATTATAACTTAGAATGGCTGTTGCTAGGCAACTGCTCACCCTAGCAACAAGGCATTAATGCCATCAGAAACCTTGAAGTTGATTTGGTGGGGGTGGGTCAACTTTTTATGGTCCTATGGAGAGCCAAAATGTGTTTTTTTCAGCCATATTGGTAGTCAACGCTGGTTGCTAGGTACATTTCTGCTGTTGCTAGGTAACCATGGACCATGTCAACAAAGATATATCACCATTGTTTCTTGGGGGTCAGTTTTGATGAATAAATATGGATAGATTAGCTATCTCATTGATATTTCCTCTCGTTTCTAGGGAATTCTCACATAGAATGTCTGTTGCTAGGCAACCGCTTACCCTAGCAACCGCATGATGAGACCAGATTAAAGCTCAACATCGATTTAGGGGGGGGGGGGGGGGTAGGTAAAACTCAAATAGCCTTATGGACAGCCAATGTGCAATTTTTACAGCTGTATCCACTACTTTGAGGTGGTTGCCATGGAAACGGCCATTAAGGGCAAACGAGGCCGTACCCCATCAGGAACTTTTTTTGAGGAGCTGAGGAAGTCATGTACTAAAAGAAAATTACATAATATTGTGGTCTGAGAACATGTCCAGTTCAACTTCACATTTTGGGGCAGCGCATTGTGGTCTAAATAGGGTGTTATAGTAGTTTGGGCCACATGGTTTCTTATCACCATGCGCATCATAGAAATTTACTTTATGCAAATTTTAATGAAAATATGCACAAATGATGACACATTACTGTCGGTATGCATAATAATTCCAACTGCTCCGCATTCTTAAACTCTTGATTACTAAAGTTAATCTGACATGTCCTAACCATTTGGCCCCTAGCAAAACAAAAGAAAAAAAGTGCCCTCGCCATATATGTCATGGGTTGGATGATGAGAGACAAGTGTTATTTGAGCGGCATCGATTACATTATTTATACAAGTCTCTTCAATATCAATTCCATGTTCTACATGTAGCTCTATATTCTACATTCACTAACTTTTTACTTAAAAAGAAATGTAAAATAAACACAAAGTAACGCAGAGAGTTAATCAGTTTTTCTAAAGTATTTAATGTGTATAACCCGTTATTTCTCTCACTGGTATTTTAATAACCTTTATTATATCTCTAACAATACACGTATTTGTGAATAACTTCAATGTAATTATCATAAGTTCATTTTGTATACAAAGGCACTCAGCGGTATTAAAACATTCGGCATCAATGATTTATGGAAATGATATGTAAGGCCTATTGTTCAAGAGCACATTTGACCCAGAATAACTAATAACCTTTGAGGGTCATCTGATAATAGAATGTGAATTGAGTACTTTTTATGACATAATACTTCTTACAAATCGTACACAGGTATCAAATCAATTACAATTACAAAGATTTAATTGGTCATTGGTTTTATGTAAAACATATAATTATACTTGTAACATTAGGTCACTAGAATAGACTGCACGATTCAATGAAGAGTCATATACAACAGTCAAGGTGGCTGACAGTAAATGTATCACTGAATTTATGAAGGTAATTTTATCTTCAAAACTCTAAAATTAATTACATTCACTTTTGATAAGTTTGCATGTTCAATACCTTGGTTACAGTAACTTATTCATTTGACTTTTCACTTGAATTTAAGTTAGCTTTTTACCTTGTTTACAGTAACCGTTTTACATGAATTTAAGTGACTATCTATCACAATGGCTACAATGACTGTTTCACCTGAGTTGGCCTGGTACCCCATTACCTGTTACTACTTATACATGTACTTCACATAGTAGACATACATTAACATTTTTTTACGAATCCGTGCTGTTGTTTAATTTTGCTCTTATTTTTATTGCTGTTGTTATTGATTTTGTAGTTGAAATTGTTGCTGCTGCAGTCCCAGCTGGTGTTGCTGTAGTTGTTGCTGTGGCTGTTGGTATTGTTGTTGTTGCTGTTGTTGTTGATGTGGCTGTTGCTGTTGTTGCTGTTGGTATTGTCCTTGTTGCTGCTGCTGGTGTTGCTGGTGTTGCTGTTGCCCTTGTTGGTGTTGATGTTGCTGCTGCTGCTGTTGTTGTTGCTGATGTTGGTGTTGTTGTTGTTCTTGTTGCCCCTGTTGTTGTTGCTGCTGCAGTGGATGTCCGTCTGGCAGCACCTCAGCCACGAGCCCCATGTGGGACGGGCGGATGACGTATGTGGTCCTGCCGGCTGTACCGGGTTGTTGTAGAAAGGCCTGTAGGGGCAGGTTCTGCAGCAGCTGGCCTCTGACCACTGACCCATTCAGCTGTAGGTAGGTGCCTGTGTCAGCCGGCAGCAGCACCTGACCGTCCTCTGCTACCCGCTGTGCGAGGGCTGGGGCGGCCGGGGGCAGCTCGGCAGCCTCAGCGCTCACTGGGGGCCTGACGGGGGGCAGGGTCTGCTCTAAGGGCCTCATCATCATGGCAGGCTCTAAGGGGCTCACTGTCACAGCCGGCTCTATGGAACTCACCACCACAGCATGCTCTAAGGACGCTGGTAATATTGCCTCTAATGAGGCAGATAGGCAGGGTTCTGATGCTTGCTGTTTGGTCTGTCTCTTCCTAGGTCCCCGCTTTACTGTGGGTGCCTTAGGAACGCTCGGGTCGGCATGAGCATTGTTTTTATGCCTGATAAGCTGGGCTCTCCACATGAAACTAAGACCACACTGGTTACACAGAAAGGACTTGGTCTGAGAGTGCACGTTCATGTGTTCTTTAAGGTGCGGGCGGGTGCGAAATCCCTTGCCGCATGTGCTGCACAGAAAGGGTCTCAGGTCCTTGTGCATGTTGACATGGGCGTCATATGATATCTTGTACACAAAGGTCTTGTCACACAAGTCACAGGCATAGGGCCGTGCTGGGGAGTGCACTGTCTCCATGTGCTTCTGTAGCCGCGACTGGTTCGGCACAACCAGCTCACAAACAGCGCAGGAGAACGTCCGATCACCACGGTGACAGCGGATGTGGTCACGTAAACCTTTCATATTCTTATAAGACTTGCCACATTCCTCACAGAGAAACTTCTGGTCCTTCACCTTCTTGGCTTCCAGTGAGTGCCAGTGCATGTGGCTGGCGAGCTGAGACTTGCCTTTGAATTTCTTTGCACAGAGCGGACACTCGGCAGTCTTGGTGGTACTGTGAGTCTCCAAGTGAGCAGTGAGGTTCAGCTTACGACGGAAGGTCTTATCACAGGTTTGACAGGAGAATGTCCTGTCCTTGTTGCTGCCCTTCATGGCCTGCTGCGCCTGGGGGTGCTGCCTCCTGCAGTGCATGCGTCTCTGGTGGAGGGTGGAGAAGCTGACGGGGCAGTGCCTGCACGGGTACGGGGTCACCTTACTGTGTACCGCCGCGTGGCTCCTCAGGGCCCAGGCTGCAGCAAACCCCTTACCACAGTCGGTACAGCGGTGGGGGTAGAGGCCCGTGTGTTTCAGCATGTGGTGGTGGAGAGACACCTGCTGCTTGAAGCCCATCTCACACACAGTACACTGCAGCACCTTGCCCTCCGCGTGGTCCCTCTCGTGCTCCACCAGGTCCGCTTCTTGGCGGAAAGTCCTCGTGCAGTGAGGGCAGCGCGAAATAACCTGCTCTTTGTCCCTACGCAACTTCTTACCTACATCTCTGCCTCCGGCTACCTCGGTTTTGTGGCCGCTACCTCTCGGGCTATCATCCATCACCTTACGACTAGGACAACCCACACTCTCATCCGTCTCACTTTTAGGCTGAAGGTTAATAGCCTCATCACTAACGAGTGTGGTGTCCTTTACAGTGTGTACCTCATCAACTTGCTCTGGTTCATGTTTACAGAGGTTGTAGCCTGTTAACACGTCACCGTCTTCCGGCACTGAGTTGTCACTGACGTCACCATCATTGTTAATGTGCAAGTCATCACTAGGCGCTGCACCACTGATTTCACTGTTTACATTCACAGGCGGTTCTTGCCTCATGTTTGCAGCATCTTCACTGGCAGCGGTTTTTAACTCTTTACCGCTCTTGAGCACTGAAAGCTCAGGTTTGTGTCCTTCTGCTTTATTTGACTGACCAGCTTCTGGTAGGCGGCGGTGAGAAACCATATGTTCTTTAAGAGTTGCACTTCCTGTAAATGTTGATGTGCATTTTAGACACCTGTATTCTTGTTTCCTGTTGGATCTGCGAGGAGGAAGGGGTGGTGGGAGAACCTCCCTCTCCAGGGCGGCTACCGCTGCCTGGCTGTGCGGCCAGTCTGGGATGTCGCTGAGTAATGAGGTAAAGTCTGGGTTCTGCCCGGGGTGTTTGCGCCTGGTGTGTGTGCGCATGGAGGCGGGGGAGGCGGAGGTCGCAGCACAGAGTCGACACCGGTACAGTCGCAGGGCTGCATGCTCCCTCTTTACGTGCAGCTGTAGGGAGGAGGCTGACCGACACTCCCGCCCACACACTTTACACAGGAGGGACCCTGCTACATTGTCATGGATACGTTGGTGCAGGCGCAGTCCGCGTGGTGTGGCCAGTGTGGTGTTACATGTAACACAGTACGTCTGGCTGTTGGCACCATCTATAGGCCTCTTACTAACACCGTCCTTACTGGGCGCTCCTGTCACAGCTACCTCAGCACCACTCTCAGTGCTGATTGCTGTACTGCCTTCTGTTTTGGGGTGCTGGATCTGAGTGAGTTGTCGGGTCGGTTTGTTATCATTGCGCTCAGGTGCTGCTTCATCTGGGTGCTCCCAGGGGCCAACAGTGCCTTCAGGAGGCTCAGGGGTGCCTGGATGCTCTCGGGTGCCTGGAGGAGACTCAGGGGTCAGGAACTGCTGCTTGAACACCTCCTGCAGCCTCCGCAACTGCTCTATCTTGTTAAGTCTCTTCTCACAGCGGACACACAGACAGTGTCCGCTCAGAGTGTCCTCACTCAGATCCAGCTCGAGGACTGCCTCCAGCCGCCGCCGGTAGAGGACCACACTGTCGGCCGCCAAAAACCCAACTGATACCTGGTCCTCGGGGGGCCTCACTTTGCACACCACACACAACGTACCAGCGGCCATCACGAAGCAGTAACCGAGTGTAGGACAGATACTGAGTGTCACCGACGTGTCATTGTGGTCATATCTGTAAAGACAATGTAATGTCTAACCTTGTGAGATGATAAGACTGAAGACAGTTATTATCAAACTTTCCCCCATCAGAGCTCCACATCACTTTTAATTATGTGAAACTTGTTGGCAGAGTAGATGAAGTCCCCAGATGAATGTCGGCTTTGTGACGTTGGCTAGGCGGCTTGAAATCAGTACCCGGTAGCATTGTCGCATAACTGTCCAATTGACAATTTAGTTGCAATAAATATGTGATATTGGTAGCAATGTACTGGTGATTTGCAAATAGAAAATAAGTGGTAATAAATCGGAAAAACAAAAATTTATCACTCCCAAAATAAAGGCCTGTGTGCGTAAAAAGTTTTAGGCAACACTGCTTTAAGGCCTTTTAGACATTCATGATGATATGCATGTGCTTGCTGCCCCTAATTTGCCCTGTTGAATTGGGTTTGACCCTTGTAGTTAGTGTAGCCTACTAGGCTAATAACTAGGGGCGTGGGCGGTAAAAATGTTATCCTTTTCCAGCAAAAATGCCTGTAGCTGTACCGGTATTAGTTATTTAGTCTCCGGAGCAAACAATTGCAAATCCATCCACGTCTCTGCGCTATGCTACTGGGAGCAGTGTCTGTCGCGTTCTACAGTGACGTTGGCCGTCATTGCCATTGGTGACGGTGGGACGTATGGGCGCCGTGATTGGTCAGTGCCCCCCACACGTATAAAATCGTACTTGTGGGAATTTACTGTGTGGCAGACTCTGGCTCCCAGTAACATAGCGCAGCGACGTGGATGGATTTGCCTGTGTTTGCTCTGGAGACTAGTACCGGTATGTCAACTCAATTTCAGAGACAGAGAGGGGCCCTTTGAGAGGCTCAGTTGGCGTTCTTTGGCATAAGGCGGTGATCCACTGCCGCAAAAAAAATTGGACCCCTTGCGCGTTACTATGCTTCAAAGGGCCCGCGTGCGAGCCGATTTTCGGCCGTAAGGGGGGAGGGTAAAAAATGTTGACCCCTCTACCGGGGGGGAGGGGGGTGTAGCCCATAGAAGTCGGCCCTCTCGATATCTGATAGCCAGAGCAGTGGACTGTACAATGGTCTAGGGGGGGGGGGGTGTAAAAAGATTTGCGCGCTCTGCGCGGAAACCCACCACCCCCACCCCTGTTGTTAAAAAATGATCACTCCCTAACTAGTCTTAAGTCAAGTGAGTCAGTGCCATTTCAGAGTCCAGCGAATTTGACATTTCTGACATCTTTCAAACCTATGAAACTTACCATGAAATGTAAATAAAACTAATGTGTCACTGCTAAGGTTCCTTCAGATAGATATTACTCGTTTTGTGGTCAGTTTTTCAGTTATTTGCTTCTTGTTTCTTGCTTGCTGTTCTGTTCCAGTTCCCGCTCTTCCCGGGAAAACGACGAAACACGCCGGCGGCGTTGCATCGTTGAAACGGGTTCACACACTAAATTCGCGCGGCGATTAGTCCAGCGACACTAGTCTCCAGAGCAAACGACGGCAAATCTGTCCACGTCGCTACGCTATGTTTCTAGGAGCCACCCTCTGGCTCCCAGCAGTGACGAGTAGCACAACGTATGGATTTGCCTGTGTTTGCTCCGGAGACTACCAGCGACACCAGACAACAAACATGGCTGCCTTTTCCGTATAAATGCGGATGCGGCGAAGAAAAACGATAAAATGTCTGGTGGACAGAGGGCTTTTGCCCAGAAAATACAAAAGTAAGTATCCATCGATGATAAAAGCATCTCGTGATCAAACATAACACTGAGTTTGCCGGGTTAAAAGGCAGATCTGACGCTAGAACCCGCACGCCCCTCTGACGTGAGACTGTGTCTTAAAGTAGGTGAGTTCGGGGTGCGCCAAAATAATCACTTTGGTGATTACCAGGACCAGCGTGCCAGTACCTTCCGGTAGAACCTCACAAAGACCCAGCTTCAGCAGCTGAAGCTGGGTCTTTGCAGAAGTCTACCGGAAGGTACGGGCACGCTGGTCCTGGTAATCACCAAAGTAGTTATTTTGGCCCTCCCCGAACTCACCTACTGATTGATTGGTTTGAGTTTTGAGTCTTTTAATAGGTGAGTTCGGTATCAGGTTTTTATTGACCGGATCTACCAGCCTGCCTACTCCCCCAGATCACCCCTCGCAAGGAACAGGCTTCAGTAAAACTTAGCTGGGTCTTTGTGAGGGGTGGTCTGGGTAAGTAGGCAGGCTGGTAGATCCGGTAAATAAAAACTTGCTACCGAACTCACCTACTAGGTGAGTTCGGGGAGGGCCAAAATAATCACTTTGGTGATTACCAGAACCAGCGTGCCCGTACCTTCCGGTAGACCCTCACAAATACCCAGCTTCAGCTGCTGAAGCTGGGTCTTTGCAGAAGTCTACCGGAAGGTACGGGCACGCTGGTTCTGGTAATCACCAAAGTGATTATTTTGGCCCTCCCCGAACTCACCTAGTGAGTGACACTAGACTACTGACTTGGGTCTGAGGGCACGGTTTATTTTCAGTAATTTTGCCCTACATCAATCAAATCAGACGTGTATAACTTGGGCAATGCACATCCGACTATAAGGATACCGGCCCTGTATTAAGCACATTTCATGTCCCACTCGCACCTTTCATATTTCACTCCTAAAAATGGATGATTCGCACTACTGTCAGTTCGCACTACTGTCAGTTCCCACTACTAGATGATTCGCCCTAGTCGATTCGCACTACTTTTTGGATGATTCGCACTAGTCAGGTTTCAATGAGGGTACAGGCCTAGATGTGACTATACATGGGCTAAAGTTCAGGGGAATTAGGCCTACTGTTATAGGCATGGAGTACATCTAAATATGTCTAGAAATAGTAGAATCGATCTAAAAAAAATAGATCGGGATTCAATATAGAAGAGAGAGGGGGAAAAAAGACAAAAAAAAAGACGGGGGGTTGGGGGGCAGAGCCCCCCATATTAAGACCCTATAGGCTACACTAAAGGCCCACTACCCCGGGGAGTAGAGGCCCACACCCCCGGGGAGTAGGCCCCTAGAGGCCCACACCCCCGGGGAGTAGAGGGCCACACCACCGGGGAGTAGGCCCCTAGAGGCCCACACCCCCGGGGAGTAGGCCCCTAGAGGCCCACACCCCTGGGGAGTAGAGGCCCACACCCCCGGGGAGTAGGCCCCTAGAGGCCCACACCCCCGGGGAGTAGAGGGCCACACCACCGGGGAGTAGTAGGGCGAATCATCCAACACCATACTCCTGCCCTGGGGTAGGGCGAATGGTCCAGCAAGTAGTGCGAATCATCCAGGGGGTGTAGTGCGAATCATCTAGGGCGAACTGACAGTAGTGCGAATCGTCCATAATTCTCCCACTCCCTGGACTAAGTCTATAAATCTGAAATGATTACTATACTCGTCTATAGTAAATAGTAAATCATTTTTCCAGATCAGAGGCTGTTAACACAAACTTGACCAAGGTAGCAAAATATTGCTATAGTCCTGTGTTTATAAGTTTATATGTCACTGAAGAAATGTTGTCAGACTGAGCTGTGAATCTCTCCGAGGTCATGAGACCGATGGCCCCACGGACAGTTGGCCCCACTTGAGACTGATGGCCCCAGATTTTGAGACTGATCAGTCTGATGGCCCCATTTCAGACTGATGGCCCCACTTCTAATTTAATAGCTTATGTGGTCTAAAAACATATTTCAACATATTTTGAAGCATGTAGAGCATAGTTATAGCCATTCCCAATGTCATACTATATGAAATTATATGAAAAAAAGGTGCCTAGGACATCCATTCTTATGAAAAAATGCAGGTATTTTCAGGCCTATTCTTATGTCATAGCAGTATATTTTTGGGTTGGAAAGGATGAAACACTATTGAGAATAGATGGAGAAAAGTCACAGCTCAACTAATGACAACTGCCACACCTATGCAGTGTGGATGCCACATGGCAACACCTACTCTGACACATGTCCACACCTACTCTGAGACCTACCCAGAAAACCAAAAAGTATAATCAAATTGATAGAAACATGTTTTATTATCTTTACCAATGTATAGATATTGTAATTGCAAGAAAAAAACGTATTTAATTTTTTTTTCTAATGCAAAAAATTAGTTATTTGAGAAAAAAAATAGGAAAAACTTTAAAATGTTGTAGGTAGAAAATAAAGACACCCCTGTGGTGCTATTTAGACAAAGAACACGATGCTGATATTCATTAATATTTATTGGTAGGGGCCTACTTATTTCTTATTTTCAAAAAAATGGACCCCCCCCCCTTCCTCCTCACACCTGGCTTGCCCAATGGAGGAGCAAAGTGTGAAGGCTTATCCCCCTGCCCAGGTTGGCTACTATAACACTTGTAATTTGGCCTAAAACACCTCGAGTAGACAACTACAAATGGCATTTATCTATGATAAAACATTTATATATGTGTATGTATGAATATGTATGAATATAAGACAGTAATAAGTGATTAGATATATTGGGGCCATCAGTCCCACTGGTGGGGCCATCAGTCTCAGAAAGTGGGGCCATCAGTCCTAAAATTACGAACAAATCATTGGCCCCCTCCAACTTACATTAATATAACACTTCTTTTTTTATTTAACTTTTAAGGAAAGGATCGGCGGCTGAGGTGAGGAAGCAAGTGTCCTCGGCGTACCTTGGCGACATACCAAAGAGTGTCAGCGGGCTCAACCTCAACCTTGCTGCAGCACAAGGAGGACGCTTTGAGAATGTGAGTATTTTTCCTGCAAATTGGTACCAGGTATACAAATGACATGTAGTATCTAGAGGTCCGTGATTTACAGGTAAAAGATCACTGTAATGTATGATTTGCTTTTACTTTTTATAAGAAACAGTAAGAATATAGTTAATCAATTCAAAAATTGATTTAGCTTTAAACGACTTCGTTACCCGGTACAATGCTTTTCACCCTTATATCTTGGGCTCAGTTGCTTTTAGTGGAATATGATAAATATCAGCCTCGGCCAGCGTTTATCCTACCAGTTGGATAACCTAGGAGCAGCCTGTCATCCTATCTAAATACACATATCATAGTTACCTCTTTCAGGAGTACCGTAAATTCCTGTATATAACCTGCGGGTTATACGCAAACCAAACACCCAGTGCGGGTTATATGATATTTTTAAAGCCTAGATGCAGGTAATACAAGGATTTTTGTAAGTATAGTACAGTACTATTTAAAAACGGCGATTTTCAGACCCTAGGTGTGGGTTATGAGATTCTCCCAAAGTTGGGGTGTGGGTTATACGCGAGGTGCGGGTTATACGCAAGATGCAGGTTATACAAGGGAATTTACGGTAGGTGTTAATTACACAGTAGCCTCAAACTTAATTGATTACAATTTTCATCTAGATAAGAATCTGTCTGAAGTGGATGTGTATTGTCCAATACACATCTGATATGCGCACCCAATCTGGCTCAAATAAGTAGCACGTTAAGATAAGCTCTGCTCCCAGACCATACACAGCAAGGGGAGCCGCAGCAGTGTTGGAATGGGAGTCCGAGACTGGATAAATATATATGCACATGCTATTATTTTATAGTAACCAATATTCCAACCCCACCCTTCCCTTAGGTACCGCTCTGTGACGTAGTGGACCCTCCAGACTTTGAGGACTATGTCTTTACGCACCAAAATGCCGTGGACCGGGACCCGTTACGTCACCTGCTGGAGTTCCCGCCCGATGACGTTACCGTGGAGATGCTCCGACGTCACTGTAGGACCATTGCTCCGATTGTACCGGAACACAGGTATGTCTCAGAGGATTAAATAAACTCTTGTCTTTTAAACAAACTTCTCACAAACTGCTGTAGGGTTTAGAGTCTCGAATCCTTATCTTTTACCTGAAGATTAAGATTCTGACTGTCTAAAGGCCTATAAATTGGCTGTAGGCAACAGTTTCTTCATTTTCCATCTATTTTATTGCACTGATAACTATTTGAATTGAATCGATTAAACTTTTGACAAATGTCAACATTTCATTAGGCCCCATGCATTGCAATAAGTTGACAATCAAATCAGAGTTAAATTCAATCGAACTTAATGAATAAAAATGCACATAATACACAGACGACTTCATGAGAGAACTAGACCTATAATTCCTAGTATAAATGTGTTATGTTCAAGCTTCGAAGATTCAGCATTCACCACTGCACCGATAACGCCAGAAATGGCCATCAGGTAACAACGATCAAGAATAAGCTAAGAATCACCACCCCCGCTTTAAGTGCACAAATATACATGTACATTGTATATGACTTCTGTAGACCCCTCAGCTCATGGATCCCACTCCTATCACGCGTTGAACGTGTGTGATTTTTTTCTCACGCTATACACATGTCCACTTTACGTGTGACGGGACTATGTAAGTGCTTTTAACTCGCCATTTGCAGCGTCTAATCAAAAGCCAGTAGAATCACTGGAATTTAATGCTTATAATCATTACAATGAAGAAAAAAAATTTCTTCAGTATTTGTGATGATTTATATGAGGTTGTCATTTGTTCAAATGTTTTTCCTGGATCTTTTTCGTAAATACTGGTTAATATTATCTTCAGTGTACATTCAAATATAACTAAGACCCTATTGATTAAGATCCGAATTAGAAAATCCTTTAGTTTCTAGGTTTGCGACATGTCAGCTGAATTTTGCCAGATTAGATGAGTTTGATCGGATTTCTTCAGGTGTGGGATTCAAGCGTGTTTTTTTTAAATTAATGACCCCAATTTATATATTTTTGTCAATAAGTAGACAATACAGTAAAGACAACTTGGCACATCCAATTCCAGCCGTGTTTGATATTTGACAGTAGGCCGCTAGTTGAAGAAGGACACGTTAAAGCAAAGCTTGTCTGGAACTAGAAGGAGTTGATCCATAGGCTAGTTTGTAGTGGCTTGAATAAGTATGCTAACTTTTGATCTTAATGTTTATTTCAGCGCTGAGTCGGACCCCCACGTGAGAGACTGCATCAAGTGTTACACCTCCGACTATACGGTGGTCAATAGAAGGTAATTATAGTCTGAGCTTTGCATCTTACAAAATCATTGGCAGTAAGAAAACAAGGTAGTCTATAAAATAATGACTCCAAACTTAACTACATGTATTATAATCCAAAACTGAATAATTAACCCTTTAAGGGCCGCATAATTCTAAAATGCATTGCCGGTACTAGTATGCCCTTTGTCGTCATGGTGTAAGAATGCACCCCTGGTGAGCTACTACCCACCAGTGCTGATTTCAAGCATCATGGGATTGGTACACTCATAAAGGATTGGCATGATGCATGAATGCAGCCGTGGCTAGTAGATTGGCCAGGGTGGGATTCATCCATCAAGAGGCAAAGGCCATAGCACATTTAAGCACTGTGCTGCCCTTAAATGGTTAGATATGAGTCAATATGACTTGATCCTTGCCTGGTAACTAGGTATGAAGATGCGGCCAAGCAGCACTGGCACCGTGAGAACACAGCCGAGGGGGCGCGGCACGAGTATGAGGTGGACGTGGACATGGACGAGGAAAACAACGAGACTGACCGGGTAAGGGCACGCAGCAGTATTGAATATAGTTGATTTTAGAAAACAAAAGCAAGTTAAATTTCAGCATTTATGAACCGTATTTCACATACTCCATTCAATTAAACGTGGCGGATCGTTGCTAATAATGAGAATTGATCAGATTTTTATTAGGTAGAGATGCAGATAGTAAGTTATCTAGATCTATATCCGATGATTTGGACTCAAAATTAGATATTCTTGAAATTGATCCAGGATGTTAGCCAAGACCACACTTCCCTTCCTACCTATTCTGGGTCCCCCTTTCTGAGATGTTGCTGCCCATGGATAACGTTTGATTGTCCCCGAGTCCCTAAATAGCATATTTTTACAGTCCTTTCAACAAAAATAGCTAGAATTTAGAATTTGGTCAAAATTTGATATACATGTAGCAACTAAAGTAACTCACCTCCCGTTTCCCTCCCCTGTTAGGAGCCGGTGGTGGTGAAGCCGACCTCCATCACCCTACATGAGACCACCCCACGCGGCAGCTGGGCTAGCAGCATCTTCGACCTCAAGAACTCGCAGGCCGACCCGCTGCTCCCCAACCTGTTTGACCGGATCCCCACCGAGGACATGGACGCCATCAACGCGGGACAGAGACAGCGACAACGCAGCGACGCCATCTTCACGCTGTACCCTGGTCAGATGCTGGTCAGTACAACTTAGTAAAGACTGCAATGGTAGCAGAGCGATTTAATATGATATGTTCTTTATGATTCTGATGCATAAATGTAGCCCTGGTAAGTAGCTCGCCAGTGCCGCATGGAATGATGGATGCATCATGCCGACCCACGAGGTTGATACACTCCCAGAGTGTAGGCGTGATGAATTGCATTGTTGCATCATAATGACAAATGTCGGTCTAAGGCAGCATGCCGTCGTTAAAGGGTTAAATGACAGTTTGAACATTTGTTGTCTTCATGCTCCAATGCATCACTGGCGAGTAACTCGCTAGTACTAGATAGTTATATCATGTAGACTATTTGGCGGTCTTATCAACCCCGTAGGGTTTGTATCATGTATGAATGCTATTTATTCGCCAGTGCTGCCGTTAAAGGGCTAATATAATACCAAATTACCAATACAACTGTCAATCAAGTTACTGCTAACTATATTATATATATTTTTTATATTACAAAAGAAAACAGTGATAAACTTTTAGAATCATAAAATAGACAGCCCTTAGACCATATTTAGGACGCAACGCCTATTAAAAGCAGTAAAATAAAGTAACGCTTTGCTATGTACAGGAGGAGATCGTGGAGAGAAGGCAGCCGGGATCCGTCCCGGCCGAACACTTTGGACACCGGATTCTTGTCAAATGTCTTCAACTAAAGTAAGTAAAATGTTAAATTAGACACCAATAATTATGTGGACTAAACTCTAATTCCGGCTTGAGTCGAGACGAATGTAATAGGCAGTCTGCATCTATTTTCCTACTACATGGTCAATATGAAATCACGTCCCTGTTTTTCCCCCAATCTGAATAATGTCCTGTTAAAATGTCACATTTGAATATACTGACGAATGAAAGATGATGTCCGTGTCTTTGTTTTAATATACATGTATTAATGAATTTGTTTCATCATGACAGATTGGAACTCGAAATTGAGCCGATCTTTGCGTCAATGGCTCTCTATGATGCCCGAGAAAAGAAAAAGGTGAGTCTGAATCTAAACGTAAAAAGCACGTCTTTTTAGCAAATTGATTACAGAAGGATTTAATTGAATATTCAGTGTTAATTAGTTTGTACACATTTTATTCTCAGGATCTTTGTGTCTGATGCTATAGAAATCAACTAATGAAAAAAAAAGAAATGTTATCACTTTTTTGTTGTTGCAAATAGCTAGGTTGGGACGATCTTCTTTACGTGACGCATCTTGGAATAATATCACCATATTGATTGTTTTCTTACAATTTTCAGATCTCGGAAAACTTTTATTTTGACCTGACCCCCGAGCCTGTGAAGAAGATGCTGGGGTCTCACATCCCGTACCAGGACATCTCCACCCTGAGCCGCTCCTGTATCTTCAGCATCACCTACCCCTCCGCCGACGTCTACCTCGTCATCAAGGTACGGCATGGGAGTCATGGGGCGAAAAGTGGTCGGGAAAAGACAGGGGATCTTGTGAAATCTTGCTACAGTCCGCGAGAGTCAGGGAAAATGAATATAAGAAAATATGAAAATGAATGTAATAAAATCAGCCTGGGGATATTTGAAAGCTGTCAAATTGAAGGGCCATTTTGGTCATGGAAAGTCATGGGTTTTATTTGGAAAATTGTGTGGGTACCCGGTTGGTGTCAAGAGCTAATTATCTTTTCTGCATATATGGACTAGGTAATGGAGAGCATGTTAAATAATTGACCCAGGGAACCCTGGGTCTCTGTGAGACGGTTTTCCTACAAAAAACATAGATTGGTCAGCTGACTTTGAAAATTCACCCTGCTTTTGCTTTTTGGTACTTCTCATCTCATACACATCTCGGGAACTATCTTTCTCTTCCCGTTTTTTCCAAAATTTCCGTACAATATTTTTTCCTAGTGAAAAAAGACAAATAAAAAATGTCAAAAACAACCCAAAAAACAAGTCTCTGTGAACTAATGCTGAAGATAGGCCAGTGACCTTGAATCCTGACTTTAAAAGAGTCACGTTCACACAGACTTCCTATACCTGCAATGGTTAAGAGCAGGTGAGATAAAAAAAAGTGAGACGCTTTTAGCAGCAAGAAAAACTCTGATAGTGGTGCACAAAGACACTTACATGGAGGGTTATTAAGAGTTGGACCTTTAAGCCTTGGGAGTTTGGGTATTGGGACTTGGGTATTCGGACTTGGGTATTCGGACTTGGGTATTGAGACTTGGGACACTGTGCATTACATTAGATCTACATCAAATTGCCTATTTGTTTCTTAATGGGTTATCATAGCCCTGGGTCACATGTGATGTATATCACACAATCAATCTTTGATCATACGGTCAGGGTCATACAGACGCCTTTTTGTGATATGATCATGAATGGTTCAAGCGAAAGTATAAAAATACTACCTATAGGATTAATAGTGTTCTATATTTGTTTATTTCAGCTTGAGAAAGTGTTACAGCAAGGTGACATTGGTGAGGTAGCAGAGCCCTATATGAAGGACGAACGAGTAAGTCACATTGTTATACTCAATATGCTACTTTTAGAGTGCACACCAAAAGTAGCAAACTTACACAGTTGAGGATCACTCATTGATTACAGGATTAATTCACACAATATATTTCTTGAAATTAGACAATAAATTTAGATTTTCAAGCACATACATGTGTAAACACAAGTCGCGTTTCCGGCAAATTTAACCTCCCTATTTCTTTCCCTAGAACCGTGAAAAAGCCAAGGGCAACGCGGCATATTATTGCGAGCGACTCGGCAAGTACCGCATGCCGTTTGCGTGGACGGCCATCTACCTCATGAACATAGTGACGGGCGCCAACAGCCTGGAGCGGGAGGTGGGCGAGCACCACGCCCGCATGGACAGCCCCGGTACGTCAACTAACACACACTTTAACCCTTTAAGGATGGCATAATGCCTGCATCATGCCCTTGGTCTTGCATCATGCCAACCCTTTGGCTGAGACAACCCTGTAGGATCGGCATAATGTACAAATGCAGGTGAGGGAGTAGTCTGGTCAGGGCAGCATTCATGCACTCTGACGACATAGGACTGCATTTCGCTAAAAGGCGGCATTTGTCATCATGATGCACCAATGTAGCCCCAGCGAGTAACTTGCGTGTGCTGTATTGTTGCATCATACTGATCCTTTGGGGGTGTCTCAAGCCTATGGGGTCGGCATGATGCTTGAATTCAGCACTGGCGAGTTAGTTGATTATGATAGTTTGGCTGGATAATTTTTTAGGAAAAAAAGTGATTTCTGCAATATTCATTTATGTGATGTTTTATACCTTTACATTTCAGATCGCCGTTCCAGTCTGGTTGGTCAGTATGAAAGTTTCCGCAAAAGATCACGTGATGACGGCGGGCCCGGTGGCTTCCTGCGACACGGCTCGCTGGAGCGGCAGCGTAGCGGCAGTGAGAAGAGGCAGAGCGCCTACCTGGAGCCGGAGGTGGTCGGGGGCCTGGATACCTTCAGACCCATCACTCTTACTGTGTCCAGCTTCTTCAAACAGGAGGCAGAGAAACTCAGTGACGACGACATCTATAAGTTCCTGCAGGACCTGAAACGGCCAACCTCCGTCCTTAAGAAGCTCAAGTGTATACCAGGTAGGTCGGGTTGGACATTAACTGATTAAGACGGTCTTTTTATCACGTGTTTCCCGATTCAGTTACAAACCTACCAGGTAAAGCATTGTCTCATACCACTGGCCATTGCATCATACCCAGGAGGAAGGGCTGGATCATTTTGGCTGTAGTCAAATAAGAATTTCGCTGGTGCGGTGGTACCTTGTCACTGGGTAACCATCACTTCCAGGGACAAGCTTTTGCCACGCCTATTATCAGCTCTTATCAGTGCGGGCCGCTGCAAGCAGCTCCAGTCCCGCCTAGGCCCTATAAAAACATTATGGGGTCAACGTTATAACGTTATATTAAACAGAAGGGCCCCATAATGTCAGCTGAATGTCAGAGCAGGCGCTGTTCACATGGCACAATTTCTGCAAATTCCTCAGCCTAGTAAATGTGACTCTAAAAAAGAAAAAAAAAATCATTTATACCAAAAAGATGACCTGTGATACTAGTGTGGTTCTTGTTGTAGGTATCCTCAAGTTGGACGTGTCTCCGTGCCCTGAGGAGCCCAAGTACTGCCTCACCCCCGAGCTGTACCGCATCGACCCCTACCCCGACGACAAGGGACGACCCACCAAGGAGACCCTCGAGTTCCCTGCCAGGGATGTCTACGAACCTAACACCACATACAGGTAGGCGTTGTCCCTGAGAAGCACGGTGTTTCAAGCAGGTGTTTGATACTTTCAAAAAATGTTCAATTGTCTGGTATGCCAAAAAAAGTTCTATTTAGTAGGACATTCATTTTGCACGGTGGAGGATTATTGTACGATTTTTGAAGGGCTCAGACTTGGGAGTTCTGAGTACATGTATTGAGTCGCTATATGCCTCTCTGTAGGTGCAAATCTCTAGCAGAGGCATCACACTCCCAGCACATTCTTAGTTTAGACTTGAATCCAACTGCATCGATTTACATTCATTATCCACTGGTAGATAAAGATGGTCATATGCACACAGAGAGGTAAACCTGGACGGCTGACACCATGTCTCACTATAGGATGTTACTGTTAACACACGTACACTAACCTGGGCTTGTTTCTCCTGTACAGAAACCTGATGTATGTGTACCCCAAGTACCTCAACTTTACCAACCGGCAGGGGTCGGCCAGGAACATCGCTGTAAAAGTCCAGTTTATGTCTGGGGAGGAGGACACTCACGCTTTACCCGTAAGTCATTGTAGTACTCACCTTGTTAAGAAAAGGTTAATTGTATTTACTTTAATTTAAAAGAGTGCTTTGTCATCTTAAAATGCCTCGTATTCTCGCTAAAACTCATGTACTACCATTTATATATTCATCGCATGCCCATGCCACGCTCATATGAGGGGTAGAAGATTGTATTGTGCACTATACTTTTTACAGGTGATATTTGGCAAGTCGAGCTGCCCAGAGCTGGCACGGGAGGTGTATTCCTCTGTCACTTACCACAGCAAGTAAGTCTGGACTCTGCTTGTACTACCCTAATGACTAGTGTAAGCGCCAGGTACTGAAATAAGCGCCGTTTTGAAAAAGAGCCGGGGATGTAGGCGTATTGAAATAAGTATCAAGCACTAAAAAGGTCTTTCTCAATGGATACAGAGGGAGTGGAGTTATCAATTTGTCCGAATAGCACAATACGACCGCTATTACAAAAATGTGATTATTCTAACTAAAACACTTTTATATCCAAAAGTAGGGGGTACCTTGGGGTTTTGATAGATTACATTAAAGAGAAAAAAAATCATAAAAATTGCATCTTACAATCTTTTTTTCTCAAAGGAGGAGAGTCTTTAAAGATGGGTTTTACAGTTCTAATTGTTATGCCCTCTCCCTGCAGGAGCCCGTACTTCTACGAGGAGGTGAAGATGAAGCTGCCGGCGCGCCTCACCGACTCACACCACCTGCTGTTCACCATGTACCACATCTCGTGTCAGCGTAAAGCTGACCTGGGGCCGGTGGAGACGCCCATCGGCTACACGTGGCTCCCCCTGCTGAGGGACGGCCGCCTGGTGACGGGAGACTTCCAGCTGCCCGTGTCGTTAGAGAAGCCGCCCCCGAGCTACTCCATGCTGCACCCGGACGTGCAGCTCCCCGGCATGCGCTGGGTCGACAACCATAAGGGTATCTTCAACGTGAGCCTGGACGCAGTCACCAGCATCTACACCCTGGTACGTGCTAGAAGGATTATTTGGTGCACTGTAAAGATGGAGGGAAATAGAAGTAAAGATTTTAAGTGGTGTAATCAGATATACACATTACCCTGGCAATATGACCTTTATCGTGATGATGCATGAATACAGCCCTAGCGAGTAACTTGCCAGTGCTGCATTCATGCATCATGCTGACCTCTTGTAGCTGATACATTTCTGAAGGGTCGTCCATCATGACAACCAAGAACATTAAAGCACCTGTAAAGGGCCAAATAGATAACTGAAATGGAATAAACAGATGGGTGTAGTATAATTGTACCTTTGTTCCCGCTTCAGGACGAGCACCTGGACCGCTACCTTAACTTGGTGCACGCGGCAGAAGAACACCGCATCCCCCCGCGCATCGGGGAGAGCAACTTTGAGGCAGAACTCAGAAAGTCCATCTCGGACATCGGGTTGGCTCGCAGCGGGCCCCTGGTGCGCTTCCTGCCCCTCACCCTGGACAAGCTGCTCTCCCTCCTCGTCCGTCCTCCCACCATCAACGGGCAGTCAGGTGACTACTTTACCATAGTATAGGGTAGATTTGATAGGATGGAAAGAGACACTTAGCCCTTCAGCGGCCGCATCGTGTAATAATGCATCAAGTTATGCCCTTTGGTCATCTAGTCGCAAGCGCTACATTCAAGCCGACCCTGAATTGAGGCAATGAAAATTGGAAGACAAGGAAATTACATCATGAAAACCATGTTGTCACTGTCGTGTCGATGTAGCTGTTCCCAAGGTCTAGTGAATCTTTATAAAGCTTCATACATTACACTCACAGTTATAGCACATTACCACGTCTCAACATTGTATAATGAACATTAAACGGACTCTGTGCCTTTATACTACTGACGCTATACTTACTGAGATATACTTGCAGTATACTAATACTATTTACACCAATGCTTCAGTGAATATCGGCCAGGCGTCGTTTGAAGCCATCGCACAGGTGGTAAAACGTGTGGGGATGATCGTAGACACGAAGAACGACCAGCACGGACGGAACAGCCTGCTGACCACCTACATCGAGTACACGTGCGCCCTGCCGCACCCGGAGCCCACCCAGCCAGGTCAGTACTACACCCAGCTCACACTTATACTCAATTAGCTAAACTTGTAATGGCATTGTTGGCATATAGGGTCACTTTATCCCAATGGGACTACATAAGCAAAACAAAGAGAAGAGTATTAAATGTACTATTATTCTGATTTGACAAGAAGAGAGAACATATCATTAATTCAGGCCTAGCAAATGTTGTCAAAAATTGTTTAAATAAAGAAGAATAAAGGTCGACCCTGTTTAGCACGGTAGGGTCGGGTTACCTGAAACATCTATTTTAATTGCAAGGCCTCAAAAGTATGAAATCATTTGTTTATATCAAATGCTTTGGGATACGAAATCGAGCATATGCTAAAAAAGTAAATTTCTAGAGCTCTGAGTTTCTCAACTTGAACAAATGCATCTTTAGTAGAAGTGTTCAACCGCATACATAGTATACTAACGAGAATCAGTGCATGAATCGTAGTGAATCATCAGACATTTTGAAGTGATTTACGCATGACCTGTAGATTTTTCATTAAATTCTTCTGAAGAATCTGGGTAAAATCTTGAGGTTTTTACTCATGCAGGTCGAACAAGTAATTTGATTTTGAAATTATAATGCATGTAGACGACCCATTTCAGATGAACCAATGTGGGGCGTCCCACCGCGTGCTTACAATACTCTTGATCGTTCAACCAAACTCCAGTACTTTGGTATGAGACTAAGATAGCCTTAAATCCCTCACCCAAGGTGGTTATCATGTCATATAGGTTTACTGGGGCTGCACTAGTCACATAATAAGGTGGATTGTAGTTACCTTAAGAAATAACAGTCATCTCCCTCTCACTTAAAATAACTGCAATCACGTGTTTAATATCACTTTGTTTACCCAACATGTATATAACGATGTAAACGTAGAAGACTTACCCAATTCACATTCTGGGTGCTAATGCTGGGCATAAAAAATTGAAATAATACTCTTTGAAGTTGAATAAATAACGGTTTAACAAAAGAACTTATTCTGTGAATAAAGAAACTCTTATTTACACTACCTGTAAATATTTTACAAAAAGTATTCATAACATTCACATGAATTCAGATCCTTCACCAGCTGGCACAAAATTCACATTTCTAATTTTATCACAAATTACCCGGTACAATGTGTGTAAAACCCTAATAACAATAACAGCCCGATAGTTTAAGATATGCCAACATGCTTCATAGTTAAAATAAGGCTGTACAGATGGTACTAAAGAAGTACGAGGAAAAAGGGCAATTATTATGTTGAATTATAAGTGTATAAGGAGAATCTGAGAACTTGTCAGAGATTTGATTAAAATCTTTAGATAATCAACCAAAAAACGCTAGACTGAAACAACTGGTAGAAAATCTTTTATGGGCCAGATGATGCTTTAATGTGCATCGTTATTGGTGAGCATGATGCCAATGCACTTCCATGATGCTAACTTGGTGCATCATGTATTACATCACTATGCTGCCCTTAGGCTTAAAGTGTAAAAATGTTTGACTATTTACTGCAATCCTGCAAAATGACCACCATATATGACACTGCTATGTATAAAGCTGTACCAGAGGCCTTGCTCCACCATGTGAATATCCATGTCATGTTGGGGGTTTACACCATAATGCCGCACACTCCGCTATAAGTCATGTGTGTCTCCTCCTGGTGGTAGGTTTTGGAAATTTGTGGGCATCGTTTGACGATGTGTCTCCGGCAGCCCCGTACAGCGAATGTCTGCAGCGTAACCGGAGCGAGTCAGTGCTCTGCTACAGTAGTGCCGCCGGCCAATCAGATCGTAAAGATGCTTCTTACTCCGCCCACCCACTCCACGCCGCGTGTGCCACGCCCACTTCCACCGTACCACGCCACGCGGCGTGCGCCATGCCCACCCTGCGTAACACAGGCCACTTTCCTACCCACTTCGTGTTCAAACTAAAACTGTCCATGGAATCAACACTTTGATGATTAAATTTAGAATTTGAAAAAAAAAACATCTTTAAAAAAAAAATTATATTGAACTTGGCTAAAAATATCACAAAGAAGCTTATTGATATCTCAGTTCATGATGATATATTCTAAGTTTTTTCCACTTATTTGGTTACAGTTCACGAATTTCAATTAAAACATAAATTGATTCAATTGGAAAATTGAGTATATGTACCTGATATCTTGAATAAACCAGTCTTAAAGAGACAAGGACAAGTTGGCGTGGAGAGCATGCCTCGTGTTCCGCGCGGTGGTGCTGCTGCTTTTCATGTTCGGCATTAAGTTTGGCTCAGTCTGCTGTCTGCAGTTCTCATCTTCAGTTCTCGATACTTTTCTTTTTCATTTTTCCCCTCATTATGATACAGAATGAAACTTTACCGAGTTGACTATGTTCCATCTGTTACAAAGCAAACATGTTGTCTACTGCTAGAGTTAAGCTGCTCTTCTCCCTAGGATCTCCTGATACTTAAGATAAGAACCTAGGAGCTGATGCTCTAGCAGAGTCCTAGAAAAGAGAGCTGGAAAAGATGGTGTTCAGTCCTGAATACTGCATAACGTTCATTTCTGTGTTGCTATGGCTGTAAATGAAATGAAAATGAAATAAACCACAAAAGATCAGAAATGGCGTTCAGAGACCATGGTGGTAACATATATCTGATGGTAACTCCTTATGTATTGCTAACCCTTCAAGTACCACATAGTCATTTAATCTGTCATGACTTTTGTAAAAGGTTTGTAAATATTCCCAATTAACTCTTTTCGGGTTGTGTGGGACTTGATAGAAAAACACTGGTAGACTGTAAATTGAGTTTTAAGTGTCCAACGTTTCGACCTTGTCGTCATGGTGCATGGATGCAGCCCTGGTGAGTCAGTCGCCAGCACTGTATGAATGCATGATGACAAAAAAGGACATAGCACATTAAAGAACTATGTGGCCCTTAAAGGGTTAAGCTGTACATTTAGTATGTTGGAGACTCTATTTTGACAAATTTAGTTGATTTCTGTGTGCATCGTGGATGTTAAGCTATTAATTATGCATATTGTGGTACTAAACCAATTTCCATACAACATGGAATATCTTCTTTCGAGCGTTGACTGAAAGTATTTTTCCATGCTTGAAAGTTTTAGACGCTGTATTTTATATGAAAAGGCTTTTCACTGTTCGCGCTTTAATATTGTTAGAATTTGGATGTTGCGCTATGATGTGTGTAATATGACTTGGAGAATATGAGCCGTTCTTGTTCAATTCTGCTGAATTTTGTCACTCAATGTCATTTTGTTATATCTCATAGTTTAGTAAATGTCGTCTTGTGCTGTATCTTGTCAATTATATTTGTAAAACTATGAAACCCTTGTCTGGTTATACTTGTATGTTAGTAGTATAGTATGTATCGGAACGGGACTATAGTTAAGTACTGTTTATTACTCAATCGACATGCAGCCAATCAGAGGCCTCCATTTGGTCACGTGACCGGAAGTGACCTACTTAGGGGATTAGTGGTGACGTCACGTGACCTAGTTAGCCAATCAGAGGCCTCCATTTGGTCACGTGACCGGAAGTGACCTACTTAGGGGATTAGTGGTGCATTCTGGGTAACCCTGCAGCCAATCAGAGGCCTCCATTGGGTGACCGGAAGTGACCTACTTAGGGGATGGTGCATTCTGGGTAACCTACTGACCTACTTAGGGGACCGGAAGTGACGTCATATGACCTAATTTAGGATCACGTGATCGGAAGTGACCTGATGAGTCACGTGACCGGAAGTGACGTCACACGACTTAATGGCCAACCGGAAGCGACCTGATTGATCACGTGACCGGAAGAAGAAGAAGTTTTTTTTTGTTTAGGATCCCGTGACTGGAAGCGACGTCGTCACATGAGTGACGCTTTAAGAGACTGCGCGACTTACTAGTAAAAGAAGCCGTATGATAATAAAAACACAACAATATTTTCTTTTAATTTTTTTTAATTAATTTTTTTTTCAATCTTGATAAACACTCTATTTTTGAAAAGATGCACACGCTTTTTTTTTTTTTTTTTTTTTTCATATCTCTAAAGGACTCGTTGTCACACCGTCAGAATGCACGCGACGCTTATAATACAAGTAGCGCACGCCGTCTTTCTCTATGGTGTAGGTGACCATTTTGTTTCGCACCACTTTGAAATTTCTATTTACAGCAATGAGAGTTTTTCGTTGGCGAAGAACATCCAAGAAGGCGTCTGGTTCCTGGGGGTTTTGTTTCTTCTGTACGCCTTTTGCACTCCATTTTTTGGATTTTCTTTCACCGGTGTCGCTGACTCGATCGTAGCAAATGTAAGTCTTAGGGTTGAGACTTAGGATCCCGTCACCTTCCCACTCCGCTTTCATGAGCCCCGAAGTTCTCAGATCGTGAAGGTACCGTCTCTCACAACATCCGCCGGGCGGCGCACACCATTCTCGCACTCTTTCCGTTTTTGTCTTCACGAAAAGCTCTAAGTGCTCGTCGCACACCGCTGTCGGAAGCCACTTTCGTTTCTCTCTGAAGTACGTCTCTCTCAGGCGAGGTTTCACTAGGTCATCCAACGTGGCACCGCTGAGAGCCATGTAAAGACTGTCGGTGTCCATTTGACAAAGGGCATAATCGCGCCGATCGACGAATCTATCCAAGAAGTCGTATGTGAACTCTAACATTTTCAACTTCGCGTACTGGTATACCATGAACCCTATCTGAATAGGGAGGTTGTTCTTGACCGTTTTCGGTTGTAGTTCGACTTCAAACAGATCGGAAGTCAACTCGGACGCCTTTTTGAAGCGCCACGAATTGGCCAATAGTTCGAACTTCCGACTGTCAGTGTATCTCACCGCCGTGTGTTTTTCTTTGTTGCAGATTGTTTTACCGTACGTAGCGTTTCCCATTAACTTGTAACAGTCTGACAGAATTTTCTCGTTCTCGTTCACGTCGCCACGTCTTCGCGCCGCCGTCACTTCGTCCGCGAAACCGGCAAAGGAGCGTTTAGGTAGGTATTCTACCACCAGCTGCACTTTGGTGACTATCAAACCGTGCTCTAAATACCACTTGAGAAGCGGCGTTCCCAAGAGAATATTTTTTCCGTGGTAACTCCCTATCAGACATCTCTGAGGCGTGTTCAACAGCTTTTCTTCCTGCGCAAAGTCTGACATGTGAGGGCCTATGTCCGATTTTGAAACGGTCGCGTTCTTGAAAACGGGGGTCATTTCTTCGAAGTACTCTCGTAGGTGAGGCGGCGTAGTGATGTCCACTTGAACTAAACCGAACATTTTCTCCTCTTTCACAGCGGAAAGGATGTCGCTCTCGCTCATCGCGTTTCGAGACACTTTCAAAGCGTCAACCTTCCAGCGTTGTTGGGAGGCCTTGACCCGCTCATCTCGACGCTTCATCTCTCGCCATTCGCACTCCCACACGACGACCAGCTTGTAACCTAACGCTTTCAAGTAAGCGCTTACTCTGGTCGTTCTGTCGCGTCTCTCCTCTCTCAGTGAAGCGCACTGATATCGGTGCGACGGTATGCACTCGTGAGCGTGGAACCAACACCCGTGAAACTGGAAAACCGTATTAGAGGCCGCGTGAAATCCGTCCACGCGAATTCTCCGACAGCCTACCGCCATCTCGCCGCCGTTCAGAGCGTGGCGCAGTTTCACGTCGCGGTCGTGCTCTACGAAGCGTAACCACTCCAAAGCGCTGTGAGAGTTTCTTTGCCTGATTTCGGGCTTGAACTCGGTCTCGGGCCGTCTCACCGCGTAATAGCCCGTGCAGTGCGCTTCGCTCATGCAGCGCAAGTACAGAGAGTTAGCGTCTAGTCCTAGGATGTGTTGGCACGGTCTCGCTTCTTCGCCGTACTTGTGCTCCCTTATCCGCGTGGTGCCCTTCTCGTGAAATCTATGGAAGATGATGGAAGGACCGCCGACTAGATTCTCTTTGATCAGAGCGTGGAGGACGGCGTCGAACTGGGGAAACGTTGTGAACGCGTCTTCTAGGTTTTGGAAGAGGAAGCGTAAAGTCAAACCGGCGAGAGAAACTCCGTCTTTCAACATGTCGATGCCGCGATCTTGGAAAAATTTAGCGTGATTTTTCAGAGCTTCTATGAAAGGTTTCACGTCTTTGTTGTTGTAGTGGATCAAGTAGTCTTCCATAGTTTGCATCTTCTCGTCGGACCAAACTTTCTGACATGCGGCGTAGTCGGATTCGGACATTTTGACGCCCGTCAGCTCGCTGTCGAAAGCCGATCTCGGCGGCAGCGTTCTGTTTGCCAGTTTCCTGGTAGACGTCATCCATTCGTAAGGAAAGTGACCTTTCTCTTCGTTCCTGGTGAAAGCTCGCAAATAGGTCGCGTAGTTGTAACCGGGTGCCAAATAGTTGACTACGTCCAAGAAAACCGTGTGCTGTGTGTAAACCGCCAAGTATTGATTGCTTCTCTTTATGACGCTGAATTCTTGGTTTCTTCGGTCTCCGGAGGCGAAGAACGAGTGAAGGCGTATTTTGATCAGGTTCAAGTCGTAACGCCCCGAGTTGAAGCCCACCACTGGAGCTTGACGGATGTATCTCAGAAGACGCTTCTTCAGTTGAACTAACGGGTGTCTGGTCTGAGCCGCAGCGAAGCCGCCTGGAGAAGGGGTGGTGAACGTCGCCTCCTCCAGCAGGAGAGCTTCACCTATCGCCGCATCTAACTTCGCTAACGTCGGTCGGTAAAGTTCTAGCACAGCTTCCCCGATCGCTTTGGCGTTCTCGTTTATGTGATTTAAAACTCGGTCCAACAAGGGGTCGGAATCTGCGTCGGACGCTCTGACGAAGCAGACGGGCCCCTCCCACCCCGGAAAGTCGGATGCGACGCTAGCCGACAAAGGGACGTGATCCCACAGCAGGGACACGTGCTCCGTCGACGGTTCTTTGCACGGTCTGAAGAAAGCCTCGAAATCGAAGGCGATCTTGTAAGGGTAGATTCCGGAATGTCCGTCGGGGGGAAAAATGGAGAAGTCTGCTAGCGCTTCGAAAATCGTTCTCGAATTTTGGTAGATGCCACCTACGTAGCGCAACTTGACTTGTCGGCAAGAGGAAAGCTGGTTCCTGTGTCTCTTCAGCAAGAACTCGGTGGTGAACGCCGCCTTACACTTGCAACATTCGTATATGCCCGCGTACGCGTTGAAGTCCGTGACGAGAGAGACGTGCAAACCGCCTTTCGCCGTCAGGTGTAGGTTGACTTTACCTCGGGCGGCCACAGTTCTGGAAGGCGGTTTGATCAGAGTAACGCGTCTTCTCAACTTCCGCCCCGGCACTTGACGCGACGCGGTGTAAACCGCTATTTGTACGTCAAACAAGTTCTCTAACGCGGGTAAGTCGCGGATGTTCAGACCCGGAAAGGATTCAGGTGTGGCAGCGGGACAGAACTGACGTAACAAATCTGAAGCGCGCTTGCTGGTGTTGTATAAGTGAAAGGAAATGCAGCGGAAGATGCAGAGGTTGTCCTTGTTGGGAAAATCTAACACGCCGCTTCTCTTTCCAACTCGACCGGCCTGCGTGATCCTACCGCCTATGGGGAATTCCCCCGGTCCCATGTAAACGCAGATGTTCAAATTGGTAGGAAAAAGAACGTGCCACTTGGTGTCAGCGTCGCAAAGTTTCCGTACCTCCTCGCAAGCGACGGTGTTTTGCATCTTTGAGAGGAGCTCTTCCAAAGTTTCTGAATTAGTTACAGTAGGGAGCGGTTGTATGAGAGTTGCGTTGTTCTGGGAGGCGTGGAAGTAGCGCAGTTTGCTCTTGTCTTCTCTGTGTTGTAACAGTAAGCCTACCGAGAAACCCACTTTGTATCTGAATCTTTGTGTCAAGTGAATGCGACGCATAGTATCTACAGCGTCACTCAACTCGCCGGTTGGTAGCCTGAAGTTTGTTACACTCACGCGAGTCCCGTGCATCCTGACGCCCGTTTGTATCGCAGGCCAATTCGCCGTGAACGTTTCCTCCCCGTTCGGTACAGCACATATGCGCGGAGGGACGGTCACCCCGTCCAGAGATTCGCGTCGACAAGCGCTCTTTCGGCAATCCCCTTCGCCGCATAGAGGGCAAAACTTAGCTACTACTCTACAATTTTCTACGTGTCTCTCGTGATTGTACGCTCTTTTAAACATTTTGAAACACTTTTCGCATACGTACTGTGTCATGTTTTTTTTCACTCGGTTACCAACTACTTAGCCGTCTAACTATCTATCTATCTATCTAGCCATCTATCAATCTGTCGTCTATGTAACTATCTTTCTGTCTGCTGTCTGTGTATCCGTCTGTCTGTCTGTCTGTCTCATACAGCGTACGTCAAACGCTGTGTGTGTGCGCGCGTGAGCGTTGAGCGTCTCTCATTCCGAATCTATGCCGAGATATTTCAGAATGATCTCTGTTTTGTCATCCAACTCTTTGAGCGCTCTGGCGGACAGCGTCACCCCCTGCTGTGTGGGTTTTTTGTCAGGACCTTCGTACTTGCGCACGTGGACGAGGTTCTTACCGCTGTAGTAGCTCACAGCTGCGTACACTTCGCCCGCCTCATCCAGCACTGCGAACCAGGGGGTGTGATTAGGTTTTCCTTGCGCGGCCGCTGTGTCGCGTATGCGCACCACTGCGCGGATATCGGCGATGCGTGCTATGAGCTCGCGCAGCGCGTCGGCCGTGAAGTGCACTCGCTTGCTTCTGGTCAGAGACGCCTCTTTCACCTGGCCGTCTTTTGTGTAGCGCGGCCTCCTAGACAGTCTAGCCACGTCCTCCCAGATCTCCAGCGTCAAAGCTCCGTCTAAGCAGAACTCTAACCCGAGTGTTTTCTCTGCTTCTTCTCGTCCATCTCCTTCTTTTTCTTGTATTTTTCTCTTCTTAGTGGGCCTTGTTGTTCTGGAACTCACCTTAGAACGTTTCACACCCGCAGGATGAGTAACACCATCAGCGTGAGCTGAATCAGCAGCAGAACCGATAGCAGGAGCAGCGTCAGCGCTGGTGGTATCGGAGGTCTCGTTGTTGGAACAGCGCAGCCACACGCCGTCCGTGCTGTGTGTAGCGGTAGAAGATGAAGCGCCGCCGCCGCCCTCGTAAGGTGGCGGTGAGGGCAGTCGCCACGGACCGGACGGGGGGGCGCTAGCAGTGGAGGAAGTGAGGTCGAAAGGTCGAAGAGGGAAGCCGAAAAACGTACCGCTCACCCCTTGCCCTTCGGGTTCTTCGTACGCCTCGTCGTCAGCGTCGTTCTCTGTCTCACCCTGTTGCTGCTGCTGCTGCTGCTGCTCCTCCTCCTCCTCTTCTTCTCGGTTCAGGGGCTGAGTGTCCGAATAGCTGTAACTCTCAGCGCGAGCGGCGTCGAGGGCGTCCGTCGATGTAGTGGTGGAGGAGAGGGGCTGTGCAACGTGCGGCAGGTCATCAAAGTCATCAACAGTAGTGGGGAGGTAAAAACCCGGTTGCCAGTACTGCGCTGTGCCAGGAGCGTTGTCGTCAGTAGTAGTAGCAGTAGCAGCAGGTGCAGCAGAAGCAGCCGCAGCAGCAGCCGCAGCAGACGCAACAGTAGCAGGCGCAGCAGCAGCCTCAGCAGGCGCAGCCGTAGCAGGCGCAGCAGTAGCAGGCGCAGCAGCAGCAGCAGCAGCTTCAGCAGCGGCAGGCGGGACGGCGGTAGCAGCGGCAGCGCGCTTAGCAGCAACGTGTACCGTCGCGAGTGTAACAACGTCGCTAGCACGACGACTGCTACCAGTAGTACTACTAGTACTACTACCACTACTACTACTACTGCTACTACTAGTGCTACTGCTACTACTACTACTACTACTGCCGCGAGCGCTCGCTACAGCAGGAGGGTGATAAGACCAACCGGCTGCGGCGGTAGTCTCATGTTCAGTAGCAAGAGCAGGCACTGACGCTAAACGAACGCTGTTCCGCGTAGTCTTCTTGTTCTTGAACGCCGCTAGATGTTGTCTTTTGCTCATGGTGGTGACTGTAGAGAGCAGCAAAAGAATGAGTGAGTGAATGGAGGTTTCCAAGCCCCTTATATACGCCTTCTCGCTTCTAGAGCTAAGCTACTTACCGACCCTGTTCAGCTGCCGCCGGCCATTCACAAAGAGAAACAAAAAGACATAAGGCATGACGTTTTCAGCTGGATCCCTTTCCCCCCCCCCCCCTTTTGAGAGATCGACTGTCATGAGCTAAGCCGCTTACCACCCTGTTCAGCAATTCAACGCGCATTAGCTGTATAAAGGGTTAAGCGGTTGCTGCCTGCCGTCGACTGACCGGCGGCGGCCATTAACAAAGACATAAGGTATGACGTTTTCAGCTGGATCCCTTTTTGAGGGATCCACTGTGGTGAGCTAAGCCGCTTACCACCCTGTTCAGCCATTCAGCGCACGTTAGCTGTATAAAGGATTAACGGTAACGGTGATGAGCTTACAGTGTGTATACAAAAAAAAACTACAGGAGGCGTGTGGCGTGAAGCAGGACCCCCCTAAGACGAACGTGTCTGTCTGTGAGTAGAGGCGTGTGCATGTGGTGAGCGACTTAAGTGTAAGACAAAAATCACCACCTCCTGCCGTGGTGAGTAGACCGGGCCGGCCAGGCGGGCGGGCGGCCGGCTAGTTCAATAGGGAGGGGTGACAGCTGACTAAGGCTGTGCATGAAAAAAAATCCGATTTTCACCTGACCTCTGACGTTTGTTACAATGAATGTCAGAGGGAGGGAGACGTCCTCGGGTAGGGGGTAGGAGGTATTAAGGCTATGAGTGAGGAAAAAACACCGTTTTCAGCTGGTCTCCACGGATAGCGATGCCACACCCCCTCGTCATCTAAGCTCTTAAGGAGCGGAGCGGCTGAAAAAGCGTCATGCGGACAGGGCGCTAGACAGCTGGAGCGCTGTTGGAAATGGGATTAAACTCCCTCTGTATAAAAAGCTCTCATTTCTGTTGGAAAAAAAACATATCGCCTCTGACCCCAGTAACGGCTACTACCACCACCACCGCCACCACCACCACCACCGCCGCCGCCGCCGCCGCCGCCGCCGCTGCCGCCGCCGCCAAGACGAGACGAGATGGCTCAAGCTATTCCACTTTCAAGCTCGCCTTCACCGCCCGGTGCGCCTGAAAAAAAGTTAATGCGGCTTGACGACGTGAGACGCGACGCGAGGCAGACCGATGATGGGGAGACCCGACAGGTAGGACAGCGGCGGTTAGCCTATAGCGACGCCTTGCTTCGTCAACTAGGTAAAGAGTTGAGCGGCTGTTGGAGAGAGTTGGGCAGTAGCTTAAAAGTCAGCGCCGCCCGTATGGATGCTCTAGTAGAGCGCAGTGTCAAGACACCGGAGGAGCTGTGTACGGCGATGTTCCGAGTGTGGTGGGGTGAAACCCCGCATCGTCATAGATGGGGCGAGCTCGGTCGCGTCTTCACCCGCATTAGACGCATGGAACTGTTGGCTCAGTGGATGGCCCTTCTCCACAGACAGGGGTTGGATTTCGAAAACCCCGACTCGCGCGCGATGCATAAGCACTTGGGCACCCTCGGCAGACGTCTGGGTAGCAGGTGGAAAGAGGTGGGGGACCATTTAAAATTGTCGCCTGAGAGGTTAGATAAGATCGCTGAAGAATGCGAATACGGAGGAAGTCCCGCTGAGTGGGCCTTCCGAGTGTTGAAAATGTGGCAAGATGAAGCTGACGGCGCCGGCGGTACGCCTTTTGAACTCCTTCGAGTGTTGACTGAGGCGTGGGAAAGTTTGGCCTCGGCATCGCGATATTACTTGACTTTATCAAGCAAGAAACAACGAGAACGACGGACATGTGAATTGTTGTGTTTTATTTTCATACGTCTTCTTTATTAGTAAGTAAAAAAAAAAAAAAAAATATCATAACAATTAAGACGCGCGATCTCTTAAAGTGTCACTTCCTCCAGTCGCAGCTGATCGCCTCATCGCAGCACGTGATAAACAAAAAAAAAACACGAAGAGACACGCTTCTTCCTCTCGAGAGGAAGAATCGTGTCTCTCGATTGAAAATCTTTTTCTTTCTTAAAAGAGACAAACGCGCCCCTTAGAGTGCCCCCCCCCACCCCACCCCCCCACCACTCGCCCCATGCATCCTAAAAGCGCCCCCCTCCCCATGCATGTTAAAAGGGCCCCCCTCCCCCCCTCCCCTCCCCTCCTTCCCCTCCTTCCCCCTTATACACTCTAAAGAACGCTTCTAACTAGTTCAATAAGTCACTTCCAGTCGCTCGTAAAACAATAAAAAATGAAAAAAAAACTTATATCGTGGTGTTTTTTATTAGTTTACCGAAAAAAAATAAGAGACTCGCCTCCTCCTCCAAAAAAAAAAGATATCACATTTTAAAGCCCGTGACCCCTTAAAGACGCTCATCTCTTCATTAAGTCGCGTGACGTCACTTCTTCTTCTTCTTCCTTTTTTTTTTTTTTTTTTTTTTTTTTTCCTTCTTCTTCTTCTTCTTCTTCTTCCGGTCACGTGATCAATCAGGTCACTTCCGGTCACGTGATCCTCAATGAGGTCACTTCCGGTTGGCCATTAGGTCATGTGACGTCACTTCCGGTCACGTGACTCATCAGGTCACTTCCGGTCACGTGATCCTAAAGTAGGTCACTTCCGGTCCCCTAAGTAGGTCATATGACGTCACTTCCGGTCCATAAGTAGGTCATATGACCTCACTTCCGGTCACGTGACCCAATGGCGGCCTCTGATTGGCTAACTAGGTCACGTGACGTCACCACTAATCCCCTAAGTAGGTCACTTCCGGTCACGTGACCAAATGGAGGCCTCTGATTGGCTGCAGGTCGATTGAGTAATAAACAGTACTTAACTATAGTCCCGTTCCGATACATACTATACTACTTATGTTCTTACCTATTACCATACTTTAGAGTTTGTATCATTTGTACGTGTATACTTACTAATATATAATGTGAATTTCTAAAGAGAAATCTAGAAAAAAATACAAAAATGTTGAGTAACAGATATTTTTGTATCTAACTCTATTCATGTCTGTAATCCAAATCAACACCATGAAAGCACTGTGTGAACAAAGTAGTGCCGATCATATTTGCACAGGCCATTATAAATTTCGCTTACAGTTTGGTTTGATTCGTGTTTAACCCCTTAAGGGCCGCATAATACTTGAATGCACTGTGCCCTCTATCGGCATGATGCATGAATGCACCTGCCAGGACTACATTCATTCATTGTACCGCATACGTTTGTCATGAATGGACGAGTTAGTTGCCATGGCTACATTCATACAGTAAGACGACAAAGAGCGTAGTGCATTAGGTACTATGCGACCCTTAAAGGGTCAACCTATTTGCCTCCTGATTATTGCACCAAAACATGAGCAATGCTTAACAACCACAGTGTACACATTGCACTGCTAGTGGAGCCTGAGTCTTAACACACATTGCTGATTCTCTACCAGGCCTAAAACAGAAGCTCTACCCCTGTATCCAATCTGGCCCCTTCGTGATCGCTTACTATCAAATCATCGCTGGTGTTTAGCGTTTCTGGGAAGGCTCACTGAACTACTTTCTGATGCACAAATGTATGGGCATGTACAGAAAATAGTCCCAATTCTAGCTATCCCAGCAGCCGCCTGTGTCAGCAATGAATTGACAGAGTAATCAGAAAGTTGCTGTCCTGCCACATATATAATGTCGTCTCAAGGTTTCTATGGTTACTTTATCTCCCCATTTCTCATTGCGCCTCTCAGCGAGCCCGCCGGTGCCTGGAGGTTATGCTACATTAGGTCGCCCCGTGTCGCTGCCGGTGTCCAAGGCGGCGCACCACCGCAGCAGTAGCGACCCGGATCTGCCCAACAGCAACCCCGGGTCGCCTGATGCCGAGGTCGCCAGCCTCCTAGGTGAGTGTCACTGACATTAAACAGCTGGACTTAATTGTACATCCTAAATATTTAATAATGATATTATAATCTTAAAAGTCTAGTTTGCTGCTCATGTTCTCTAGTAGTTTTTCAAGGAAATTCCCCAAATTCACGATTGGCTTGATGACAAGTATCATATTAAAGTTAAAGATATGTTTAAGAAATTATCGTTTTTCCTACGCAGTTAAATATGTCAGTGCAGTGGTCTGACTAAAGTAAATTAAAAGTCTCTTCACGTTGGTATTACGATTAGCTTCTGTTCTGTCTCCCCCTACCAATGTAGACTAATGTTGACATTAACCTGCATGACCTTGGCCTGCAGGTAACAAGGTTATCGACAGGTCTGGAAGCCTCAGGTATCAGGACACCATGCACTTCTTCCCCAAGATACATAACAGGAAGGTGAGCACACACTGACATCTTTTAGAATAAATCTAGACCCTATTTTATTTACCACATACAGTTTCCTACAATGTGGACAAGGTTTTGGGCATATTTTTCACCCTTTATAATAATGTTTTAGAAATACTGTGATGCACAAAAAGGGAGATCTGGACTGGTTATACTGCCCTGAAGTAACTCGCCACCAGGACTGAATTGTGAAAACCACAACTATCATAAAAGGGGTAACACAAACATCTACTGATGTACTTAGTGGAATGCATTCTAATGGTTTCAAAATGCCATTACATATCAAATAGATACAGGTGCAGAACAGGTCTATTATGACAACTCAGAAGGCCAGAAAGGAAGATCAAATTAAACAGATTTAGAACAAGTCCTGTCCATGTTTATTTCCAGTTGGTGCACGAGGAGCTGGTTCTGCAGTGGGTCGTGTCGAGCGGGTCGACGCGCGAACTGGCCCTCAACAACGCCTGGTTCTTCTTTGAACTCATGGTGAGTCGTTGACATTGACAATAACTTGCTCTAGACATTGGTCGAGGCCAAGGCAAAATATTGTCAATATATTGAACCAAGTTGAGCAAAGCATAAGATCAGATGAGCTAACTTTGGCGATTTCTCATTACACGGTCGTTATGGATATTGGATGATGTGTCGAGATGGAAGCAGATGTACAACTCTGTCGCCTGCAGACAACTGATAGACATTGGATGTCTTTACATGAATCATAGAGCTGATATAAGAAAAGGTTTTTAAAGAAAATATCACCAATCCAAATAGCTAAACGGGATAAGAATTACCATGGACCTACATATTACATGTATATGGACGGTCATGGAATTACACACTATACTAGTTCAATCAAATGAATCAACTCCTTTAACATGAAAAACCATTTCTCACAGCTCAAAAGCATGGCAGAACACCTGGCACGGATGGATAAAATTGACGCCCCGAGGAAAATGCGGTTCTCAGAGCAGTTTACGGACGACATCTTGTCGCTGATTAACGTCATTAGTAAGGACATCGCCGACCGCTACAATAAGGTAGGTGGCATTCAGCAACACCTAAATGCACACACATCACCTTTATAACATGTTGGCACCATGAGGTTTACTGCCTGTTTTTCTCAAAGCACTATGTCCTTTTGTCATCATGGAGCTAGTCGCTCACCAGGGATGCAGTGATAGTCGCAGCTGAGTACACTGACTTTCGACTCGTGATAAGCCTTGACGTAATGCATACAGAACTGTTGCAATACTATATCTGCATGCTGTATTTAACATAGCCATGTTTTTACCCATTATTTATGGCATAGACTCCTTATACATAAATACGAGTCTGACCTTCCTGCTGGCTCTGCCTTACTCTCTGTATAATGCTATAAATGTAATAACTGTGTGATATTTAACATGTGCCTTTACCCGTCTTGTAGGACACGGTCCTTATCCGCAGTTTGAACACAAGTCTGGCCTTCTTCCTGCGGGACTGCCTCACCCTGATGGACCGCGGCTTTGTCTACCAGTTACTCAGACAGTACTGTAAAACCGTACGTACCTGCTACACCATCAACTGTACCCAGACACAATGACAGGCTGTAGTAGAATCCCTCTATGCTGTCTTATTGAGATCAAAACACATCGTAGCCCAATGTCACAACCTCGTTCTGATGTAAAAAAAAAAGATAGCTTCCTTCACCCTTGAAGAATGGCACAACATTTTTAACATCGATAAGAATGTACGACTGTCTTGCACGATACAAATACTGCTAATTACTGCTTGGCCTTCAGGCCATAATGTCATTAGGAATATAAAATAAAATAAGCCCTTTAAGGATGTTAAGTGCTTCCATGTGGTCTGTCCTCGCTTGCCATGATGTATTTGTGCAGGACTGGTGCATAGAAATTAGAATAGCCAGAGTTGCATTCAAGCATCATGAAGACTTATAGTAGATTCTTCTTCGCGACAGTAAACATTCTGTCGACACAGGAGAGGTTGCGTCACTTCCGGTAGTCAGATATTTAGCGCGAATCCGAGAGGAAAGACGTGCGCCCACTAGACAGCAACTCACACACATATTTGGAGGAATTTGGCAGGTAAGGACTTTTATGTACCATTCCTTTTACATATATTTGCACCTTTGAGAAAGAACAACCTGTTGTTGATGTTTATTTTCCTTCAGATTGCCGAAAATGTGACCGAAAATGTGACCGAAAATCCGCCGGTGGGCGAAAATTGGGGATTTTCGGAAATTGGGATGAATGGTCATCCAGATAATGTGCAATTTCTCAAATGTGCAATTATAGTTCAGTTTTCACAATAATATGGATTTTGTCATCCAGTTATAGTGAAAAAGTGGAGTTTAGATAGTGTAGAGCTTAGTTGCTGCTAGGGGCTGGCATGATTCAGCAAGACCAGTCATCCATCTTGGATTTCAGACTGAGTCACTGATTTATGTTGGCTTTTTATTTGTTATGTTGGCTCATAGTGCAGTACTGCTGCCTCATTTGTTGAGGAATGTTTCAATAGCGAAACGAGCCTTCATAAGGAATAAAATTGTGATGGGATAAACTCATATCTACAGAGATAGAAATTTATCCTGTTATACACTGTTGATCTCTGTTTTATTAGTGAATACACTTTTAAAATAAAGAACCAGGAAGGACTTACCACTGTCTTATGCATAGGTCAAAGACAGAATAATATCAACTACTACCTGTCATACAGCTTGACAGACTCTAGATATTGGTTGAAGTCAAGACACTTAAAGCTTTGCTTGCTACTTTGTAGTTGACACCTAACTTATTCTCTTATAACTCAGTTATAGAAGAATGACAGTTGAGGTTGTTCTCCACTCATCGGTTTGAGTGAGGTGAACTGTCAAGTCAGTGTCAGGTGTGTCTTGTTGTACTTTTGTACTCCTTTGGACCAGTTCTTAACAAGACATATACCTTATGCCCAAAATTTCTTTGAGGCATTAAATAACTTAGTTGTGTTGATACAGATCCACACTGAGTGCTTGTGTTGAATACACAAGTTTACCCATACCTTATGCCGAAAAAATCCTTGAGTTAGGCATTAAAGAAGTTTGTGTTGTTGTGAAATGAAAACACAAAGAGACTATACTGGTCCACTATTCTATAGGGTCTCACTTATGTGCTTAGGGTTTTGTGATGTTGAAACACAAAAATACCCATACCTTATGCCGAAAATTTCTTTGGCCTTGTGTTTTATTTCCCCACCTTAAAACACTATTAGCACACAGGTCTCTTTGATTTGAACATCAAGATGACTTAACTCATGTGGATGTACTTTGATTTTGGACTAGTTTCCAAAAAGACCCACACCTTATGCCCAAAAATTCCTTGGGTTTCACGTCACAGACGTCGCTGTCAGTCACGTCATAGACGTTGCCTCTGTCAATCACGGCGTAGACGTTGCAGCTGTCAATCTTGTCCTAGACGTTGCTTCTGTCAATCACGTCATAGACGTTGCGGCTGTCAATCACGTCATAGATGTTGTCGCTGTCAATCACGTCATAGACGCTGCTGCTGTCAATCACGTCATAGATGTTGTAGCTGTCAATCACGGCATAGACGTTGCTGCTGCCAATCACGGCGTAGACGTTACAGCTGTCAATCACGGCGTAGACGTTGCAGCTGATCCTCATGCTGGCGCTAGCGTCGCAGACGTGGCCGCTGGCGCTCACGTCCCAGACGAGACCGCTGGCGCTCGCGTCCCAGACGTGGCCGCTGGCGCTCTCATTCCAGACGTGGCCGCTGGCGCTCGCGTCCCAGAGCTCGCATCCCAGACGTAGGCGATGTTGCTCGCATCCCAGACGTAGGCGATGTTGCTCACATTAATGGTCTCACGTTAATGATGCTCACATTGATGGCGTTCTTGTTGATGCCAATCATGCCCTAGACCTAGCCGCTGACGCTTGATACTAGCTGGCGCACAATCAGTCTATGTTAGGGATGTCGCAGACATAGCGGCTGGCGCTCATGTTGGAGGCATAGACGCTGGCCTCGATATCAGCTGGCGCACATTAAGACTATGTTCTTCTAGGACTTCGCAGACGTAGCTGCTGGCGCTCACGTCTGAGGCGTAGCCGCTGGCGCTCACATCAAAGGCATAGGCGCTGGCGCTCAAGAGAGTTGTAGCCGCTGGTGCGCACGTTGTAGACGTTGCAGCTGTCTATCACGTTGTAGACGTTGCAGCTGTCATTCACGTTGTAGACGTTGCAGCTGCCAATCACATTGTAGACGTTGCAGCTGTTAATAAGGTCATAGACGTTGCAGCTGTCTTTCACGTCGTAGACGTTGCAGCTGTCAATCACGTTGTAGACGTTGCAGATGTCAGTCACGTGGTAAACGTTGCAGCTGTCAAAAACGTTGTAGATGTTGCAGCTGTCTTTCACATCGTAGACGTTGCAGCTGTCAATCACGTTGTAGATGTTGCAGCTGTCAATCACGTTGTAGACGTGCAGCTGTCAATCAAGATGTAGACGTTGCAGCTGTCAATCACGTTGTAGATTTTGCAGCTGTCAATCACGTCATAGACGTTGCAGCTGTCAATCACGTTGTAGACTTTGTAGCTGTCAATCACGTCGTAGACGTTGCAGCTGTCAATCATGTCGTAGACATAGCAGCTGTCAATCACGTCATAGACGATTGCATGTCAAATCGTCGTAGACGTTGCAGCTGTCAATCACGTCGTAGACGTTGCAGCTGACCCTAACCCTAACCCTAACCCTAACCCTAACCCTAACCCTAACCCTACAATCACGTCGTAGAAGGTGCAGCTGTCAATCACGTCTTAGACGTTGCAGCTGACAATCAGGTCGTAGACGTTGCAGCTGGCAATCAGGTCGGAGACGTTGCAGCTGTCCATGACGTCGTAGACATTGCAGCTGTCCACCATGTTGTAGACGTTGCAGCTGCATGTCAAACCGTCGTAGACATAGCAGCTGTCAATCACGTCATAGACGTTCCAGCTGTCCATCAGGTAGTAGACGTTGCAGCTGGCAATCAGGTCGTAGACGTTGCAGCTGGAAATAACGTCGTAGACGTTGCAGCTGTCCATGACGTCGTAGATATTGCAGCTGTCCACCATGTTGTAGACGTTGCAGCTGCATGTCAAACCGTCGTAGACATAGCAGCTGTCATTGTCGCTCATGTGGTAGGCATGTTCCCTGGCGCTCACGTGGTAGACGTAGCTGCTGGTGTTCTTGTTGTAGCCACTGGCCATCACGTTGTGAATGGTGCAGCTGGCAATCACACCATAGACGTTGCAGCTGGTATTCATGTCGTAGACATAACAGTTGGCCGTAATGTCTTAGTTGTTGCAGTTGGCAAGGACATCGGAGGTATAGCCACTGGAGTTTGTCATAGATGTTGGAACTGGTGTATACGGAACAGTTGACCTAAATGTCAGAGATGAAACAGCTGGCACTAACATTGTTGACATAGACATGAAAGTAGTTGCTAGTGCTAATGGCGAAGGCATTGCCGCTGTAAATCATGTCGTAGAGTTTGCAGCTGTCACGTCGTAGACATGTCAACTATAATCTTGTCTAAGACTTTGAAGCTGTCAATCACATCTTAAACGTTGCAGCTGTCAATCACAGCATAGACATTGCAGCTGTCAATCACGTTGTAGACGTTGCAGCTGTCAATCACAGCATAAACATTGCAGCTGCCAATCACATCATAGACTTTGCAGCTGTCAATCATCATAGACATTGTAGCTGTCGCCCACGTGGCAGATGTTGAAGATGTCAATCACGTCGTAGACGTTGCAGCTGTCAATCATCATAGACGTTTTAGCTTTCGCTCACGTGGCAGATGTTGAAGATGTCAATCACGTCGTAGACGTTGCAGCTGTCAATCATGTCAGAAGCGTTGCAGCTGTCAATCATGTTGTAGACGTTGCCGCTGTCATTCATGACATAGACGTTTGCACCTGTCAAGCAAGTCGCAGATGTTGCAGGTGTCAATTACATTGTAGACATTGCAGCTGTCAATCACGTCATAGACGTTGCAGCTGCCAATCATGTTGTAGACTTCACCGCTGACATTCACGACATAGACATTTGCAGCTGTCAAGCAAGTCGCAGCTATCAATTATGTTGTAGATGATGCAGCTGTCAATCACGTCGTAGACATTGCAGCTGTCAAACACGTAGATCTTGCAGCTGTCAAACATGTCGTACACATTGCAGCTGTCAATCACGTCATACACGTTGCAGGTGTCAATCACATCGTACACGTTGCAGCTGCCAATCATGTTGTACACGTTGCAGATGTCAATCACGTAGTAGATGTTGCAGATGTCAACCATGTCGCAGACGTTGCAGATGTCAACCACGTCGTAGACATTGCATCTGTCAATAACGTCCTAGAAGTTGCAGCTGTCAATCCGTCGGCAAACATGTGATGTCAATCAAGTCGTAGACGTTGCAGATGGCATTTATATTGTAAACATTGCAGCTGTCAATCACGTCGTACACGTTGCAGCTGTCAATCACGTTGTAGACATTGCAGCTGTCAATCACGTCTTAGACGTTGCAGCTGTCAATCACGTCTTAGACGTTGCAGCCGTCAACCACGTCCTAGACGTTGCATCTGTCAATAACGTCGTAGATGTTGCAGCTGTCAAACACGTCATAGACCTGCCAGATGTGCGTTGTCGGTTTTAGTGAAAAACCTTGACAACGGGAAGACCATGGGCACCCACTATTGGGTGTGCAGGGCCGTCCGCACCGCCTATCGAAGGAACCCTCCTTCTCCCAGATATAACAAGTTCTGGGATATTAGGCTGGTGTTCAGCATGTTCCAGCGTTGGGGTGCCAATGAAGGCTTGTCCACCCAGCTCTTGGGGTTCAAGCTAACGATGCTGATTCTGCTGGTGTCGGGCCAGAGGGGCCAGGACATCCCAGCGCTTGATCTCCGCAATCTGACTTGGCTGGATTCGGGGTCTGCGCGTTTCGTTCTGAAGGGTCTGATGAAAACAGCGCGTACGGGGGAACCCCTCAAAGAACTGGTCCTGGAACCGTTCCACGAGGAGGAGACTCTGTGCGTCGTCTGTGCCCTGAAACGTTACGTGCGGGTCACGGAGCCAGTCAGGTTGGACAAGGAAGGGCGAAGGAAACACTCGCTCTTCTTGTCCTTCCGCAAGCCATTTGGCGAGATTGGGCAGGACTCATCAAAGCGATGGGTCCTTGCGGGGCTTTCCGCAGCTGGGGTGGACACCAGGGTATACCGAGCTCACTCCACCAGGGGTGCCAGCACCTCTGCGGGAGGGAGACTCGGTGTATCGACTGCTGATTTGCTTAGGCATGGGTCTTGGAAAGGTGCCAAGACCATGGCTAAGCACTACAACAAGCCTATCGAGAACCCCAAGCCTCCCAAGACGCTAGCCAGGATCCTCCTGGAGGACTCAATCGAGTAGCTGGGAACAAAACTTTCAGAGCCTTTTAGGGGGAAAAGACACACCTCAAAAGGGGAGAATTTTGGCCCTTTTGCCGTAACGATAGTTTGTTTGAACTCTATTGGCTGATCATAGTCATAAGCCTTTCTAGAGGCAGCAGTTATCTGTATGTGATAAAAACTTTTGTCTATGATGGACAATAACACTGCCACAGCTGTGGTGAACTGTATGGCAGTTATGCCTTCTTTGCTAAATAGCAAAATGTCATGCAACCTAGTCAAAACCATATCACAAGGCAATATAACATCACCTTTAGGTGAAATAAAGTATATATTTTCTGTTATCCTATATGAGAAGTTACAGTCCTTTATGGGAGAGTAACATTATGGGAAATAAGCAGTGAATCTAGCTGAACTTTGAAGTCTCCTGTGTCGACAGAATGTTTACTGTCGCGAAGAAGAATATAAGATTAATTGAGTACTTACCATGTAATATAAGTATGAAGATTAATAGTTGTTCTTCGAGAGACAGATAAACATATCTGTTGAGTACACAGGCCCACCCATCCATCCCCAGGATGAAGAAGATTACTACTAGCGGTATAATCTCTCACCTACTCATGTGGGTGCTATTTAGACAAAGTAAAAAGAGCACTACTGTGTACTATTTCCAGATGTTTTATTTTCAGCAAAAGATTCACTGCATGTGGGCGCTAATCTGACTACCGGAAGTGACGCAACCTCTCCTGTGTACTCAACAGATATGTTTATCTGTCACTCGAAGAACAACGATTAATCTTCATACTTATATTACATGGTAAGTACTCGATTAATCTTATATTAAAACCTGCAGCCCTTACAGGGTTAAGCATCTACCACTGTAGACGGGTGTGGGACGTCGACCTACCATGACAGTATTAACGCTTTATCTGTTGTCTGTGGTAGGTGAGCCACAAGGTGTGGCAGCTGGCAGACGCCACCTCCCTCATCGTGCTCAAACTGGACCTGCTGCGCATCATCTGCAGCCACGAGCACTACGTGACGCTCAACCTGCCGTTTGGCACGCCGCTCACCCCGTCAGCGCCCTCCTCCCCCTGCCCGTCCATCGCCTCCTCCACCTCCCAGGCCTCCTTCACCTCTACCAGCACGCTGCTGGACCGTGGTCTCTTCACCGAGTTGTCCACCGACTACCGCATGCAGCACTTCCTCACCGGTCTGGTGCTCTCCGACCTCACCATGACACTGGAAACACCGTGAGTTAGCCACAATTTCTGAAATAAATGATAGAATCTGACTACAGGAAATAGTGCTTTAACTGAAATATCCAACGATTACATGATTTTCTAGTCCTAGGGTCTATCATTTTAAAGGTGTGAAGTTCTATAAATATGCAGAAGCTACCCCACCGTGAGTTAGCCCAAATAAATAACTGTCTGACCAGAGGAATAGTGTTTTAACTGAAATATCCAACGATTTCATGATATGCCTAGTTATGGGATAAGGAGACCATCAATCTAAAGGTGTATACAAGGGCTCTTTGCACCAAAAATGAGCAATCACTTCAAAACTGAATATCTCAGGAATGCATGTAAGGCTTAAAATACCTTGAGATAAATATAGAACTATTTTACCCCTCCCCAACCCACCATTCTCTGTACTGTTGTCAAAACATAATCAGCGAAAAAGACTCGGAATTCACAACAACGATTCTCATATGTATTTGTAAATATTCAGAAATCAGTAATTAGATTTAAACCTCACATACCCCTAGATCTATGTATATTTTTATCTCTAGGCCTACCACAAATTATGGAAAGTCTTATATGTGCATTGTGCTATAGTTCACTGCTAAAAAGGGTAAGACATACGTCTGAGATGATTCAAAATATCTCATGAAAAGTTTTACTTTGCATTGTGTTTAAGAGACCAAGACGAGTTTATGGGGTATGTTCTATATTATTGTGTATGTGGCTCAGCATGCAGTTACCATTAGTAGGCTACATCTGTGTAAAGGGTGCCAGGGTTCTGGCCTGGTGATATCGGGGACAAAAAAACACTTAATAGGCCAATTTATGACTCCTCAACCATCACCTTTTAACATATCATCCTGATCTAGTTGACTACCCGGTATGTCATAGAATCGCTGTCCAAACCACTGAAATAACCGATATCAGTTGTTCTGGTTGTCTGAATCTGACATGACTGTTCAAGATCTAACTGAAGAAGTATCATACTCAGTGTTGCCGAAAACTTTTTCTCAATGCAGGCCAAAGTGGCCTGCGTCTTGGCATCATTATGATTTATAACTATTGCAAAAACTTAAAAGAAATTGAAAAAATATTCAATTCTACAAATATGGCCCTATCTTTGCTTCTAATTGGCCGATTTTAACAATTCTTTCACCATTAGAAAGCTGACATCATGGCAGGCCATTATGGCCTGCGTCCTAAGACCCTACGCCGGCCATTCAGATTGTACGCCGGTAAAAGCCGGCGTGCCGGCGTTATTTCGGCAACACTGCATACTGTATCATCGTAATACACCGTCTAAGTGCTCATATATCTCAAGTATTCTTTACCGGCAACGATATTAAAAGGGTTATTCAAAATCTATTTTTTAGTGCTTAAGATATATTTCAAGAGGCCCGTACGTTTACAAGAGGTAGTATTGCGATGGTACAGTATGGCTATTTAGATGATGCCAACCTTCTTCTTTTGGCTCTGATAAAGTTATTTGTGGTATGTGAGCGACAGTTGGTAATCATCTGTATACTTTAAATAATTATTAAATAATTAAGTAATAAGGGCGACAAGTGATTGTGGGATTCACTCCAGATCGTGTTATAAATGATATCCATTACAAATATTTTACAGACTGCATATCGTATGTAAGCCTCCCCCACCCTCCCGCCAGTTTGAGGAACTCCTATAACCCGCACCTGGGGTCTGTTTTTGGCCACTTTAATACTGTATCATTCTTTTAAAAAACCCTGTAAAAACACACCCGACCTTGGGAAAATCTTAAAAGCCACACTGGGGTCCCGCAACTTGGCAAGGCATCAACGGCCAAGGCTGTCTAAAGTGCATGTGTAATTTGTCAAGATATATGTCTGCCACTAACATGCCACTAACAAGACTTTTATCTTTATCTAAGACTTTATCCCACAGAAATGTACATCAGTTTGTGAACAGTTATACAGAAACAAAAAGAAACCGATGAAAATTTCCTAAAAAAAAGATAATACAAATAACATTTTTTTGACTCATAACTAAATAAAAAGCAAAATACTGATATCTTTGCTCTTAACCCCCAGGAGTGCTAGCCTGCACAATAAGGCCATCAACATGGTGCGTAACCTCATGGACAGCCATGACTCCGACCCCCGCTATGAGGACCCGGAGATCAAGGCTCGCATCGCGGCACTCTACCTGCCGCTAGTCAGCATCGTCATGGACGTGCTGCCCCAGCTCTACGACCCGTCTGTAGAGTGCCGCGCCCGCTCAGGGACCATCACCGGCGACCCTGCTGCAGCCGCAGCAGCCGCCGCCGCAGCAGCCGCCGGGGAAATACCAGGGATTACGCAGAATGTAGCAATGGCCATCGCCGGGTCGAGTGTGTACAGTATGGCAGCGGCGCACGCAGCGCCCTCCAGCCCTACTGAGGACTATGACCCAAGCCCCAGGGTGAGTCGGTGGTACTCTTATCAGGCCAGACTTAACATGCATTTTTTCTCAGCTCCTGGGATATTTTGGAGTACACAGTAGGTTGTGTAGGGGGTGCAAAATAGTTTACCGTTTTTGCGTCACTATACATAATAGGGATTGAATGGGAAAGATTTCAACCTTGCTGGGGTAGAGCAAAACTAAGTAAGACCCCTGACAGCTCGAAAATCGTTTGTGTGCAGGCCCTGAAATTTGTTTTCACCCCACCCCAAAGTATCACTCACTTCATCAGACATACACAATAACAACATTGGAAATAACTCCTGATAGAGACTTCCAAAGCCTTAGGTGATTGAATCTAGTGTCTCATATGAATTTCTCTTTGCATTGTCTCTCAAACTCCCCCCCACCCCCAACCTTGTGTTAGCTCTATCTGTAAAATGCTATGACAATAAACTTAATGGTGTTGTACCTTTGTTGTTGTACAGACACGTAAGACGGTGTTGACGGCCGAGTCGACACACCACCTGTTGATGTGCTTCCTGTGGGTTGTGAAGAACATGGACCAGCGCGTGCTCCGGCAGTGGTGGCTCGACGTGCCCGCCCCCCGCCTCGCACAGCTTCTAGACGTCCTCTATCTAGCCATATCCAACTTTGAATACAAGGTATGCGGGTTCAACCTTCTTTCTTTAAAAAAAAAAGAATTTTGTAATGCACATCATTACTTTCATTGTCGCGTTTTTTTCATGGTACAAATAAATCCACATGCATTAATTGTTGAAAAATGTTTGCGCAGTAACATGATAAATTTACAATATGTACAATATGTACAATATCAATATACCGGGCATTTTCTCTTTTATAGGGAAAGAAGGAGGCAGCCAAGGCGTCAGTCCAAACAATGAAGAAGAGTTTTGACATGAAGTCTAAGTTAGAAGAGGCCATCTTGGGTACGGGCAGTGCGCGGAGTGACCTCATGATGCGACGCCGCAACACGCCCCAACTCTACCAAGGTAAGGGTCAGCTAGCAAAACTACATTCAGAATCTCCTAGACCACACAACACTCTAAACTTGTTTGAGCTTTCAAGTATACAATAAAACCGTTAACTACTTTAGCTGCTGGTCCAGACAGTAATGCCCGTTGTGAGTGTGGCTGTGAAAACGAGAACTAAGCATGGTAAATTTATGTTAGCCTAGATTGTCCATCAAGTACAAGGATTTTATTGGAGACATCATATTTAAACGTTATACAGTTCCAATAATGGGCCGACCAACCCTCGAGGATAATATACACTTTGATAAATATAGTAGTGTTTGGACATAGACAGCATCCAAAGTCAAGTTTGTGTTTGGGCATGGACTTTAAATCGACTTCAGTAGACACAAACTAATCCATATCTCAATTCAGTGAACTATATTACTTCGATGAATATAATATAGAATGAAAGTTTACTTTTGTTCAGCCACTGAGCGTGCACCACCGTCGCCCATATCTGAGAGTGCGCGTCTCAGGTGGCGCAAGGACCAGACGCAGTGGAGACAGACCAATGATGGCGCAGACAGGTGGACAGCTTTCTCTGCTAAACTATATTTAATTATGTATTTTCCTGTTTGAATAACGTCTACTTGAAAGTTAAAAGAAGTAGAATCCGGGATCCTAGTGACAGGGGCTCCATGAACCAGGGTTCTAACGATGGGGGCTACTTGAACTAGTGGTCATAGCATCTATGGCCTCCAAAACTAAGGATATCATACACAGTTCAGGTGACCCAGATTCCGCAGACCTAATGCTAGTCAAATATATTCATGACATACACCATACAAATTGTACTCTCAGTACATGTACTAGTGCATGAAATAATAATTGACTTATCATAAACGTATTTATCTTGTTCCAGTCGGTGTCAGAGTCAGATTGACGTGGACGCACACACGGAGGGTAACCTGGCCGCAGAGATAGCCATGGTCGTACTCGACACTCTGGAACTCACTGTCGGGGTAAGCGGAGCGCTTTCCTTTCACAGATGATATTATGTAGTTCATATGCTCCATTGGTATAATGTTAATGAGCAATGGAGTATGTTAAGGTATTAACAATTAGCCCTTTAAGGGCAGTATGGTGGTTTACTGCACCCATAGAAAGGGGCTTGTATGCAATTCAGAATACTAGTGCGGCTAATAGCATCGACCCAAAATTCGGGTACGGGCTTAATAAGGGGTTTTAGAAGTAAACTGCAGTACTAAAGTCGCCATATTAGTAATCAGACTCCTTGTGCGGCAAAAGTTGTGTGTGCGGCTTAAACACGGTTGGATTTTGTGTTGCTGCTATGTCTTAGCGGCTGTGTTCTTGGTGTTGCAGGTAATCACGTCGTCTGACTCGCTGCAGGGGCTGCTCGCCCCCATACTCAGGGTGCTGCTACACGCACTCGCACTCAACCAGAGCACCGTCGTACTACAGAACATATTTGCCACCCAGCGGACACTCGTGGCCAAAGTAAGGGAATCCTTGTACTATTCCAAGTGTCTGACCCAAAAGTAAAAAGTACCTCTAGATAAAATAAATAAATGTTCAAAAGTGTCAAAGGACCAGTCCGATTGCACTACCTCATCAGATGTTACAGTTCTAAATGTATCATCGTGACATAGTGACTATGTTAAGATAGAAATGTGTTTTACTGTAGAGATGCCACTTTTCCTACTTTTGCAAGAGTTCCTAGTTGACTCAGGTAGGTCACTACCTGAGTCTTATGCGACGCCTCGGTGAGACGCTTTTTTTTTTAAAGGAAAAAAAAATTTCAACTCTTTCTTTTCACCCCAAAAAACAATTTCCCATAAAAAATTCAATATCCTACTTGAAATACAACATTTCCCCTTGCTTAGCTCGCTCGAATCATCCATGTAATGCAAAGCATTACATGAAAAAAAAGGATTACAAGAAAGCATTCCAAAAATCGTCTTGGTCTTTCTGCCATTTTGCCAAACATCTGTAGTTGGTCTCTTACTACGTATGTAACACTTGAGTACAAAAACCAGACAAGGTAAATTAGACTTTAATATACGGCGACTTTATTGTAAAGGTAACTCTTGGGTATTATAGTACAAGTATAACCAGCGGGTATACAAGATCAGAACAGATATATAATACAGTGGGGCAACCCTATAGCATAGAGTTAAGCCCGTGAGCACAGGGTGGTCATGTCACGACAGTCCCAAACCTGACTGACTTCCAATGGAGAAGTAGCCGTCTTATATACAGCGCTGCATAGCCACGTGACCGTACTAGCAGCGCCACCTGTTAGGTTTAGTTATGTAAAATGCTTATGTAACAACTACCGACGGTAACCGAAGGTGGTACCGGTACACTACCGTATAGATAACCGAACTAGAGGAGTCGGTGTATGTAACGAACCGACGACACTAGTTAGATGAATAAAACAGTTATTAAACACAATAGAACCGTGTTGTCTTACATCATACAACATACAATAGATATACAACAATAACAGTTAGACTTTATAGTCAACCCGTTACACTACCCCCCTTAAGAATGTAGGAAGGGTTGGTTTTATAATAATAATACCTCTTGGATACATTATATACCACGTATATCTATTTATCAACAAGTAACATTTCTACTCATAGTAACAACAGGCATACATACATGAACAACCAGGTTAACATGTATATAACAGTTTATATCAACAATATAGTCTTTGGTATCAAACCATAGTCCCGTAGGCACATGATATAAAAACTGTCCAACTGATAGTCCTAGACTAGTATCAGTTAAAAGTAAAGGCACCAAATAACCACCTTGGAAACTCAACACATCACCTACTACATTCAGCAATGGTGCGAATCCGTGTGGAGTCAGTGTCCTTATATATAAATAATAGAACTATAATAGCTCTCACTTCCTTTGGCGAAGAAAAGTTTTATAATTGGAACTATAGCAGTTCCCACTTCCTTTGGCGTAGAAAAGTTTATATATAAAAATCCATAGTAGCGTATCCTAAATAAGGTGGGATAGATCGTCATCCTTATTAGGGGCGGTACTCCAGTACCTAGCAGTTTATGGTGGTAGAGATGGATAGAGTCCAGTACCGGTATAGTACTTCCATCTCTTGTGAAATATAAATATAAAAAGGTAGGTCCGTGCCTCCCTATAAATAATTATCACAGGAGGATGATCCATAATAGTTCATAGGTCACAATAGTAGAATGCGACCACAGGATCAGGAGCCCTGGACAGTAGTAGAGAACCGACGGTTGTGGCTTAGTAGTAAACCACGGTTTGAAGACATCAGGCTGCTTCCAGTGTGGTGGCAGTAGTGACTAGGTTAAGTCACGATAGCACCGTCGGTCTGCTTCGGTTGTCCAGGGGCGTGTAGCTGCGTCGATGGTTTAGTTTTACCTCCGAGGGGCGGAACAGTGCACCCCAGAGGGCCTGACAGGGGACCATCCTTAGGTGTCCATAGGGACACCGCCGGATGGCTTTCCTTCCCCATCAGGACTTCCTCCAGGAGGGGCCTCCGTGGTGTAAACCACAGCAGCCTCCACCTGGAGAGGAAGGGCTCCACCTGGGGCTACCGAGAGGGTACTCGGCGCCGCAGTAGGCTCCCCGCCACTGACCACCCGGGTAGAGTGTGCCATGAAAGAGAATGGCATCTCATACCTAGGTGGGTGTACTGACAGTACCGGGGTCACAGGAGGAGCAGGCCTTGCGGCAAGCCCCAACCTGGACTGGAGATCTGGAAAACCAGTTCTCTCCCACTCTGTCAGCTTTAGCCCGAACTGCCGGAAGAACTTGGCGTCACAAGTTGTCAACCTTGATTCAAGCTGATCGATCGTAGCCCTCCAGAGGGCATGATCTTGCTCCAGATTCGCCTCACGCTCGGCAAGGACTCTGGTGCGTTCAGCAACCCAAGCTTTCCCTTCCCGGATAGCCTGTTCTCTGAGCAACTTGTACTGCTCAAAGTAGGACTTCTCCAAGAAAGAAACCTGAAACTGGAGTAGCTTACTTGCGTTTTCAGCCATCTTAGCTCTGTAGCACTCAAATCCGGGGACTAGAGTGTCAGAGAATCCAGTGTCATAAGCAGGACCGTCTCCAGGCAACACAGGTAACCCTGCTAGCCCTTCGTCAACAGCCCCGTGCTCAGGTACTGGAGTCACCTCGTCATCCCTTGCGGGGTCAGAGGTTGCTCCGTGCTGGGGTGGAGCAGTCGGCTGGGCTGACGCCCCATCCGGCTGTTGTACCTCTACCTGTTCAGCGTCACTGATAGGTGAGATACTCTCCTGTGGAGCTGAAGCTTTCTTTTGCTTCTGGCTCCACTTGTACTGCTTGACATAGTCAGCAGCAACCTGACCCGCCTGCTCGTCACCCAAAGAGTTCTGAACAATAGCCAGTGCATCACCCAGTTTCTGTCTCTCCTGCCTGGGCAGTTGATCAGCAACCGGGGGCAATGCAACCGAAGATACCGTGACGGTACCGACGGTTTGGCTACGGTCGACCTCAGATGTTACCGTGGCGGTGGCGACACGTTTCTTCGCAGGTTCACTGCGGGAACGGTCACGTCCACCTTTGGTATCATCTTTGGATGACTGGCGGCCCCTTTTCAGATCTTTCTTCTTAGGAGGGGTATCCTTTCTGACAGTGGGCATCGGAGTTTCTGTATCTGGCCCGAGATCGGTTTGTTCGCACTTGGCGCCCTTACACAATCTCTCCCAGTCAGCCTCCGTGAGGTAATTCCACTGTTTAAGTTTGTTGGTTCGCCACTTATACTGTAGATTCCCTACACGTTTGTGGCACCCCCAAACCTTCAGTGCAGCCTCAACTCCACGACTAATAGTGCGCTTGTGAACGCCCTTATTGTCGCAAAGATGCCTTACCAAACCAGCCCTCCGTTGGCAACGGAATAGCTCCCCGTCACTGTACTCAGGGCAGGAAGTTGAGGTACTCCCACTCACACAGTACAAGTAGGGACGCACATTCATGTGCTTCTCTACTAAATGACGGGCGAACTTGAACAGGTTCGGCCACCGTTTTGCAGCTGTCGAAGCCCCTTTCAGGCGCTGACAGCGAACATACGGGCAGGGATCCCCTGGCACGTAGTTCTTCCAAGCATATTTCAGCTTGGGGCGGCATGACCTATGGATGTTAGGTTTATTCCCTTCCAACACTGCCCTGAGGTACACGAGGTACCAGTCAATGGGGTGGGAATCACCTGTCAACCAGTCTTCGTCGTCCGAACCCTCGGTCGTGTGAGGTGCAGGAAGAGCCATTTTGCCATTTTCCTGAACTAAGTCAGAAAGGCTCAGGTTCTTCCGGTCATCATCACGGAGACACAGGTTCAGACGAACATGCGCTGCCTTGGCGCGGAGGCGGCGATTGGCCCTGCTCTCTGCGACAGACCATCCCTCGGCTTCCGCCTTGGACAGTCTATCAGCAACAGCTTTGAGCCTATCTGCCTCAGTCGGTGCGACCTCTTCGGTAGCAGGAGTTTCAGGGGAAGATGCTATCCTCCTCTTACGCTTCCGCTTCCGTTTGGTCTTGACACGAACCGTGGACCCGTCTGATGAATCACCATCAGGGACCGTCGGTTCTTGTGCCACTACACCGGCGGGTTTCGGAGAAGATCCCCCTGCAGGGTTCTCCTCCTGGTTGGTATTACTACCACCCAGACCAGGTTCTGTTTTCGGAACAACATCACCCGACCCCTCAGGGTTAGGTTCAGCTGGTACCGAAGCCGAGCCTTGACCGACGGTTGGAGCACCGGTAGTGTCCATTTCCGTGTCAGACTCGAGAACTCGGTCTTCCCCGTCGGAGGCCTCAGCCTTCTCCGGGGCCGTGCATGTGCCATCTACACGGGCTGCCATACTGTTAGCTCAGGCGTAGGTGAACCTCACGGTTCACTCACCCGAGCTTTTAGTAGCACAGCAAGTAAACAATAGTGTAGGTACTGCCGGGCAGACCTAGGCACCACTGATCAACACGTTACCCTACGGGCAAACGTGCTGATCTGAAGAAGCCTGGCTGCCTGTGGGGCTTATATACCCCACCCGTCCCCCGTGACCCCGCCCCTTGACCGGCTTCTCAGCCAATCAGGGGTCGCGTCTCCAAGACGCGCCGAGGTGACCCAATTTCTCACGGCTCATTTGGCGGGAGAAATCGATCAGGTGACGCGGGCAGCGCCCTTCCCACGCCTGGCATATCCGACGGTGGGAACTCTCACTGTTGTTTACAATTTTCGTGGCGTAGCCACCGGAAAACCCGGGAATGATATACCGGCGTTAGAGGATATACACAGCAGCGTGTCACTAAGCAATATGTGGTCAAAACTAATCCCATACTTAGAATTAATCGGCAAAGCCAGCCACCCGCCCTGGACATGTGCATTTCTACCTCCAACGGATAACCACACCGGATAACCCGTCTCTTCTCGTTGTGTTTTGGTGATCGAGCACCGGGCCAATGACCACCGGCCCAGTACGGAACTGTCCATGGAAATTTAATCAAGCCAGCAGCTAAATGTCGTCAACAAGGTAAGAAAAAAATGTTTACACAATTTTATCTCGCTCTCTGACACGTGTGCTCCTCCGTAGACCTTGTACCGGTATGTCCAGCAATGATGACACCGGAGGTATCACCTTGCTTTGTTTACCGGTGTCTACGGTTAGTCCTTTACGCACAGCTGACCCTTTTTTACGAGGCCTACCGCGCTTGGGCTTGGTAACACACGACTGTGGTTCAATCGGTAATTTCCTAGGACGACCCCTTCGGCGCGCTACCGTCGGTACCGACGGTATGACCGTTGGTCCTGCCTTCGGTATCTTCGGTAGCGCAGGGTCGGTTGGTGCTGGTACTCGACCAGCACCGAGGGAATCTTCACCGTCATCTATATATGGAACTCCATACCAAGGTCGGAGTCTAGCCACATGTGATTTAGTGAGAGTCCCTTTTTGCAACCGTATTACTACAGTAGTTTCACTAACCACCATAGTAACCGTATGCGGACCATCCCAGGAGTACAGGGTCTTGACTTTGGAATTTGGTGTGCTAAATCTCGCGACCTTATCCCCCACCTTGAATTGGCGGAGTTTAAGGCCCGTGTCATAGCCCACCTTCTGCAAACTAGCAGATTCTTCCAAGTTGTCCCTTACTACTCCATAGGACTCGCGTAATGATTGTCGAAGTGATTCAACAAACATCACTGTGCAGGGTTGCTCGAGCTGGTGTCCCTGCACTCCATAGACCATGTCACTAGGCATGACTATGTCTTCACCCATTACGAGCATATTAGGCGTACAGCCCGTCGACGCATGTTCGGTAGCATTGTAAGCATGGGAGATATAGCGAGCGTGCTCATCCCAATCATCCCGGTGCTCATTAACCATTGTCGTGAGACATTGGATCAACGTCCGATTGAAACGTTCCACCATACCATCCGATTGAGGTCGGTAGGGGTTCGTATGCGTCTTGCAGATGTGTATTTTACTACACAGTTCTGCCCACAGTCGAGATTCAAACTCACGACCCTGGTCGGAGTGAAGCATTAAAGGACCTCCCCACGTGAGGATCCAATTCTCGAAAAGTGCTTCTGCGCAGGTAACAGCTGTATGATTTACCAACGGATATACTTGGACATACTTGGTATAGTAGTCCTGTACCACCATCATACAGGTATTCCCACGGGGGGTCGTGTTGAAACCACTAATGATATCAACAGCGATCCGGGCAAATCGAACACCGAATAGCTCTTGACTTAGAGGTAGTTTACCAATACCAGGTCCAGGCTTTGATAAACAGCATTGGGGACATTGTTTCACCCAACGCCGTATGTCCAAAGTCATACCAGGCCAGTAATATCTACTCTTAATCTTTGCCTCAGTCCGTTGTCTGCCAAAGTGTGCTGAAGTTCGGTGGCCATGACAGTAATTGAGCAACTGTAGTCTGAGTGACAAAGGCACTACAGACTGAGCTGTTCTCTTCCTGCCAGGTTGCACCCTCCAGCGGCACAATACACTGTTCCGTATAAAAAGATTATCCCACTGAGCTAACAGTTGTCTAACTTTTTTACATTCCAGCGAAAGTGCGGGGCGAACAGGCTTGGACAGGCCCAACAACTTCAAGGAGTACACCCTCGAAATAGCTGGATCTGCAAGCTGCTCATCCTTCAAGTGATTTAACGTCCAGTTAGGAACTTTCGCACCCACAGACGCAATCACTGCATTGTGAGACCCACAGTCTCGGCAGTCTACACGGTGACAGTTCCGGATAGGATAGCGGGACAAGCTGTCCGCATTCACATGATCTACTCCACTCCTGTGTATGATATGCTCATTTGTCATGCCAAACTCAGAGAGGTGGTTCAACCATCTACCCATCATCCCCTCAGCGTCCTTGAAGTTAAGGAGCCACTGCAGAGATGAATGATCCGTCCGTACGAGATAATTCCCACCATATAGGAAATGTCTGTACTTCTTTGTGTAAACCACCACTGCCAAGAGTTCACGCTTGGTTGTGCAGTAGTTACGTTGTGTTTTGCTTAGACTGTTGGACGAAAATGCCAGCGGCACTTCTCGCCCATCCTGGATCTGCGACAAGGCAGCACCAATACTTGTATTAGAAGCATCAGTGTCCAAGATGAACTTACCAACAGGTGCAGGGTAGTGCAAAACAGGTGTTTCTAAGAAGAGTCTCTTTAACTCACTGAAAGACTGTTCTGCGGCTGGAGACCAGACTATCTTAGCCTTAGCCTTCTTCTCTCCAATCATCAGCTCTTGTAAGGGAGCTGCGACTCTCGAGAATCCAGGTATAAAATCTCTGTAGTATGAACAAAACCCGATGAAAGAGCGTATCTCCTTCGTGTCCATCGGACGAGGCCAGTTCTGTACCACTTCGATCTTATGAGGATCAGCCATGATGCCATGTTCAGAAACAATTCTACCTAGGTATTCAACTGACTTCCTAAAAAGCTTGCACTTTGAAGGTTTCAATTTCAGACCATATGATAAGATGCGTTTCAGCACAGCTTGGAGGTTCTGTAGAGTTTCCTCCACAGAACCACCGAAGACGATGATGTCGTCCAAGTATACTAGGCACTTTTTCCAAAGTAAACCCCGTAACATGGTTTCCATCATTGCCTCGAAGGTTGCCGGGGCATTGCATAGCCCAAATGGCATGACGTTGAACTCAAATAGTCCCATATGGGTAGAAAATGCGGTTTTTTCTCGGTCCCGGGGGTCCATGCCGATCTGCCAATAACCAGATTGTAAATCTAGTGTACAGAACCATTTCGCCCCACCCAGAGATTCCACACATTCATCTATCCGAGGTAGAGGATATGCATTCTTCCTAGTGAGTCCGTTCAACTTCCTATAGTCGATGCAAAATCGACAGGAACCATCCTTCTTGGTGACCATCACCACAGGACTTGACCATGGACTCTCACTAGGTTGAATCACATCTTCATCCAACATCTTTTCCACCTCAGCCTCCATAGCACTTTTTTTAGCCATGGGTAACCGACGGTAGGGGATTCTACTGGGAAGCGCGTCCCCAGTGTCAACCCGGTGTTGTACCGTATTGGTACGCCCTAGAGGATCTCCTGGTTGCGCAAAGGCGTCAGATAACTCCGACAGCTCATTTGCCACCATTTCGCTCTCTAGGGTTGTGAGGTGTGACTCACACAACAGGGACCTTAAATGTTTCGGTAGGTTGGATTTAGCTAGAGCCTCTTCGTGGGAAGAGTCTCCCGCCACCACACCTACTTCCACAAAGTCCGTAGTTAGTGAGTCTACCCCATATGCTCGCGTGGTGTTACCAATAGGCGTCCCCTTTCGTAGAGTGATTTCTCTACTACTCGAGTTACAAATCGGTATCACCCCCCAACGAGCGTTGGCCAGGTAAGTATGATAGCCAGCAAGACCTAACTCAGAGAGCTTTTGATCTTCTGGTTCAAACATTCCCGGCCGTTTGGCCTGCACTCCCACGCAGCTGACTAGGACATCGGATACATTTCCTGCTGCCAACTTTGTGTCTTGTGCCACTGACGCCACAGAAGAACCATTCCTTAAAACGCACTGTACAGATTGTTTATAAGGATGTTTAATCTGAAGTCGGCCCGTTGCGGTGTTCATTGTTACCCCGTAAAGAGCAGCAAAGTCCATCCCCAGTATGCCATCATCAGTGATGTCGGTGATGGTTGGACATATCCAGTATGTCTTGCCATCAACCAACATAGGTTTTACAGTTCTGCCATAAGTCTGCATACTATCTCCCGTAGCAGTCCGAGCCTTTACTCCCAGTAGCGGAGCTTCGGGCTGGTTGCAAAGACGGGCCATGAACTTACGATCGACCAAGGTGTGGGATGCACCCGTGTCGACCAAAAATTCACCACGCGTCCCGGAAATAACCAGACTCAGGTACCAACGCTGTCCCCGTAAAGGGACACACTCAGAGGTCAGCATCGGGCTTCCCCCTCCATCCATAGCAACCCCTTTTGTCAGGAGATAATCCCAACACGGGTCGCTCGGGGAGTCTTGAATCACACTGCTCTGGGCAATCGATTCTAACCAAGACTCCTCTAAGCCAGCGACTACAGAATCCTCCGGATTCCGTTCGTCCTTGCCAGCCCCGCCTTGCCAGACGCTTACAGGTTGTACAGACCCTTCTGCCTCTGCGCGGCCTTGGTTCATGGAAGAGTTAACACCGTCTACCAATCCCTTACAGGCATGGCTAACTGTGGGGGCGCCATCCTTGCCAAGAGGATGGGCCCCATTCAGTTTTCCGTCTCCTTTTCGGTTTTAGCAGCGACGGGTGCAGGGGCTTTGCATTCGCTAGCCCAATGACCCATCTTTTGACAGCGTCTACATGGCTGAGGTTTCGTGTCCTTTTTCTTCTTTTTCCTTCTCTTTCCAGATCCAGAATCAGAAGTGGACGCAGAGCTCTTTTCTAAGTGCTTCCGCAACAAACCCTCAATCATCTTTTCCATGTCCCTGTCAGGCATTACTGCCGCCACCTCCTCGGAGGCGGGCTGTTTTTTCTTAGGTGGTTTTGTGGCGGCCTCTACCACCTGAGCTCCTTTCGGGGCCACAGATGGAGCTGCCGACACTCCTCCACTAGGAAAAACAGCCTGTTTGGTGTCATACACATCTGCATGGTCAAAAAGGTCAGCTAGAGATAAGTCCGGCTGCCATTTCTCCCGCAGATATGCCTGGAGATTGGTGTCCCTGACTCCATTGACAAACCTGGAGGTTAACTCCTGGATGACAGTGGGGGTGTCAGGTCTACATCCCTGATAACACTCGGATATCAGTTCCTGTAGAGCAAATCCGTAGGATCTCAGATGCTCGTCCTTGCGTTGGACACGTTTGAGCAGCTGAGTCCTTGGGTCATGCTCACCAATCTTCCCAATCGCCCATTCAGCTGTTTCTTCAAGTGAGCTCAATGTCTTGATCTTCACTCTCTCGAACGCCAAAAGGGCTGGTTCACCTGGCCCGTTGCAGAGTGCCTGCTTCAGAGCAACCAGCGCTTGCTGATTGTTCCAGCGATTGCTCTCCACAATAGCCTTGAACCGAACTTTGTACTTTCTCCAGGGTGGCGACCCTGTGAAAGGCGGAATATCGATGGCCTTTTGACGGGCTGCATCAGGATGTTTGATCTCCCCAAAGTTGAAAGGAGCATACCGTTCATCCAGTTCATCGATGTCCCGCGGGACGATGTCTGTCCCCAGCTTCTCAATAGCCGGGTTCCGGTCGTACTTAGCCCGCTGGACAGGAGTTAAGCCTTGTCTAGCTCTGGGTTTCGGTACTGGAACTGAGACCATGGTCTGCTGTTGGTTCAACATCGTTGAACCAGTAGATGGGTGGGTGTACCCTGGAGGTGTTGCCGTGCCTCCAAAGGCGCCACCACAGACCGGAGTCTGTAGATAGCTAGCCCCCATCTGAGGTGTCATACCTGTTAGCGTGGTGTGTACTAGCGGCGGGACACTTGAAGGTGTCACTGTAGTGTACACACTGGGTACGGGTATGACTGGAGGTACCACCGTGGTAGGTGGTGGTACTTGCTCCGACTTCGTCTTCAGGTCCTGATTGACTTGCCTTAAGCTTGCGAGGTCCTGTCTGGCTAAGTGGAGCTGCGTGCTCAAATCCTTTCCCAAGGAAGTTAAGCTTGCAACCTCACATTCACCAGACACCCTCTGGTGCAAAAGTTTGTCAACCTCCACCTTGTGGGAAGCCATCTCGTTCTGGAGTTCCAGTAGGAACTTTTTCTTCTCATCAACCTCCCTTAGGAATAACTTCCTAGTTTGATTGATGGAAGCAAGTTCCCTCCGGGCTTCCGCGAGCTCATGCAACTCAGTTTTCCTGGTGGGGATACCCATGGCAGCTAGTAGGTCCCCATCCAGTGGTAAACTGGATGGCTCATCTACTGCTGGCGGGTACCCCTTACCAGGAGCTTCTGTTGCCACATTAGTCTTCTTTGATAGCCCGCCACCCCCCATACCGTTCTGTGTAGGAGTGGCACCATCAGTGAAAACCGACGTGTCTGGATCCAATGAAGGATCTGCTACCGTCGGTGTAGAACCGAAGGCAGCTGGGCCGAGAGTTTTAGGCTCTCTACCCGGTATTTTCTGACCCTCAGGACAGAAAAGATTCGTGGAAAGGGAGTCCAACGATCTCCTGGAGCTTATATCAAAGGGTCCCGGGATTGGAGATTGCTCCCCATCCTCTCCTTTGGTAAAGGCTTCCACAATAGGATCACCTATTGCTTCTTGGGAGAGGTCGTCACCGGGCACCTCCAAGGCTGCCCGGCTCTCCCGCCTATTGGATTTGCCTGTGAAGAAGCGTACATTCTGTACGGCTTCTTCACGTTCCTCAGCAGGGGTTTTAGTCCTGCCGCTGAACGAGCTGACAAAATCGTATAGGTAATCCATATACTGTAAGTCTATTTAATACCCTATCAATGGTCGGTTCGATCAAGTGGTCACGGCACCAATGTAGTTGGTCTCTTACTACGTATGTAACACTTGAGTACAAAAACCAGACAAGGTAAATTAGACTTTAATATACGGCGACTTTATTGTAAAGGTAACTCTTGGGTATTATAGTACAAGTATAACCAGCGGGTATACAAGATCAGAACAGATATATAATACAGTGGGGCAACCCTATAGCATAGAGTTAAGCCCGTGAGCACAGGGTGGTCATGTCACGACAGTCCCAAACCTGACTGACTTCCAATGGAGAAGTAGCCGTCTTATATACAGCGCTGCATAGCCACGTGACCGTACTAGCAGCGCCACCTGTTAGGTTTAGTTATGTAAAATGCTTATGTAACAACTACCGACGGTAACCGAAGGTGGTACCGGTACACTACCGTATAGATAACCGAACTAGAGGAGTCGGTGTATGTAACGAACCGACGACACTAGTTAGATGAATAAAACAGTTATTAAACACAATAGAACCGTGTTGTCTTACATCATACAACATACAATAGATATACAACAATAACAGTTAGACTTTATAGTCAACCCGTTACACATCTAAGAACTGAAATCGCCTCATGTTCGTCTATGGCAGTAGTAGTTAATTCAATCTGATGACCGGCTGAGACGCTTTTTTTAAGACCAAAAACTCCACACGAAAATTTTCGGCGCCCCAAGGAGTGGATATCTCGCGAAGTAGTCCGTTTTGAAGGCTCAAACCTGTCCCATTCTCTTTATTTTCGAATTCTACGCTGAAAACATGTACTGGGGGGTGGAAATGATGCTTTTTTAAGGTAATTTTGAGCATTTTTATCGATTCGAATCGATGCGAGTTGACGCCCGCCATGTTGGATTTCAAGTCTCGTCTGCTCTCGTCGGGCGCGAGAGGGCGCGAGATTCGGAAATGACAAAGTGGCAGTAAACTGCAGTAAACTCGCGTCGATTCCATCATTTCCAGCGCTGTCCTGTCCAGTTTTTGGTCTTAAATATTCAAATATTTTGATTTTCCGGCTTCATTTATGCGAATACCTGAGTCTTTTGTGATTAGGATCACACGTTAGATTTTTTCCTTTTAATTTCTTACAAAAAAATTACCAAAGTCTTTAGAAATTTTGATTAGTCTCACATATATATGTATGCTTACGATTTCATCAACCATCTTTATTTAAGTATTTAGAGTAATTATCTGGACCCACGTAATGCATATTTCGCTTTGCCTTAGCCCTGTCCTACAGCCTGCCTTGTCTTGTCTTCCCCAGTTCCCGGAGCTGTTGTTTGAGGAGGAGACGGAGCTGTGTGCCGACCTGTGTCTGCGGCTCTTACGTCACTGCAGCTCCCCCGTGTCGGCCACGCGCTCCCAGGCCAGCGCCTCCCTCTACCTCCTCATGAGGCACAACTACGAGATAGGCAACGTGAGTACTCTCTTATACTAACCATGTTCATGTCCATCAGATTCTGGCTAACATTAGTAACAGACAGGAAGCTACTTGAGTGGTGCTGCAATCACGCTCCTTGTATCAGGCCAAAAAGACGTGTTTAGAATATTTTAGGGCTACTTTGATATAGTCGATTCAATGGTCCACAAGTCGCCATCAAATTTAGCAAGTTATTTCTGGATATTGTTGAGGCCTCCCTGAAAAAACAAACGTTAAGAAAAAAATCTGACCTACCCCCCCCCCCCCCCCTACACTCGGCCTTACTATAGCTTAATATGGTCATCTACCTGTTGACACACTTAAATATGTCTTATATAATGGTCGTCTTGACAACATTATTAATGTAACTTTTGTATCTGCAGAACTTTGCGCGAGTGAAGATGCAGGTGACCATGTCGCTGTCCTCGCTGGTCGGACAGAACCAGAACTTTAACGAGGAACACCTGCGCAAGTCGCTCAAAACCATCCTAACCTACGCAGAGTCGGACATGGAACTACAGGAGACGTCGTTCCCTGAACAGGTAAAGGACGCTAATAGTGTCATCTCTCACCTTAAACCCCGGCAAGGGCCACATACTGCTTCCATGTGATACGCCCTTTGTCGTCATGATGCATCATCATGGACACAGTCTTGGCGACTAACTTACCAAGACTGCATTCATGCATCATGCCGACATTTCAGGGGTGTATCAACCCGTAGGAACAGCATGATGGGCCACAGAATTGGACCCATAAAACGTTCGGGGACTAAACCCATTTAATGCAGACATTTTGTGAAAGAGAAACTCATGATGGAGACAACATCCTATCTGTGTTATAATGTATCCCTTCGGGAATATTCATGTTAACTTGTTATTGTCCAGGTGTGTGAGCTGGAAATTCTACATTATAAATAATACCGAACCGGTATAACCTGCTTAACTGCACTTGGGGAGCCCTATAAAGCGCTGGCATTCTGATTATGCTCGCGGGTCGTTTACAAGACTTTAAGAAGACATTTTCAGAACACAGGTGCAGCATATAAAATATCCTCAAAGTCCAGGTGCGGTTTATATGCGAAAATTTATTGTAATTCTGAATTAAAAACTAGTGCTACACGTGTTAACTTCTCCTTGTCCCAGGTGCGTGAGCTGGTGTTCAACCTGCACATGATCCTGTCAGACACGGTCAAGATGAAGGAGTTCCAGGAGGACCCGGAGATGTTACTGGACCTCATGTACCGCATCGCCAAGGGCTACCAGACCTCCCCCGACCTGCGCCTCACCTGGCTACAGAACATGGCCGCCAAACACAGCGAGGTCAGTTCATTTACATACATTAACATATTAGATGTTGTAAATCAGCAGAAATTAGCATATCATATTATTATCGGTATGGTGTGATGACCGAGTTTTGAGTAACAGGCCGATTCATTTAGCGGCGGTAATATTGCCACATAGTGGGTATACAGAATTTTGCCGGTATGAAAGTTTTCAAGTTTTCCCCTGATTTTTTTTTGTCGCAAAAATTATAATTATACTGGGCCTTTATTCAGGGGCCTCAATTTGAACATTTCAAGTTATTTGGAGATTGGTCACTTTCATCCGCGGGAAATGTCATACAGTCAAGCTACTTGTGGTACTTTTATTACTGGACATCGATTCTCTGTCTCTTTGTAGCTCTATAGTGATCGATGCCCAGTTTTATACTTCAGACCAGTGGCTCATTTTGGCTGTTTTTCGCCTCACAGATTGCTCCTAGCGCAAAATCCTGACTAGGTGTCAATATATTCTCTATGCCAATGTGTAATATGAGGGTAGAAAACAGTGGAACCTCAGTTAGAAAAAATCCTACTGAACAGTTTTTGAGAAAATTAGGGTTTTGTTGCCCTTTTTTGCTGTTTTTAGTACATTTCCTACATAACCCGTGAACGTCAGCATTTCTCAATTTTCAGGTATTTAGAATTAGAATTTGACATTATTTTATTCGCAGTAGGATTCCTGAATACCGAGCCATTCTAGAAAAGCTATTCTTTGGAAAAAATACTTAGTATTTCTTGATGATTTTCGTTGCACAAATTTAGGTTGTAATATAAAAACTGCATTGTCATCCAATCAAAGTGTTTATGCACTGTTGATGGTCACCCCCTCCCACCCTCTTCACTGTGCATTGAGGGAGAACAGGCAGGGGAGGTACACGTGTCTGTATATAGCTGTTGACCTGGGTGCTGGGTGCATTTTTAATTTATGGGGTGCCAACTGTTCATGAAAGAAAATTCAAATAGATTTTTTTTTTTTTAGTATCAGATTAATGCAACTACAAGTCGTGATAGCACTTAAAGCATTCTATTTGCATTAATTTGAATGGTGGCCACCTTATGGGGTGCCAAATATTCATGAAAGAAAAATTGATAAGAATTTGTTTTTTATTAGCATTAAATTGATGCAACTACAATTCGAGATTGCATTTCAAGCATCGGGGCATTCAATGAATGGTAGTCATCTTAAATATATGGGGTGCCAACTGTTCATAAATAAAAAAAAGAATAGAATTAGTTTTTTTATTAGTATCAGATTAATGCAACTACAATTTGTGATTGCACTTAAAGCATTGTGGCATGCAATGACTGGTAGCCACCTTGAATGTATGGGGTGCCAACTGTTCATGAAAGAAAAAAAAGAAAGTTTTTTTTTAAGAATCAAATTAATGCAACAGCAACTCAAGATTGCATTTAAGCATTATGGCATTCAATGATTGGTGGCCATCTTGAACCTATGGGGTGCCAACTCTTCATGAAAAAAACAACTAAATTGGATGTTTTTAACAGTTTAAAATTAATGCAACTACATTTCAAGATTGCATTTAAAGCATTGTGGCATTCAATGAATGGTGGCCATCCTAAACCTATGGGGTGCCAACTGTGTTTGAAAAAGGTATCAAATAGAAATGTTCTTATATAGATATCAAATTAATGCAACTACAATTCTTCATTGCACTGAAAGCATTGTGGCATTTAGTAAATGGTAGCCATCTTGAATGGGTTGAATGAAGGAAAAATCAAATAGGATTTGTTTTTTTTATAGTATCAAATTAATGCAACTACAAGTCAAGATTGCATTTCAAGCATCGGGACATTCAATAAGTGATAGCCATCTTGAATCTATGGGATGCCAACTGTTCATGAAAGAAAAATAGAATAGATTTTTTTTTATTAGTTTCAAACTACTGCAACTGCAATTCGAGATTACATTGAAAGCATGGTGGCATTCAATCAATGGTTGCAATCTTGAATTTCGAAATGAACATACACACAGACATATAGGCATGAACATGGTGTTCTCCTTCATATAGATATACATGGATTTCTACTTCTAATAAATATAGCTTTCTGTTACATGGATGTCGATGTCCAGTTTTAGATATATATCCATATAGTGCATTGGAGTGCTATAATGTTGGACTGCTGTATATTATTAGAGGAAAAAATACAGAAAGATAACTCTGGTCATCACCACCTAAATATTAACACATTTTTAACGTTAAATCTTTCTGTAAATATTGTAAATCATTCCCTAGCATAACTATAGAACTTCACGTACTAGATCAATTTTCACTTTTCCGTTAATTTACAATTTTGATCTCAAATTTTGATATGCATAGGTGTTGATTTTCCCATACCGTGTCTTTCCTACAATGATTTATGCTTGTTTGTGAGGTGATCTAACCCCTTGGTTACAATTTACAATCCCTTGGTTGGGCTATAATCAGACACTCATTGGTGTATCAAAGTCTAGATGTATTTCATACATTGTATCTAGCCTTACCTGTGGTGCTAACTCAATGTCAGCATTAACATGGGGAGTGGTCGAGAGGCGAGTTCAGTAGCGGTAAATTACTTTTGGACTGCAGTAGAAACTACTTTCAAATTAAAGATTTCTGGGCGGCATGAGGCCTTAATGTATCGTGTACATTTGTCATTATGATGCAGCAACACAGTTCTGGCAGTAACTCGCACACAGTGTGTTGGTACATCTCTGTTGTTTGGGAGTTACGCGACAGTGCTGCAAGCAACCATAATAATGACAAATGCTCCTAGTATATCAACACTGTGCTACCTGTAAATGGTTAATTAATTAAAGACCAGACTTTCCAGAATGGCTTATCCTATTGGTAGTACTAACTTGACTTGGGATTAAAAAAAAAAAAAAAAAATTAAAACCAAATCCATACGAATTTACCGCTGTTGAACGGGCCTCGGTACTATAAAAAGTAGCACAGAGAAATGACAAATCACCATTCTGTTATCACTCGGTTAACGCCACGTCCTCCAACAGGAGCACATCATAAAGGGCAGGATAAGCCGGCGGGTAAGACACGGAGCACCCTACGTCACCTTAACTACTCACTCCTACTCCTACCACTGTCTCACCACCACTCTGTCCTAATGCATTATGTAACCCGACCCGCTAAGGGACGCAGAGTGCCTCAATGTTCTGTGTCCTTTGTCGTCATGATGCATCAATGCAGTCCTGGTGAGCCTACTCGCCAGGGCTGCATCAATGCATCATGCCAACCCTACGGGACGACATTAGGCTTGAATGCAGCACCGGAGAGTTACTCGCCAGGCTAGCTTTCATGCATCATGACGATAAAGGGCACAGTGCATTAAAATACTTTGCGGGCCTTAAAGGGCCAATGCTGCTGTGTAAAGGGTATCATCATACTATTGTATTGGTACTTGGCCTTAGACCATTCTGCAATATGAGCACTTTGTATTAGGGCCCTTAGAACTAAGGACCCCTGAACCAGGGGGCATTTAAGAACTAGGGCCCTCGACACTAACGTCTCCAGATCCAGCGTCATAAGTGCCAAGGCTCCCCGAACAGGGCCTCTGAAGTTATTTATTCGCGATTTAACAAATAATCCTAGGGCATGTCTTACATAAATAGCCAAAGGGCTCTTAAACATGATGTAATGCATGGAAAAGGTACAGATGTTATTCTGATGGACAAATAATATTACATTTAAACAAAGGAGGGCCCGGGTCTGTGTCGATGTACACTGAAATGGTTGCTGAGCCAGCAGAAAGTCTGACCGCTGTGCTAAAGGATAGCTAAGGGTCTTGGGCTCTCTTTGTTTTCCTTAACGGGCCTTAATTCTGGGGGCCCACAGTAAGGACCCATTTGCCGGAGGGCCCCGATTCCCGTATGTTACATGGTCCACCAAAAGCATACCAACATACCAGGGTGTTTTACACGCTTCCCACTAGGGGGCTCCACCGGGTTGAGCCTTTAAGGATGGGTATTGATTGCCATGATACACAGACGCAGTGCTGGTGAGTAACTCGCTGGAACTGCTGTGTTGCATCACGCTTCAGGAGGGGATTGACCCCTTCGACTCAGCATAAGGCTTGGATGCAGCATTGGCAGGTTACTTGCCACGGCTGCATTAATGCATCATAACGACAAACAGGCCTAGTGCATTACGGCATTATGCTGTCCTGACAGGATAGATACTAAGATAGCAGTGTGGTGTTGATGACGTCATTGTCCTAGTGAGAGCACCTCCTTCTGTGTGATTGTGGGTAAAACATCTCTGTTTAGTGTAAGGTGTTCAGAGTTTTGGTGTCGAATTGGGTGACTGATTTTGCACTTTGGGGTGACTGGAATTGCACTTTTGTAGTAAAGGTTGACAATAAGATGCACCTAGGTATCGTCACGCGTGGGTTTGTTCAGGATCTGTTGACACGTTGGTTCATGCCCTTTATCGTCATGATGCATGAATGCAGTCATCATGCATTCATGTATCATGCGGATCCTTTACGAGTGTATCAACTGGGTCCTGATAGAATTGGCGTGGTACTTGAATCCAGCATTGGCGAGTTACTCAACAGGGCTGTACTCGTGCATTATGGCAATAAAGGGCATACTGCATGAAAGTACCATATGGCCCCATTCATTGTGGTTGTGATGATCTCAGAATCACGATTCAAATCGATACCGAGTGTGACACATAAACCCCGGGTGGTGTTGGTGTGTTCGTGGGGTAACCATGGCAATTCTGAAACCCTCTGTGACGTCACACATACACCACGTGGTCTGTGACGTCACGTCATGTGTAATGATAGTAATATAGCGGCGGCAATCTGTGCCCAGTCCTACTTCTTATCTCAAACCTATGGAGACTTATGTATAGTAATGAGATGACATGAATAACGTGGAGTACTGTTAGTTTATGAGAACCTATGTCAGCCTTCCTGTATGAGTTTGTGGTGCTTGGTCTCACTCTTCTGTACCTGTGTACGCGTCATGAGAAGGCTGCAACATAGGAAGTCATAAACCGTGGGCTAACTTGTAATAAGCCTACTATATGTACCGTTAAGTTACAATAGGTCTGCCTTAATTGATAACTCTTATGCTAATAAATACATTTTACTTTTGAAATGTAACTGTAAGTGCTATGAACAAACTGAAAGCTCTCTATATAATACATTAATGCTGTTTCATCAAAAGGACAAGCATTGAAATAATATGTGCTTGTAGTAATAATCTTGATATAATCTATACCCAAGAAATGCTTTACGATAATCCTCCTTCGCATATTAAAGCCATCACTGTATTTACATTTTATAACCCTTTTACATAATATAACATATTTACATTAGAATAATTCTAATACTTGAAGTCTAAATAAGTGGCTACTGTTTAGTATCAAGCTCTATACAGAGGATAACATGGTATATGATATAAGGGTAATGCAAATGATGTTCTATTCTATTGTTCTTTGTGACCTGCTAAAAACTCCTCACTATATCGTCCTGTTCAAATGAAATTGTTGTACAAAACTTTGAAATACTGCACCATACTTGTATTAATTTTGTTATCATCATATCAAATAATTACCAACAAACTGGTAGCTTTACGCCTTGCATATTATGAAAGTATATGTACAAGCCTAGACCTAAATTCACACTCAATTCTGAATGTGCTTGATTCTCTGGCATGCCATCATAACGCATTGATAAATTATCCTCATAAACCAAATTAATCTAATAGAAATATATCTTTGTAAAGTGAAACAATTGTAAAATAGGTAAAATATTTTGATGCAAGCATGACACTGCAATCTTGAAAAATAAATCATGTGGCCAAATTTAAATAGATATTGTAGTTTTAACTGTACGCCAATTATCCTTTCTTACTGGGTTCAGAAAATGGCCTCTTTTGATGCACATTTTGCTACACATAATCTTAAACCTTCCCATCCCCATTTTACTGGGTCATGAAAGCATGGCTTACAAAAACACTATGCTCTAATAAACATTTATGCTAATATTATAAACAATATGTTACTTAAACTGCACTGGTTATCAAAAGAAATCCTGTATAAATAAGCAGTTTATTCATAGCATGGGTGCTGCCCTGATGAGTAGACTCACCAGGGCTGCATTGATGCATCATGACGATAAAGGACAAAGCACAGCCTTTAAAGGGTTAATGTATGATATCCTGAGTCTGGGTGTTGTTGTGTTTCAGCGTGCTAACCACGCGGAGGCAGCGCAGTGCCTGATCCACGCAGCGGGGCTTGTGGCTGAGTACCTTAACATGCTGGAGGACCGTCCACACCTACCCGTAGGATGCGTCGCTTTCCAGGTAAGATGAAGACTGAATTAAAACTCTTCTGACCAGCTGATGTCTATGACCGAGCAGATGTGTGTTGGTGTCATTCCTGCTCGTAAAAAGATTTACCTGGTCATAGACGTCAAGCGGTCATAGATGTCAGCTGGACCTGTATCGATTTGGTGAGACACAGCCAGAACTGTTTCAGACATGCCACTTTCCCCTACATATTCAGGAATTACTATTTTTGTCACGGAATTTCTGAATTGAACAATGTAAATTTCCTGCAAAGTGGTGACTGAAATTGTAAGATTTCCTACTTTTTAGCGACCAGGGAGCGGGACATCTATTGATCATTTCATTGTGAATATAGCCAACATTAATCAAATCAAAGAACAGCTCTAGTAAGATTCTTTTCAACTTAAAACTCCCATGTTTTTTGCTAACACAGCACATCACGAAGAACGTGTTGGAGGAGAGCGCGGTGTCTGACGACGTGGTGTCTCCGGACCAGGAGGGAATCTGTACGGGCAAGTACTTCACAGAGAGCGGCCTGATCGGACTTCTGGAACAGGCAGCCAGCTCCTTCAATATGGTGAGTACCACGTCTCTCACACCTCACAATGTAACAGTTAGATACAGGATTCAACAAATACAAGGAAGTGTTAAGTGGAACTAGGTATATCCAATGTGGAAAATTAATGCATCATGATCTGGTCGTCATGATGCATGAATGCAGCCCTGGCAAGCATCATGCCGACCTGACAGGGTTGAGACACCCCAGAAGGGTCGGCATGATGCACCAATGCAGCCCCGGCGAGTTACGCCCCGGGGCTGCATTGGTGCATTTCAACGACAAATGTCACCTTTAAGGGACAAGCTGTCCTTAAAGGGTCAAGGGGGTAAGTAATTAAGAGGCAGCTGCGTTGTACTAAGTGCCCCCACTTGTCCATCTTGCAGGCGGGCATGTTTGAAGCCGTGAACAGCGTCTACAAGGTGCTGCTCCCCATCCACGAGGCCAACCGTGACAACAAGAAACTAGCCATCATGCACGGCAAGCTGCAGGAGGCCTTTACTAACGTCATCAAACAGGTCAGCACTCTGCTTGTTAATCAAAATGAATATGTAAAGACCATTGCAATTCTTTCAGGTTTTGAAATAGGTTTACTGAACTTCTCATAATGTACAAAAAGTGGAAAAGTGAAGCACAATATTCCCAAAAGTGTCAGTCAATATAAGCAATCAATGTCACGTGTGTGAATACAACAAGATAGGTACAATGGCAATAACAATAGTCTTTCTCAATCTTCCAGGTATAAACCTTATAATTATTCCACTAAATTACCGTACAGTTTAGAACTATTTGAACTTGCTCATAGATCTCTCGCAAGCTGTGAGTGAAGTTTCACAGTACTGAAAATGCATTCATAATTGTCATAAAACACTGGTTGATTTATATTAATGATAGTATATTTTCCCTTTTCGCCCGGTAGGAGGGTAAGCGGGTGTTCGGGACCTACTTCAGGGTCGGGTTTTACGGCTCGTTGTTTGGAGACCTGGACGGAGACGAGTTTATCTACAAGGAACCCGCCATTACCAAACTACCTGAGATCTCACACCGACTAGAGGTATGTTGTTAGTCATTTTACAGTTTTAGGCCTGCACAGTGCTGTAATGCAGTATACACATATGTCGTAAATCATACATGAATTAAGCCTCGGTGAGTAACTTGCCAGTGTGACATTCATGTACCATGCCACACCTGGTTTTGATACACTCTTCATCGCAAGAGTCGAAATGATGCACTTATGTCGCGGCAGTTAGTTACACAGTGTTGAATCATCATGACCAATGAACATGAAGCCATGGGCATCGTGCCATCATTAAAGGGATCATTTAATTCGAACCTTGTTTGATGATATTATAGAAACACCCGTAGGGAGGTTTTGAAGTACTGCCCAAAGCAGGTTGCATAAACTCGTCAATGTTATACTTCTATCTATTACTGCATTGCAGAGCTTCTACTCAGACCGGTTTGGGGAAGAGTCATTACAGATGATCAAAGACTCCAACACGGTAGAACGAGAGAAGCTGGACCCTGAGAAGGCCTACATCCAGATCACCTACGTAGAGCCTTACTTTGACTTGTACGAACACAAAGACCGGCAGACCTACTTCGACAAGAACTACAACATCAGTAAGTTTAACCCTTTAGCCCTTAAATGCACATCTCCATGGTTGTCATGATGCATGCATGCAGTCAAAAATAAACACAAATACCAACGACATTGGTACCGCTCTGATGTATTTCACGAGTAGGGGCTGGGGCGCATATTATATAGTTTTGTGATAGAGAACTTTAACATCATGAACCGTACTACTATTTTCAGAGCGGTTTATGTATGCGACCCCGTTCACGTTGGATGGTCGGGCTCACGGGGAGTTACACGAGCAGTACAAACGTAAAACGGTACTCACCGTGTCCCACTCCTTCCCCTACATCAAGACGCGCCTCGCCGTCATAGCACGGGAACAGGTAAGGGATAAGATACATTAGACCCTCTTATAGGGACTTTGATTACTTTGACTCACCCATGACAAGAGGATGGGGTTGTAATGTTCTATGCTAGACAGGATTAATCATTATCTCCCTCTTCAATGTCTCTGGATCTGGACTACACACTTACTCAAACACCTAGGGCCTACTCAAACAACGACTTGTCATTTACAACTTGTTTTGCCAAAAATGTATATTGAAATATGTCACATTTCCTCCCCCGCTTTAGTATCGCAATGATTATTCAACAACACAAAACAAAGATTCATTGTCAACACTACCATACTCCCATATAACAGGTGACTTCTATGGTTATTGGTATGACAAGAATCCAAAGAATTATTAAAAGGATTTTGTTTTAAAATCCCTCCTACTCTAGGTGATCCTGTCGCCTATCGAGGTGGCGATAGAGGACGTGCAGAAGAAGACGCGGGAGCTGGCGCTGGCGCTGCACCAGGAGCCGCCCGACCCCAAGATGCTGCAGATGGTGCTGCAGGGCTGTATCGGCACCACCGTCAACCAGGGCCCCCTGGAGATAGCCACCGTCTTCCTCACCGAGATCATAGACGGCCGCGTTGTCGCCTCTAAGCACCATCATAAGCTGAGAATATCCTTCAAAGATTTCCTCAAAAAGTAAGGGTTTTACAAAAAATAATATTTGTTTATATTTGTGTGAATAAGCAGTATGCATTATTAAAGGATGGTAAATATTTCCAGAACTTTGCATTTAGACTTTTTTTGTTCAAGAGGCAATGAATATATACACAACGTTTTAACCAACTAGTTCTGGATTTGCAAGGCCTTGGTCAAATAATATAAATTGACTTGTTTTCAGTGACAAAAAACAACTGCAGCAAATTTCTTTGAACACAAATAGCATTACTTACTCCTGCTATTGTTATGTGTGTTTATACTACTTGTGTAAAATATGATTAACAAAAACGTTTCTTTTTCCACCAGATGTAGCGATGCATTACACAAGAACAAGCAATTGATTGGAATGGACCAGAAAGAATATCAGCGAGAATTAGAACGCAACTTCCACAGCGTCCGAGACCGATTGAACCCACTCATATCTTCTCAAGCTAGCCGAACGCGCAGCAAGTCACGACACAAGAGGTAGACCACTTTGTCTTGTAACTAACACAATTCATAGATTTAATACACTAGAATGATTGGGGATACGCCTTTATTTCATACGCATAACATTTTGCTTCATTCACTTTGCCCAATCAATTAAGTTCCGTCTGTAAAATACCTGACTTAAAAAAGAACGATCACGCTAAAAAGTTCTCCTAAAATTGTTAAATTTAAGGAAAACCTCCTTAGTCTGATTCTATGGGTTAAGTTGGCATTCTGCGATGGAGAATATAACACTCAGATTTTTTAGTTGGACTGACTGCTAACCTGCCTGAATTACTGTGTGACGCCCAAGCTGTGCCTCTTATTTCAGTTCTGTAGATGAGTAGAACAGTGGTGAGTGGTCAGAGGTAACAACAGGATGTTTCATATAGTCCATCATCATGTACAGGTGATAGTGTTGATTCTAGGGCAGAAATTACGCCTCAGCTCGCACTGGTCTTCTAGTGCTAAAGGTGATGAAAGAGCGTAAATTCGACCCAAAAGTCCAAGCTCTCCTTTACCCTTCATTTCATGACTTCAAGTATTTTGATGCAATTATGAACAAATTTTGGGTCAAATTGAAATTCTTTTGGGGCAGGTTTTTGAACTGTTGTAATGAACTTCCCCTCAATGTCATGAAATGAAATAGCTGCCTATCATTTCTATAGTGACTGCTCGGTTATCATGGATTTGAAAATTCCATAGTTACCATGGTGATGGTGGTTGCCATGACAACTTCTCAGTTACCATGATAATGTAGCTACCATGATAATTCCTCAGTTACCATGGTGAATAACTGGATCATTGGAAACGGTCTAGTTCCATTGGTAGTGCTATGGAAACTACTATATATGTTACTACGGTGATGATGTGGTTGCCATGGAAACTCATTGGTTATCATGGTGTTGATGTGGTTGCCATGGAAACTCTACAGTTACCATGGTGATGCTGTGTTTGACATTAGCGCTCAATGCGAGGGCCGAACTCTACCTGTGGTGACCCTACAGCTCGGACTATTCACCTGCGATCTCTATTCCGTACTCATATTACTGGGCCTGGGTGTCTCCATATCATATCCCGCTTGTCAACATTTCATAACATGATAGAATCTTTAGAAACCAGGTTTTCATTTATTTCAAATCCAATTCAGTTTCACATGAGTTTCTACCAGCCACTGTTTTAAGCGTTAAGAGCTGTGGATGGCCACAGGTTTGGAGCATGGGTTGTGTGATTTTATATACTACTTAGACCAAACAGATCAGTTTACAGCCTCAAGAGTTTTGTTTGATCTATCATGGCTTGTTTGTCGTGTGTTATTTCCTTTTTATCTGAGTTGAGAGTGAGTTTGCTCCTTTACTTGTATGACAGACTCCTATTGGTCTGTGCTTATATCCAGGGGTAATACAGAGGTTCGTCGGCTTTTAATTTAGTTTATATGAGAGTAGTAAATTGTGTTAAAAATCATATGATAAATAAACTCGAATCTATTGACTCGACAGAATGGAGAGGTGTGCCTCTGAAAACTACTTCTACCTTCCTGTCCGGTTTAATTACCCTAAAAACTAATATCACATTTGCCTTTAACCTCATATACCGATGTAAACCGCCTAAACTCAAATTCAAGCCTACATTCCCACATTAAAACGGTCCCTGAATGTCACCGTCCTCACACCCCTCTATTTGTGTTGTCCCCTACTAATTTGATATTTATATCCTGGGTGCTTTGCGATTTCTAAACATAGTCAATTTTTCCTTTGAAGAAGAGAGGAAACAAAGATTTAAAATGGATCACAACAGAGAAGTAAGCGCATTTGGAGAATGTTTGTTAGAAATGCATAAGGATTTGTTCATGATAAGTTTTAAACAATTACTTTCTTCTTCTTTCTTTGAACTAAAACAATGCTTCCTGTTGATGTCCAGTAAACACCAATCCACACAAGTTAACCATTTAACCCCTTAAGGAGCGCATAATGCTTTAATGTGATGTGTCTTTTGTCATCATGATGCATGAATGAGTAACTCGCCATTGCTGCATTGAAGCATCATGCCACCCTACAGGGTTGATACACCCTCGAAGGGTCATCATGATGCACCACTGATACATAGGCCACCGGTGCTACATTCGTGCATCGTGAGGACAGATGTTGCTTTATTTGTAAAAGACGGCATGATGCCTCTAGGCTCTGTATTTATGCGTCATCATGATGCACAAACACATTGATGCATCATGCCAACTCTGAACGGCACTGAAGAGTTCTCGCCAGGACTGCATTCATGTGTCATGATGAAAAAAGGGCATATAGCATTAAAACACCCTGCGACCCATGAAGGGTTAGCAATACACCAGACCTTAATACCTTAACAATTCACCAGACCTAAATACTTCTTGTCAACTTCTTATTCATAAAAAATAACAAAAAAAACTAGGTTGAAGTGATCTATTGAAAAACGCGATATGAGAGCTTGCATGCCGGGGTGAACTATGGATCGCGACTCGGCACCCGTTGCATGTTGTTCGTGGAGACTAAATATCCCTAACCAGACGTTAAAAGAGGCACATACATCAACTACCTGTACAGCACCATGCGGCACATGGGCACGCCTCCCTCCAGGCAGTCTAACCCTTTATATGCCGCATATGGATTTAATGCACTATAATTTGCCCTTTTGGGAAGGGGTCGGAGAAAATATTATGTCAGCGTGTGTGCGAAGTGTTAAAACTTTAGAACAGGTTGTAATTTCTCACATGATGTCCCAACATCACCAACATCGTCTACTTAATCTAAACTAATACTAATACACTGTAACCAATGTTGTCCAACAATAGGGTATAAACTTATACTATAGAAATAGTGCTGTCAATACAAATGCTTTCAGGCACCAGAAAGTGACACGTTTATAAGTCTGTAGGACTCCATAAAAATTATATTTCAAAGTCCCATCAGAATATCTCCTGGCCGAAAACAGTAAAAAACAAAACAAACTTTACATTAGAATATTGATTCATAGATTATTGGCCTTAAGTATATTTCTTCTAATTATAACTCTTAGGGAAATCTAGTTGAGATGATATTGTGTGTGCCAATTTAATATACTAGGAAAATAACACAAACGTTGAAGATATGATGAAACAGCATGTTAGTGTTAAGCATCCTTTGTTGTGTTAATATCAACATCTTCTGTTGTTGACTTGTTAGGCCACACAGCTCTCAGTTATTCAAGCATTTATTGTGCATCTTCCTCGTTTGACTTTCCTTTCCTTGTCTGGTTGTTTCTGAAAACAATTTTCTTTTCATTTACTGAGATTATTTTGTGATTTCCAGATTGAACAATTCTTTTGATAAGTAATTGATTAAGAATTGCAAGTTTTGTTAACAAGAATTTAGATATATTGCTGTGATATAATTTAATTTTGTGATTGGCTCCTCTTCAGATATATATGTCCTAATGAATGACATCGTTTTATCTTAACCAATGATATAATTTTGAATGTGCACAAGTTAAGTTACACTTCCTAATCATACTCAAGCATAGTCTTTTATTAATTATTCCATTTCAATTGTTATTTATAGGGAGAAAGGGCACCATGGTCAGCCACGTCACCATGGGGATGTATCGCGTCGTGCCAAGTCAAGCCCAAGGGTGTAATGAATGTGTATGAACTGTCCAAACATTGCCCGAAGCCAGAGTCCCGCAGAAGCAACATGTTTAGATATGGCGGAAAGTGAAAGGTGTGAAAACTATTGCAAAGTCATAATTGTATATTAGGTTCTTTTTAAATCTTTACAGATTTGTAAAAATATTTATATTAGAACGATATAACCCGAAGTGTGCTTAAATGCATTTAAGTATAGCGGACTTCCCGAAGTAGATCTCTGATACTTAATTTATAAGGTATAACTCAGCTATTGCTGTGTGGAGTCTGCAGACCTAGATGTGCAGCTATGAAGTCAGTATCTTGGTGGTTCATTGGTAAACTGTTTGTGCTGCTAGCTGATTGTAGAATTGTGCAATTTTCCTAAACTATCGTTAAGTCCTGTGTATCACCTGAGGCGTATATGCGATTCAGAACTCATTGCAGGCTATAAGATTCCCCCAAAGTCCAGGTGCGGTTTGGATGTCCTCAAATTCTAGGTGCAAATTATATATGCGAGAAGCAGGTTATACGCAAGACTTTACAGTAGCTGTTCCATTCCAAAGCATGTCCATATCTGTAACAGGTCTTTACATGGTGGTTGAAATCATTGAATGGCTCCTCAATGTGATACATACTAAAGTGTAAAACAACATTGCGCGTGACGGAAGAGCACAATCTTATATCAGCGACTGCTTAAATTGTATAAGGCTGCATAAAATTAATAATTAGCTTTGCAGGAACCGCCCGCACCATCTAAAAGTGGCCGCATGGAAGCTTTTTTTCATTATTTTACAAAAAATATCATCAAAACCCCCGCATCCCTGAATTTTTTAGATAAAAAAACATTCAAATTTCCGCCCATTGTTGAGGATTTTTGGTGGTAACCAATTGATCGATTTTCATACATTTTACAGTTTTGGAATCCCCAAAAACTTTTCTATCATGCCATAGATTTATTTGATAATCCCATGAGTACTTGGAATACTGTTCTCCCATATCTGAATCTCACTTATTCTTAGGAATATAGTTCAAATAACATAGACATATAGCATATGCGGTATCCCTACATTGCTAAAAAAGAAAATAGACCTCCCTCATCACTTGGAATGTTAAAATAAAGAAAAAGTCACCTCCCTCATGGCCTAGGAAATTAATATCAAAATAAAATAAAAGCCTCCCTCCCGCACCATATTTTTCCGGAATGTGTCCGCAAAGCTCACTATCAATTTTATGCAGCCTAACTACATATAAATCAGAAATATGCTCTTCAATGAAAGGGCACAAAACCTAAAAACCCTGTCCTGCTCTTGCTGTAGCAGAAAATATGCTCTTCGTGTTCAGAGAGGTATATCTGAAGCGCCACCATTTCCACAGGAAAGAATAATGAATGATCACACACTATGTATTGAAACTCTAGAGGGTTCTAATCTCCATAATATGTAGATATCAGTGGGGTATGAAGCCTGAGAGAATTGTTAGTCATATGCATTTAGCATAATGTCCACTGTTACTGCCAACCTTTGTAAGATGCATCTGTCCTGATGATATCATGTATACATGTATTGCAACTCCCCTAGTCCAGCTGTTGAAGAACTGACCAATCACCAAAGCTTTACAAGTCTGTTTATTGTGGTGAATATCACATTCTGCAGGTAGGAATCTGTAATTAAGATATACGTTATGTGTTCTTTTTAGATTATACAATTTAGCATAGCACCTATAGTAAGCTATATTTACTTCTTTAATACTAAGTCTATCTACGATAAATTTATATACCAGGTAATATAAAAGGTATAGGATTACACAAACTTGTATATGCCATTGTATATAGATATCTGCTTGTACACTGCCAATTGCTGGGATCTGTATTGTATTCTTGTCCTTTTTAAAGCTTGAAACTATGCATGAAGGATCATTGTGATAAATAATAAAACTCCCCACACTAAATGAACCACACTACATGTGGTTGTGTGAGTCTGTAAAGTCTGTAAAGGGGCCTTAATATGAGGTCTGTTGTAAATGCTCATAGAAATAAAACTGAATAAATGCAAATTTGAAGTTTTTTGTCTTGAATACTTTACAATCAGCTTTTTAACCCGTAAATGTCCTTGTGTTAATGTGTTGCCAATGTCATGAAGCTTTAACTCCGCGCAGTTACTCACCAGCTGTTTTAGAGTCTCATGTAGACCAATCTGGAGTTTATAATTATCAGAAGACCAACTTCCATGTGAGCCGTCCAAACATAACTCAAGAAGGACACAAGTTAGTATCTTGAGGGTCAAGAGACGAGGATTGAAGTTTACTCAGCCCTTTTTTCCCCTAAACGCCAGAATCCACATTTATGGGTCGGGTTGATTTGATTATAATTTTTTATTAAATTAAAAACTCGCCTTGCTGGATATAACATTGGTAAGGGAGGACTATCAATTACAAGTTAGTATCTTGTGTATTTCTTGGGTATCGCACAAGCTGTATACATGGGAGATTCTCGAGAATAGTGAACATTCCTAGTGGCGTGTTCAATGGTGATGTGTATTTCCTGAGTTTTGCTAGTGCAAGTAACAAGAAATTCCACAAGTAGAATGATGACGTGAATTTCCCGAGTTTCAAATGTCCAAAAAATGTTCCAGAAACATTCTGAATTTCCTGAGTTTCACTCGTTCAATAAACAAGAACTTCCAGGGAATAGGACATATGAAAATGTCCGTAAACATTCCAGGAACTCAAATTCTCGTTTCTCATAGGGATTGCAAGCGAGTAATGACTCAAGAACGGCATGAGTTCTTATGATTTTGTTTGCAGGGAGATCCTGCATGTTGGCTTAAAGTTTATCAGGCATATAGAGGATGTTGAATTCAGTGTTTCTCTAGTATGAACTAGTTGATTGTGTGGTATCATCGCAGTGTGGTGGAATATATACTGACATGCAAACATTTAGGTCCACAAGCCCTCCGTTTAGTTCACATGTTCCTGACCAGGTGTCCTCACACTGTAAGACCGCTCTTGCAATACGCTGTTGGCCATCGGACCTGGCGGCTGCAAGTATATATACTATATATAGCTCCAGTCACCAAGAAAGGGCCAGTGAATACACCTACTTTGGCTCTCTAGCATACCCACATGAATTAGGCTGTGACGGATTTTCTTTTGTTCTAGGAAATTGATACACGCATATATACCATAAATATAAAGTAAAATATCTATAATTGTTGAGCAATTTATGTTTTTCTCATTAATAATTGGTGGGAAAGTCATTTTTGTGTATTTATACCCATAAATACCATTAAATCACGGAGAATTGAACACTCAGCAATACTTCACAAGGGCTAATTGTGGTTAATATTGTTGTCAGTCTTGCAATTCAGTAATATTTTGTACACATACTGTACTAGGAAACATCAATTGTTGGTTATAGATCCATTATGCTTGATAATGCGGAATAAATCCTCCAAATGTTGGCCATTTTGGATCGAGAAATATGGTACTTTAGATCGGGATTTTGAGAAGCCCAGCCCCAAAAAGCATGAGTTTGACATACATTTCACATAGAACAGCTGACTTTTATCACATATCGACCTCTTATTATTACAATAGACACATATTTTCTTAAGGGGACCCCAATCTGTACCGTTTTCATCATCACTGTCAGCATTTTAATGTGCAAGTAAATTTTCATATTTTTGGGACGTTTGATCATGCTGTACAAGTAATGGGGTGAAACATCCATTTTGAGCCAAATGGCAAAAAAATACCAAAATTCAACATTTCGCTACCAACTTTGAATGAGTCTTTTTCAGAGACCAGACTAGATACAATGCCCTAAATAGTCTCATTTGAAAGATAATTTAGTTTCTGAAGTACCCCTTTTGAAACATTTAGCTAAAAGGTGTCACTCTGGTTGTCATGTCAACTTTGCCTTGTAAAAGAGTGAAGAATTTGAAATTTCAACATTTTAGAATCCTCGTTGCCATGGCAACATAATCCACAATTTTTCAAAACTTTTTTCTCTAATAAAAAATTCATATTCCATGATGTCTTAGCTTTAAATTGGTATCAAAACGTTTTTTGTGTGCCATTTGGTCATTAAATAAATGTCATTTAACTAAAAGATGTAGATGAACTTTAAAACTTTTTACCTATACTTCATGACTGACTCATTGACTGGAGTTGCATCCTGCCAGGCCTTGTCGTATGCCTTTGTGACGTCTAGGAAGGTGATTATTGTGTCTTTTTTGTTTTCCTTGTTTTATAGCAGGTTATAATCCAGATTATATCCTTCAAGATCCATTATAACTACAATACACAATACGTAATAGATGTACTGCTAAGATCTGTATCATTAGGGTTGTTGTTTATTGTAGTTATAATGGATCTTGAAGGATACAATCATGGTTGTAGCCGTTAGCATAGTATATATAGTTATGTACAGCTGGAGCTGCCAGGTCCGATGGCCACTAGCCTCTTGCACCCCTCTTAGACCGGTTATTTTTGTGCAAACGCGGCCAAAACCCACATGGTGTTGCAGACTGCCTACAGAGGGGACTAGTCCATAGTGGCTCACTGCTAAACTCCACAATACTACCAAATATATTTGCCATATTTGGCACACTTGCCAGTAGATGGCATTTTAATAGCTGACCAGAACTATAAAGGGCATTGAAGTGTATTGTGTTGTGAAAAGACAACCCCCACTGAGGTATTCCACGCACCATTGAAGGGATTGTGTAACCAGATCAGAAGAGAAGCGTAGATATTTTAGGCACGTTATAGCGTTGTTACCATAAAGTCTCCCTAGTGGACATACCTATTGTAACAGATCATGGTGACACATCATCCAACGTACTAAAGCAACTGTAAAATGTTTGATATCATAGACACTTCTTGCCCTTTAAATATCCAATAATAGCAATATTCATCAATTTTATGAAAGCTTTTGATGCGGTGGTACTATAGGGTACCACAAGGGTCTATACTCGGACCACCCATTGGCATGGCCATTTATACTGAGGTTGCAGGTTCCTTAGTAGGGGGCACCATTGCTTGATCTGGTAACTGGCAAGATATGCACTGATACAGCAATCACAATGGGTACAGGCTGTTACATAATGCCCCCTAAGAATTCCGCAGTGAAGGCCAAGGAGTTATCTCATTGGTTGATAATTCAACCGGCTAGATGCCTATAGCCGTATAGGCGTGTAGCTGGTTGAATTATGTAACAGCCTGTACCCATTGTGATTGCTGTATCAGTGCTTATCTTGCCAGTTACCAGATCAAGCAATGGTGCCCCCTAATAAGGAACCTGCAACTTCGGTATAAATAACATTCACCTTTCATTGATTAAATAGGGCTGCTTGAACAGAAAATGTACAATTCTAATCTTTTAATTCTCTATACATGTAGGCCCTATATGTTTGATTACAAAAGTGTTATCTTTGAGATGTCATCTTATTCTCGTGTTTCTTCTCTTCTGTTTAGGGAGTTCTAAACGGATATTAATACTTGCTCCTAATTTCCACAACCACTGAATGCCTATTGACAAAACTCTCTCTATGCTATGATGTACCATGGTTACCTGACAGCTCAAACCAATCAGAGGGCAGGGATTTAGTCTTACCTCATTTCCTGGCTTTCATAAGACACTCTCACAGCTGAGTGTTGGTTGATTTTCTTATATGGAGATTACGTCAGAGCAAAAGTTAATTGACGAGAGGATTATGTGGCCCCTTTAGTTGAGTGTGAGGCCTTAATGTGACAAAATTTTCTTGTCATGTGAATGGTACGATTGTAATAGTTTAGACTTGAATGTCTCATCAGGTGTAATTTTTTCCCTGTTACGCATGAAGTACGGGTGAACTTGGGGGCCCTTGATGGGGGGGTCCCCATGTCGCATGTTGATTTTAAGAAACGACCATGTCGCATGTCTATGTCGCTTAAAATGCTCATGTCCCATGTCAATTTTAAGAAATGTCCATGCCCCCTGTCACTTAAGCCTCATGTCGCATGTCACTAGGCCTCATGTCGCATGTCGGATTTAAGAAATGCCCATGTCACCATATCGAATTTAGGGGTCTAGAGCTATAACGTGGTTTTCCAGACTATCTTTAGCCACTCTTTTCTGTCTTTTGCTATTTCATTTACATTGTCTATTGTCATTCCCAGCTCCTTGAACCATTCTTTAGATTCTTTGTCCAGATTTGTTGTCCCCCTTACAGCTTTTTCATATTGCTGGTGGCCTCTTCCCGTGCTTGTTTTACTGCAGTATTGCTTGGCAGTCCTACTACATGCCCAAGCTATCTCATCCGTATTGTTCCGATAGTTTCACTCCACTTTCATTCTTTCGTCATCTCATTTAGTCTTTCGGTTGAGATCTTTTCGGGCCACTGGATGTTTATTTCCCTTCTCTGGAGACTCCTTTGGTATGAGTATTTTATTCTCGATTATTTCGGCGATTGTTGAGTTATAGAGGAATATGATTTTGATGCATGCGAGGATTAGGATTACATTATTGGCAAGTTGTTTCCTTTGTACTATGTCCTCATTTGTATCAAGTAGACTCACTTGTTGCTTTGTGTATTTAATTATGATCCCGCAGTGCTGGTGGTTGTTCTGTATTTCTGTTGAGATTTTATTTAGTTGTGCTCTTTGCTTTGTCCTGCCTTCTGGTGGGCGTTGGCTAAATATAATATGAAGATGATTGGACCTGTTGTTGCTTTGTTGATCCATACCATTAGATTGATGTCGTTTACCATGATCTTGATGATGTGTAGCTCCCCCGTGTTTAGTATTGTTTTAAGGTCTTCCACTAGGGTTTCTGTATTGAATTCTTTGCTCATATCCATGAGAGCGATGTTGGTGATATACTTCTGCGATGTCATGGCCTTTTCCATAGAAATCCGTGTTATCATAGTTCATCGTTGTCTACTTTGATACCACGGGGACAGCTGACGCCTGTACCTCCCAGCCCACAGTAACCACCAGGGTTCTTGTGCAGGTACTGCTGGTGGTAGTTCTCAGCATAGTAGAAGGTCGATGCCGGTATAATCTCAGTGGTAATCTCACCTTTGTTGGCGTTGTTCAGAGCTACTTGGTACGACTGTTTTACTGCCTCTGCAACTGCCTTCTGGTCTTCACCATAGTAGTAAATGCCAGATCTGTACTGTGTGCCAACATCATTACCTTGACGCATGCCTTGTGTTGGGTTATGGCTCTCAAAGAAGGTCCGAACAAGATCAGCAAACTCTACCTGAGCAGGATCAAAAACCACACGTACTACCTCATTGTGGCCTGTTCTCCCCGAGCAGACCTCATGGTAGCTGGGGTTCTCTGTATGGCCAGCTGAATACCCAACCTGTATCAAAATAGTTATCAACAAATGTATTATACTTTGATATGCTATCTATTTTTACTACATTCACAAGTAAGTAATGAATGGTTATACTACCGTTTCAACAACTAAAGTGATATTTACACCTGTAGCGGGAAAGCTAATTCAGAGAGCAATTTATACAATGAACAAATATCCTTGATGAGCCACCAGGCTTTTGTAACTCCAGTAATATTTCTAGGGCAAAAGGTATTTTTAGTAAGGATGAATTACCTGAGTAGAATATACACCTTTCATACTCCAGAAAATCCGCTCCGCTCCCCAGAAACAACCAAGACCTGGAATTGATTGTTTACTACATTAAAGCATGGCTCATGCACAGCAAGAGCAAATATTATTCTGAGACATGATATTCGATGCATTTGTAAATGTAAGTCATAGTATGTTTCTTCAGGGATGATTAGATAACAGATACTATTTTAGATACGTTTGATTCTAATTATCATCTATGGATTTCTGGAGTCAGCAGGGAATAGCAATGTTTTCACCCCCCCCCCCGACATGTTAAGCAAAATAATACATATGTTTTTATAGCTGAAAACTGATCCCCATCCAACTCAATTACAGCACGGTGTCTCTGAAAAAGACGTTTCTCATAGACACCGGGGCCTCCAACTGTGAAGCAGGTGATCTGCCACTGAGCTACATCCCCCTGTCACACCAGATAGATCATGTCTCACGTTACTGGATCGGTATGGTAGAGGGGGGAGCAGGATTACCTGAGTGATACCCCATTGCAGGTTGATCACCAAGGCGTGAGTAAAGGTCACCACTATCCAACAAATTTATTTTAGTTTTAAAAGGGAGGATCTTTATCTTAGATACTACAACACTAGTGCCCCTTTGACTAAAGGAATTCTTACCAAACATGGCCATATTGTTGTTCTCAGGGAAAGGTGGTATAGCTCGGTTTTTGTTGACAGCATGTGTTGCATCAACTACCAAAGGTTCACTCCTCCCTGAAACAAATCACATGGATTTTTTTATGAGCTTCTCTGGGTCCGTATCTCGAAATGTCTCAAGAATACATGACGTGTAAAATGTGTGATCTATAAAGTATGAATTGTTCTTAAACACACAATAAAACATGATCTCCAAGGTATGATAGGCCTACAGTCATGTGTTCTGGACATATATTACATATATTGGTTCATTTGTCCCATGATTTTCTACCATTTTACTTGGGTTTATTTTGTGTGGCACAGAATATGAATAAAAGATGGGGTCTACCTGTGCTCAACTCATGAAAGAAATATCAGGAATAGGCAGCCATGATAGAAGAGGATATACCTTTTAGGGCCTCACTCGCTGTTGGTATAGTGATGCTGAAGAAACCTAAAGCAGCCATGATACTGTTTAACCTCAGTAGAAGTGACAAAGCTCTGCGGTAGAATAACCTGTAATATAACAAGTAAACGAATATAGTACCTTTGATAGAGGAATAATTGAGAGAATATTTCCAAAACGTTATTCCAATTCATAAAAATTATCATGAAACTTATGTCGGGTAGGCCTTACCTAACAATACACCCAGTAGGCTATACTCCATACTCTATTTATACGACAATTACTGTTTTTCATCGGTATCTGTGAGTTATAAAACATTGAGGTCATAACTTACATAACTACCCACGACTTTCTGCACACTGAAATGGCAGAAGAAACAGCAAGATATACTAGTATTAGTTTTAGAAGTTTTAGACTTTAAGTTTAAGGTAGAACACCTTCACGACAAACTGTTTTACAAGGTTGATAATTACATGTAAATCACAATCATTGAGCCCCCTCCCCCTAGTAGTAGTCGCTCAGCAAGGCAAGATGGTAGCGAGGATAGTCAGTGTCCTCAAGCTCACTCTGGGTTTTACATCCTTCTATACTAATCTAACTAAACATGGTGGAGATATGAACATACTATCAACAGAGGGCTTGTGATCCAATGAAAGTGGTAGATACCATCAAAATTACTTAAAAGTTAATTCAACCTTTTATTGAATGTAATTAGACTTGTCTAATACATCCAAAATTGTCAAATACTCATGTCTGGGTCACTTGTGATGTAAAACACACAATCAATCTTTATATTGTACATGTACTTAGGTGATAATAGACTAGTCCTCACTATACCGATATATAGTGTCTATGTATAATACAATATTCATCTAGGTAAGCATACATAAATACTTGCTGGGTCAGAAATGGTTCACCCTATACTATACATACACTGACGTGGAACAGTGAACGTGGCACAACTGTAACCCATTTAGCTTGCTGCTACGTCACCGTCAGAAAAAGGGCTGATCAATCATTATATTGGGTACACATAGTAAAATGTACATGTACATGGAACCCTATTTACCACGAACAGCCATTACAAACCATGTATAGTCTTAAAGTACAAACGATGCATAGTATTAAAGTACAAACGGTGTATAGTCCTACAAATAGTTGGCCTGTAGATGTACATTTATAAACCATGCATAGTCTTAAAGTACAAACTGTGCAAATAGTGGGCCTCTAGATGGCACCACCTAATAATATCCTGTCTGCAGAATGCTTGTGTAACGTTATATGTCAATATATCGTGCATATGAACTTATGATCAATAGTAGCAAACTAAAGAATGTGCATGAATCAAGGTCTACTTACCACACCATCAGTCTGATTCTGAGCTTGATTCTTGAATGACACCCTGATCCACCAGGACCCAGATGTTTACTGGGGTCTGTTACATAATCCATGCCCCAGTTTGGGGGATAGTGGCCTGTGCGAGTATAAATATATGGGTATTTTGTGAACAGGTACAAAGTGAGTCTGTTTCAGAAAGAATTAAAAATTAAAGGACACAACATATTTGGCATGCTTAGGGGGACCTACAAACCACACTTGATACACTACATAATTACTGTCAGACACGGAAGCTTAAGTTAACACTAGCAAGACAGAAGTTATGGTGTTTTCTAGGGGCAAAGCACAAAAAGACCCCACCTGGTGTTTTGGCACAGAAATAATTAACACACGCTTTGATTATACCTATCTTGGAGTCACTTACAACTGTAGTGATCCCAATACTTGGGGGGTAATGCCAGGACTAGGGACTGTCGGGGAACCATCCAAGTATCTTGACTACTAGGGAACTGAAAGGATTGTATGACTTGCAGTTACCCTCCCAAGGAACAACACAGGTGGATGTACAGTTGTAAAGAGCCTTCTTCATTCAGGTGGTAGGATGGAATCATGATCATGGCCACTTAGCACAGTTCAATCGACATCACAGATGGCAGTGAGAACCTGGATCAGGTTCCTTCTACCCAATGGGTGGATGGTCATCTGGGGAGCAGGGTCCAATCCAAGATTCTGTCAGTGGGGTCTTCAGTAGCTACTACCTAAGAGGTCTCCACGTTTGCCCTTATAGGTTGAGCTCCAAATGGGAACTGCCAGGGACCAGTGAGGGCCTGCCTCATATAGCAGGCCACCACCCATGGTGACCTCTGTGGATCCTGGCCGGGTTGGTCATCCAGGCTGGAAGGGCAGAGTGAACTGCGCAGTTCGGGCTGTAACCATACCAGACAAGCAGTCTGGGCCAGGGGAGCTTCACCCGGGCCGGGCTAGTAGCCAGGCAGGGAAACAACCAGGTAGTACCATCCGGGTCTGATCAAGGACTGATCTGGCCAAGCTGGTACACCTCTGAGAGGGATAGCATAATGATGCAGGATGGCACATCACCACACAGCTATACTGGTTTATTTGATAAGGCAATGGCCAAACAGGTTTACCAAGAAAAGAAGGCCATTTACAGTGTTAAAAGTAAAGTCAGAAAACTAGACCTCCCAATTGATATTGAATGTCAGCTATTCGACAGCTGCATACTGCCTATCCTATTGGACGGAAGTGAAGTATGGCGCTTCTCAAATATAAAACATCTGGAAGTTTTTAATTTTCAAGCATGCAAGAATATGCTACGTCTTCATAAAACACAAGCAATGTTATTGCACTAGGCGAGCTTGGAAGGACTAAAACACAGCATCATGTCAATTCAAGAATGTTGAACTATTGGGCCAGGGTTGTAAATGGCAGTAGCAATAAGATAAGTTTCACTGTTCACTCCATGCTTAAAAGATTATTATGAGTCAGTGCCAAAACTGGGTGAACACAGTTACCAACTCCAGTCACTGCTGGACGTATAAGCTACTCAAGGCTGAACCCAAGCTAGAACATTACCTCCTTGGGCTGGACAAACGATAATCAGTGCCCACATGCAGATTCCGGGCTAGAAATCATAAGCTACCCATCACACTTAGTTGGTACAGAAACATAGAGAGAGAAGAGAGGCTCTGCAAGGTATGTCTGGACCAGTCAATCGGAGATGAAGTGCACTATATCAGAGAATGTACCTTCTTTGCCCTAGAACACAGGGCACTGATCAAACCCTATTACTTGCGATGCGAGAGAGCCAATAGAATCTTAGAACTGTTTAACACCACCAACCACAAACAACTCCAAAACCTCTCAAAATTTGTAAAGTGTATTATATTGAAACTAGCTAACATCTAATGCCATATATCAACTTGAGAATCATATAATTCAAATGCTGTCCTATAACCTCTAAATTACAAACTATGTATTAACTGTATGGTGCTGACTTGCTATATGCAATTATAACACAGTTCAAATGTTAAAGGAATCGAAGTCATATGCCCCGAAACAAATGTGCTGTAACAAGTTAATGAGCTAAGTCATTCTGTCTGATGCATGGTGCTGCTGAAACTATCTGAAGATGGTCCAGCAAGTTAGCAAGTTCTACACTGTAAAAAAATGTCTGTTGAAATAACAGAGATTCACTGGCAACACTGGGTGCCGGACTTTCACCGTTATTTTTACGGTCACAGTTTTTTCCTAAGTCACCGTTATTTTTATGGAACTGTCACCGCTATTTTTAAACAAGAAATCTCCGTTATAAATTTTTTTAACAGTGATTCTCAGTACCGTTAAAAAAACGGTGATTCACTGGCAACACTGGGTGCCGGACTTTCACCGTTATTGTCAAGGTCACCGTTTTTCCCGAAGTCACCGTCATTTCTACGGAACTGTGAATCACCGTTATTTTAACAGAATACAAAACATCACTGTATTCTGATTCAGTGCCTAAACAATAATTGTAATGGTATTTTGTGTAATTTAACTGATTTGTCCCAGTTCATTTATCCCCCTATACCTAACTCCATGCTCAATATGGTTCCAAACCCAATTTGGTTCCAATCAGCAATATCATCTTAGTGTCAAGACTTCAGACCTAATCATTAGGAATCAGTCTATGAAAGCCTTATAGAATGCTTCATGACACTTTCTAATACCAGTCCATGAGCAGAAGTCACTCTAGGATGGCTACAGAGCAAACATTACAGCTGTATCTGTATAATAATATATATATTTCTTATCACCACAAAAATGGTGTTCCTAGCATCCAGGAAAATCTCTTCATGAACCAAACTGCCACCTGGTGTGATAAAACTGAAATCAATTAAACGTAGCTTCATCGTAAAATAAACTGTGTTTCACTGTAAAAATAAACGGTGTTTCACTGTATTGGATTACGGATATTCAAAGTAAAATTGATTGATTTTACATTGCCTCACCGTAATCATATGTTATGATGAATCACTGTTAAATTTTACACTGATTCTCCGTATATTCAACATGGGGACGAACCTGCATAGTCACTAGAAGCCACCCATTCTGTATGTAATATTAAAATCGCCACTTTTGGCGTAATCTTAATCAGTTTCCAGGTGATACCTATCCTCTAGATGGCACCACTGTAAGTTTGTAACATTACTGTATATATTGGGGGCTCTGCCCCTGCACCCCCTTCTTCTTTCTCTCTCTCTTTTTTCTTTTTCTGGAATGAGATTACGCCAGAAGTGGCGATTCAAGATTATGCATAGAATGGGCGGCGTCTCGTGACTACGCAGGTTTGTCCCTTGATGCGTCATTTAGAGCCCTGCAACACTGAATCGCATTCATGCCATTTTTTGTACCCGTTCATTCCTTATGTAACAGACCCCTGGGTATATGTCACCACACCATACAGTAAGCCTGATCACTGAGACATACAGTACAAGTAGAAATGGGCTGTTGTAGTCACTCAAGCATGTATAATCCAAAGTAGTTTATTCTTATTGACCCAGGGTACTTCCGACTTTCATCTCACTTCATATTCACTTAGCTCTGCATAATAGCATATGGTGTACCTGGGCACTAAAAGAGTGTACCAGTGTATATGTTACACTTTAACAGTTGTTACCCTAATCTAAGAGACTCACCTTGGGCTGTAGATATGAGTAGAACCCTTAGAGTCCATGGTACAGGTGTGTACAGCATCAGACTCAGGGAACAACTACCCTGGAGGCACACACTGGTGATTTAGGGTGTGACCCGTGGGGGTTACACACAGCCCCCAGTGTGCAGTAGGGTCCTCTTACCCCACAGGCATGCCCTGCCCTCCCGGATACGTATTACATCTACAATGGACCAATAGCTCCCCACTTAAAAAATTAATACTATAATTCTTGGTGAAAAATGTATTGCAAATTTTGTATTTTCGCATTAATATGCTATCCTATATCAAACACAAGTGAGACACTATCTGACAATTCCGCCTCACAACAAAGCAGTGGTATTTGCTCACCCAGGTGTCACTGTAGGAACACTGAACAGTTTAGGGTGCTTACCCTGACCACTGGGAGCCGCGAAAACGGCAGTTTCCCTATTCCACTTCAGTTTTTCTCCTTTTTGTAGGAAAGAATTTTGAATTTGAGAGATATGTTGACATTCCACTAAAGTCAAGGTTCTAGGCTACCAGACCATGCATTGGGCTGCCAGAAAAAGGCAACTTCTGATAGCAAGATAATAGTCATTCTGAGTATAATCTTGAACACAGCAGTCACTGCACTGAGTAGGCATATTTGTATAATTCTGAGTTTGACATGTTTTCTGACATCCTGAATCCGTGCCTTATGGCATTAAGATAAATTATTCTGATGCTCTGAGGGTTATGGGGAGTTTGCCCTACATCTGGGAGGTAGGCCCCGATTTGTATCTCAATTTAAAGTCTGCTCATATAAAACATAAAAGAGCAGCTCAAATCGTCATGAAAAATCGAGATAATCATCAGGGGCCTAGGCACATATTAAAACACCATTCCATAGCTTTCAGAAAGTTTATACATGTTAGAATATATTTCCAGTAGTTATCAACGGAAATTAGATTGCATTAGGGCATATCCCTTGCCAAATTATGTACTCCCTGGATTTAGACTGCAACAGGTTATTTAGAAAATCCATAAATATAGATATAGACCTATAGGCTTATTGTGAGATGTTATGACTTTAATATCCTTTTGGATTTTCTACTCTACAGTTATTATTTAACAAATGACAGACCATTGAAGTGCACCAAGTGGAGTAGAGAATATGGGTTTCAAGGCCCCCAGTGTGACAGGTAATCACCCTGCCTACAGGGGCATGCATGACCAACTTTCTCTGCTGTAGCCGATGGACAGGGTTTCACAAAATAGCTCAGACTCTGGCATACATTCTACCTAATAGGGCTTGATCTAGAGTAGATATCAACATGCTGTCTTTTGCATTGTGTTCTCTTTCTGGAGATAGGTCGCACTCGTTCGTAGACATATTATTTCCATTTAGGGGTAAACACCCTACACGGTTAGCCCAGAGTCCTGGGCCACTTGTGATGTAAATTACACAATCAATCTTTCTGAATATAGCACTAGGGGTAAAACAGTGAAGAGGTCACTGGGGATTTCACACATGCCCTCTGTCTAAATTAGGACTCTAATATATAATGTATTCAACAAATTTTGTATCTGCTATGGGAAAGACAGTCATATGACATTGGCCCCATCCCTACACACATACCCTAAGCAGCTATATATGTATGTTGGTTTTAACGGTTTTGTTTGAAGAAGTAAACATTAAATCCACTAACAGACATTCATGAGGCTGTTGAGGGTTCCTGACTGGAGTTGTGTCATTGAAGATGATGATGCCATTCACACAAGAGAAAGCCAAACTCTGTCCAAGTTATAACCTTCTAGATTTAACACATTACAACAATAATACGTGACAGTAATACTAGGTGGCAGCACAGGCATAATCTATCCCTTTTCATGGAAACAGTGAGAAGTTCAGGCAGGAGTGTTCTTAAAATATTCACAGTGACTGATATTTGCCAAGCAAATGAGAACGTAATCATAGCTTCTTTCTTGCTGTCAAATTATCTCTCAAATCAAACTGATATCAAGGAAAGGAAAATTCATGATATATTGAAAAGAAAGTTCCTCCGGTCACACTCCTTCATTCACACTGGCTGGCATTGAAGGTATATGCGGTACATTGAATCTCAATGGTGGAGGTTTGTAATACGTGATGGCTCTCCTGGGGGCCCGGACAAATGTTCTGAGTGCAATCTTCATCTATAATCTTAAATCTTAACATATTATCTGATAGCTCCCCTTGTATCTGCCACCTAGTGTCACATACCCAAACTATGATACCTTAGGTTTGCCTTTATAGTATGTATGCTGAGCTGGATGCTGTTGTTTAGGGGAATTAGTGTATAACCCCTTATTGTTGATCTTAGGGAACTAGTTTAATATGCCCAATACATGCTCATCTTGCATTGGACAAAGAGCACTCTTGAGAGGTGTTAATGTTGATTATATATTTATTGCCACAAACCACAAGTTCTGAATGATGTCCAAACACAAGTCCACACAAGTCCACACTAGTCTCCATAGTCATACAGAGTATCCGATGCAGTTAAGTCACACAGCAGTAGTCTCACAATCACTATCTCCATGTACCGTAAAACCTCGCGTATAAGCCTAACTCGCGTATAAGCCGCAACCCTAGTTTGGTGCGATCCTATAAGCCGCAGAGGCCATCTGAGAATTGAAAATTTGGTACTGTAGTATACTTATAAAAACTCTCGTATAAGCCGCACCCTATATAGGCATGTTTGGTATCAAAAGAAAGCTGAGTCTGATTCGCGTACAAGCCGCGGCTTATACACGAGGTTTTACGGTAGGTCCTTGTCAGTCTATAGGACAATAATCCAAGTTGCTTTCCTGTCATGGTGACCAGTGTTGCCTCTTCCGAGTAGGAGGCTGACTGCCATTTTATAGTCCTTAAGGCATTAACTCTTCCTTCCGTATCCTGGAATGAGTAACTCTGGCTCCACATCCTGTTGTGAGTCAGTCAACAAGGGAAATTCCCATATGAGTCAGTCACTGAGTCATATCCTGGTATGAGTCAGTCCTCAGGGGAGATCCCACCATGAATCAGTGCCCAAGGCACATCCTGGTGTGAATCAGTCCCCCTGATACATCCTGTTTCATGTGAATCCTAGAGTGGGAGTTCATCTAGTACATCCAGTACCATTACTCACAGGCTTACATTATGTTCTCTTGTATAGTTTCTTCCCTGTGCATTCCCATATCAATGACTGCTAGTATATAACACAGTAATACACATGTATGTTTTACCATTAATCTAAGTTGTGTGTGAGTGAGTATTCATGCCACTCACACGACAACAATGCCCTAAGCCCAGATGAGACAACATGAACATCTGAAAGAATAGTCTTGAAAAGCTATTGAGATTATTCCCAGTGCTATACAAATTGATAGCATGGATATCTACATGGGGCATGATCTCAAAAAAATTGGGAGAAATCGTTTTCCAAATTTAAGGAAAGTAACTACTGTTATGCCTATACCCAAAAAGGGAAATTGTAAATTTGTTACTAACCTTAGACCTATAAGCTTATTGCCATTACCTGGCAAAATATTTGAGAAAGTAATGGCAAATAGATTAAGAACCTTCTTGCTGGATAAAAATATAATGCATTCTGCTCAACATGAATTTAGACCTAGGAGATCGACGTTAACAGGAATTTCCACTTTTTTAATGACATATATGAAGATATAGACAATAACTTAGAAATATATAGCCTCTTCCTAGATTATTCCAAAGCTTTCGACACAGTTTCCCACCCAATTTTAATTAATGAATTTTAAAATATTGGACTTACCCAAAATACCTGTAACTGGTTCTTAAACTATCTCTCAAGTAGATTATGTAAAACTGTACTCTATGCTGATGACGCAGCTATGTCTGTTAATACGATTGAGGATTTGCAAGCCTTAGTCCCTGCTTAGTTTGTAGGTGAGCTTGTTGTCATTCCTCGTTCTGTGTCTTACATTTCTAGGGGGGAATTTTCTTGTTTTACTATATATTAGGGACATTAGTAATTCTTTTCTCCTTGGGGCTAGGAGGGGAATTTCGCAGAAGTCATGAAGATCAGCTACTGAGTCCTCCCAAACCCTAACATTTCTTATGCATCTCAGCATTCTATTCTGAATAACTTGGCGTTTATTTGTATTCGTTTCTGTACATGAATCCGTCATGAAGGAACAATTATCAAAGTGGGGTAGTATCGCTTGCTGGAATAGCACTTTAGCATCAGCCTTAGACAGCAAGTACCTTAGTCTCCCAAACTTAAAGGAAAGGAAGTTAGTGTTCCCGACTATCTTGTTTAGAAACGGTGTCATACTCACGGTGCGATCTAGGGTGGCTTCAAGGTATACATGTAAAGGTTTTTGTATTCTGGATCCTGGTGTCACCAACAAACAAATGCCTGTTAGCACAATGAACATACTTGTGTTCTGCACAGAACCACATCATCTTAGTCTAGTTGTGATTTATGGTTAAGCCAATATTATCACATTTTTTACTTAGTACATTTACTTCTTATTGTAAGCTTCTCAGGGTGACAGCAGGAGAAGTCGAGGTGGTATAAATGACAACATCATCAGCGTAGAGTTTGACTTTAGCACTTCCAGTGTTCAAAAGGATGGAGTTTATAAAGAAAATGAACAATGGAGGTCCAAGCACGGAGCCCTGTGGTACTCCAAAGTGTACCTCTCTGGGTGCAGAAGTTACTCCATCTACCTTCGTTGATTGGATTTTACCTTTTAGGTATGTATGAAGCCATAGTAGTATGGTGTGATAAATACCAGTAGTTTTTAATTAGTGGAGTAATATTATTATGGTTTACACAGTCAAATGCCGTTCTTATGTCTATGAAAACAGAGGCTACATACTGGTGGCTGTTATGGGCATTATATAGATCTGCTAGAAAATCGCACACCGCTTCAGCTGTACTGAAGCCTTTCCTGAAGCCATACTGGTGTTTTGATAAGGACTCTTGACTTTCTAGGTATTGAGAGAGGTGGATGAGTATGAACTTTTCCATTATTTTACTAGGGATGGGTAAAATTGATATTGGCCTCCAGTTTGACATGTCTTTCAGGTTTCTAGTCTTGGGGAGGGGTGTTATGGTGGCATTCTTCCATTCTTTGGGCAGTGTGGCAGAAAATAAAGAGTACTCCATTATGTGTGTGAATTCTTTGGGGCAGAGTTGTATGGCATCTTTTATTACCTTAGCACTGATATGAAGTATCCCGGATGGTTTTGTTATGTCAATGTTTTTAGTTAGTACTAGGAGAAGGTTGGCATTCATCTCCAGCATAGATTCATCTAGCTGGTTGTACTCATCCTCTGCAGTATCAACAAATTCTGGTACAGTCAGATTTTTCCTGTTAAAGAGTTTTTGTCCAATATCACTAAAGAAGTTGTTAATGAAATCCGGGCTGTCTTCTACAGCCTCTCTATTGTGCTTTTGTCTATCAAGGCTGGGAGTGGATGGGTTTTGAGCTTCTTAAAAAAAAGAGTTCATTGTTGGCCAGAACTTCCACAGGTTATTTTTAAATTGCTTTCATTTGGTCTGAATGTACTTCCCCTTTGCCTTTCCTGCTAGTTTGTTGATATCACATCTCAAGGTTTTTGCTTGTCTGAGATCAGCGGGATTCTTGAATTTTAGAAAGCGTTGGACATACTCATTTCTTTCCCTTATTTTGGCTAGTGTCTCATCATTCATCCATAGCGTCTTGTAATCTCTATACTTAATGTCTCTTATAGGGCAATGGATATCTAGATATTCTTTTATGAAACTAATGACTGTATCCCATTTGTCACCAATACAAACTGATGTGTAGAATGTGTCCCAATCTTTTTCGAGCATGAAATTGGCAAATTCTTCTTTATTGTAATCTTTATATCATCTACCTCCATACGATACAATTTCTTTAAGATTTCTTACTTTCTTTCGGCATGCAAATAATAGTAATCTGAGAAGAATCCTTTGGTGTTCTTAGTGTCAGGGTGCCTGTTGTCCATAAAGTTGATGTTGAAATCACCGATGTACCAGTTTTCTCCTTTCTTTTTGAATAGTTTTTTTTAAGATTCTTGATGAAATTATCAATATCACTCCTGTGGGGTCTATAAATTGTGATCATTGTCATATTTCTGTTATTTGGGACATCGATGTCTATGGACAAACATTCAATATCCTATGAGATTATGCGCAAATCATCATTTACAGTAGGATATTTGAATACTAGTAGTCTGTCTGTTAAATAACAAATAATTCCACCAGCTCTGGTAGGTCTATCTATCCTATGAAAACTTTTTCCAGGCCATTGGAGTTAGGCAGTATCATATAGAGGCGTAAGCCATGATTCTGTCAATGAGATAAAATCACAGCTGTTTAAGGTTGGCATAATTTCAATCATTTTCTTGTTTGTACTCCTGCAATTCAGATGGGCAACCGTGATACCTTTCATAACTGGGACTCTATAATCATTTATGTATTTAATTGTGAATTATTTGTACTTCTAATTTGTAGATCCATGATGCATCAAACTCTTCCCATACGGTACTTGTTGAACCAGTGACATCATTAGTGAAATTGATTGTGATGAAAAAGCAAAATGACGGATGAACGCAGTGCATTAATTCTGCAGTCCATCTTGATCTCCTCTCGTCGTTACACTGACGCCAGTCAGCGATGTACTGACACCAGCCAGTGTGAGAACCCATTGCAGAGTTCGGGTTTGGTAATCGTAGTAAGCAGTTGAGTGCTTTAGCTATAAAAAATCATATGAAAAATATGTCTTAATATTTGAGAGGGTCTTATGTGAAGTTGGGCATGCACTACTCTGTATAGTTATGACATATGTAGCTATGCTAGCCGTTGCATTAATAAAAAACAACACATCATTAACTGTTTTACAGTTAAAATGGAACTTGAACTAGTAACAATGATGTCTTCCTGCAAAAAGTTCAGGAACTGTAGTATCATTCACACCCAGGTCTGGGTAATTTGAGTTGCAATTAGGAAATATGCCCTCATCAGGGGTGGTTGGCAATGTTATAATATTACATGTGAAATAGTTGTCTGTTTTACAGTTTACATGGAGCATTCAATGATGTATCTTCCTGCGAAAAGTTTCGGAATTGTGGTATTGTTCACACCCAACTCTGGGTTATTGAGTTTGAAATGCAATCAAGGATTCTATAGACAGGATGTCTCACTAGGTAGACTCCCATGTTATAGCCCCCTCTAGCCCCATCTACCCCCCATGAAAGTGGGCGACCTTGTGTGCTCAGTATTGAAAGCTATAGAGAATAGGGGGTTTATGTGGTTCTCTTGTGTCTTTATTAGAGTGATACCAAGTGAAAAGAAGGGATTTCCTAGACCAAAACATTTCTGCTGAATCCGATTTTTTCTTGATTCTCAGAAACTGACCAAAACCACTAAAAAAATGAGGATTGATGATGCAAAGTATTTAGAAAATTTACAAAATAATGTTGAAAATGTTTGGAACATTATCTATATATAAACCTGTCAAAACCAGTACCTCAATCTACCTGTTCATTGACATATCCCACAATCTGATAGGCATCCTTCCTGTGTATTATATTCTACCTATCCTGCACATTGCCTATCCCTCAGGCTACCTATCCCTCAAGTTACCTATCCCTTGAATTAGAACCTTCTCTTAAATTAGCTCATCCCTCCAAAAGCTTAAAGGTTAAAGCTTATCCCTCTCATTGCTACTCTTGCCCACTTTCTGTGCCTACCTATCCCCAATCTGCCTATCACCCAGCCTACCTATCCCTCATTGTGACTATCGCTCACTCTGCCTATTCATCTTGTTTAATCAGCCTTATCCATCTTTTTTAACTATGCCCATCTGCTAGACATAACATTCCTCATCATGTCCACTATAATTTGTACCTATCCTCAATTTTCCTATCACCCAGCCTACCTATCCCTCATTGTGACTATGCTTCACTCTACCTATGCCTCATGTTCAATTTGCATTATTCCTCTGTTTATCTAATCTGCTAAACATGACAGGTATACTAGTTTTACGGATAAATTAATTTCCCTATCACCCAGTCTACCTATCCTTCATTGTGCCTATCCTGGCATATCCCACATGTCTAACCTGCACATCTCTCAGATTCCCTAGTGCCATGGCTTTTTCATATCCCTACCTTGAAAGATACTGTCCATACCTATCTCTCAAACTGCCTATTACACATACTACCTATCCTTTTTACACTTCATGTTCCTAAATACTTATCCCTCATGCTCCCTATGGCTGTCCCTTATTTTGCCTCTCCCCCATACTCCCTATAACCTTTTACCCATCTCTCAGACGTCCTGCTTCTCAATTTGGTGACCATTCCTTATAGTCTGGTAAATAAAGCACTTCATTCCAACAAAACTGTAAGAAAAGGTTTCTCAGTGGATTTCACTTGTTTGATGTCTTTTTTTCAGAAAAAAAAGTTCACCATTTTTTGCCTTGGGAATGGGGCAAAATCGAAGATGGCCGCCAAAATATCAGAATTCCATCTCCCGTGCCCTAGATATGGTTAATAACGCATGTTTAACACAACCTACCCCCCCCTAAATTGGACCCAAGGAATTCAATGGTTCTATTGGTTTGTTGCTAAGACAGCTGGTTGCCTAGCAACATCTATTCTAATTGTTTATCTGCCTAGCAACACACATTTCCATGGTCCTAAGGTTGATTATAATCATACCTACCCCCCTAAAATGGATCCGAGGAATTCAATGGTTCTATTAGTTTGTTGCTAGGAGAACTGGTTGCCTAGCAACATCTATCCTAATTGTTTATCTGCTTAGCAACACACATTCCATTGTCATAATTATTGTTATAATCATATTTACTGCCATTTTAATGATCCTAAGGAACCAAATGGTGTTATTGACCGGATACTAACACATTTGATTTCTTAGCAACGGCTATTCCAATCTTTAATCTGCCTAGTAACACATGTTTTACCTCATGCTGAAGCTAATACAAACAATACCTCCTCCCACCATAAAAAGCTCAAGGACTCTATGGAGCCATCCACATGTATCCAAAACAACTGCCAGCTAGGCAACAGCCATCATGTTTCTTTATCTACCTCACGCTACAGAATATTGGTTGTTTATTTATCAACATTTACATTGCTATGCTTGTTGCTATGCATAAAGTGCTTGAACAGCAATGTGGCTATATAACTATGTACCTGATTCCTCCAAGGACAGTCACATAAAACAGACATGTTGGGGATCTATACACCATGGTGGAGATCTGGTATCTACCAGTCAGAAAATTGTATAATGATATCAAGTCCCTGGGCTATATTGCAAAAGAATGGGGCATAATACATGTTTATTGGGGTTTCTAGGCAACAAGCAAGTGGGACTTTTTGCACTGGTAACATTTGATCTTATATCAGGTTGCCATTATGTGTTGTCCTATAATTGCTTGCATTGAGTCCAATGCCAAACAAATATAAATAAAAGATTTCTTCTAGCCATACCACTCTAAAATAAGTTAAAAGTCTATTTTACCCAGGTGGCAGATTTAGGAACTAAAGTGGGAAAGTATTGATTAAAATGCACCTCATCTGGCATTATTGCTGAAGGTTCTATCAATGTTGACAGTGCTATAGTAGCATCCATGGTCGGCCAGCTAGTTGCTAACAACAAATTCTCAAGAAAGCAACAGCTTATTACTTTGGCTTCTGTAGAGTATGTGTCAGTTGATGGTGAGAATGTTGAGATTAATCCCAAATATACCAGCGTGTTCTTTTTGCTGGTGTTGGTACATTTCACACCAGAGCATTACCACAGTATGAATTCTGCTCATATCCATCAGCCTAATTTCACACAAACCTTCTGATACATAATACTGTTAATAATTTATACATATTTTTATATTCTTGCTGTCAAACATTGCAAGGCAGACCATATGGCATCAGCAAGTCTTCTTCAATTACAAAATATCATGGCCTGCAAGAAGTCATCATGAAGCCAGAACAAAATCAACAGGACATTGCAGAAGCTGTTAACCATGCCCTTGCAACCCTCTATGGTGGTAAGGCAAACTCAGATTTGAATGCTGAGCGGGTCACCAAATTTATTGAGAAAGTTGTCACAAGATCTGCCTATCTGCGACCTGAGCGGCTTCCACCAATATCTGATGTAGGCAAATTCCACAGTCAGAGGGTCTACCTACAGGTACAGGTCTGGCTAGGGAATGATTTAAAGACAGATGAATGGGGTTGGGATCTGCATACAACCCAGCATGGAAGGGTCCAGAAGCCCCACAGAATAGACCAAGATGCTGCCCCAACTGAAGATTATTCATTGTAACTGTGGTGGTAGTTGTGACAAGAACACATGAAGGCCCAACGTCCTGATCCATGTGAAAACACTGATTAGTAAAATAGTAAAATCTAAGAGGACACTCTAAACGGATACGGGTGAGAATTTTGAAAAATGTCACTTTTGGGTGTTTTTCACCTTCAAATAGCTCTGCAATAAGAATATCTGTACCAATCCAGTTATTTTTGTTTTCATATAACAGGGACCAGTCCAGGCTTTCAAAAAATGTAAAAATCTTGCATGTACAGTGGAAATTTCTTGATTTATGACCCTTGTGCGTTTAGCCTATCTTTACATTTTTTATGACTCCCCCACATCAACAGAAATAGTCACAACCCTTCCTAATCATGGTTTTCTATTAGTTATATATGTTGTCCAACAGAATCAATTTCTTTTTGAGATGTCTGTCCTAGATTTTTCACCATAGCCTTTTGTACCTGAAATGGCCCACATGTAACTGCCGACACTTTTACTTTTGGAGCATCCAGTGGCCTACCAGTAAGGGGCTTCTAATGTGGATTTTACATTCAAAAGTGGGGGACTAATGCATATTAACACTGGGAATTTATTTTGAGGCTATACCCATTATTAACTTCTCCAGGTCCTAAAGAGTGATTTTGGAATATAATAAAAGTGGCGGTAGTTACGGTAGGTTTCCTCTATTAATCTAAAAACACCCCCAGACTATCATTTCTAAGACATATTATAACCATGAGAGGTATATGTTCATTCAATCTGGACTAATCCCTTACTGGGAGATTTACTTAGTTTTTGTCAAATTGAGTTTATTGCTTGTTGAAAAAGGTTACAGTCTAAGGTAATACTTTGTAAATAAATGAGCCTAGAACTCACGGATACAAAAGGTTGGGAGTCTAATGAATTGTCAAGCAGTTTAGGTTGGCTTTTCAAGATTGTACATCTCGAAAGTCCATGAAGTTTTTGAGCCAGTAGACCATAACCCTGTACTATAGGAAACAAGTACATATATGATTTTCTTCAAGTTTATGTGTCTTTATGATATAACATATAGACAACGAAACCTGTAAAAATCATGTATACCCATAAGCTTTATTATTATATGTGTTGCTAGGCAGAAAAACAAATAGAACCAATAGAACCATTGAATTCCTTGGGTCCACTTTAGGGGGGATAGGTATGATTATGATCAACTTCAGGACCATCGAAATGTGTGTTGCCTAGCAGATAAACAATTAGAATAGCTGTTGCTAGGCAACCAGCTATCTTAGCAACAAACCAATAGAACCATTGAATTCCTTGGGTCCAATTGTGGGGGGGGGGGGGGTTGGTACTGTTAAATGTGCATTATTAGCCATGTCTATGGCACGGGAGATGGAATTCTGATATTTTGGCAGCCATCTTGGATTTTGCCCCATTGGAGGCATTTTCCCAAGGCAAAAGATGGTAAACTTTTTCTTCTGAAAAATAGAAATGACAAACTAATGAAATCCACTGAGAAACCTTTTCTTACAGTTTTGTTGAATCTACCCCATAATTTTTACTTTATTTACCAGACTATTAGTCAACATACCCCTATCCTATACCTATCCTACAGTGTACATGCACATGTACCTCCATCTACCTATCATGCATGTTTCATATCATTCAGCCTACCTATCCTTCATGATGCCTATCCTTCATGCTTTTGTTGTACATCCCTCAGTGTTCCTAACTCTCGTATACTCCCTCTACTATCGTAACTTACCCATCTGGGTCACCAGGCAAGTCATGTACCCTAGTCAGGGTTGGTCTTTAGAAACTCACTAACCCCACCTGGTGCACGTTCTCTGAAATTCACATACTCCCCCTGGTGTGTTGCAAAAGAGAGCCTTGAACCCTCGACCCTCGCATTTACAAGCAGACACTCTACTGACTGAGCTAACCAGGCAAGTGTCAGCATGGTCTACTGGTGAGATAGTCAATGGTTCATGACTATCGTTTAGAATGTTTATTTTGTATGATATGTTGGCTATTCATTTCCTAAGTTATCATAGAAATTATAATGATAACCCACTCTGATATTTTGATATGTTACAGCATGGATATGTCCCCAACCTATGACTAAGTCTGTTGAGGAGTCCATACACCATTCTTAATAAATGTCATGTCATTAGGACAGAACTCTGTCATTTTCAATGTAGATATACCCATTCTGTGGAAGGCTGCTGTATATCAATATGGTGTGGTCAATCACTTCTACACTTGGGTTGAGCATTGATTATATGTTATAAATGACCTATAAGAAGTCTCAATGGGTTTACATGCTATTTAGAGATAGTCCGAATGATCCTTAAGATCTGGAAGCCACACATAGTCTCCAGCAAACCCGTACCCAGCTTCACTAGATCTATGCAGATCTATGCAGAAATTTGACTTCATTTTGACTCTGTATACTTTTTTGGACAAGAACAGGATCTGGTATACTTGGTTATAGATCAGACAGGGGACAGGGACTCTCATTCCCAGCTTTCTCCCCATGTTCAGCTGTACTGGGGAGAACCTGTTGAGGTGTGGTGTGTGACAACAGATCAACATCACTAGGCCCTCCTCAGTTATAGCCTTGTCCAGAATACCTCCCATTGGGTGAACAGTCTGCTCAACCTCGCCATCTGAGGAAAGTATCTTGGTGAGGATTTCACATTTTTCTGCAGAATTTGCAAACTCCGTTGCCCCAACACTACACCCCTTGTAAGGCTTCATTTTCTCACTTGCAAATGTGATAGTAAGTAAAATTGAAGTTAAGATGTGAATTTCTATTTAGATTTTCACTTTGAAAGGTGAATTTTCATTTCAATTTTCACTTTAAAAAGTGAATTTTCATTTCAATTTTCATTTTTGAAATTGAATTTCAGTTTTTGACCCTCTTGGGCCACTGTAAGGATGTTTTTTCACATGTACCAAACATTTGAAAAAATATACATGCACAGGTGTTTATTTTGTAGAGGTATAAGACTGAAAAGGGCCAGAAATATCCAAACTGCATAACTTAGGAGTTTGTGCCGTAGTTAACATCCAGGCTACCTTCAAGACAAACATAGTTTTATAACACAAGGTGGCAGCACGTTCATGTATACCAGTCTGCAGTTGGCCTGTCTGACCATATAACATGGAAATGTGGATATGTTGGGGGGAAATGCTTTAGAACAATTCCTATAATTTGCCCAACATGCCTACAGCAGATTCTGAGCATGTACACAATGAAACATAAACATAGGTACATTAGATTCAGGGCAAATGAATTACAGACCAGGAAAAGGGGAACTAATTTGTACCAAAGCAATTACCAGAACTCAAATGTAGGTGCATTAGGTATGAGGCAAATTAATTGGTTTGTGCCAGCCTGCCCACTACCTCAGAGTGTGACAAGCCATCGCAGAGAACAGGCTTCAGGAAAATGTAACTTGTTACGAGCATAACCTAAAGTCTAAGGTAGGGGACAGGTATATAAGTCTAAGGTAGGGGACAGGTATATAAGCGGAGAATAAGAACCTGCTACCGAACACACCAAGAGAGAGTGAAATAGGTCAATGTGTACACTATTACTGTGTGCAGAGACCCATGACATTCCTGGGATGCTTTTTCCAGACCCCTCTGCTGGTGAATGATGAGGGAACACAGGAATGTCTTATCTTGCTCTCACCGTTCAAACTTCATTCCCAAGTAGACCAGAACAGTACTAGAAAAATTACTTATATATGCATTCTAGGTTGGAATGCCGCATTAACCGGGCGCTATAACCACCTTTTGAAATGTTCATGCACTTTTGAAGTAGCACCGTAAGGTGGATGGATAATTTTATCCAACACATTACCCATGTTGGCATGTTTCCACGGGGTCTGGCGCCTTCGTTTAAAGCAGGAGATGTTGGGACTGGCAGCTGTTTATCACCATCTACTGCGTGCCTGAGGTATAGGGCTCCTAGGGGTTAGGCCATGGGCGCATCCATGATCGGGGGTACACAAGCCACAGGCTACCTCAGGTACACAATAAAATATCAGCCAATCAGGATTCACCTGCTGCTGCAGCAGCAGATGCTTCTGCTATGGTGGGTTTGTTAGGCTGTGCTGTGTACCTGAGGTACAGTAGACTACTAGTGGGCCTAATTGAGTAACTACACTAAGTTACAGAAACCACAACTCAAGTATGCATGCTGTACCTCAGGTACACAGTGGGCATCCTAGCTACTGTACCTCAGCAGAGGCGTAGGAAGCAAATCTTCATTGGGGGGGGGGCCCAGGGGGGCCCAGGGGGGGCCCACTCCTACCAACTTTATGTATCAGTTTTTATGCATGATGTATCATATACACACTTATATTAGATTGTATGGAAAAGTAGTATTTGAGGCCCTTTTGGTTCTAATTTGGGGGCCCTGCCCCCTCTGCGCCCACTTTTCCTTATGCGGGAAAGGTAAGAATTGGAAATTATGTGTATCATATGACATGTCTTGACAAATTTTGGGAGGGCCCAAACATATTCAGGCCCCCCTCCTCAGTGATTGGGGGGGGGGGGCGGGCCTCTTCTATTTTTTCATTGGGAAATGATTGAATAGATTCTAGAAACCCATAATTATCAGGCGGTGCTGTTGCACCAAATTAGCGAGCCTGTCCAAAAACCTATCTGAGCCCGCTGTCAACCCGACCAAAAACCGATCTCAACCCGCTTTCAGCCCATCTAAAAACTGATCTGAACCCAAAGTGGGCAGCCCTTCGAAAACCCGATCTGCGCCCAACATGGGCAGCCTGTACGGGGCCAGACCAAAGCCCAGTGCCCTAAACCGACGGGAGCCCGTCGGTTAGCCAACTCCAGGCCATACTTGCAAACACAGTCTGACCCCGTCCCTGGCCACAGTGTGTTTGCTACTAGGGCAGTCCATAGTAGGATAGACTTGTTAGCTAGTATGTAACTGGGGGCTTTGCCCCCCCCCCCCCCCCCCCCTCCACCCCAATTTCTTTCTTCTTTTTCTTTCTTTTAGATGTTAGTAGTATAGTATGTATCGGAACGGGACTATAGTTAAGTACTGTTTATTACTCAATCGACATGCAGCCAATCAGAGGCCTCCATTTGGTCACGTGACCGGAAGTGACCTACTTAGGGGATTAGTGGTGACGTCACGTGACCTAGTTAGCCAATCAGAGGCCGCCATTGGGTCACGTGACCGGAAGTGACCTACTTAGGGGATTAGCGGTGCATTCTGGGTAACCCTGCAGCCAATCAGAGGCCTCCATTGGGTGACCGGAAGTGACCTACTTAGGGGATGGTGCATTCTGGGTAACCTACTGACCTACTTAGGGGACCGGAAGTGACGTCACATGACCTAATGGCCAACCGGAAGTGACCTCATTGAGGATCACGTGACCGGAAGTGACCTGATTGATCACGTGACCGGAAGAAGAAGAAGAAGAAGAAGAAGAAGAAGAAGAAGTGACGTCACGCGACTTAATGAAGAGATGAGCGTCTTTAAGGGGTCACGGGCTTTAAAATGTGATATCTTTTTTTTTTGGAGGAGGAGGCGAGTCTCTTATTTTTTTTTGGTAAACTAATAAAAAACACCACGATATAAGTTTTTTTTTCATTTTTTATTGTTTTACGAGCGACTGGAAGTGACTTATTGAACTAGTTAGAAGCGTTCTTTAGAGTGTATAAGGGGGAAGGAGGGGAAGGAGGGGAGGGGAGGGGGGGAGGGGGGCCCTTTTAACATGCATGGGGAGGGGGGCGCTTTTAGGATGCATGGGGCGAGTGGGGGAGGGGGGGAGGGGGGGGGAGGGGGGCACTCTAGGGGGGGGGGCACTCTAAGGGGCGTGTTTGTCTCTTTTAAGAAAGAAAAAGATTTTCAATCGAGAGACACGCTTCTTCCTCTCGAGAGGAAGAAGCGTGTCTCTTCGTGTTTTTTTTGTTGTTTATCACGTGCTGCGATGAGGTGATCAGCTGCGACTGGAGGAAGTGACACTTTAAGAGATCGCGCGTCTTAATTGTTATGATATATATATATATTTTTTTTTTTTTTACTTACTAATAAAGAAGACGTATGAAAATAAAACACAACAATTCACATGTCCGTCGTTCTCGTTGTTTCTTGCTTGATAAAGTCAAGTAATATCGCGATGCCGAGGCCAAACTTTCCCATGTCCTCAGTCAACACTCGAAGGAGTTCAAAAGGCGTACCGCCGGCGCCGTCAGCTTCATCTTGCCACATTTTCAACACTCGGAAGGCCCACTCAGCGGGACTTCCTCCGTATTCGCATTCTTCAGCGATCTTATCTAACCTCTCAGGCGACAATTTTAAATGGTCCCCCACCTCTTTCCACCTGCTACCCAGACGTCTGCCGAGGGTGCCCAAGTGCTTATGCATCGCGCGCGAGTCGGGGTTTTCGAAATCCAACCCCTGTCTGTGGAGAAGGGCCATCCACTGAGCCAACAGTTCCATGCGTCTAATGCGGGTGAAGACGCGACCGAGCTCGCCCCATCTATGACGATGCGGGGTTTCACCCCACCACACTCGGAACATCGCCGTACACAGCTCCTCCGGTGTCTTGACACTGCGCTCTACTAGAGCATCCATACGGGCGGCGCTGACTTTTAAGCTACTGCCCAACTCTCTCCAACAGCCGCTCAACTCTTTACCTAGTTGACGAAGCAAGGCGTCGCTATAGGCTAACCGCCGCTGTCCTACCTGTCGGGTCTCCCCATCATCGGTCTGCTGCCTCGCGCCCCGTCTCACGTCGTCAAGCCGCATTAACTTTTTTTCAGGCGCACCGGGCGGTGAAGGCGAGCTTGAAAGTGGAATAGCTTGAGCCATCTCGTCTCGTCTTGGCGGCGGCGGCAGCGGCGGCGGCGGCGGCGGCGGCGGCGGTGGCGGCGGTGGTGGTGGTGGCGGTGGTGGTGGTAGTAGCCGTTACTGGGGTCAGAGGCGATATGTTTTTTTTCCAACAGAAATGAGAGCTTTTTATACAGAGGGAGTTTAATCCCATTTCCAACAGCGCTCCAGCTGTCTAGCGCCCTGTCCGCATGACGCTTTTTCAGCCGCTCCGCTCCTTAAGAGCTTAGATGACGAGGGGGTGTGGCATCGCTATCCGTGGAGACCAGCTGAAAACGGTGTTTTTTCCTCACTCATAGCCTTAATACCTCCTACCCCCTACCCGAGGACGTCTCCCTCCCTCTGACATTCATTGTAACAAACGTCAGAGGTCAGGTGAAAATCGGATTTTTTTTCATGCACAGCCTTAGGCAGCTGTCACCCCTCCCTATTGAACTAGCCGGCCGCCCGCCCGCCTGGCCGGCCCGGTCTACTCACCACGGCAGGAGGTGGCGATTTTTGTCTTACACTTAAGTCGCTCACCACATGCACACGCCTCTACTCACAGACAGACACGTTCGTCTTAGGGGGGTCCTGCTTCACGCCACACGCCTCCTGTAGTTTTTTTTTGTATACACACTGTAAGCTCATCACCGTTACCGTTAATCCTTTATACAGCTAACGCGCGCTGAATGGCTGAACAGGGTGGTAAGCGGCTTAGCTCACCACAGTGGATCCCTCAAAAAGGGATCCAGCTGAAAACGTCATACCTTATGTCTTTGTGAATGGCCGCCGCCGGTCAGTCGACGGCAGGCAGCAACCGCTTAACCCTTTATACAGCTAATGCGCGTTGAATTGCTGAACAGGGTGGTAAGCGGCTTAGCTCATCATCACAGTCGATCTCTCAAAAGAGGGGGGGGGAAAGGGATCCAGCTGAAAACGTCATGCCTTATGTCTTTTTGTTTCTCTTTGTGAATGGCCGCCGGCCAGCCGGCGGCAGCTGAACAGGGTCGGTAAGTAGCTTAGCTCTAGAAGCGAGAAGGCGTATATAAGGGGCTTGGAAACCTCCATTCACTCACTCATTCTTTTTTGCTGCTCTCTACAGTCACCACCATGAGCAAAAGACAACAGCTAGCGGCGTTCAAGAACAAGAAGACTACGCGGAACAGCGTTCGTTTAGCGTCAGTGCCTGCTCTTGCTACTGAACATGAGACTACCGCCGCAGCCGGTTGGTCTTATCACCCTCCTGCTGTAGCGAGCGCTCGCGGCAGTAGTAGTAGTAGTAGTAGTAGCAGTAGCACTAGTAGTAGCAGTAGTAGTAGTAGTGGTAGTAGTACTAGTAGTACTACTGGTAGCAGTCGTCGTGCTAGCGACGTTGTTACACTCGCGACGGTACACGTTGCTGCTAAGCGCGCTGCCGCTGCTACCGCCGTCCCGCCTGCCGCTGCTGCTGCTGCTGCTGCTGCTGCTGCGCCTGCTACTGCTGCGCTTGCTACGGCTGCGCCTGCTGAGGCTGCTGCTGCGCCTGCTACTGTTGCGTCTGCTGCGGCTGCGCCTGCTGCGGCTGCTTCTGCTGCACCTGCTGCTACTGCTACTACTACTGACGACAACGCTCCTGGCACAGCGCAGTACTGGCAACCGGGTTTTTACCTCCCCACTACTGTTGATGACTTTGATGACCTGCCGCACGTTGCACAGCCCCTCTCCTCCACCACTACATCGACGGACGCCCTCGACGCCGCTCGCGCTGAGAGTTACAGCTATTCGGACACTCAGCCCCTGAACCGAGAAGAAGAGGAGGAGGAGGAGCAGCAACAGGGTGAGACAGAGAACGACGCTGACGACGAGGCGTACGAAGAACCCGAAGGGCAAGGGGTGAGCGGTACGTTTTTCGGCTTCCCTCTTCGACCTTTCGACCTCACTTCCTCCACTGCTAGCGCCCCCCCGTCCGGTCCGTGGCGACTGCCCTCACCGCCACCTTACGAGGGCGGCGGCGGCGCTTCATCTTCTACCGCTACACACAGCACGGACGGCGTGTGGCTGCGCTGTTCCAACAACGAGACCTCCGATACCACCAGCGCTGACGCTGCTCCTGCTATCGGTTCTGCTGCTGATTCAGCTCACGCTGATGGTGTTACTCATCCTGCGGGTGTGAAACGTTCTAAGGTGAGTTCCAGAACAACAAGGCCCACTAAGAAGAGAAAAATACAAGAAAAAGAAGGAGATGGACGAGAAGAAGCAGAGAAAACACTCGGGTTAGAGTTCTGCTTAGACGGAGCTTTGACGCTGGAGATCTGGGAGGACGTGGCTAGACTGTCTAGGAGGCCGCGCTACACAAAAGACGGCCAGGTGAAAGAGGCGTCTCTGACCAGAAGCAAGCGAGTGCACTTTACGGCCGACGCGCTGCGCGAGCTCATAGCACGCATCGCCGATATCCGCGCAGTGGTGCGCATACGCGACACAGCGGCCGCGCAAGGAAAACCTAATCACACCCCCTGGTTCGCAGTGCTGGATGAGGCGGGCGAAGTGTACGCAGCTGTGAGCTACTACAGCGGTAAGAACCTCGTCCACGTGCGCAAGTACGAAGGTCCTGACAAAAAACCCACACAGCAGGGGGTGACGCTGTCCGCCAGAGCGCTCAAAGAGTTGGATGACAAAACAGAGATCATTCTGAAATATCTCGGCATAGATTCGGAATGAGAGACGCTCAACGCTCACGCGCGCACACACACACACAGCGTTTGACGTACGCTGTATGAGACAGACAGACAGACAGACAGACGGATACACAGACAGCAGACAGAAAGATAGTTACATAGACGACAGATTGATAGATGGCTAGATAGATAGATAGATAGTTAGACGGCTAAGTAGTTGGTAACCGAGTGAAAAAAAACATGACACAGTACGTATGCGAAAAGTGTTTCAAAATGTTTAAAAGAGCGTACAACCACGAGAGACACGTAGAAAATTGTAGAGTAGTAGCTAAGTTTTGCCCTCTATGCGGCGAAGGGGATTGCCGAAAGAGCGCTTGTCGACGCGAATCTCTGGACGGGGTGACCGTCCCTCCGCGCATATGTGCTGTACCGAACGGGGAGGAAACGTTCACGGCGAATTGGCCTGCGATACAAACGGGCGTCAGGATGCACGGGACTCGCGTGAGTGTAACAAACTTCAGGCTACCAACCGGCGAGTTGAGTGACGCTGTAGATACTATGCGTCGCATTCACTTGACACAAAGATTCAGATACAAAGTGGGTTTCTCGGTAGGCTTACTGTTACAACACAGAGAAGACAAGAGCAAACTGCGCTACTTCCACGCCTCCCAGAACAACGCAACTCTCATACAACCGCTCCCTACTGTAACTAATTCAGAAACTTTGGAAGAGCTCCTCTCAAAGATGCAAAACACCGTCGCTTGCGAGGAGGTACGGAAACTTTGCGACGCTGACACCAAGTGGCACGTTCTTTTTCCTACCAATTTGAACATCTGCGTTTACATGGGACCGGGGGAATTCCCCATAGGCGGTAGGATCACGCAGGCCGGTCGAGTTGGAAAGAGAAGCGGCGTGTTAGATTTTCCCAACAAGGACAACCTCTGCATCTTCCGCTGCATTTCCTTTCACTTATACAACACCAGCAAGCGCGCTTCAGATTTGTTACGTCAGTTCTGTCCCGCTGCCACACCTGAATCCTTTCCGGGTCTGAACATCCGCGACTTACCCGCGTTAGAGAACTTGTTTGACGTACAAATAGCGGTTTACACCGCGTCGCGTCAAGTGCCGGGGCGGAAGTTGAGAAGACGCGTTACTCTGATCAGACCGCCTTCCAGAACTGTGGCCGCCCGAGGTAAAGTCAACCTACACCTGACGGCGAAAGGCGGTTTGCACGTCTCTCTCGTCACGGACTTCAACGCGTACGCGGGCATATACGAATGTTGCAAGTGTAAGGCGGCGTTCACCACCGAGTTCTTGCTGAAGAGACACAGGAACCAGCTTTCCTCTTGCCGACAAGTCAAGTTGCGCTACGTAGGTGGCATCTACCAAAATTCGAGAACGATTTTCGAAGCGCTAGCAGACTTCTCCATTTTTCCCCCCGACGGACATTCCGGAATCTACCCTTACAAGATCGCCTTCGATTTCGAGGCTTTCTTCAGACCGTGCAAAGAACCGTCGACGGAGCACGTGTCCCTGCTGTGGGATCACGTCCCTTTGTCGGCTAGCGTCGCATCCGACTTTCCGGGGTGGGAGGGGCCCGTCTGCTTCGTCAGAGCGTCCGACGCAGATTCCGACCCCTTGTTGGACCGAGTTTTAAATCACATAAACGAGAACGCCAAAGCGATCGGGGAAGCTGTGCTAGAACTTTACCGACCGACGTTAGCGAAGTTAGATGCGGCGATAGGTGAAGCTCTCCTGCTGGAGGAGGCGACGTTCACCACCCCTTCTCCAGGCGGCTTCGCTGCGGCTCAGACCAGACACCCGTTAGTTCAACTGAAGAAGCGTCTTCTGAGATACATCCGTCAAGCTCCAGTGGTGGGCTTCAACTCGGGGCGTTACGACTTGAACCTGATCAAAATACGCCTTCACTCGTTCTTCGCCTCCGGAGACCGAAGAAACCAAGAATTCAGCGTCATAAAGAGAAGCAATCAATACTTGGCGGTTTACACACAGCACACGGTTTTCTTGGACGTAGTCAACTATTTGGCACCCGGTTACAACTACGCGACCTATTTGCGAGCTTTCACCAGGAACGAAGAGAAAGGTCACTTTCCTTACGAATGGATGACGTCTACCAGGAAACTGGCAAACAGAACGCTGCCGCCGAGATCGGCTTTCGACAGCGAGCTGACGGGCGTCAAAATGTCCGAATCCGACTACGCCGCATGTCAGAAAGTTTGGTCCGACGAGAAGATGCAAACTATGGAAGACTACTTGATCCACTACAACAACAAAGACGTGAAACCTTTCATAGAAGCTCTGAAAAATCACGCTAAATTTTTCCAAGATCGCGGCATCGACATGTTGAAAGACGGAGTTTCTCTCGCCGGTTTGACTTTACGCTTCCTCTTCCAAAACCTAGAAGACGCGTTCACAACGTTTCCCCAGTTCGACGCCGTCCTCCACGCTCTGATCAAAGAGAATCTAGTCGGCGGTCCTTCCATCATCTTCCATAGATTTCACGAGAAGGGCACCACGCGGATAAGGGAGCACAAGTACGGCGAAGAAGCGAGACCGTGCCAACACATCCTAGGACTAGACGCTAACTCACTGTACTTGCGCTGCATGAGCGAAGCGCACTGCACGGGCTATTACGCGGTGAGACGGCCCGAGACCGAGTTCAAGCCCGAAATCAGGCAAAGAAACTCTCACAGCGCTTTGGAGTGGTTACGCTTCGTAGAGCACGACCGCGACGTGAAACTGCGCCACGCTCTGAACGGCGGCGAGATGGCGGTAGGCTGTCGGAGAATTCGCGTGGACGGATTTCACGCGGCCTCTAATACGGTTTTCCAGTTTCACGGGTGTTGGTTCCACGCTCACGAGTGCATACCGTCGCACCGATATCAGTGCGCTTCACTGAGAGAGGAGAGACGCGACAGAACGACCAGAGTAAGCGCTTACTTGAAAGCGTTAGGTTACAAGCTGGTCGTCGTGTGGGAGTGCGAATGGCGAGAGATGAAGCGTCGAGATGAGCGGGTCAAGGCCTCCCAACAACGCTGGAAGGTTGACGCTTTGAAAGTGTCTCGAAACGCGATGAGCGAGAGCGACATCCTTTCCGCTGTGAAAGAGGAGAAAATGTTCGGTTTAGTTCAAGTGGACATCACTACGCCGCCTCACCTACGAGAGTACTTCGAAGAAATGACCCCCGTTTTCAAGAACGCGACCGTTTCAAAATCGGACATAGGCCCTCACATGTCAGACTTTGCGCAGGAAGAAAAGCTGTTGAGCACGCCTCAGAGATGTCTGATAGGGAGTTACCACGGAAAAAATATTCTCTTGGGAACGCCGCTTCTCAAGTGGTATTTAGAGCACGGTTTGATAGTCACCAAAGTGCAGCTGGTGGTAGAATACCTACCTAAACGCTCCTTTGCCGGTTTCGCGGACGAAGTGACGGCGGCGCGAAGACGTGGCGACGTGAACGAGAACGAGAAAATTCTGTCAGACTGTTACAAGTTAATGGGAAACGCTACGTACGGTAAAACAATCTGCAACAAAGAAAAACACACGGCGGTGAGATACACTGACAGTCGGAAGTTCGAACTATTGGCCAATTCGTGGCGCTTCAAAAAGGCGTCCGAGTTGACTTCCGATCTGTTTGAAGTCGAACTACAACCGAAAACGGTCAAGAACAACCTCCCTATTCAGATAGGGTTCATGGTATACCAGTACGCGAAGTTGAAAATGTTAGAGTTCACATACGACTTCTTGGATAGATTCGTCGATCGGCGCGATTATGCCCTTTGTCAAATGGACACCGACAGTCTTTACATGGCTCTCAGCGGTGCCACGTTGGATGACCTAGTGAAACCTCGCCTGAGAGAGACGTACTTCAGAGAGAAACGAAAGTGGCTTCCGACAGCGGTGTGCGACGAGCACTTAGAGCTTTTCGTGAAGACAAAAACGGAAAGAGTGCGAGAATGGTGTGCGCCGCCCGGCGGATGTTGTGAGAGACGGTACCTTCACGATCTGAGAACTTCGGGGCTCATGAAAGCGGAGTGGGAAGGTGACGGGATCCTAAGTCTCAACCCTAAGACTTACATTTGCTACGATCGAGTCAGCGACACCGGTGAAAGAAAATCCAAAAAATGGAGTGCAAAAGGCGTACAGAAGAAACAAAACCCCCAGGAACCAGACGCCTTCTTGGATGTTCTTCGCCAACGAAAAACTCTCATTGCTGTAAATAGAAATTTCAAAGTGGTGCGAAACAAAATGGTCACCTACACCATAGAGAAAGACGGCGTGCGCTACTTGTATTATAAGCGTCGCGTGCATTCTGACGGTGTGACAACGAGTCCTTTAGAGATATGAAAAAAAAAAAAAAAAAAAAAAAAAAATAAGCGTGTGCATCTTTTCAAAAATAGAGTGTTTATCAAGATTGAAAAAAAAATAAATAAAAAAAAATTAAAAGAAAATATTGTTGTGTTTTTATTATCATACGGCTTCTTTTACTAGTAAGTCGCGCAGTCTCTTAAAGCGTCACTCATGTGACGACGTCGCTTCCAGTCACGGGATCCTAAACAAAAAAAAAAACTTCTTCTTCTTCCGGTCACGTGATCAATCAGGTCGCTTCCGGTTGGCCATTAAGTCGTGTGACGTCACTTCCGGTCACGTGACTCATCAGGTCACTTCCGATCACGTGATCCTAAATTAGGTCATATGACGTCACTTCCGGTCCCCTAAGTAGGTCAGTAGGTTACCCAGAATGCACCATCCCCTAAGTAGGTCACTTCCGGTCACCCAATGGAGGCCTCTGATTGGCTGCAGGGTTACCCAGAATGCACCGCTAATCCCCTAAGTAGGTCACTTCCGGTCACGTGACCAAATGGAGGCCTCTGATTGGCTAACTAGGTCACGTGACGTCACCACTAATCCCCTAAGTAGGTCACTTCCGGTCACGTGACCAAATGGAGGCCTCTGATTGGCTGCATGTCGATTGAGTAATAAACAGTACTTAACTATAGTCCCGTTCCGATACATACTATACTACTGATGTTTATGTTATCGCATCTGGGCGTAGGGCATATACTATAAAGGCAAACCTCAGGCAGCATAGTTTGGGTATGTGACACTAGGTGGCAGCTACTAAGATGCATTCAGATTATATATTAAGATTTAAGATTATAGACTAAGATTGTACTCAGAATGTTTGTTTGAGCACCCAGGTATCACGTATTTGCTGTATTTAGTTTGATATGTCTCCAATTAGGCCTAGCCCTGTAATAGTCCTACTATACCATACAGCCACACTATCACATCCGTTCTTTATCCCAGGTTCACAGCCAAATCCCACCTTTACTCATGGTATGTATCCACATCCCACCTTTCCTCCGTGGTACAGCCCTACTGTACCCCTGGTACACAACTACATTCTTACTTTTCTCCAGGTACACAACCACACCATATTTTACTCTAAGTACACACCCACATCCCTACTTTACTCCAAGTAAACAGTAAACACCCATACCCCTACTTTGCTCCAAGCACATACCCACATCCCTACTTAACTCCAGGTACACAACCACACCCGTCTTTACTCCAGGTACAGAGCCACATCTCTACTTTACTCCAGGTACTCAACCACATCCCTATTTTACTCAAGGTCCACAACCACGCCCTACTTTACTCCAAACACACAGCCATGACCTAATTTACTCCAAGTACACAACCACGACCTACTTAACTCCAGGTACACAATCACATCCCTACTTTACTCCAGGTACAGAGCCACGCCCTACTTTACTCAAGGTATACACCCACATCATTTCTGTACTCCAGGTACAGAGCCATGCCCTACTTTACTCCAGGTACACAACCACACCCCTATCATACGCCTGGTACACAAACTGTTAGTCTACCTCAGGTATGCAAGGACTAGTGTACCCTAAATATCAAAGGAATCTACTGACATAATTATCTGAAGGACAGAGAAGTGGAAGGAGAAAAACATACATCTTTCTGATGGTCCGATGGTGGAATATAGAGCCAATATGACAGATTCCACAACATTTTGGTCTAAATCCTTGTCTACCTGAGATGGCCTACTAATGAAATTGAACGTGTGTTTCCTGAGGAATGTCTCAGTTGAACAACAGTCTTGCGAGTCGAAGCGGGTATAACACCTACCGTAGCACCCAATGACACCATGGACATATATTCATTTATTTATACCCCGGTAGGCCTGGATATAAGGATCTGATGGACGAAGTGCCGCTAGACACATATCCTGCATGAGCCAGTATTCCCCAGCAAAGTTCCCTCATGGATAAAGGCTCAGGCAACCAACAATTAGGTTGCTGGTTGTTCCTTTCCAGCAGTCCTCTGTTCTAGAAAAATTGCACTAGTGTAACCAGCAGTGGTAGCTACCAGTATGCTATGACTACCACCAGTGTGTCCACAGAAAATGGTATACTCCCCTTGAATAGGCCACATGATATTAAGGTTATCAAGGTTTTATGATTAAGATTTATTAAGACTTAATTAAGACTCATTCAAAATGTTTGTGCACTCTGGTGAGCTAGGCCTGTCGAGAGGAAATAAAAGTGTTTATGATTTAACACGTTCACCCAAACACATTCATGGCAAGATCCAAAAACATTTTTCTGTGAACAGGTGTAGGGATATCGCCGCCAGTGATGGGTGAGCTACAACAGTAAAAGATTAGTGGGTGAGGGCAGTTTGGCCATCCCACTGGCATTATCCGTGATGTTCCATCACGTTTAATTTAACATGACACACACACCCCACCTGGTGTACCTCTGTATAACTATATGTCACGTGACCTACGCTGACGTCACACACCGCCATATTTGAACCACATTTTCACCAGAACGGTCAATTTTGTTTCTGCAGGCATCCGCTCCATATTTAAGCATCCATTCTAGCTGGATGGTGTTTTGTGTGAAGGGGGTTTAAACCTGTAGGTCAAACATGCCGGGAAAGAAAACTGTGGCGCAAAACGCGCGAGATATAGAAATTATGAGAGCGGAAATGGCCGAGGCAAGTGCGGCCATGAAAAAGCAAATGGAGGAGAACGGATCCCTCATGCAGCAGCTCCTCGACGCCACGACGGCAGCAAAGGAGAGGGAGCCCAAGAAGGAGCCCGAGAAGGAGCCCGAGAAGGCGGCCGAGAAAAGCGCAGAGAAGGCGAAGGAGAAACCCCCGCGTCCCAAGTCTAAAAAGACCCGCGGAAAGAAAAGGAGATTACGTAACAAGGTGAAGCAGGCGAGCCGGCAGGAGTCGGCCGAGTCGGCATCTAACACGGATGAGTCCGGCACCGATTCGGATACAACGGCCCACACGCCGACGAGGCGGCAGGGCACCCCGCCGGCTAAGGACAAGGAGGCCGCCGGCCGGGGGAGACCGCGGCGCCGCTCCCCACACACCCCGCCAGACCTCCGGGGGTCGTCCCTACCAGCCCCGGGCAGACGCTCTCCCTACCACCAGTCGCGCTATGCCAGCATGGACAGGAGGGGAGGGTGGGACCCCGACGACGATCTTCCCCTCTCAATGAGAGACGTCTCAGAGGACGACGACCTTCAGCGGAGGGTACTGGGCATCCTCACAGCATCGATCAACCCGTCACGCTCCAAGACCGGTAAGGCCTATTTCCCGTACTGTCACATTACAAGGGGGCACAACAAGGCGAAGGTTTCTGCTGGTCAGGTCAAATTATCAGAACTGAATTGGGGATTGATACAGATGGCGAAAATATATGCCGACGATAAACCCGTGTTCAAAGCTATATATAGACATTTAGAACAGGTGAACGAAGACGCAATGAAGTATGGTGACGACAATGTTAGAGAATGGTCAGAGGAGGTTTGTCATGCTATATACAATGGGAGGCTGTCATGGCTTGACGACCTTGCAATTGACCACTTACGCCTACAATATTCACAACAACAGGGTAAGGCTAGGAGTGGGTCAATGCAGGCCAGTAGGGCAGGTGACTCAGCCAGCTGGGCTGGTCTCACCCCCGACTTGGAGTCAGCCAGGCCGGCCCCGGTGTGTAGAGCATACAACACGGCACAGTGCCACTCAACCACCGACCATGTCCAAAAAGGTTGGAGGCATTTACATTATTGTAGCAATTGTGTGTACTCCCGTGTTGAACTGAACAGGCACAAAGAGTCAGAGTGCAGGTACAAGGCGCAAAGGGAAGAGAGGAAGAAACAATTCCTCCCCAAAGATAAAGAGGAAAAGAAGGATTTTCATGCATGATTTTATTACCTAGTGTTAAGTGTGTAGATAATGTAGGTGTTGGTAAAGGCCTGGAGGGGGCGGGGGCAGCGGAGGGGTTTAGCGCGGCGGGAAGCCTTGGTGTACGACGCGCTGAACCCCTCCCTCCCCCCTCCCGCTGGGAGGACACCGCCAGACCCCCTCCCCCAAGCAGGTGTGGAGTCGGGGCGGCGGTGGGCGGGGAGGTGCGCGGTGCGGCCCCCCACAATACAGGTGTGAGCTCGCCCCCTCGGGGCGTCGCAGTCCAAAAGCATGGTAGTAGTATAGGGGTTGGGGGTTTGACTCAGGCGGGCGCAAACACAGCCAATACAGCCAAGTGTGGTGACACACAGGTTGCTGGCGTTACGCGCCTGGCCGGGAACACTAACCGCCCAGCCCAAGATGACTCCATCATAGCAAACCAGTGGCCTTGGCCCAGCAGCGAGGCTATGGAAAAGGCCCCCGAATTTATGGCAATCTATACAGCTGTAAGGAGGAGGGCAGTTCCAAACTACACTGGGGCCAGGGTACATATACCGTCGGCGGTCAATTGTGATGAGTGGGACAAGAGGTTAGGTTTGGTGGGTGATGTGAGAGTGGGCGGCTTCATGAGATACGGGTGGCCCACCTCATACGCTGCTGCTGAACTTCCGGTTCCTGCTGACAAAAATCACCCCAATGCTGACGCATATGATACACAGGTCAAAGACTTCATTACAAAAGAGATAGCACTGGGCGCCATGCTTGGTCCTTTCGACGCCCCCCCTTTCCAGCCTTGGTGCCAGGTCAGCCCCCTGCTGACCCAACCTAAAAAGGAGGAGGGCGCTCGTCGGATCATAATTGACCTCAGCTATCCCCACGGCCGTAGCGTCAATGACGGTATTGCTAGACACGTGTATGAGGGGGAGGTGTACAAATACACTCTCCCCTCCGTAATGGACTCCCCCACAATACAGGTGTGAGCTCGCCCCCTCGGGGCGTCGCAGTCCAAAAGCATGGTAGTAGTATAGGGGTTGGGGGTTTGACTCAGGCGGGCGCAAACACAGCCAATACAGCCAAGTGTGGTGACACACAGGTTGCTGGCGTTACGCGCCTGGCCGGGAACACTAACCGCCCAGCCCAAGATGACTCCATCATAGCAAACCAGTGGCCTTGGCCCAGCAGCGAGGCTATGGAAAAGGCCCCCGAATTTATGGCAATCTATACAGCTGTAAGGAGGAGGGCAGTTCCAAACTACACTGGGGCCAGGGTACATATACCGTCGGCGGTCAATTGTGATGAGTGGGACAAGAGGTTAGGTTTGGTGGGTGATGTGAGAGTGGGCGGCTTCATGAGATACGGGTGGCCCACCTCATACGCTGCTGCTGAACTTCCGGTTCCTGCTGACAAAAATCACCCCAATGCTGACGCATATGATACACAGGTCAAAGACTTCATTACAAAAGAGATAGCACTGGGCGCCATGCTTGGTCCTTTCGACGCCCCCCCTTTCCAGCCTTGGTGCCAGGTCAGCCCCCTGCTGACCCAACCTAAAAAGGAGGAGGGCGCTCGTCGGATCATAATTGACCTCAGCTATCCCCACGGCCGTAGCGTCAATGACGGTATTGCTAGACACGTGTATGAGGGGGAGGTGTACAAATACACTCTCCCCTCCGTCATGGACTTGGCTAAAGAGATGGTCGAGAGGGGGGGGGGCACGTTCTTATGGAAATACGATTTGAAACGCGCCTATCACCAGCTCCGTATTGACCCACTTTCTTACCCCTAGGCATAAAGTATGCATCAAAATGGTACATTGACATATGCCCCGCATTTGGTTGTCGCACTTCCGGTTTCTCACAACAAAGAGTGTCTGAGAGTTTATGTGCATTCATGAAGGAGGAGTGATACAAGGTCTACGCATACGTTGACGACTTTTGCGGTGTAGCAAGTAGTCTGTCTGTTGCAAGCAAGAGTTATGAGAGGTTTGGGTCGCTCTGCGGTGAGTTGGGGATGGTGCTGGCTGAAGATAAGGCCGCGCCACCCGCCACCACCATGGAGTGGCTCGGCTTTGAAATTGACTCCGTGGGCATGACCGTATCCATACCTCAATACAAAATGGACGAGGTCATTGCTGAAGCGGGAGAGTGGCTTAGCAAGGACACATCCACAAAGAAAGAACTCCAGAGTCTCATTGGGAAGCTTTCCCACATATCACAGTGTGTTACTCATTCCAGAAAGTTCATGTCGAGGCTCCTCGCGTGTCTCAGGGGTCACAGCAAGGTCAATATCATAAAGGTTGGCCGACAAATGAAGAAAGATGTAGAATGGTTTGTCAAGTTCGCCCATGGTTTCAATGGTAAACTCCTCATCCCCATCAACCTCCCAATGGTGACTGTAGAATGTGACGCCTGCTTGAAGGCCGGGGGGGGGGGGGGATGGAAGGAGAGTGAGTACTACAAGGTGGATTTTGACCTAGATCTCCAGCAGAACCATATTTCACGCCTTGAATCGTTGAACGTTGTAATTTGTGTCAAGACATTAGTCCCCCTTGAATGTGTACGGGTAATGGTCAGGACAGACAACTCTGCCAGCGCACAGGTTCTCATGACGGGGCGCACCCAGGACGTGATGATGGCCGCGTGTAGTAGAGCGCTTGCCATGTACGCCGCCACTCAACAGCTAGAGATAGTGGTGGTTCATGTCCCTGGCGAGCAGCTCGTGTTGGCGGACGCCCTATCCAGGTACAGGATGGGGGAATCATACAAAGAGACTGTGAGGCGGGAGGTAGCTAGGATGAGTCTGAGTTGGAAGAAGCCAATCCACCCCAGGGATGCCATTGACTTTGACTTTTGATTCTTACAGGGCGACATGGGCGTAAACTACTCGCCCAGATGAGGGAATCATACGACGCTGCATTCACCGCCAAGACAAAGAGGAATAAAAGGAACCAGGCGAAAGCCTACCTGTGTTTTATGCTCAGCTATGAATTGGACTACATGTCCCCACTAACAGTGGACATATTGATGTTTATCCAGTTCTTATCTAACTCATACAGTTCTCCACAAACTGTAAAGAATTATGTGTCCGGGGCTAAAAACTTTATCATAGAGATGGGAGGGAATGCAACCCCATTCCTCTCATCCATGGTTAAGAACATGCTAAGGGGGATAGACAAACTATCCCGCCACACTGTCACACAGGCCCCGGCCCTATCGGTAGCTTTCATTAAGAAGGTATGGCTCAGATCATTATCAACACTGGGCAAAGTAACTGCTGCCCTAGTTCTGTTTGTATTTGGCTCATACCTGCGCCAATCCAATGTGGTTTATACACCTGATGGTTTTAATCACATGATACGTAGAAAGGATATAACTTTCTCTCAGAATCACATGTGGATCACGGTCCACTCCACAAAAACAATAGATAGACATAAGAGTATAGTCAAACCAATAAAAAGGTCAAATAGCATATATTGCCCGGTAGCGGCATTTGAATATGTATTAAAAGTAACGCCGTCTCATCCTGACGCATACCCTTTCTTATACCCCACTACACTTACACCTTTACATGCATCAAAGGTAAATCTCCTCCTTAGGGCGGTGGCGACTGCACTCGGGCACCCCTTGGCCAAGGCAATATCCCTCCACTCATTACGCAGATCATCAGCGCAAGCTTGCGCAGGGATGGGCATATCGGAGGGGGAGATAAAGGCCCATGGCACATGGAAGTCGGGGGCTATATATTCTTATGTCCCCAAAATCATATTCACACAAGTGCCTGCGGCGGTCGCCCACCTCCTAAAGAATTAACACAACCATGGTTGGCGTAAATTGTATTAATTCCCAAGTTTTCACCAGAACGGTCGATTTTCCCGCCCACCACCCTAATTTAGGTATAGTTATAAGTGGCGTGTTAAATTGTATTAATTCCCAAGTTTGTGTTTTATACTTGTGTGATTAAAATATTATTATCCAATCACGTGTTACTGTCATGACTTAATTATTCTCCAAATGCTTGTACAACCAGTACATGTAGGCATCTATATCTACCCATGTACAGGCTCCTCTTTAGTCAAATACAGTACCTAAAATATTGTTTAACATCCATGATAATTTGGATGTCACCAACAATATGTAGACAGCGCTGTCCAGAATAATTCAGTGGGACAGCCGAACTGGCCTTGCCCACAACCGTAAAACCTTGCGTATTAGCCGCGGCTAGTGCACGAATCAGATCAGGGGTGCGACTTATAGGATCGGCCGATGGTCAGGGTGCGGCTTATACATGAGTTTTTGCTACTATGGTGCAGTATAAAAAGTCACCATAATCAGATCACTGATGCGGCTTATAGAATGGGCCTAAAGTCGAGGTATTTTACTTTAATCTGTTCATGCAAATGTGTTTAAATTAGAAGCACATTTTTACTGTCAGCACACTCAAGACTGCCTACAGTGGCCTTTGGTGCATGTGGGGTCTTGTTTATCTGAAAGGTCACTTGGATTCGGGTCAAGATCACCTGGGTCACTTACTTTACCCTCTGGTGTAAAATGTGTGAAGTACAAATTGATCTGGAATTCCAGCAGTACAGTTTAGTGGCACAGTTAAGAACTACATGCTTTACACTTTTAATTCTGGCCCTTTTAATGTAGCTAAGCAATAGAATTCACTGCTTTACAGTATGTACTCAAAATGAGGTACACTTATGACAATATGGTGTCACAGTATATTTGAGACACTTTGTGAAGATTTTGGTGTGGACAAAGTGCTTTCGGTGGACAGCATGTGATGATTTTCTGTTGACAAATTGTGTTTTGTGGATACTTTGACAGAATGTTGTGGACAAATTGTGGTTTGCAAACACTTTGTTGAGACTTTCACAGGGTAAGTGTTAAAACCAATAATCACCAATTGGTTGTACACTTCTTATGTTCAATGATGCACCACAACAGTCTACATTTCTGATGATAAGAGGTGTTTGTGGACACTTTGTGATGGTTGGCTGGGGACAAATTGTATTTTGTGGACATTCTGTGATGTTGAGTGCGAACAAACTGTATATTATCAAAGTCCCTGTATATCACTACGTTATTGATATTATGGACACTTTGTGATAGAAGGAGGTGGACAATTTGGCTCCTTCTGGTATGGTACAAGTAATACTGAAATAAACACACTATTACATTGTTGGCATTTTATTAAATCGCTTTATGATCATGAACAGCCATTTTAATCAACTCGACCAAATGGTAGTTCAGACATTTCACACAAGAGGGCCCCTACTATACAATATGTAGAGATTTTATCCAAAGCAGGATCTACTTTCATTTGTACAATGGAACCAAAATAGGTTACTAAGTTCCAGAATAGGTAATAGTGAACAGATTTTCTAAAACATTGGAAATATATGACGGTTCCCATTTGAATGTGCAAAACGAGGTTCTACATATACCAATAAACATAGACCCCATTCCTCTCACTATGCCTTAAGTAGGGGCGCATCCTTCATGCAGGTAGGAATTATTGACTTCAAGGCCAATGTGTCCGTAGATCAGAAGAGTATGCATAGTTTAAATCTGTCATGGTTTAAATCTGAAGATTATGCTTGTCCATAACTGGATAGGAAGAGTATGATTAAACCTTGGGTGTATAAATAGCAGTACCTGGGATTTCTTAGTCAAAAAGTTGTTTGGTGTGGGGGTGCTCTTGGGGAGGGCATAATATTTCCACTCTCTCAGAGGGGATTGGAACTTCTTTTTTGGGGGGGGGGGGGGTGGGGGAACAGAGAAAATAAGGGATCATTCTAAAACCCACATTTTCCAAGGTGGTGTAACATAACCAAATTGAGTAACCCGGCCAAACCCAAGCTAAACCCAAATTGGTTAGCCTGCATGGGGCCACAGCAAAAACCAATGACCAAACCCACTGGGCTCAAGATGGGCAGCCCACTTGGGCCCACATCAGGAGCCCGCTGTGGCCCCACATGGGCCACACTGTACTGTTCAGGTAAGGTAAGTCTATCTTTTCATACTTATACTATGGTAAAGGAAGTTTTAAGGAATAAAGTAGACAACGAACCAGGTTAAGTCTATCTTTTCATACTTATACTATGGTAAAGGAAGTTTTAAGGAATAAGGTAGACAACGAACCAGGTTTAGATATTAAAGCAAGTTTAATTAGGAACTAAGCTTATGGCTGTGTCTCACGACCTTGGGACAATGTTTTTGTCTCTGACCGGGTGCCGTCTCTGACCAGGTGCCGTCTCTGACCGGGTGCCGTCTCTGACCGGCTTGGCTTGATAAGGTCAAAATACTAAAAGCAGGAGGCTAATTATAATTATAACTATGATTATATGACAACCACCATAACGTTTTTCCAATCCTTATATATATGAGTATAATTCTTTTTAAAACACCTTTTTCTGACACCTGGTCAGAGACGGCACCCGGTCAGAGACGGCACCCGGTCAGAGACGGCACCCGGTCAGAGACGGCACCCGATCAGAGACAAAAACATTGTCCCAAGGTCGTGAGACACAGCCTTATAACAAAATATAGAGCGGTGGAACCTGCCTTTTAGGCAAAGAGATATCGGTATCTGTGTCACACGAAAAACATATCCCAGATGTCTAAGTAATCGGGGGGAGATATATTACGTTGTTTGTTTGGATAAGGCTGGGGTTTGTTCAGTAAATGAAAAAGGAACAATAGAGTTTTATGTCTATTGAATAATAACATTGTCACAGTCAGCGGGAGACAACTGTGGCGGAGGAGAAACAGATGTGAGCTTTTTAGTAGTCAAGGCAGAAAGACCATTGTATGATGAGGCAGTGCTTCGCCCGCAAAGAAAGGGGCATTTAGTCATCCTTATCTGGAAAACACAAACGAGAGAAAGAAATAAGAACAACTCAATAATAACTATATTTGTTAACGGGTTACGTAGGGGGAGAGATGACACCACGATATAACCAAGAGGTGTTAGCCAGAGGGGTTAGTCGGGAGAAAAGCCTACCGGCCATGCAGAGATAGTTTTTAACTGATAGCAAGAAGTAACTGGAAGGGTTGGGGATTGATTCCCCATATTGATGTCAGGGCTGATATATCTAGGCAGTTACTTGCAACAGCGAACAAGCATCATTGTCTGGGACGCTTATTGCACATCATAGAAGAGTTGTCTCACCTTGGCTCAGCCGCAGGAGAGGGAGTCTTGAAGGGTTCTACCCTGACGGACTCCTTAGGGCAGGTTCACTACTGTGGTAGTGGAAGAGCTTACCTCCCTATTACTGTAAGTAGAAACCTTTATTATACTCCATGGAAGCACATCCCGGCTGTGATGGAGTTCTATTTTGAAGGTTTGAGGAAGGGAGACTGCATTCAAACACACCTTAATCATTGCCAATTATCCTTAGCATTATTATAAACGCTCTGGTTGGCCACCTGTGTGACTTTCGGGTTGCTGCTACTTCACACCACTGATAATCGGTTGTGCGGAATTTCAATGAAAACTGCTTAATGGTATTGTTCATGCGAGATCTATTGTGAATGAAAATGGTTATGAAATCGAGTGTGGGTTTGTAACCAGATCAAAGGTCCTGATTGGTGAGATTCAAGAAACTGACTATTAAGACTTCGAATACACGTGAACTCTAAGTGCGGAGAAGCCGTGTCAGAATACATAACGGTACTTTAGGTAATGGTCCAAATTAGTGTGGTTTCGTCGCGTATTGTGTGAGACTCTTTTGTCATCACTTTGTAAGAGGTGGTGACTATACCTAAAACGACTGAATAACGCCCTGAGTCACGACTTCAGAGTATTATCTCAGGGTTCCTTCAAATTATTGTGAGGATTTATGCCCCAAGATAATGGAAAGCATTTTAATAGTATTGACTCTCGACTTCTACATCACCATGTTATTGATTCTGATATTTAACTCACCAGAATGAAGAAATTTATTGGTGAAATAAGTAATTGTGTTTCCCTGCATCTTTTATTTTTTTATTACATAAAATCTATATGGTTTGTCATTGGTGGAGCCCGAGCTGCTCATCTATCGTCAGCTAATAAAACACTTTTATCTGTACTTGACTCTCATGTTTCTGTTTGAATAGAATTTGTACGGGCTATTCTTACATTAAGCGAGTGCGTTTATCTGAAGCATAGATTACTCACTGGGTTTTCCAGTGAATGAACGGATGATAATAGCATTTAAGTAATCCCCATCAAAACACCAGATTATGACCCCAAAAGAGTCGTATACTGTACAATACTGTGCTACTTGGGTGGTGACATCAGGTTTCCATGGCCTGTTGCCATGGTCACCAGCAGGGGTCTATCAGATTCAGATCACCCAATGCCTCGTTTTTGATCAACATTATAGGCTTCAATGGAAACACTCTACCCTGCTGTCCAAACAATTGAACAGGTAATGATTGCAAAGCCCTTTGGATTGCCATGAATTGGCAGCTGTAGTCTATAAGCCCCAACCTGATTCACATAATGAATAGGAAGATATTCAAGTTATAACCAAGATTCCATTTTGGGAGCCTGAGTCAGACATTTTGAGAATTCTGTGTTACCAACCTGTCAATAATGTTTACCTGAACAACCAGTGTATGCCTATTGGGGAATGCCATAAAAAAGGGGTCTGGGGCAATCAGCAAACATGCCACATTTTACTGAATGTGGATAGTCTGGTGCACCATCGATTTTTGCATTAATCTCTGTGTTGTTCGCTTTCTATGGAAACCCCCCATGTTACCTCTATGTGTGAGTTCTGAACACTATTTCAGGATGTACAATGTATGTCTGTTGTATAAATATACTGTCAATGAGATCTTATTAGATTGCATAAATGCACGTAGATACATAATATGATAATGTTAACAAACTTTGTAAATAGAATATACAACCGATTCAAACAAGGAGACGGTTCCAATAAACAATATGATATTGTGCTGCTGAATTAAAGGGGAACATTCAGAAATGATGTCACCTATTTTGGGGCCTTTTTCGGGACCCCCCCCCCCCACCCCATAAACTTTTGTCACCCACCAACAATACCCCACCCCATAGAAAGATGTCACTAAATCTCAAGACCCCCACCCCAAGCCAACCTATAAAGTTAGAGAAGTATGGACTTAGATACAAGGCAGTTAACAACTCAGTAGAAGTCAGAAAAATGCAGGTAAACTATATTTCATGCACACTCCTTACTTGGTCAAGTAAGCTCTAAAGGAGACTCATTTATTTACAAAGTGAGCTCTAAACGAGACTCATTTATTTACAAAGTGTTACATGGAACAAGCCGTGTGATGTTTTCCTTTGTAAACTGAAGGAAAAGGTGTAAATGCATCGATACAATGCAAGAGTCTATAAGTAGTGTAGAAGGAGTTAGGAGAGAGCCGTCCGGGGGTTAAGGGGTAGTTTGAGGGGGTTAATGATTGAGGGGGTAAAAAGAGATAGTGTATATGGGTAGGGGTATCTGTTGTGCATGTGTACTTAAAGTAATTAGATTGTGGGATGATTAGGTCAGTGTTAATTAGTGATTGATAATGACTAGGGTCTTGTGTTTAGGCTATTGTAAGATATAAATGTTGTCATTTAAATGCTTAACTTACGATTATATTATACCTAGAATATATATTTGATATTCCTTTATTTATCAATGGTTTAGAAGCGTTATGCTATAGAAGATATTATATATTTGATTTTCGACTTGATACAAACCTTGATGTTTACTTTTTACTTATTGGGTAGAGACATGTCTGGACATGTTTGAAACACAAACTGATTTTCATATGATAGCTCATGAATATATTATGCATTAATCATGTTGAAATGAGGTTATGTACGTGGTTATGAGATGTTACTGTCATGAAGAACATGGATAATATGGCCTTTGGAATTCATGACTGTAACCTTTGGTAAGCTATATGAATATATGATGAGAAATATTTTAATTGACTTATGTTAATGTATGGAATAACATGATCACTTTGACCTTTGGAATTTGATAGTGTGACCTTGACTATGTGGCATGCATTCATCATGGGGTTTTATTATTTTTGGTTATTTATCGGATCCCTAAAGAGGGATCCTTTTTTCTCCTGCTAGTTCTTGTCACGAGATGTCATTATAATGACAATAAGTGAACAGAACTGGCCTCTTTCCCAAGTACATGAGGCACCTGAAGCACTACCAGCACCAACAGGAGACAGCAGCATTCCTAGTTCTCTTGTTTCTCATAGGAGGCCCCCCAAAGGGGGCCTATGCCATGAGGGTGAGAGTTTGAAGGATTGATTCTACTGAGGGATGATATAATTCTTAACTAACCAGAGCTGTGGTGTTTGCATTATTTACTACTAACTGTCACATGATATAAGCATTAACTTTATACAGAGTGTTTATTAGTAAAGATTACTGTGAAATGCATCTTTATTTTCTTTACATCTTAACGCTTTCGACATATATTGGATGTTATCCAATTGAAAATGACCTACCGCTACACATTTTATCCGCATTATGCGTAGTGGCGCCATCTGGTGAATTAAAACTGAACTACCCGGTACACAAACATGTAGAATGGAATTTACGTCTGCGACCTTTGACATGCTATTTGCATATTATGTTAATGTATAGAATTGCATGTTAACTTCATGCTTTGGAATTTGCTACAACATCCTTGAGCAACTGCGATGCATACATGATGAGGATAGTGTTGAAATAATCATGTTAAGGCTCTCGATGACATGAGCATCATAACGGATCTTATGTTGATGGTGTATTTTTTTTGAATATTTATTGCTTTGCATGCTATATAAAGAGGTTGAGCTGAACAGCAGTCACTTATATCTATACACCTAACAAGAGAAGACAAACCTCTACACCCATCAAAATAATACGATTTTACACTTTAAAGCATGGCTACACGAACCCCAGGTTCTTATCCTCACATTGAGTCGTTACAGAAGTTTTATGTAAGTATTTTATTTTGCAACACAATATACAGTTTATATTATTTATTGATGTACTATACACTACAAGTAACAACATCAACTATATAGAAATAACAACATGAGTCATTTAGAAGTAACATCATGATAATTCTTACTGATACTTTTTATTTTCACTTTATGAATTTTAAATTATTTTTTATTTACACTTTATGAATTTTAAATTATAGAACACCAAAAACCAAGATGATCGCGAAGTAGAAGAAGATGAGCCTCAAGAAAATGAAGAAGTTGAAGAAATGGAGATCCAACATCAACAACCTATTCGACCCATAGTAACCCCGAGAAGGATGATTCCTGTGACTGTGAACGAGGTACAGGAATCAGAATCGCTAGCTAAGAGAAGGAAGTTTCAAGGTCAACTTAAGCTGTCACCATCTCCAACCAACAAGGGTAAAATCCCCCCTACTCCTCAAGCCCCGTCTAGAACCAAAAAAGTGCCTAGATATAACTCTAGATCAGTTAGAACAACTAGAGCAAGTACCTTCTACGCAGACGTAGTGAGACAGTCTCCTCAGGCCAATGTTTCTGTGAATTCTCATGGATGTCTGTATATGGGGTCTACCAAGTTATCAAATGAACCAACCAAGTTTCAAAGGTTGTTTTTTAACTTGGGGCAGAACTTGTATGTAGATAGACATCCAGGAGAGTCACAGAACGGTGGCGGTGTCATTAGATTAAGTCTGTGGCACACAAACTCCATCAACAAGCTTCAGAGGGCTGGATCTAGGTATAGCATCATGTTAGACTTTGATGCTATATACCAAGTAAAAAAAGAAGCTGACGACATCAAGTTAGCGTTGAGTTTGTGTGATGACGAAAACTTCCTGGGCTTTGCATTGTCACTAGGTTCAATGAAATATTTAACAATTGAACCTGACATGTGCCTTGTAAATATCAGGAAGTGGTTTAATCCAGCTCACGCATATGATGAACCAAAACCAGACCTCAGACCCTGCAGAGAAGGGGTAAGGCTAACCTATGAGCAGTTTAAACGTTTCATAGAGTTCCTAGACACACAACTGTTGACAGAGTTTCCTACATTTGCTGACCACGTGTTCTGCTGCGATCTTCCTGACCACGACGATCAGTGCTGTCATATGTGTACTGAGCAAGGAATACTCCCAATTCAAAGGGAGTTTCAGCGTATCCTCGGAGAATAAAAACAAGAACAAATGAAAAATATTTTGAAATAAAATTTAATATCAATGTTATTTTGATTTGATTGTTTTTTATTATACCACTTCATTTGATAGTAGCATTACTCCATGCAGTCCACTCACTCCATGCAGTGCACTATGAGGTCATCATGTACCGTACTCCAACTAACTAGGGGATCATCCGAAGTAGTCAGAAGTGGACTAAAAATAAAATACAAAAATGTTAATTACATGTTATATTATGATTGTGTAATAAAATTTTAAAATGTATTGACAATTGTTGTTATTATTATTATTTATATCATATTATTATCATCAATAAAATATTTTTCATGTACCTTGTATTATTTCCATTTAAATCCATAGAAACTTCTTGCTCATCACATTTGGTTTTGATAGTTTGGGACAAAAGAGGATCTGATGTATGGTTTTGATTGACTTTTTCTTTTTGTACTGAGGGATGTGGTGATGCTGTAGGTGATTGTACGTACTGGGGTACGGGTGATGTAGGAGAAGAAACATCTTCAGCAGAGCTCTCTCTTGGGTGGTTTAGGTATTGATAATACTGGTATTGGAAGTAGTATTGTTGTTGTTGATGATATAACTGAAGTTGGCTGTGCAACACTTGATTTTGATGATGCAACAACGCTATTTGATCTTCATGCATATGATGTGCTATTTTGTTCTGTGGTTCTGTTGAGTTGTTTTGCATTTTTGGTGCTAGTTTTGTAGAGCTCAGGGAAGACAGTGGAATGCTACTTGATCTATCATTCTTTTGGGTGGAATCTGGAAGCGGGAGTTGCATGTTAGATCGGGGAGGTGTGTAAGGAGGTAGTGTGGGTGAGTAAGGCTGAGAACCTTGGGGGTTGGGAGAAAAGCTGCTAGAGTCATCTGCAGAGGTCACTGACACCACATCATTTGACGTTTCTGTGCAGTGGGACAAAGGAGGTGGGATTTGTCTCATGTCTACGATTTGTGTGTGTGAATCTTTTACAGTTTCAACCATAGCACTGCGGTAACGGTTTTGACGGCTTGCCATATCACGTCCATAATTTCCTAACGCTGATGGTTCAGCGCTGACTGCTAGGAAACGTAGCACTTTGTTTGAGCTTATTAGGAGATCTTCAGCACTTGTCACGCTATGTCTAAAAGACCATGTAGCATTCATTAATTGATCTTGCACAGCTTCACTACATATCCAGTTTGACGCTACTGATGACATCATGGAAGACATACAACTTGTCAACTCTTGAATTGAATGAAGAGCATGTCTGAAAAATATAATAAAGTGCATATTATATTATAGTTTATACTTGTATATTTAAATAAAGATTTTATATGATATTGTAAATTGTCTTACCGCATGTCAGCATCCACATCTAGAAACACACGCTGCACATCAGATGCCCAGTAGTCAGGATTTGATGATCGAGGCATTGAAACGAAATATGGAGTAGAGCATGAAGCAGACATGTTGTAGCAGGAAGCAGCAGTAAGCTTGATGATTTACTTTATCAATGCTCATCGGTTATATAGTGTGAAGATGAATTACATATTCAGCGGGAAAATATAGCAAGACGTGTTGTACAACAAATATTTTTGGCATTGGGTGTTGATTCAGCAGTGTATCACATGAATGCCACATTGCCCGGTAATGTGCCAAAATCTGTGTGTCTTACCACCCTCCGTGTTCATGTATGAGCTATGCGTAGAATACTAATATGCATATTATCATAAATGCATATACAATGATGACGTTAGGTACTGCCACTTATTCACTTGATAGAGGTGATGTCGCTGAGCACAGACGCATTTACCGCCTAGCAAAAGAGAAGCACAAAGTTTAACTTATCAGCCATTTTAATTTATTTATTTTTTACATCAAAAGCAGTAAGTATGATTTACATTATATTACACATTTATTTATTGTTACTGCATATTTTATTAACACGTAAAGTATATTAAAATGCACCATATGGCGCATCCAGAAAAAATAAATATTATAAATCAAATTTAACAACATGAAATTAGTGTAGTATTTGTGTTATGTTATGTCATAATTGTACATTATCATGTGATACTGAAATACAGAGACTACATGTTTGAGCTGCACCATATGGAACTAGCCACAGTAAGGAATGTTGAGCCATTGTTTAGAACGAGTGAGACAGCGTTACCTGATATGGTGCACACTAGTGATAACCTCATTTTTTTTATCCCCTTAACACCAAGTGACCTGATACATTCTTTTTATGGTTACAGGGTATAGTGTACAGCACCATTTAGATAACGTTTCACTTAACACATTCTTGTTGCATGTGCTCACTTTGACTGTTGATATGGGGTAAATAGCCATAGCCATATGGCGAGCATTTCATGTAAATAGCCATAGCCATATGGCGAGCATTTCATGTAAAATCCCTTTAAGGGTTGTATGATTCCTTTATGCATCATGCTATTGATTGGTATGATGCATGAATGCAAGCCTGGGGATTAATTTACTTTTAAAATTAATATCATGTATTTTATGCTTATTCCTATAAGGGTGACATGATACTTGTATGCATCATGTACTTGTTTCTCATGATGCATAAATACACCCATAGTGAGTAACAGTGATGCATTTAAGCATCATGCTAGCCCTAGAAGTTGACACACTTCCAAAAGGTTAGCATGATGCATTGATGCATCATGACGATAAATGTCATTTTTTAGTGACATCAATACTTTGAAATGTGTTATTAGTATACAATATTTAATAGCACACGTCAGTATGTCATAATATACAAAAATAGCGATTTATTTCCGCCAATTTCCGCCATCTTTATCTTGTGACCTTGACCTTTGCTTTGTGTAGAATGCGAGCCCTGTGGTGTTTACTAAACCGGAAGTTGACTAGACGCATGCGCATCGACATTGTATTCCGAAACGGTGACTGAATCAGCTGTTTTCATTTTGTACATGGTCATGTTTTGGCTGAATATACTAGTTATTATCACATGTTTTACATCAGTAACGTGTGTCAAGTGCGCAGAAAATGTGCAATGTCAATGCCTAGCAGGATACATCGGATGTCGCGGTGTGATGAAACTACCAGACGTCTTGTCTAGTCGGGTTTACCCGCTACTACAGAAACCGCCCACAGTAGCTGACTTAAGCGGTAGCGCCTTGTCACTGAAAAGTGTCAAACGATTCTTGCTTGTATATGGAGGGAGCTTACGAAAACTCATTTTGAAAGATCAAATACAGGATGTGTGCGGATTTGTGGATCAGTTAAAACAGATGTTCCCCTCTATTGAGATGGTGACACAGTGTGAGGTAAGAATTAGCGCTAACATTATGAATGACGCTGTCACATGTGTAGTCTAGACTTGACACGCGTGACAGTGCCACATCTCGCGAGTACCGGTAGGCTATAATATAGTTAGTGTGAGGATGAGTGTGACTTGTACACACAGTGACATCTGTTTTACTATTTTTATTTATAGATGAACAATACACGGTTAATAGTTACAACACGCTCAGCTCAATTGGCCTCTGACAGGGCTTTAAGGGAGATGATAGAAGAACTTGCAGCATCGATGTACGAACCTCTTAGAGTTGTAAATATTACTTCACGTAGAGAAGTTATGACCCAAGCAGGTTACTATTGCTTCTCATGTGACATAACATACAACTCCAGGTCTGGTTTATTTCACCACGATAGAAGGGTTCATCAGGATTTTCCTTTTGCTTGTGACTTGTGTGGGGCTGGGTACAGACGTATAGGACCCCTTAGGACTCACGTGGAAACAGCTCACGGGGTATATAGCACGTTACAAGATGCTGTAGAAGTAAGTTAAAAGAAATAAAAGTTTAAAAAGACTTTTTTCTTTTTTTTTTAGATGTCCCAGACTATTGTCTATGTTCCAATCGATGCTGATGAAGTGATAAAACGAATGATACAAGAACTGATCAATCTCATGCATGAACCAGTAAAACTTGTTCATTTTGTCACATCTAAAGACGTGGCGTGTCAAGCTGGTGACTCTGGCGCTCGATACAAAATGGCTTTACAAAAACCTGTATTATCTTCATTCAAATAGTTATTCTAGAATAAAACAATTTACTTGAAATATTACCCAGAATCATAAGGTAAAATTCTTTGTATTAATCTTCACATTTTAGCTTGTAAATATCATGATGAAAAAGATAGTTATATTAAAATTAAAAACACAGTTCAACCAAGTTACAGTATCTTATTATGAAAATTGTATTCATTTTGTTACTGTATGTATGTTTCATTTAAATCAATATGTAAGTTTATCATGACACTTAAAGTATCATTTATATAAAGAATATCTAAACAATTTGATTCATATACTTATCATTGTTTATTGATTAAATATCTAATGATATTTTAAAATTTTAATACAGAGTTTCACCCCTTACCCCGTGAAGGTCCAATCTACCATTGAGGATGGTGCTGCTGTGAGTGAAGACATTACAGTTAATGCTCCTACTACCACTACTACTACTAACGTGTACCACGACAAAATGGCAAGTACTGAGTCCAGCATCTCAAACCCCATCATTCCCACTACAGTACCCGTTTATCATCTACCTCCACATCACACTACAAAAGATAGCCCACCCAGCACTACACCTGGTACTACTCTGACTTCAACTAGCTCAGACCTAGTTTCTACCATGGTAATAAAACAAAATTAATTTATTTTTACTTTTTATACATCCTGTCACCTATACCATCAACACTTATTTCAAATACATTAATTTAATGATCAATTGCAATATGGTAATTTTTTAAATGATATATTAAAATGAAATGTACCTAAGTAATATTTTTGGATGAAAGTTTTACATTTTGCTCTATGCAATGTAGTATTTTATTACCATTATCATTATTATTATAATTATTATTATTATTATTATTATTAAAATTTAAAAATTTTGTAGGTCGAGATTGAAAATACTCCTGTTCAGCTGTATACCGAGGAAACAAGTGACAACTTGACTGAAGGCGAGACGGTGGAGGATGCTGAAAATCTCTTGGCGCCTATCATTAGCAGCGTAACTTCCATTATTCTATTTATTGGGATCTTGGTTGTTGGTTGCTATTTCAAAAAGTGGGTAAATGGCAACAGATTAAAATGGCGTGAGTAGTTGCTTGAAATAACATCACCTAACTGATAACTAATATGTTGAAAGCGACTAATACTAGTATCCTATATTAAAATAAATAGCGCATGAAAGTGTAAATATTTTGCATGCATTAAATACTACTATAATAATTTACTAATAATTTACATTTTAAAATGAGATTTAGCATAAAAGTGGTAAATTACGTAAATTGTAAAATGTAATTGATTATGAAAAATGACGTCACAATATCAGTACAGCGAGTTATGTGCCTAAATAGTACTGCATGATGTACTCAATATATTCGCTTTTATACACTTTAATACACTTTAATACACTTTAATCAAACAATAATTTTACAACAACATCAACATGAATATGATTTACTAATCAGACACATTATTGCTCTCTATTATTTATTTATATAAAATCTTTTTTCATTTCAGAAGCAGTTGTAGAAGACGTCAACAAATATACAGACCCCCCACCGAGACCACCCTTTCCCACAGCATACAGCTACTCCCAATATCTCCGTGCAGCACACAAGAAGAAGTTAAGCAGCGAAAGTGCAGCACGGTGTAATGTGAGTTCTATATCTCTTCACAACATAAAATGACATATATTTGTAATTGAAAACACAAAAAACAAACCATTTTGTAAGATTTATGTTTTTATTCAGTTTAATCATGAAGTATACAACATATTCATATATCAATATATTTCCTCCACCGTGGAATAACTATGTATTGTATTTATATCAATCGCATTATATCTAGTGTTTATGATTTCTCAAACACATCATTTCAGTATTCTACTGTCACTAAACGTGATTCTGACACCGTGTATAATCCTGGTGTCAACATGTAGAGCACTGCTACAACAGATTTGGGTAGATTTTCTTTAAATCTTAACTCTAATCTTGTGTTGGCTTTTCTTATCACAGGAAACACTCCATCATACAAATTTAAATGTGATTGAACGTTAAAACAAAACAAACAATTACCACTTTTAAAATCTTTTTTAGAAAATGTGCTTCCTTGGCCTCGAGTCACAGCTAAAAATGCATCATACTCTTCAGAAAACTTATTGTTAGCAAAGTCAGGTTCCATTGGACGATCTGGTACACTGTGAGAACCTACTTGCATTGAGATGTAGTTTAAGTTAAAGTGCTCAAAGTTATATGGTGACTTTGTTAAGTGACCTGAGAACCCTTCAGCTTCAACCAACCCTAGAACTAAAAGGCTGGGGATTCGATCGGATAACACTTGAGAAATTGAAAAAGAGTTAACTCCTGCTGGTATAGTGTGATTTCTCAAGTATACTCTAGGATATGGGTACAGAGCATTTTTACCACTAGCTAACAGCTCGCTATGTCTCACTAAAACCTCAGGGCGTAGTTTTATGTAGCTCACAGTAATGTACATACTCTCTATCACGAGTTTGTACTTTTTTGTGTTATCCTTAGCTGTTAACCTGAATGCATCCATGCTCTGATAATAAGTAAGGTATATATTTATCCCATTTACAATATGACGGTTTACGCTATCTATCACATCTACACCTAAACATCCTTTTACAGTAACAGTTTGGCCGTCGCTGGTAAGAGCATGCCGAGTCATCAACCCCACGTTGGGGGTTGCTGCCGTTACTGTTGGATCAGTTGTTCCAACCGCATTAGTAGTGTCTTGATAATATCCTCGCTGCTCACCCATTGATGTTTTAGCCTCCTTGTCCACCATAAGCAACATTTCCAGGTAATTCTTGTATGGATACATGGAGCCAACATCAGGGTTAATTTCTACTCCTGACATAGATACTGCTACTTGACTAAAAACGCTGCTCAAAGGGAGATTAGTCAAAGCTACTAAATCGGTGGGTTTGACTGCTTCATTTTTGTCGTTTACTATTTTCATGTCAATAGTCATTGTAGTGTTAGCTCCATCGATGTATCCTCCTGAATATGGTTCTATTCGATACACTAGAGGTGATCCTTCACTGATTGCAGACTTAGGGTAGTATCGCACTTTTTCTGTATCTAAAATAGATGTATCCATTTTAGGGGGATCAAAAATAGCGATTTTAGAGGAAAAACCCTCTTCACTTTCGCTGAATTTATACTCTTGCATCTTGATTTATTTTGATTTTTTGGAGGAGTTCTTGGAGTAAGACTTCTTTCCTGTATGAGATTTTTTCTTCAACTGAGCGTTTCTCTTTCTCTGCAGCCTTTTTATAGTACTTCCATTTTTTTTCGTACTGGTGGAACTCTTTTTTGCGGAAGGAGATTTAGACTTTCTCGTTTTTTTGCTGTTTGAACTAGTTGAAGCCATGTTAAAAGATACATTACTCGTGTCTGGTCCGTCTGCTCTTTTTTCTTTTTCTTTTGTTTGATCTAATATCTGTTGAACTGGTGAAACGAGGTTAGACTTTACTACTTTTCCTATGTCTTTTTTTTTACTATTTCCGTGTGACGTTGATCCTACACGTTGAAACAAATTAGCTCCATTGTCATCTGTAAATGTTTTTTTGTCTAATTTTTTGTTTTTGGGGTCAATACTATGTGACCAACTGCTCAGACTTATTCCTAGTGGTACTAAAACCATTTTTACTGTTGATGTGATATATGACTAGGTATCATGAGATAGATGCATTTCCCGTTCCTGTCCGACTTGTCAAAAATATTCTCAAATCAAACTCATAATTCTCATGCATATACTGCTACTCATGCAGTATTGTACTGCACTTTTAGTTTTCCCAATTTTATCATTTTTGACTATTTTTCATCTCATCAAAGTTGTTCCTGTCCGGCCTGGAACACATATAACAGACTGTATTTCCCTTTTCACATATATTTTTCTACTATGAATATAATAGATCGTGAGGTCAACATTCTCCTTCCCATACACCTCATTTCTGTTTAATATGGTTAAACCATTTTTGCATATTCAGCATTTTTTCTTTGCCTATCCCGTTCCTGTCCAATCCATCATATTGATTGATTTTTAAAATGTTAACACATTTAATTATTTCTAATATATAGAGCATATTACTTAAAAAGATTCCTTCTCTTACAATAAACATGTACCCTCCTATCTATTTCTATACCCTCATATGGTGCCCAACTGCCTCCTTTTTCCCGTTCCTGTCCGTTCCTGTCCGGCCATATCCCGTTCCTGTCCAGCCCTTTGACCAGGAATAAATGATAAACCATGTAAGAACATGATTATTTTTCTTTGAAAATCGGTTAGATATGACTCTTGGCAATACATCTGGGTGCTTATGATTTGTTTCCCATGATCATAGTACATGAAACACCTACAGAAATCAAATATCCTGTTCCTGTCCAGCCATATCCCGTTCCTGTCCAGCCCTTTGACCAGGAATAAATGATAAACCATGTATGAACATGATTATTTTTCTTTGTAAATCCGTTGGATATGACTCTTGGTAATACATGTGGGTGCTTATGATTTGTTTTACCATGAACACAGTACATTAAACACCTACAGAAATCAAATATCCCGTTCCTGTCCAGCCATATCCCGTTCCTGTCCAGCCCTTTGACCAGGAATAAATGATAAACCATGTAAGAACATGATTATTTTTCTTTGTGAATCGCTTAGATATGACTCTTGGCAATACGTCTGGGTGCTTATGATTTGTTTTACCATAAACACAGTACATGGAACACCTACAGAAATCAAATATCCCGTTCCTGTCCAGCCATGTCCCGTTCCTGTCCAGCCCTTTGACCAGGAATACATGATAAACCATGTAAGAACATGACTATTTTTCTTTGAAAATCGGTTAGATATGACTCTTGGCAATACATCTGGGTGCTTATGATTTGTTTCCCATGAACATAGTACATTAAACACCTACAGAAATCAAATATCCCGTTCCTGTCCAGCCATATCCCGTTCCTGTCCAGCCCTTTGACCAGGAATAAATGATAAACCACGTAAGAACATGATTATTTTTCTTTTTGAATCGCTTAGATATGACTCTTGGCAATGCATCTTGGTGCTTATGATTTGTTTAACCATGAACACAGTACATTAAATACCTACAGAAATCAAATATCCCGTTCCTGTCCAGCCATGTCCCGTTCCTGTCCAGCCCTTTGACCAGGAATAAATGATAAACCATGTAAGAACATGATTATTTTTCTTTGTAAATCGGTTAGATATGACTCTTGGCAATACATCTGGGTGCTTATTGCATGTTTCTAAATAAAAGTATGCCCAGTAAAAAATAATTAGATTAGTCACTGATAAAATGTGTAAAAAGGTCACATTCTGACCAGAGATAGGGAGATAAACTGATGTTTTCAACCTTTAATTATAATATAGTAACAATATAATATGCTGGCCAATTATACTTGTGGTGTATAAAAAATACATATTGTCTGAGGGCAATTGTTTCTGGTCGGACAGGAACGGGAAATGGGCATTTTAATTAGATAAAATAGGAGAAATATCATTAGATAAGATAAAAGAAAAATATAGTGCAATGCATCATAAGGACTAATATAAGCATGCTAAATGTTTATTTGAATTGAGCATATTAATGCAGGTCGGACAGGAACGGGAAATGCACTGATCTCATGATACATAGTCATATATCCCTTTTTTTTTACGATTATTTAGGTTGTTTTCTAATGTGAAGTGTACAGCTTGACGTTAACTGTTGGAGTGAGATAGATTCCCCGTTGCTGTACTTTAAATACACTCGGAGTGTAGTCAGACGTTCTTGTGATAACGCTACATACCTGATGTGATGTGGTGAAAAAAAAGTTTTGTAACAGTCTTTCATCCTTGTAACAGTCAACAGCTTACGTTCTGTTCCGTTGTAAACAGATGGTTCAACAGAGTCGCAGTACACATGCAATACTCTATTAGAATCTTTCTTTGGAAGTTGAACTCGCCATGGAAGGGCTAAGTACAAATCTACTAATCCAATCTCCCACATTTCATTTCGGCTGAAGTAATATGCTGATGGTAAAGTAACTACAAAGTCATCACCTGTGTTGCTGGAGTGATATCCACTGATGTTATCAGATGTAAGATACAGATACATTTCAAATGATATTGAAGAATTACAGTTGTACGTGTTGACTGTCTGAAGATTGCTACAGGTCTGTCAGCTGTGTTTCAGGTATCCATGAATTAAACCTTTTAGACCACCCCAACCACTTCACTAAAACTTCGGTCCGTCTGTCATTTTTCGGACCAACTACACGTCTTTGTAGTTCTTCTTCTACTTCAAAAATAGCCTTATCATCTCCTTCCACTATCACTTTTTGTAGCTCTTCTTTGTAGTACTCTCCAACAATGCTTTCATTATCCCATGATTTTATCTGATATTTTTGAAAACCTTGATGCATCCGTCTGTGAGTAATAGTGTATATCATTTTAGTCCAAGTATGATCATATGCTCTATGAAAAGATTGTTTAAGAAATGAAATTCTTACTCTGTCACCTACGTCAAACAAATAAGGCAGACTAGGTCCAGTCTTGGTGACAGAGTCATTTCTTTTGTACTGCCAATGCCATAACTCACTTTTATCAGTAGCACACATAGCTTCCGAAGGTGTTGAGTTTATGGCAGAATGATTAGAGTTGTTGTAAGCTTCTGTTATTTCATGTAAATGATCTATCCAATTGAAATTATTTTTAGCTCTAAACATTCTAGCTATTCGCATTCTAAGTGTTTGGATAACACGCTCTCCATGTGAAGTTTTAATTTCATTGTTTGTTAAGTAATGTTTGATGTTTTGTTGTAAAAAAAACTGCTTCATAGTTTTATTTACAAATTCGCTTCCGTGGTCGGTTCGAATAGTAGCAGGCTTTTCGTTTTCTGTGAAGATTTTTTGGTAGGCGTGTTGTACTTCCACTCCTCGCAACGCTACTAAAGGTCTTGTATATAAATACCGAGTAAATACATCAATACAAACTAAAATGTATCCGTATCCTTTGTTGTCGTCTGTGTGATATTTCATGGATAAACAATCACAATCCCACATTTGATCTTTTGAGCTCACTATCACTTTAGGTCTATTAAATCTTTTCTTGGCTTGTTTAAATGTGACATAGGCATCTTGTCCTGCTAACCAATTTTTTATTTCTTTTAAAGTGATTTTATATTTTCCTTCTGATTTGACTGCTTTATACACAGTGGATGCCCCTGTATACCCAGCTGGATGATTGGCATCGAAGTATATGGACTTGAGATAGTCATTAATTTGCGACATACTGTTGTTCTGTCTTTTTTCCATGATTGTAAGTGTTAATCATTCAGTTTTCCAACCCGTTTTCCAATCTTCAGGAGGACGACCAGCCTTGATCCTTTTCGGACGAGTATTGTGACGCAGTATGACATTTGAGTGGGGTGTTAACTCTTTTTGTACATTTGACGCAATTTTATTATGCACTTTTAATGATACATCATTTTTTGTTTGATTTTTTATGTCTGATGATTTATTGTTGCTTTTTTTAAATATTTCAGGGTGTGACTCGCGTAGGTCGTGTGCTGAGTGCGGGACGCCGGGGGGTGGCATGGGTTGTATCGTTGCTACGTCTGGCTCCATCACCTCCAACTGCTCCACCTGTGTTGCCGACTTTGGCGAGTTCGCCAGAACCGGCTTTGCCGGATCCTGGGCACGTTGTCTCAACTGAACATTCTGCTCATCTTTCTCCAACGGCTCCCGATCATGCTGATTCTGATGTGCCAAAGGATGAAGTAAAGCAAGTGGATCAGGATGTGTCGACTTCTTGCTTGAATTTAAAAGATCAGACTGAAGCAGGTTGTGAGACAGCCGCTGTTTCTTTGCATTTGGATCATTCAAACTCTGCTGACCTTTCTGAGTTAAAGAGTGAGTTGAAGGATTTACAACCCGAGCTCTCAGTTTCCTCTTCATCTCATTTGTACCCGACACTCCACGATTCCACAGAGGACCCCATTCCAAATTCTTCTCTCCAGAGGAGTCACTCAGAGAGGCGTCGCTCGAAGGTAAAGATGGGTGAAAACTCTTTATATGAGGAGATGCATCGGAGTTATAGTTTAACAAGGAGGCGGATGAAGGTACACCGTGAGATACAGGCTGATCTATACGCTTCCCAGGGTTGGAGAGAAAGTGAGGAGCGTCGATATTCCACTCCGCCGATGCAAGGGGTACATCCGTGTTATGCTCCTTTTTGGACGACTCCTCCTGTTCAGATAGGATCTCACTGGCCTCAGTATTACCAGCCGAACTGGTCCCACCCAGCTTCTCCTGATGTGTGGCCTCCTGACGTTCGCTTTGACCCAATGCCGTACCAACTCCCGCTGAGTCCAAACGGTTTTCCACAGCCTCCAATGCCTGGGTGTCAGACGTTTGATCCTTTGAATACAAAGGTTTTACCCAACGCTTACGAGGCACAGCAGCATGAGAAAGAAGTAATTCTTGATCAGACTTGTCCCCTTCCCCCTGGAGTGCACCGTCAAATCCGGGGTCTGATTCAAAGAGTTGGGCGTTCTGATTCTGACGCAGTGGAAAATGCTCACTTTGTGATTTCTCAAGCTCTAACGCAGTTAACTGATGCACATCCCCCGTTGCATCACGTTGAAGATCCTCTACTTTGTTCAGACTCGTCCGCTTGTTCTTCCCTTTCACAGAACTCAACTTCAGTGTCGGCTGTGGATCAGAGTGAGCAGGAAGGTACTTTGAAGCACTCGAACCAGCATGCAACTCAGTCTTCTGGCTCTTTTCTCCTCTCTTCTGGATCCCAGTTTTATCTCGACCCACAGCCGTACCAGACTCCGACTCTTCTAAAACGTTTGGAGAACTCTGATGGGAATCTACCGCAGTATCAACAGCACTACTTACGCGACTTGACTGGGCTAAAGACTCGTCCATGGTATGAGAAATATTTTTTGTTTTCTCTTCTTTTTTAGATAACCTAGAGTATTCCTCATATGGTATTGTAATGTATTTTCTCATGATTAAAGTAATATATAATTTATAATGTATTTGACTGTTACAACAATGGCATTAATCTTGATTTCACAGACATTAATATATCTAATATTTTACTATGCGATTTTTGTATTATGTCTAATCTTTTTTTAACTGTATTTTCTTTGTTAGATAAAGCTTGAAGTATTTTCATGTGCTGTTTTATAAGAGACTTAGTTTTTTTCCCAACTGGCAGTCTTAGCACGTTTCTCATTATTTCACTGAGACATTCCACTTGCTTGTCTGAAGCTGTGACTAAAATTGCTTCACTTTGAACCCTATTACCTAGAAGTAGTAATTTTAAGTATGGACTGCACTCTCTAAGTCTTTTGGACATGACGATAATATTATTACTAAACCTCACTATAAATAAAGCTAAATTGCTATAAAATCCGTGTTAATGTAGCATGAAAATATCTAGTTGTTGTCATCTCAGCTGTCAACGCTAAACTGAATTGGCGTGATAGTAGTGTATCTGTTTTATACTAAAGTAATATGCAAAGTATAGTCAAACATAACAAATCAAATTTTCTCCAGGGAAAATGTTAGTAAAAATACGTGCACTTAATCTAGGTGATTCTGAGGATAAATGTCGGCTCACATCTCCAGGGTGTAATGAGATTAACTGGTATCCGTATGCTTTTTTTAACACACAATCTCGGTAACTACTTTTTAATGTTTCACCAAGACCTGTCTGTTTAGCTAGAATATTTATTTGGCTAACATCCCTTGGATTAGCTAAAACAAAAAAATAATGTGTGTTCATAGATAAATTTCGACTACATTTTCCTTGAGCATACAGGTTTTGTGCAATATACAAAACAGATATATTTTTGTGATGAGCATATTTAGTAAAAAGGTTTTGAGCTTCTACACTTTTTACTACTTGCTCCATTAAATCATCTAATACAACAATGCAATGTCGTGAACCATCTGTAAAAATATTTAAGTCTTCTTCTGTTGGAATTCCTCTTCTAAATTTAAGCCCTGGAACATTTTTTCTCATTTCAATGAAAAGAGGTTGATCTACAGTCATACAATACATGACTTCATGTACTGGGGAGTCATATATCACATCTTTAAATGTAAGGATTTTGTGCACTAGTGTAGTTTTCCCGCTACCACTAACTCCAGAAACACAACTGTTACATGGTGATTTAAGTGGAGGAAAAATTGTTCCTTGAATTTCTTCCACATGAGTATCCATTTTAACAGGAATAAAAATATACGATGTTGCTTTGTTACAGTCGTGTATCCAAATGAAAAAAGAACAACATGAACAGCAATATATATACAATTTCATACATTTTCTTTTATTTTAATTCAGTGAATTTAAACTCGTTTCTTCAGCGTGGGGGTGCGGCGACATGTTGATACGCAGAATAGGAGAGTAAAGAGATCAGAACCTGAAGGCTTTATCTGTACTAAATACACAGACTAAATTATTAGTAACACGTATATACAACATACATTTCATTACATTATGACATGGTAAAAGTACTGAAAATATTTCAGTTAAACAATTAATCAGAATTCATGAATTCGTGATCACATTTTAAATTATCCCAAAACACACTCATCATGTCACAACCTGGAAACTGAGCTGGACTTGTTATTTCAGCCATTTTTTGAGACAATCCACATGTAAAATAGTTGTTTGATTGATCACCTGGTTGAACAATGAGACAGTTTTTGCATTGTTTTAATTCTAACAGTATTCGATGTTTTATAGTTGTTATTTTCTGCCATACTATATGATACATGATATCATCTCGGTCTTTAAACCATGATGTTTTTAATGGAATTTTTTTAGAAATAGCTATTATCTTTTTGTCATTTTGAGCTTTAAGAATATCTGCAGCTAAAACTGGGCAACCATTGTATACAGCTTTTTCATACATGAACAATTGTGTACATGACCTAAAAATGTGGTTGTGTTTTTGCATCGCGCATTGGTAGTCATTAGACAAACAATTTTTGTCACCTCTTAGAACTACAGTATTGTAATCTTCCCATGGATTTAACTCGGTTTTCAATGGTTTGGTGTCAATTCCATTAGAAAGAACAGTTCTTTTAGGATAAAAAAAATTAAACCCAGCCCTAGTTTGAACATACGTCATTATGGTATTGTTTATAGCTCTAAATCCAATGTTAGTGGCTGAACCAATTTGTCTATCCTTTAGTGCAGAGATATACAGTTCACGAGGATTTATCAGAGAACTTTTGTTTATTCCTTTAGCTTTAATGCAGTTAGGTTTGTTAGTGCGCTCTAGATAATAAGTTTTAGGAGCTAGGGCTATTAATTCTGTTCCCTCTGCTTCTTTTTTAAAGAATCCTCTTTCCCTTTTATCATACAACCGGTGTTTGTCACAACACTCTCGAGGAAACCAGTTTTTGTTAGAAGCTCTAAATGGTTCACCTGAAGCATCCAAATCGTAACAGTGCCCATATATTGCATCATCAAACTCTTTCATTTTACAAGGTTTTATAACATCTCTAAGACACTTTCCACTGATACAAAGATATAAACTGTCAGTGTCTGTGTGAGTTAATTCAAAATCTTTTCGCTCGATGTAATAATCAAGACATTCATAGTAAAACTCTAACATTTTCAACTTAGCAGTTTGCAATATTGTAAAAGCTAACTGTATAGGAATGTCTAAGTCGATTTGTTTTTTTGTCATTTCAATTTCAAACATATTTTCAGATAATGCACACGCGGATTTAAATAACGGATTGTTTACTGATAGGTGAACATCATGAGAATTGTGTGCATACTTTACATTACAATGTTTAGTTTTGTCTAACAGTAATGAGCCGTATGAGGCGTTTCCTAACACCTTACAAGTTTCTCCTAGTATTTCCTTAGAAGCATCTCGGTCCCCTTCTCTTCTAGCTGTAGAAATGTAATCACAAAACTGTTTAAAACACTTCTCAAAACGATACTCAACCACTTCATATACTTTTGTTATTTCTAGTCCATGTTGTATATACCACTGTAATAAGTTTGTGGCTAAAAATATTTTTTTAGCTGCCATTCCACCTACTAGTAACTTTCTAGAGTGTGTAAATTCTCCAGATAAATGAGACAAACTATAGTTTTGCATTGTAGATCCCCAATCGTTAAAGTGTACTTCTGAGTTGCAGAATATAGGAGACATTTCACTAAAATAGTCATATGGACTGACATCCCTTTCTTTTCCTTTTGGCCATTTTTCAGGTACTTTAATATCAACCTGAACAAAACCTGTAAGAAATCCACTTTCTATGTGGTGTAATATTGTATCTTGCGAAACTTGTCTAGGATAATTTAAGTAAAACTCTGGAAACATATGGTCACTGTGCACTTTGATTTCTTTTTCTTGTTTTTTTACTGCAGCAAATTCACATTCATATATTACTGTCAAGTCAATGTTGCGGGATCTAATATATCTTTCTCTTTCTTCTGTTCTTTTTCTTTTTATTTCTTGTAACTTTTTAGTGTCGTCAGAAACAAAAGTTTTTGGGTTACCGTTTACGTCGCGGTTAAATTGACACAAAGATGGATCATGACCATGCGTCCAGCATCCATGAAACTCATACCCTTTTGGTTTGATTTGAATGTTGCTTGAGGCTGCATAACCGTCTAATCTGTATGGACCTACAGGGAATTCTTTCCCGCTATTTAACTTATGCTGAATGAAAACACCATCTTGCACTGAACGCCAGTTTAACCATTGATACATTTCTAAATGTCTCCAACTAACTTCAGGTTTAAAATTAGTTTCTTCTAATCTACGAATAGGAAAGAGTACTGGTAACTCTTCTCCAAGAGCGTATAAATAAAGTCCGTTTGCATCATAGCCCACAATATTTTTTACTACTTTTTTGCAATTTCCACGGATATATGATTCATCTACTTTTGCATATCGTTTAAATATTATACTTGGACCACCAAAAGCACACTTTTTAATTTTATGAAAAAGATCATTATGTTCAACTCCAAAACTAGCAAAATATTTATTGTTTTCTTTAGCATGTTTGAATAATAATTTTCTAGCTACACCCGGTGCAGAAATTGCTACTTTAAAAACATCTACTTGCATGTCAAAGTAGTAGCGTTGAAGCTTTCTAGCGGCTTCAACAAATGGACCGGTATCTAAATTTGCGTAATACTCTAGAAATTGCTCAAATCGAGTCATTCCTTTTTCAGTCCATATGTGGAGTAGATCGTCATATTTTTCGTGTCCGTTTTTAGGTTCAATACCAATACTACCATGCTCTTTCCATTCATCGTGCTCTATTTGTAATACATTTGCATTTTTTAATTTAGAGTAAAACGCTTCATAAGGTGGTAAAGTGTTGTAACTTAATTTATCTACGTCATCAAACCATTCATATGGAAAGTAACTTTTACTCTCTTTTACATCATACGCTTGTAAAAACTTTGAATAAGTACACCCACCAGCTAAATAGTTCATAATATCTAAGAACTTATATTTGGAAGTGGCGATAGATGTATACTGATTAGTTTTTTTAACTACATAGTCACAATCTGTAACTAGTTTTAAATGCTTAGGGAAAAACTTTTTTATTAGATTTAAATCATATCTAGAAGAATTATACCCAAGAACAGGTAAAACTGTCATATACTTTTCAAAACGCTGTATGATAGATTGAACACACTTTTCATGAATTTTTCTGGCATCTTGACAGTCCATACCCGGTAGCTCATTAAATGGTTGTTCATTATTTATTGCATCTTCTTTTTCTGGGTGATTTAAAAATATGTCATTGTCAGCTTCATTTGATTGCAAAAAATCCAAACCTGATTCATCTAAGTGATTACACTGTGTAGGTGAATTATGTAAATCCATTGTTTCGTTAGTAATATCAGAAGTGGGAAATTCTTGTTCTATTTCCTTTAATGTTTTATATAAACTATCCCACCTGATATGACCCAATTCTAACACTTTGGTTTGAATTTTTTCTAAATAGTCACACATTTGTTTGACTAAGTTGTCAGAATCATGGTCTACAAAGCATATAGGGGATGTATAACCTTCAACGTTAGAACAAATGCTAACAGAAACTGGTACATGTTCTGTGGTCCAGTCTGTGTTTGGTCTATTTTCGGTGTTATGACTCTCTTCTTCACTAGGTCTTGTTGACTTTAATACTGACTCAAAGTCGTACACTGCAAACCACGGGAAGTATTGTAGATCAGGGTGTACTGTAACTCCTAGTGTTTGATGAATTTCTTCAAAAATGGATAATGTAGGAGTGTATATCCCCCCTGGGAAGTTATACTTCATTTTTAAATTGCATGTCTTTTCGTGTCTGGATGCGTTGTAACTTGTCACAAATGTTCTTTGACAAAAACGGCAAGCATATTTTTTTGCATATTTCTTAAAGTCAGTAATTAAACTAAAATGATTTTCAAATAAATTTACATACATCTCCCACTCAGTTTCTTTGTCAGATGTGAACGACGACTGATAAACACGAGAACAAGACAAGTCTTGATGCAATGAGTAGACAGATAACCTGACATTAAAACACATTTCAAAATCAGGGAGGTCTTTTAAATATACTCCTTTAAACCGTCTAGCATTTTTTGGTAGGTCACATACTCCTTGAATTTCTTGGTATGCTTTCCATCTGTTATAATATGATTTTGTTCTTTTTTCTATGTTCTTGCGGCCTCCAACTTTCCAAGCTAAGCAGCGAAACGCACAAAGATTATCTTTTAAGATAGTTCTTGTGTGTGTATTAGTATCTAAAGATACAATAGCGTGGTTGTGAAAAATGTAGCTAGGAACTTTGTGATCACCATTTTTTTTGTATAACGAACCTATAGGAAATGACATACGGTATACAAAATAGGTGACATTAGTAACATACACTTTTTGCCACTTAGTTGATTCTCGGACTTTCAGTATTTGTTCAACAATGTCACTTTCTTCTAACTCTCTAAGTAAATCATTTATGTCGGATGATCTACTTATTCTAAATGGTCTTTCAAGAATAGTGTTGTTATAGTAAGCTGTATAGTACCGGTATTCACCAGTCTCTATGTTCCTCAAAATAGTACCAAATGCTACATTTATTTTAAACCCATGAGATTCATGTTGTAGTATTTGATCTAAATGAGGTCTCATTGTAGCAGTTTCTCCAATGAAATCGTCTACAGGGAAATTGTACACCCCCCTCACTATTCCAGGGTCGTGGGGTGCTTGAATTGTGTCTCTGTTATCAGAATAAGTACTAGCAAAAGCAGTGTCTATTAATTGTCTGCCGTCACTGTCATATGATATCCATGGAGGGTCTATTTGGTTGTCTTTTTCCCAGGGCATTTTAAAGGCTGGGTTATCTAGTCTAGCATCTTGGATGTGAGAGTGTTTCATTCGATGTTTATGTAATTGGTGGTGAGCATGAAACACTTCATCACAATCACAACATTTCAACACGGGCTTGTTAGCATTTACTTCTACCCCGTGATCAGTTTTAAGATGTGATGCTAAACTTTTTTGAGTATGAAACGACTCCTGACATGTATGACACATTATCTTTTTGGATTTTCTGGCATGGTGAGCTTGACTGTGTCTTTGAAACATTTTAATGTTTGAAAAATGTTTACGACACATGTTACATTTGTAAGAAACATTCTTTTTGTGTGTCTTTTGACAGCATGCACAGTTTGTGTCACAACGTTGTGATGCTAAATTTGATGCAACCTCATTCCGTTCATGCTCATGTTCAGAAGAGTCAGATGTATTTTCTATTTGCTGATCTTCTAAAATTGACTGAATTTGTCTTTCTCTTTCTATTCTTCTGTTTTCAAATTCTTCTTCAACCCTTGTTTTACATCGGGCTTGATGATTGTTTAATGCACGTTGGTTAGGTAATACAGCGTGGCAGTATATGCAAGACCAAGATCGACCTGTGCATTTTTCTTCATGTCTTCTCCTTAACAGATTTGAAGAGAAGGAATGACCACATATGCTGCAGTCATTGTCCTAAAAAAAATTAAAATCTGTTACTTATGGTATTTTTTGTTTGTTTTTTCAGATAAAGATGCTATACACGCCCCCAACATAAGATGTATATCACGGGTAAACATGTGTTAGCTTTTTCAAGGATGATATTTTAAAATTGTGTATTGTTATATACCATGTATATCAGCTTAAAATGTAAAGTTGCAGCGTATAGGGCTCACATGATATCCCTTAACATTTATCGGTGATGTGCTATAGATTTTGTGTATTGATATGTATGTGATGTAATGTGCATGATCGGATATCAGACAATAACAATTTTTAACTCACCGACATCTTACTGGTGAGGCGCTGTCAAACTAAAGTACTATCATAATGTTGGTCCTCCTCTTCTGAGTGTGTGTACAGAAATAACATGCAGAGTTGTTGTGCTAAGCGGTATATATACACACTGTACTACTTCATGAATAATTCATAAGGTGTTGTAGTTCACGTGTAGATATGTTACTGCTTCAGGGCATACTGTATAATGACCGTTGGGAGGTAAAATGACTCAAAGAAAATTCTGTGATCCGCTACAGTATATGTATCCGTATGACATTATATTCAAACTGTGTATGCTTTATTTTCTATTTTTACTTTATATATTAAATGTTGATGAAACAAATATTATTAAAACAGTATAACCTTAGCAACATAATAAGATAAAACATATTTCTTGAAACATTTTTATTTTGCTTATTTTATATCACATAGAAAATGTGTTATTACTACATGAAAAGCCACAACCTGATGGTTTGCTTTTATTTGCTTGCATTTTATCCAATATATCTTGTAGTTCTCTTAAAGCGATTGTCAATATGTCTATACGTTCTGCCATCATCTGCATCACTCGATTTGGTTGTTCATCAATGTATGATTCAAATGATTTTTCACTTAATCCATCGGGATGAGAAAAGTTTAAATCATTATCAGTTGTTGCACAACCGACAGATGAATGTCCTGATTTCAATTCCTGTGACATTATATATAATGATGCGATGTTGATTGTAAGGCATGTTATAGCGATATGAGCGTAAAATTAAGATGTATACCTTTATGTAGTGATATGTAGTACCTGTATCTTAACAGTCATCACAATCACAATCACAAACTATTTTTCCTCGTCTAGGTTTTTCAAAATGTTTTAACATCATTCGCACCACATCTCCTCGATTCATGTCGTCATTCATAACCCTTATTAATTGGTGGTGACTGGAAGATGGTAACAATTGCCACATTTTTAACACATCAAATGCATGATGAGATGTGTCTTGATGTGGTTGTTGACCTATCTCTGCCATTTTAGACGAAGAAATTCCAAGATATCCACCGAGGTCCTTCCACTGAGCAGCTATCTTTTCTGATAGTTTAAGAAGTAAGCGATCTATTTGTATCTGATCTGGGTCGTTGTAATTAATCGAATGATCCATGCAGAATCGTTGAGTAAAAGACAGCAAATCGTGTCTGTTAACTGAAGCTAATGCGTAGTGAAGTTCACCCCATCTGCTGTGTATGCTTCCTTTGGACCACCATAATTGTAGAACTTGTAAAGCCATTTCTTGTGGGTACTTTATTTTTACCATTTGATCCAATCTGGTAAGAGGGATTTCAAGATATACACCCAATTTTTTCCAGTCAAATGGAAGCATTCGACCGATGCTGCGTAAAATATCATCGCTGTATCCCAAGTTACATTTTTCCTTTTCTTTGGTATGATTAACCTCTGTCATTGTGATTTTCAGTGTAGTGTTCAAAATAAATGATTTTAAACAAAGAACTGTTCTGTTATATATAGTATAAACAAAAAAAGCTAAAAAAAAGAAACAGTATTATTTCTGTGTAAAACAACGCCTTATCAACATTTTCCCAAGACCATCCTCATCATGTATGCTACCCTATTGTTCAAGCTCACACAAACAAATTCCCAAGGTCAAGAATAACACGTTATTTCATACATTAACATAATACAATTCAAATGTATCTCATCATATATGCAGGTAGCGCGCCAAAGGTCACAGTCATGAATTCCAAAGGTTGAAGTAGTCATGTTCTACATACCTTTAACATAAAATAATAAACATATTGCTCATTATATATTCAGCTCACACATTGGAATGTGACGGAAAGTCCTCAAGGTTATAAGCATACATCAAGGTTCGTATCAAGTCGAAAATCAAATATATAATATCTTCTATAGCATAACGCTTCTAAACCATTGATAAATAAAGGAATATCAAATATATATTCTAGGTATAATATAATCGTAAGTTAAGCATTTAAATGACAACATTTATATCTTACAATAGCCTAAACACAAGACCCTAGTCATTATCAATCACTAATTAACACTGACCTAATCATCCCACAATCTAATTACTTTAAGTACACATGCACAACAGATACCCCTACCCATATACACTATCTCTTTTTACCCCCTCAATCATTAACCCCCTCAAACTACCCCTTAACCCCCGGACGGCTCTCTCCTAACTCCTTCTACACTACTTCTATATTTTACATTCATGCCGGTGCATGTTGACATGATCAGAGAAAATCTTCAATCAAAGTCTATTTATGCACAATTTAACATATCCTATGATGTGAAAAAAATGGAGTAGTCCATCTAGTCCCAGTCTCTTGAATTCAGCAGAGGTAAACTCGGGACCATTGTTTAAAGCTATTCCCTGTGGCACCCCAAAACTGACAAACACATCTTCCATTCTACTTGTTACTGACTCTGCTGTTGTCTTATATAGTCTCGATACCTGAATCCACTTGAGTAATAGACAACCATCATGAGGTAATCCTTGCCCTTAAACTGACTGAGATCAGCTCCAACCCTCTGCCAAGGGCACAGGTGTAGGAAGCAGTGACTCCTTTCAGTGGGTTTGCCTCTTTACATTCGCAGTAAGAGCCTGGCCCTCAAAGTCTGAACCTTTCTAGATACCTTGTAATGCCTTGGTGTCCATGATGAATCCTGAAGAATCTCATGTGTCATGACAACTGGAATTACAATTTTGTTGCCGAACACTGATAGACTGTCTGTCATTGATGACATCGCTCTATGTGCATACTGCTCCTGCAAACTTAAGGTAAAGACTATGGCTGCTTGCAACACTGAGTCATTCTGGGATACTGCTCTCATATAGATGTACTCTCTTCTGAGGTGATGCAGGGAACCCAGATACAACAGATTGGACAGATACATCAACATGCTCAGTTATGCTGCTTAAGGTCTTTGTTGACATTCGACTCCTGGATAGGGCACCAGACACATACATACATACTTTGCATATGCGTTATACCTGATGAGTCCCTGGAACCATAGTGACACATTATCCATTCACATTCCCAAACACCGGCTAGACACTCTTTCCCAATCTGTGCATATAGTCTAGTGAATTAAGGGAACGAATTGGCATTATACTTTATTACTGGATAAAAATGCCAATTGTTTGAACCAATAACTCTCGCCTTTATCCTTGCTCCAAATTTTTTTTCCATGCTATCACCGTTTTCAGCCATTTTAAAAGTGATCACCAAAATCATTAAAATAAAGAGAAAATCTTAATTTGAAGAACTATTATAGAAATATTCAGGACTGAAACTGTAAAAGATGCTCAACTAGTAACTATATATGCAGGTTAATGTCCAAATCTAAATCTATGCATTAAAAATTCAAGATGGCTGCCCTTCATGAAGATGAATGTCAGATCACATGAAGCCATATTGTTCCTTTAGTTGTTTCTTTGATGTGAATAAAGCCCTATAGGAGAGTGAGATACAATATACCAGGAACAATATCATTGAACCCATAGATGTTTATGGGATGACAAGAAATGTCAGATAAATATGAATATTGAACTGAAAAAGAAACCGCAGCAGTATAATTATACCGATCAGTCACTGCCCAAGGCACCTGCACCTGACACTTGGAGGATTCATATTGCAAGATGGTCAGTGCTGCATTGACTAAGTGCGGCTGCAAATCAGCCTATTGGGGGATCCAGGGGGAGGGGGGGGGAGGACAGGCCTTGCCCCCCCCCCAACAGAAAATAAGAGAGAAGAGAAGAGGATTGAAAAGAAAGATGGGGAAAACTGGCCGTTGATGAACAAACAGTATTTCAAACAAGTAGATGGGAAAATTTTCTTGGAGGAGGGAGGCATATATATTATATATGAGCAGGTTGGGGAAAATGTGGAGGGTTTAGTTCTAGTTCCTACCACCAGAGTGCACAAGGGATAATAAAAGAGTGACAAATAGGCCACAAAATGCACTAGGGTACTTTTAATGTATAATATTCTCCTCTAAATAATCTTTGGTCACAGGGCTCTACTCCTCCTGATGGGGCTGCTACCATTCATGCTACCTGCTGTATATAAGTTACTATGATTGGATCTATGACTGCTGGTAATTGGATTTGTGTAAAAAAGTATTTGATTACAAAAAGGACCCCATGAGCTCCCACTCCTCCTCCTGCCCCCCCCCCCGATTCCTTTTCTCAGGTGGGAGGGGGGCATGCTGCAGGCTGAGGGATGTGTTGAGGTTTGAGGGGGGGCCGTGGTCCCTCCAGTGCCATATACCTCCCTCACCCTGACCTTCTAACCTTCCATACGATGTCCACTCTCCTCTCCTTCAGGTCCCCTTCAATGCCCTGCCCCCCCCTGTGACCTCTGCTATCTCCAAGGCCCCTGTTTACTCAAGCATATGAAGAGAGGACCAGTTGGAAAGAAAGGTATGAAAGACAAGAGAGTGGGGAATCAAACTCCTCCCTTTTGAAAGAAAAATACCAACTAGAACAACCCCTGACTGGTGGCTGCAAATAAATCTGTACAGGTCTCAGAAACCACCAGAATGAACCATTTGGACTCAAAGTTTTGTTTGGGGTACCAAGATGGCTGTACCCTTCTTGCAACTTTATATGTGACCTTATAGTTTCTATAAAAGATCCACATGTTCAGTTAAGCTCTCCAACCCCACCCTTCAAAACCAAATGATAGAGGCTAGATGTAGATCAGACTTTTTGATGAATTAATTGTGTGCCAGATTCATAAGAATACACCATTTCAAGGCTATAAATTTAAATTTTTCTAGGGAAGGAGGGCATGCTCCCCCCCCAAACCCCGCAAGTGTGACCCCTGCACTTAGTTTACTGTAGCCGCGGTGCTTCAATATGACTTTAAATGGTCTCTTTGGGTCCCATATGAAGGTTTCTGACCACTTTTATGAAGACATGATCTGATTTTAGAAGGAAGCCGTGGTGCTTCACCTGTGGTGTTCTGCTGCAATACCCAATCCCTCTAGATTCAGAAGTTAGAAAAGTTCAATTGACTGCTTGTAAAAGCAATTAAGATAAAAGCATCAAGTCACAATTAGTTTAGCCTTTCAGCTTTAATTTTGCACCTATATTGCATTTTTAATGATAATTGTTTCATATTTATGACAATTAATGTCTATTATGACAATATTATTAGGTCTTAGCACTACAAACCCGCAAAAGATTCATTTATAAAATAGTTTTTGTCATATTTCGATTGACCCAAAAAAGGTGTTGTAGGACACTTGTTTTTTGGAGCAAGGAAAAATATCCAATAACATATTTATCTACCTATAAACCAACTTTGGTACTTTTATCCAGAAATTAAGTAAATTCCCCTTAATTCACTAGACTAATAGTGTTGTTCTACTCCACTGAGTGTCCTTGAATAGAATGATACTGGCTTTTGTCGTAGTACACCTCCCAAACAATAAGAACTAGAATCTGCGCTTACTGTTTTAACCTTATTGACATCATAATAGCTCAACACGGGTGTTGATGAGATGAACAACTTCATCTTGTTGAAGACTTCGACCTCTGCAGCCCCCTCCCCCCAAATCCACTCCACCTCAGCCTTTAAGAGATCATTCAGCAGATGAGTCATCACATGCAGATCTGCCAGATATGATGCAAGGTAGTGTACCATACTGATGAAGGTGGAGGCATTTTGGAGATAGCCTCTACCTTCTCTGGGTCAGCTGAGATTCCGTCTGTGGAGAACCTGTGACAAATGAATTTCAGTTCCTTTCTTCTATAATAGCATTTCTCTTGTTTGAGCCTTAGTCTTGCTTTTGTTTAGTTCATTCGCTAGTCAATCATCATGCCCCTAAGAAGTATTGCCATATAGGAGTACATCATCCATGTAGGTGAAGACACCTTCTACTCCATCTAGAACTTCCATCATCTCTCGCTTACAAACATTCCAAAATTGGAGTGATCCATTGTAGCCTAGGGCTTCATGGGTCTAACTATGGTATGCAGTGTATTCTAATGTGTCTGATGATTTGTTGCATACTTTTCTACTGGTTGTTAAGATCACCATATCAAATAGGTTATTATATACCTAGTGTGGAATGACATGAAGGTGAAATATGTGAAGTTTCTTCATGGATATTGATTAAAACTGTCTGTCAATATGAGTTCATGTTCTGTGGCCCTTTGACAGGGCTCCACATGGTCAACCAAATTGTCAAGAATAGTAGAATTCAGTATAATAGAATTATGGTATAACACATAATTGCAATGCACAGTTTACTAACACAAATAACAATGCAACACAAGACTTTTTCCCCCCAAAAATATATAACAACAATTGGATAATGATAGTAACTTATAACTGACAAACCAGACATGCCCTACTGAGTCAATATAGTCTTTGAGTCAATGAGTCTTTGATAATACCCTGGAAGAAAAACAAAACCAATGAATACTATGAATGTCAATGTCTACACAAATAGTTTTTTTTTTCTTGTTTTTTTTCGGGTTGGTTTATTTGTGTGTCATATTTAAACACACACGTGTAGAACACATTACAGGTCAAGCCTCCTTGGTGGTATGCTCAACCTGCCACTACTGGTACGATATTGTGCAACATCACTATGAACAGAATCCTTTTCAGCCAGCAGGAAAGGGAAGCACACCCATGGGGCTATCCACAGTTTGATGGGTGGCTTTCTTGGGCGATAGCAGCTGTTGTGGCATTACATCTAGTGTAGGGCTAGAGGTTACATTAGGCATAGCTAGTTCATCCGAGGCACCAAAACTGTTGGCTTTGTGCGTTGCCAACCGCAGATGTCGCCAGTTTCTCCTGTACTTTCACCCTTTATGATCGACTATATAGGATCTTGGTTCCTCATGGTGCCCGACGATGGTAGCTGGTACCCAAATCTTGGTTCCTGGAAATGGTGACATTCTTACTGGGTCACCCGCTTTAAGTTGTGGTATATCTCGTGGGTGTTTAGCTGTCTATGTGAATCGGAGTTTAACATGAGTATATTAATTGGGGTCAGTATCTGGAACACCCTGTAGTGACCGCTGCTACTGCCAGGGTGCAGCTCTGTCTCATATTGGTTAGTATGCCTATCTGTGTCGTCGCATCTAGACGCGCGCCAACCGCCACAGTTGGATTTTTGAAACTTACTTGTATGTTGTTTTTTCTTTTGCACTTACTTGTATGTTGAACTTGTATGTTCTTTTGTATTAAATGGGGCAGGTTAATCCAGCCATACGCGTAAGCACCATTATCATATAATGTCTTGTGTTGTCATTATATATTATTATTATTTATGTATACGGTAGGAACAATATATCATGATAGTGCTTTTGTGACCTTATGGACTGATCCAAGGCCTTCCTCACCTCCTGCAATGTCAATCTGTTTTGCGTCCAACAGCTCTGCTGCTATTGGAATCATATTACGGGGTCTCCTGCCCATACTCCGTTAGGCTGGTGATAGCCTACAACTATCTATGGGAGTTGCCCTATAGTCCAATAAGGCCATATATCGCTGACTCTGTCACTGGACTTAGCCCAAAGTCTCTTAACCCTTTAAGGCTGACCAAAAAAAACTATTTCTGGTGATGGGGGCAAGATATTTTCACAGGAACTTTCCCTGGGCCGGACCTTTGGTGATTCTCATAGAGTTATGGCGACTATAGTCGATGCTTGCCCAGCCATGGCATCGACTATAGTTGATGCTCAGCTAGCTGTGGCATCGACTATAGTTGATGCTCGGCCCTAAAGGGTTAACAGTCTGCACTGCCCTCTTGGCCTCTCCATTCGACTGTGTATAGTTGGGCGAAGAGGTCACATGCATAATATGCTTTTCGGCACAGCACTTTCTGAATGCTTGACTTGCGAACTGTGGCCTATTGTCAGTCCTTAGCACATCCAGTAGGCCATGTGTAGCCAGCTAGCGCTTTAGCATCTCCTTTGTGGTCTCGCTCGACTGCTAGTTTGTCCAATTCAATAAACTTAGACATATAGTCCACAGTTAACAAATAGTTCTCCCCTTTCCACTCCAATATGTCACTGGCTGCCTCCTGCCAAAGACGTTAGGGTGTTGGTGTGGGACGCATTGTCTGGGCTGGTTGTTTGTTCTGAAAAGTGTTGCAGATCGCACAATCACTGACCAGATCTTCGATCTGCTGTGACATCGCCGGCCATGATGAAGTTAACCATGTTAACTAATATGTGCTCAATGTCCTCTTGTTCACCAGGTAGGTTTGCACAGCTAAAGGCATCTCCCATTGGGATGTCCTTTCCTGGAACATAGCAAACATTCAAACCATAGGGCTGGAGGCACAGTATCATAGTCTGGAGTCTCATTGGAGCCGCTAGTATGGGTTCAGTGAAGATAGAATGAAGCGGCTTGTGATCGGACTCCACGAATACCTCCTTGCCAAACACATAGTGGTGAAACTGGTCTATCATCTTGCAACAGAACACCTCCCAAAGCATAGCCACAGGCGTCACACTGAATCCTAACTGGCTTCCGCACATTATAGTAAGCCAGTACTGGTGCGTTGCAACACAGATCTTTCAGCTTGTCAAAGCTGCACTCTCCGGGCTCTTCCCAAACAAAGTCTGAATCGTTCTTTGTGAGCTCTCAAAGGGGCGCATCAATGTCACTCAGGTTAGGGATAAACTTTAAAATGTAAAAAAACAAAACAATTACCAACATCCCCATTGTACCACGTTTTTGCAACTCATATTTGTTCATTATATTTTGACATGAAGAATGTCAGCATAATACTTTAGTCCACACACAAAAAAAGTTTTAACTTTCTCCACTAATGGCTCCATTCATGCTGACAGCCATAGTCTTGTGATTAAAATGAGGTGCTGATGTTTTCTATAGCCCCCCAAATGAGGTCAGGAGGGTTATCTTTTTCAAGGGACAATTAGGGGTGCCTCTAGGAAGGGCCCATATTGGATCACAGAAACATGCAAACCACAGTGGCAGTAGCAGCTCTATTTCGAATGCCTACCTGCATGCCTCTCATGAATGCAAGTACCAATTTTAACTCTCCATGTTTTGAAGGTCCAACTGCAGTTGACTCCCCCAGTTGACTCTCCTTTATCAGAGCCCCATGGTAGACAAAGAGTCATGGCGAATTCTTTACATTTTTCTGTGTGTGCTGCATACGAAGGTGAACAGTATGCTCTAAAGCTGAATTCTCAACTCTATATTGCACAAGTATATAAAACTTTCGTACAAGTATGTTGCCTTTTGCAGATGACATTATGCACTGGTGAAAGAAACCCATCTTTATCATCCCAAAGGGTATTAGAAATAATTTGAACCAGGTATTTGACCTACTCACATTCATTGAATTCTGTACCACACACCAAGCGGACCGAACTACCATTAGCACACTCTTGAGTGGATTATAATTGATATCATTATCGTCCACAGACATTTAACAAGCAAGATTGTCCATGACTAATATACATATAAATACATAAATAGGGGAGGAGTATCCTTCTGCCTAACCCCATTGCCAACAGCCAGCATGGCACTACCCTATCTAATTTATATTTTCTGGAAGGAATACTAGGAGGTTTGACCTAGAGTCAACTAGTACCTATATATATATGCACCTCAACAATGTGGTCATTTATGTACACTCGAAAAATAAACGAGTTAAAGGTTGTCTTACCTATCAGGTTACCATCCCACAAACCCGTCTCCAGACTCATCTAAGTGACGAGGAAGCGGGTCTTTGAGTTATCAGATAAAAGACCCACTTGGCTTGTGCCTGCCAAAACCCAACATATATGTCAATTCCAGATTCTATTTGTAAATGCATGCACCATAAGCTGGCCCAACCTCTCACTGTAAATTGCAATTTCTGAAATATTATGTTTACAGCATCATTGGCTATTTCCCCTAATGTCACATACATGAAATGTATTAAAACCAGCTTCTCTCCGCTGGCAGCCCTGATAATAGTATTATAGCGTATAGTCATTCCGGGAGTGTGTATCCTGTGGTAACCTTTATCGTGGGGAGCAGACTGAGCTTGTTCCTGAAACTAGATACGTGCCCATCCCACTGTGCCCATTCCACATGGGAGCAGCTATGATCTCTGTGTGGGTGTTTATATAATGTAAACTAGCTATGTCTGACTTTTACCAATTATTAAATCCTACCTAAAGATATTGCAAAGCCTGTAAAAACATACTAATTACTATTCAGGTGATGAGGGCGTGGGCAGTGACAGCCCAGAAAGATTTTGTATCATCGGGCTCAGTTATGGCTTTTACATTACAAATTGACCATAAACGATCATAATTGGCCAATAGGATCAGATTTGAGCAAAATAGTAGGTAGTGAGCATCGATGGAATGGGTAGGACTGGAAGTATAGTTTTCGTCAACATCCTGGGTCAATTTTATGAGGATTAAATTTTGTGTCCCAATCATCGGATATTCTCACTTGGAATCATCCATGTATACCCATTTTGAGTATTGCCATTGCATGGGCTGGTGATACTGGGTCAGCTAACCCATCACAAGGCTAGCAGTAAATGTGACATTGCAATTGAAACAGTGATCATAACAATGTAGACTAGGATTACTCGAGACAACCATTACAGGGAGTTGCCAAACCTCCTGAATAATGACAAAGACAGACGCGCCAAAAGTATACACAGGCGCCACCAACGGGACGCTGATGAACTACTACTGCTGGTACCCGACCACTAACCAGCGTATTATTAATTTCAACAAACACGGGGACTCGTGTTTATAAACTTTTATATTTTTAATCGCCGGGTATCGGCTTTAATTTCACCCTCCGGCATTAGCGATGCCTCCTAAGAAGCCTCCCCCGCCCCCCAAGGCTCCTGTTAGGAAGTCAGTGCGGGCTGTGAAGAGGAAGGCTCCGCATGATCCGGACACCGACACGCCTCGTGGTAATAAGAGGGTCCCGCCTGCTCCTTCTACCCCGGAGACGGTGTCAGTCGCTGACCACCGGGCCCTCGTGGGCCGTGTCGGCGCCTTAGAGACACAGGTTGGTGAGGTCAATGGGAAAGTGTCTACTATCGAATCTACGTCTGGTGAAATACTCACCACAGTACAGGCCCTTTGGGCTCTCCTCCCTGCCTCCCAGCCCGTTACATCTGGAGCTCCGGCTGCCGCAGGCTCGGCCGCCGCAGCTGTCAACACCGCAGCCTCCCCGGCTGTCACAACCATCCCTACTACGGCTGTCAGCGCTCCCACGACCGCTGCCCCGCCAGTGGTTACCGCCAACGCGCCCCTCACTCTCCAGCAACAGGTCGCCGCATCCTACCCGGCTGTCAGTGGCTACCTCCCCATGTCCATGGGCGAGGCCACTAACCCCGCGGTGGGACTACAGGTTCAAGCTCTCCTCGACACGGCGCAACATATTACGTCCATTAAAGGTAGACCATCTCACCCTCACGATTTCATATTTAGAGGTCCTATACGTGTTAAAACCGGGTTGGCTCTGTTGGAAATCCCTGAATATCTGTACGGTCTGCGTCGGCTCGCTATTGACAACCGGACCCCCAGTGCTGATAGGCCTATGATCGAGGCTCATTTTAATGATGTCCTACAGGACGCTAAGGACTTCGAATGGCTGCAGGTCAGAGAGTGGTCTGAGGAGGTACTCACTGGCGTTGCTGAAGGTTATATGAGGTGGGCTGACCCTTCTAACCCTGGCTGGACCGACCCTGAGATATCTGCACTTCGCCACACTACATCTAGGGTCAGGGCCGGCAGGTTGTACCCCACCCCGGCCTCAGCCTCCGCTGCTGCTCCTTCAGCCTCGGCCGGTAAGCCCAAAGCACAACCACCTGCTCCCAAGGCTCAGCCTCTACCATCAGCACAACCTCAGCTTGAGTATTATGCTCAGCCTCAACCCAGCTCCCAGGGTCCCCCACGACAGCGCAGGAAGAAGCCCCTGTCCTCTATCAACCGCACAGATGTCCCTTGTGACCAGTTTAACTCTGGAACAGGTTGTGTGAAACAGGATGGTCATGTCGATCTTGGTGTTCAGTATGGACACCACTGCTCCTGGTGTCGCTCTAACATGCAGGTTATATACATGCACTCCCTGCCTGCCTGTAACATCAAGACCAACCCCAGGTTCCAGTCCCAGCCCTTTCGGGCATAGGCCGGCTCCCACCGGCCCTACTCTACCAGCCACAGTTGCCATGGATACACGCCAGCAAACCGGGGTTCCTTTAGTGTGTGCAGACCTACCGGGTCCCCCTAGGAACTTGACTGATCTATGCTCGGTTACCCATGACACGTCCTACCCCTTGAGCATGGACATTACCACTTCAGCTGTTGTGCTTGGTAGTTATACTGGTGGTCATAGTGAAGTAGATGTCAGCCCTGAACTGGTCCTGCCTCCAGATCCTGTTATACTCAAGCCACTCCCCTCTACCAGGGAACCCGGCCCCCAACAGGCACTTATGACACCTCGTCACACAGACCATGACTCAGATGAATTTTGTGACCCACTTCTCGCCGAGGCCCCACCACAAGGTCCCACCCCGACCCAATACTCACCTATCAGGACTGCTTTCTGGCCTAAGGTGGACCCATCACAGTGGCATCAGTTTCCACAGTACTGCTTGTTGTACTCAGCCATCAACAACACTGGCCTACCAAATCACCTCTCGGCTCGTATATCAGTCCCCTCGGCTCTTAACCTCCGAGTGTGGGACTCTTTATTATCTCAGTATCACGACAAGGACTTACTCAGTTACCTCAGGTATGGCTGGCCTGTAGGCTTCACAGGGGGAGCTCCTCCTACCCCCGTGGATAAGAACCACACCTCGGCGGAGAGGTACCCAGACCAGATCAAGGCCTTCATCACCAAAGAACTCACTCTTGGAGGTCTCCTAGGCCCCTTTGACTCGCCACCCTTCACCCCCTGGACTAGTGTGGCCCCTCTTCTCACCACTAAGAAGAGGGACTCAGCTGACAGGAGGGTTGTGATGGACTTATCCTTTCCTGATGGCAAGGGTATAAATGGCAGCATTACTAAGAACTGTTTGGAGGGCAAGTCGTGCCAATATACCCTCCCATCTGTAGAGGACCTCGCTACTAAGATGAGGACCCTCGGTCCCTCCTGCTTCCTCTGGAAGGCAGATCTCGCGAGGGCTTACAGGCAGCTAAGGACTGACCCAGCTGACCTCCCCCTCCTGGGCCTCAAGTTCCAAGAAAAGTACTATATAGACCTTTGCCCCTCTTTTGGCGCGCGCCTATCTTCCTCGGCTTGCCAAAGGACCACCAACGCCGTCGTATACCTCCTAGCCAAAAAGGGGCACTGGTCCTTGTCGTATCTTGACGACTTCTGTGGGGCTTCATCCACCCAAGAAGGGGCTGACCAGGCTTACAAAGCTTTCCTCGATCTCACACAAGATTTAGGCCTCAGCCTATCACCCGCTAAGTGTCAGCCTCCTACAATGACCATGGAATGGTTGGGCTTTGTGTTCGACACCACGGCCATGACCCTCACTGTTCCTCCTTACAAACTCCAGGACCTAGAACAGGAGTGTGTGTCTTGGACCAAAACTAGATTCGCCTACAAGCCTAAGATTCAATCACTAGTGGGAAAGATCATACATGTTTCCAAATGTATTCGACCAGCACGAAAGTTTGTCAACCGCATACTGGAGACTCTCAGGAAGGCTCCACTCACTGCACCAGCATACATCACCAATGGCTTCCTCCTGGATGTGCAGTGGTTTTTGAATTATGCCAGACTCACAAATGGGATTTACTTCTTGTGCCCACCAGCACAGACCTTCCAGATTGAATGTGACTCTACACTAGTGTGGGGGGGCGGCAACTCGAACTCCCACTACTACTCTCTGGAGTATACCCAGGACCAAAAGGTCAAGTTCCCACTGATGGCACACTTTGAGTTAAGCCTGGCAATCAATGTCCACAGACTTTGATACGTTATATCTTATTATATATTAATATGCATGAAATTTTCTCACTTTTACATTAAAACTGCGGCCTTTTCTGATAAATCTATCGTACTTAGTATATAGGAAATAGATTATTTCTATTATTTCGGATCATTCTAGTAAAGGAAATATATGAAAAACACATGTCCAAAATCATGCTGAAATACATTAAAATGGCATATAGGGTTCTGTTACCTTTGAAATGCATTTAGTATTCATGATAAAGTTCAGTTTGAACCTGAAATATGTCAAAATGTCAATTTCCAGTGAGAAAAAATGAAGAAAAACATGAAATTTTCAAGTTTCAGATTTGTCCAAGGCTTTATGTCACATCCGTGACGTTTTCATACAATTCAGCCTACTGCAGCTAAAAAGTATGAATAAGTACATTTTTAATCCATTCATATGTAAAGGACAATAGGGGACTTCAAATAGGAATATTTTGAAAATTCTTAATTTCAATATTTTTGCAAAAATGGAGAGTTGAAAAAAAAAAATTTGTTAGTATATTTAAGGATGTCACATCCGTGACGCTATTTATCACTGTGTATTACCCAAAATGACCCAAAATAGCATATAATTATTTTAGGTACCACATATGTTAGTAGAAATACACTTTTGATTTTAAGCTGGAAGCTCTTATTTAGCCAGAATGATACAATAAGTCCTGAAATGTCACATCCGTGACAGTCACATCCGTAACGTTTCTGTCACATCCGTGACGTTTCTGTCACATCCTTGACGTTTCTGTCATATCCTGATGAATTTCTCATCAGGTTTTGAGCTGTAGAATCTTTAATAATTGTCCGATTTGCAAGCTGTAAAAAGTGACAGATAGCTGAAATCGTCCTTAGAACTGGGATATATCGACAGCCATGCTATGCATTTCCTTATGTGAGTTCACGCCTAACGCCCTCACAAATAGCCTTCTAAACATTACAAATTATATCCAAACACCCTAAATCAATTTGTGAGGAATTCACTATGTATTCCACTTTTTTTGGTGCAGATATATAAGGTTTACTGAATACATAATGCATTTTAATCACAATTTAAGGATAATTTCCAGCCAAAAAATTAACAATTGATTCAAGAAACTTAAAATATACAAAGGTATTGACCTTATCCATGGTGTGACAACTCATATAAGGCAGAGGAGATGTATAGGGACTTACATGAATCAGTTTAAGAAACCGTGAGATTTGATATTATAGTGGAGGGAGGATCATATCCTGTCTTCACCCTCTTCTGTACCTATGTGGGTTCACGCCTAACGCCCTCACAAATAGCCTTCTTAACAGTACAAATGATATCCAACCATCCTAAATCAATTTGAGAGGATACTACCATTTATTACACGACCTAACGTTATAAGTACGATTCTGTATAAGAACAAAGAAGGAAAATCGTACCACCTGGGGGTGTGGTACGTTTTCCCGTACCACCCCTACGTGTGGTACGCTTTTTGGGGCTCTAGATCAATCAGAAGCCAGCATGTTGGTCACGTGATCTCGCAATGGCGGCGATGTAAACAAAGCAGACGACGATGTGAACGATGCAAATTAACGATATAAACAACTCAATTTGCAATGTAAACAACAATTAAAAGGTAGGAGGGCTGGAAAATTGTCTTCTGGTCGGGTAATAAAGCTTGTATTGTATGCTAGGGTCACGCATGCCCCGTACCAAACAGAGATAAATCTGCCTTCATAAGGCATCATACAATGTACCACACTTCTGCCCATAGTATATCTAAGGTTGAATACAGTAAATAATATGTTTTAATCTTGTTTTAAGGATAATGTTCTGGGAGCACACCTGGGTTCACGCCTAACTCCCTTTTCAGAAAGCTTTAAAACATAATATAATCACCCTTGCCCCATATAACAGTATACCAGGCTGTAGGTTAGGATGTTTTCGTCAATATTAAAACATAAAATTAATAAAAGAAATTACCTTACATATGAAAAGGGGGTCTCCTCCTTGATTTGAAAGGGCGTTAGGCATGAACCCACGCTATATAAGATACAACTTTGCCCCTCTACTGGACATTTGCTTTGTATATTTAACCTGCCCCAATATTTCTGATGTATGGCCCCACCCCTCAGGTACATGTAAACAAAAGGTTTTATACATACTCCTACATTATATTTGAACCCTTTGGTGCATGAAAAAAAAACGTTTCGTGAAAAACGGTCATATATTGATCTCATTTTAAAATTAAGTTTGAATCAAAAACTTTCAAGATGTTAATTCACATTAAGGGAAAATGAAGAAGGCATGAAATTCCGAGGGTTAGGATTTGTCCAAGGCTTTAGGTCACATCCGTAACGATTTAATATAATCAAGCCTATTGTTTTAAAAAAAAACTGTCAACAGTCACATGCTTTATTTCCTAATTCCTATGTATCGTAATTATTTGGAGTTAAATCTCTCATTTTTCTAAGGATGTCACATCCGTGACGCTGTTTATAGAATAGTTGGCCTATAAGAATATGACCTGCTAAAATAATATATGGATAGTTTAAGTATGTCATTAGTCAAGTGAGTAGATATTAACTTTTGGTAGGAGCCCAGAACCTTCTGATTAGCCACTGCGACCTGATCAGGCCTGAAATGTCCTATCCATGACAGTCAAATCCGTGACAATTCTATCAAACCCATGGCAGAAGGGCCATCACATCAGTGACAGATATATAATTATGGCTCTTTTGATACTTAATTAACATAACAGATTCCGATATGACTATTTTTTACACTATACATACTTGAGAATTTCCTATAAATCGTAATTTGGCTTATGGAATCATCATGGTCATGATAAGGGATATGACACTTTTATCAAGGATATAAGCCTCCGACTAGAAGAATGGGAATCCCATGTATTATGGGCCCTCACTCTCGTGTATCTTGGCAATGCATGATCAGTCTCAACTGTAACAAATCATATCAGTGACAAAATGTCACATCTGTGACAAAATTCACATTTGTCACATCCATGACAAAAAGTCACATCCATGACAAATAGTTATTGTCACACCCATAACAAAATGTCACATCTGTGCAAAATGTCACATTTGTGCAAAATGTCACATCTCTGGCAAAATATCACATTTCTGACGAAATGTCACATCTCTGACAGAATGTCACATCCGCGACAAACTGTCAAATCCGTGACAAAATGTCAAATCCGTGACAAAATGTCACATCAATGAAAAATATGTCACATCAATGAAAAATATGTCACATCAACGAAAAAATGTCAAATCCGCGACAAAATGTCACATCCGCGACAAAATGTCACATCAGCAACAAAATGTCATATCTGTAACAAAATGTCACATCGGCGACAAAATGTCAACTCCGTGACAAAATGTCACATCAACGAAAAATACTCCTTTCTGCTTGCTTGCTCACATTAACGTCACATCCGCGACAAAATATCACATCCATGACAAAATGTCACATCTGTAACAAAATGTCACAGTCACGACAAAATGTCATATCCATGACAAAAATATTTAATGTCACATCTGTAACAAAATGTCACACCTGTAACAAAATGTCACATCTGTAGCAAAATGTCACATCTGTAACAAAATGTCACATCTGTAACAAAATGTCACATCTGTAACAAAATTCACATAAATGACATAAAGGTCACATACATGACAAATGATCGCATCCATGACAAAATGTCATATCTGTATCATATAGTTCTTTGTCAGAATGTCACATCTCCATGGATTTGTCCATAACATTGATGATGAAAATGTCAAATCCATGACAAAATGTTACATTTGTGACAGAATTTCATATCTGTGACGAAATGTTGCCACAATTGAATGTCACGTTCATGACAAAATTTCATGGATGTCATATTTTGGCTAACAAAATTGAACTCATGGTACTAAACTAAATTCTTTGCATTTGTGAATAGAACATTGCTTTTAGAGAAATATTTTTTCTTGAACCAAGCACAAAAGAACAGTCATTTCATACTGGGGTTCAATGCTATAAGGCTGTGTGACCTGTTCCATTCATTGACAGACCTTGTTGCGGATGTGACACTTTTGTCGCGGATGTGACACTTTTGTCGCGGATGTGACACTTTTGTCGCGGATGGGACATTTTCATTTCATTATACTCCACAATGCCCCAGTCTTCTAATGTGGAAGTTATTATTTCATTACATAATTTCCAAAAATGACTATTCACTATACCTGAGATATGCCCACCTCTATGGTTATATGACTGAAAAAGGGATTTAGGTAGTAATCACTTCAGTAGACAACCACAAAGCTTCTCTATATAGCATACTGTTGTGGCTCATGCTGACTAGAATATTAGATTACTACATTATAGTACAGAATATTCCAATATCGGCTTCAATTATGAAAAAGAAATTAAAATATAGGTTACTCTATCGTAAAAAATGTCATATCAGTTATTTGAATCCCACACATATACAATCAGGAAATGTATAAATTCCACTCAAACACTGATGAAAAAGCTGAATTTTAATTTATTGCGTGCCAACTTCAAATGGCCATAGAATTTTTTTGAAGTTACTTGTAGTGCTGATATTTTCAGAACAGTTGGGTTGAATATTCAATTTTTGGATAATATAATTGTTAAAAGAATATAAACAACTTTATTTTTCATCAATTTGACATCGCAAATGCAAGACTTAACTTAAACTGTGCCTGATAGTCCACAGGGAGGCTGTCAACCTGGTGATTGCCTATCGCACCCTCACCCCTCCTCTGTGTAAGGGACTGAGCATCGTCATCTATACCGACAACATGGCTTCACAGCAGGCCCTGTCCACAGGAAGGGGCCAGGACCACATATTGGCCCGCTGCTCACGGCAGCTGTGGCTGGAAGCCGCCAATAGGGACCATACCATAACCATACTCCATAAGTATGGTGAGGACATACCCTTGGCGGACGCCCTCAGTCGCCAGCATATCGCCAGCAAGCGCTTACAAGCCGACAGACTAGTACAGGAAAGGGGACTCCAACAGGTCCAACCCTCAGACCCCCTCCCGGTATTCGATCCCATATGATTATTTCTATTTCCAGATTGCCCTCTCGGTCGTCAGGCTTCCCTTTCTTTCAAAGCCTCAGTATCTGACGAGACTGCCCTTAACAGGCTTAGGCAAGCCAAGTGTTACCTGACATTTGCTATCTACTACTCTGTCGACATCTTGTCCCCCTCCATACAGGATTCGGCCATGTTTCAGCAGTTTTTGGCAAATTCATTGACCTCTCCTGTATCACGCCAGAACTATACATCTGGGGCTAAAAAATGGATTGAGGCCAGAGGTGGTGACACATCAGGCCTGAGAGCCTTTGAGGCCTTGTCAGTAGCCAAAGGAGCTATAAACTTAAAACCGCACCAGACTGCACCAGCACCAGCTCTTACACCACAGGACTTGGTTAAAGTGTGCCAATACTTTAGTGGTGTGATAGAAGCAGTACCGATTAAAGCAGCCCTATGTGTAGGTTTCTTTTCATTCTTAAGAGCATCAAATTTACTAGCCCCATCTGCTTCACTATGGTTGGGACCACACACCTTAACCAGAGGGGACATCACTTCTACACCCTCTGGACTCACAGTGGTTATCCGTTCCTCAAAAACCATATCACCGGGCTCTAAACCAGCAGTGCTTTCACTTCCCAGAATACCAGACTCACCAGCCTGCCCTGCTGCAGCTTGGGATTCTTACACTTCCCTCATACCGGGTCACACATCGTCTCCAGCCTTTATGCTCAGTGACGGCCGCTGTCTCACACCTACTCAGTTAACTAGTGTGGTGAGACTAGCCCTAGTCAAACTCAATGTGCCATATGGACCCTCCTTTTCTGGTCATTCTCTAAGGAGAGGTGGATCCCAGGCTGCCTCAGCATCTGGTTCTGAAAAGCAAGACATAGCCAAACATGGTACCTGGTCTAAGGTATCTGGCCTCAAACCATACGTGCCATCACTTCCCTCTCAACGTGTAGCCAACAAGTTGTCAACACTATTTGCTACTGGACAGTGAACTCATACCACGTATATATATATCTACTATAACTTCTATATTACTCAGGTACATGTTAGTACCAATTACACCTAGTTGTGTTTACAGGTCAAAGGTTTTACCTGATATATATATTTTATGTGTTTATCCAAACATACATGTATCGTCTATAAAATGTTTTAAGACTCACAGGATAAACATTTCCAAAATATACTTTACTCGTCGTCGTCTTGTCATTACAGGGAGTTGCCAAACCTCCTGAATAATGACAAAGACAGACGCGCCAAAAGTATACACAGGCGCCACCAACGGGACGCTGATGAACTACTACTGCTGGTACCCGACCACTAACCAGCGTATTATTAATTTCAACAAACACGGGGACTCGTGTTTATAAACTTTTACCCTCCCACCCACTCCAAGAATACATATCTTGACTATATTCTTATCGGTGTTAGCATGTCACAACCATGTTTCAACATGTCACACCTTTATACTGGACAGTGAACTCATACCACGTATATATATATCTACTATAACTTCTATATTACTCAGGTACATGTTAGTACCAATTACACCTAGTTGTGTTTACAGGTCAAAGGTTTTACCTGATATATATATTTTATGTGTTTATCCAAACATACATGTATCGTCTATAAAATGTTTTAAGACTCACAGGATAAACATTTCCAAAATATACTTTACTCGTCGTCGTCTTGTCATTACTCATTATTCTCTGAAGCCAGTAAATGGATTTTGAGGGATAAAGGCAAGTCAATATCTGAGTGCAGATAAGTTCTGAGGGATAAAGGCAATTACAGCTGGGACTCATATAGGTTTTGAGGCACAAAGGCAAGTTGATATTTGAGGGTAGATTGTTCTTTGAAACCAGAACATGGGTTTTGAGGGATAAAGGCAAGTCAATATTTGAGGGTAAATTGTTCTTTGCAGCCAGTATATGGGTTTTGAGGCATAAAGGCAAGTTGGTAATTAAGGCCAGATAAGTCTTTTAAACCAGTTTATCAGGTTTCGGCCTCGTATTTTATTACACATGGTAGTGTATTCACTTGTCATAGTGATTTATGGCCTCAGTTAGGCCATCTGACAGCTGAAATCACTATGACGTGAGAACAGCTGCCGGTGTGAAAAATAACATGAGAAACATGCTCCACTTCAATCATCTCTACTGTAGACTATGGCTCTGGAGGCTTGGGATTAGAGGACATGACATGTGTTGACGTTTCAATATTCCCATTATCCAAACAATCAATCCATTAGAAAATACACAGGTACCTACCTGAGGAGATACTTTATTTGATAATACCAGTTAGATTTCCAAGCAAAACTGATATATAATTAGCAAATGAGATGGCATCTAAGTTGGTGTGGATTTTGTCTCATCTTGGGTAGAAAATCCTTCTTTACTAATTTACAATTGACAAAAATTGGGAGGTTTTTAAGCACTGAGAGTTTATTGAAGATTTATAGCGTCTACATAATGTCAATCTATGATTATGGTGACATAATGTATATTAAGTCCAGTGGCACTCTATTGTCAAAAATGCAAAGTACACAAAACAGGGTCCTGAAGGTGTGTTTGAAATTGCCAATGTGTTCAAGTACATCTTACATACATGGAAAAGCGAAAGTTAATTATCTTGCTGATAAACTCCTGTACGTTAAAAAAATGTCTGTACAAGAAGTGCAGATGGCATATTGTTGAGTAACAAACTTCCTCATGGGGAATCATATAAGAGAAGTTTAGAATATACTGTCTCCACTTTGTGGAATAGTCTAGACGCAAGTAAACGTAAAATAAGAGACAGAAATTCCTTTAAGTTCCTATTAAAAAAGGAACTTAATGGACTGATACCCAGTGGAGAGGGTGTTACCTGACATAGTATCAACTCAAATAGATATCAATCACACAGTTTCAACATTAAAGGTACACGGTATTAAGACGATAACTTGATTGTTGGTATACTCTAGTTTCTCTATACACTATTTGAAAAATGTATTGTTGTGCACTTGGATCATTGCTTACAGACGACTGTTAATCAAAGAAATTAATTAAATAATGATATTCTGCTATTTTGTAGAAAATATTAATCATTGTAAATGAAACCATGCTGTAATCCTAAAATCCTGAAGAAGTCTGAGTAGTCACAAAATTCCATGTACGGTCCTTGTATAGTCCTTGTAAATAGATAACTACAAGTATTGTATATACACAAATTACATTAATGAATTGCATAATATTATTTTATAAAAGAAGTTCTTTATGTACATACAAAAAGATAAATACTAATGTCAGCTTAATTCTATTATGTACATTTTGTAGAAGTAATTACATTTAATATTATTATTAATGCGATAGGGAAATAATTATACTGTAATTTTGGTGCTAGTGAATAAGAAGGGGGCCACTTACAAGTTGAAATGAATTACATGTACATTTCTAATTTATTTATTGGATGTTAAAATATTTATGTACAGCTAAAATGCTAACATAATGTTATAGAATTATTACACTGAGTAAAAATGACAAGACATAACAGGTGGCTAACGAAAACAGGAGGTACACTCCTAGCAGCAGCCTATTCGTAATAGACTATCTCTACAAACGGCATCATCACTTGTCTAGGGAAATATCTTTTTGATAGTGTAAACTTATTTACATTTGATATATAGATGTATATTATTGTATTGATGCTTTATATCTATGATATATTGGATTGAAATCAAAATGAATGTATCTTTGATATGTCTACTATGCGAATAAATTTCTAAAACTTGAACTTGAACTATCACTGGAGAATATGTGTACAGGCAAGGGAAAAGGGTACTCCGAGGAGAAAGCCAACTTTGAAATTGACGTCATAAGCTTTCCAGTGATATATTACACCAGAAGATATCATTTCTAGTCTTTGAGAAATGGCTTCATGAATATGTGTGGGCATCACCCCTTCCAAAATCTGAATAAGCTCTATGTCTCATATTTTCCAAGATATCCCTATTTAATTAGCATTATTTATGATAATTAGAAATTTATGATACATTTTCATTCTTTAAGTCATAAAATTCGATCTAGTAATCATAATTTTGTTCTGTTTTCACCATGGCAATCCTCACAAATGATTCTATCAATTTATGTCTTAATTTCCTCTATTTGGAATAAAAATCATGTTTCCATGGCAACACATATCAACAAGCACACCCATTTAGGCCTTAAAACATTCCTTTTACCTGCCAAATAAAGAAGCTTTTTGTCAAAAATGGAATGTTTTATATAATCCTATTGAATTCTCCAGAAAAAAGTACCCAAGAGTAATTTTTTGCCTAATTCTTTCATTTTAGGCCATAGTGGCGCCCCCTGGTGGCTAAAATAGGAACTAATCCCGCGGGGACCATCCTTTCTGCTTGCCTGCTCACATATGTATGAAACAAAGTCTGCTGAAGGGATATCCATAATTGCTACCTGTTGGATTTAAATTTTTAAAGGTTAAAATTACAGTTTAAATAAACATCTTGAGGTTGATCCCGTAAATGGTATCGCCACCAATTCACACTATGATACGTAGTGTGAATTGGTGGCGCTACCAATTCTCACTACGATGTGTGATTCAGGCTTATCTGCAACCTGTTTATAGGCTATTTTTTTTATATAAAGGCTGGTTGATATTTCAGTGCAAATCATTTTCTGGGACCAGTATAGGCTTTGAGGGATATCGGCAAGTTTATATTCGACACCAGAATGGTCCCTGCGACCAATATATAGGTTTTGAGGGATAAAGGCAAGTCAATATCTGAGTGCAGATTGGTTTCTGAGACCAGCATATATTAGTACAGTCATTTTAGACCAAAAATGGCCCAAAGATAGAATAAAATACCTCACAGCTGAATTTTGCAAGATTGGCCCGTCTATATGTTAGGTTCAACCTACCAAAAGTCCTGATGTGTCCTTGGCTTGGTTTTTATTTAGAACCGTTTTTGTATTGGATGAAAATATACCATTGAATTGCTATATTTCAGATTTGTACACCAAAGTGCCATCATGATAAGGACATTTTCGTGGGTAGAAATTTACCAACAGAACTGAATATGATGTTAAAAGGGTGCTGATTAAGAATTTTGATGTTTCAGAAATCCAAGATGGCCGCCAGGTCAAAATCCAAGATGGCCACCATGTGATCCAAAATCCCTCTCCCATAGTTTGAAAATTGCCTCTAGATATGATAGAAACTTACTGATTCCCCCTAAATTGGGCCCTAGTAATCTATCTATCTTATTGACTTTGTTGCTAGGTTGAGTGGTTGCTTAGCAACAGCAGTTCTAAGTATGTATTTGCTTAGCAACACAGGTTTTACAGATATGTAGCATCAGGACAAGGACATTCTTGGGCATAGAAATGTTAATAACACAGCTAAATCTGAATGCCAAATCTCAAAAGAGTTTTTTTTTGGTATGAGAAAGTATAAATATACCATCCCGTTTATTTATACTGCATAGGAAAAGAACTTATACAGCTCGATGAGTATTCCTATACAGTCAACTTATTTATCAATATTACAAAATTTCACATTTTATAAGCATATACAATTAGAATGTTATACGACGCAACCTAACATTACACATAGTTAACATGTAATTACCAGTTATTGTAATAACATCAAATGTATAATATAATAAAGTAGACTATTCATATAATTGTGTATTTTTTATACCTCATTATCAATAATCTATAACATAAGTATGGGTTGGATAGATGGGGCGGGCACCCCGTGTACCGGTAGACTCCATATTTGTAGAACAAACCTTTAATTATCAATTATACTTTAAGGCATTCTATAGAATGTAGCATAATACAGTATTACCATATATGATATCACAGTTGTATTGCATTTGGAATGACTCTTTTACAGAGGGATACAATCAAAGTTAGGCTTTGTTTTTAATACATAAAATATTATTAAGACAACCACCTAAGTGGGGGTACAGTCAGGAGGATGTGGGGGGGGCCTAGAATAAATAGTTAGTACTACCTAGCCATTTTTTCCTATTCAGTTTAAATTTCTCATAATCGACAATGGCTCTTACCTCTACGCTGAGGCTGTTCCATAGCATTGCACCTCTATATAAAACACTTTTTTTACAGGTCTCGTTTTTTGGTTTAATTGTAGTAAATAACAGCGCATCGTGTGCTCTGGTTCTGACATTTCTATTATTGACTATATCCGCATTCTCCTTTTGCTTAAACATAAAATTACATAAGTGCATATGCCTGCGGGGTTGGAGCTTGGATATCTTAGCCTCTTGATGAGTTGCTATGGTCGGGTACATATAATCCAGTCCTAGACACCTTCTTAAGGATTTATTCTGGACAATTTGCAGTTTTTCTAGGGTTGCCTTATTTGCCACATCATAAAGAACATCACCGTAGTCTGCATGAGGGAGGACCATCGTTTTGTATATATTTAACATAGTAATATTATCTAATACGTCTCTTAGTCTAGCAGTAAGGTATGATTTATATACTAATTTCTTAAAAGCTATGTCGGCCTGCATATTAAAATTTAATACCTGGTCCAGCATTATACCTAGGTATTTTACGCTCAGGCATCGTTCGATTTGAGTGCCCGCTAGCATCAACCTATGATTCAGGATTTCTTTTAATCTACTCCGTAGGCCAAAAATAATGTAATTAGTTTTCTTTGTATTTAACGTAAGCTTATTTTTTCTAAACCATGTGTTTAGCCGCATTAGGTCCTCCTCCATCTGAGTAGTCATATTGACTATGTTACTACCGGTAATGGTGATGACCATGTCATCTGCATACAAGTATGACCCACAATCTTTTAGCACATTTTTTAGGTCATTTATATATACTAAAAAGAGGGTTGGGCCCAATATACTCCCTTGAGGCACTCCAAACAGTACATCGCCTTCCCTAGAATTTTTCCCATTAGCATACGTTCTTTGTTTTCTATTTGTAAGATAATTTTCAAGCCATTTTAACAAATTTCCACCTACCCCCATTTTACGCAATTTTTCTATTAGAATTAAGTGATTTACGGTATCAAAAGCTTTTTTTAGATCGATTAGTGTTGATAAAGTATATTGTCTATTATTAAGCCCTTTGTAAATTGAATCTGTAAAATACGCTACTGTTTCTATAGTGGAGTGCCCCTGTCTGAAGCCCCCCTGATTTACGTCGAGTATATCATTAGATTCCAAATAGTGCATTAACCTTTTATTTACCACCTTTTCAAGAAGCTTGCCTATAACAGGGAGCAAGGTTACAGGTCTGAGGTTGGCAACATCAGTCTTATCACCTTCTTTCTGCAGCGGAATGACTGTACCCAGTTTCCAGGCTTGAGGGACAATGGCTTCATTTAATGAACTATTAAACATATTTACCACCTTTTTAGGTATGGCCATCAAGCAGTCCTTTAATGCCCTCGCTGAGACCCCATCAATGCTTGAGGATTTATTGGTGTCAATGTCCTTTATCAATGCTTTTACCTCCACTACATCCGTGGTGATATCACCAATTCCCTCGGGTAACATTTCACCATCAAACGACCATACTTCCTCATAATCCTTAGCCAAATTTGGACCTATATTTATAAAGTAGTTGTTTATGAAGTCTGGAGTCTCAATGGAAGAAATTGGTATATCCTTTAATTTGTCTCTAAGATTTAGATTTACGTTTGATTTTTCACCCCTTAGCAACCCGTTAATTATTTTCCAGAATTTTTTGCTATCATTCTTATTTTCTTCTAGGGCATCTCTAATAAATTTTGATTTTGCTTTTTTCAGTGCCTTATTTGTCGAATTTCTGAGACGTTTGGCAATATCCCAATCCACTATTGACTTAGTTGTTGTTTCATCGTGTTGGTTATAACCCAGTCAAGACAAGTGCTGGTGTCCTCTGTGCTTCTAGTGGGAACAGATATTACCTGTTTCATACCCAATAAATTTATACAAATTTTCATTAATTTTGTTGAAACTTTTGTGACATTTAGATAATCTAGATTAAAGTCACCGAGAACAACCACATCCTTTCGCCTTAATTTTGCCATTGACAACTTAGCATTAAAGGTCTCAATAAACATTGCTTTGTTTCCATCTGGAGGCCTTTACAGATTTATGACAACCACATTTTTCTTACCATTTCTAACAATTTCCGTCCATAACATTTCAATGTCGTTAGAGCTTACATTTAAATGTTTATAATTTTCACTGGAATAGGAGAAGTCATTTCTGATAAAAATACCCTACCCCCCCCTCCCTTCTCACTCCCGTCAGGTTTAGTCCAAGATCTATCCAGTCTCTCAAAACTGTAGCCAGCAATGTCGACCAAGTGTGTAGGGTCTACATCCTCTAGCCATGTTTCAGATATCCCCAGTACAACGTCTTGCTCATTATTCACATGGACTCTCAAAGTCTCAATTTTAGATTTGAGGCGTCTTGCATTCAAATGACTTAGAGTGAAAATATTTTTGCTACATCTACTATAATTAGTATCTACAGCAGTGACATAATTGATGTGTGCCCTTGATTATCCAACCCGTACAAACAAATTAAATATACAGTCGAGATTAGTAGGTATGGGTAACTCGTACCACCTACTTGGAGATTTCTCCCCATTGAGGAAATAGTGACTCCTACTTGCTGACGCAACAAAGAAGAGTACATCATCGTCCTCCTTAACTTCACATATATACTTAAATTATAACAAGATATCACATTAAAAGGGATTTAATTAATACATCACACAATTTGACTTAGTGTATGTGCACATCTCTATAATGCATGTTATTTTAATACTGACTGTAGTACCGGTACAGATTGCTCGCTGCGTTTGGTGCGAGCCTCGGACGGTGCTGCCACCTGGCGTATCATTTACAACTAATCAAAATGCTTTAACGTCGGCTGTTCTACATACCTTCTTGGCGGCTATTACATATAGTATAGTATAATGTTTTCAACTGGACATAGTCATATATTTATACATTCTACGTAGTTACATATAATAGAAATAAAAAGTCGTGATACCGCCTCTGTATAATACTTCTACCTCTAATGGCAATTGACCATTTACAAAGCCTTAATTTTTTCCCTTAATTTCATCAGAATTTCACCCATCTTGTTCTCTTTTACACTCTGCGGGGTGATTTTGTCGACGTTTGCTATCGTAAACCCACAGCCCCAGCCTTTTTCATTTGTACATTCATAAATGGTACCCACAGTGGCAATAAGCATATCACCCAGTCTGTTGGATTGCATGAACTTCATCTCCACTACGTCGGCCATAAGTTCATACTTCTTGACGTGTGCATCTGCTTTGGTGATCTTGATGGTGTGTGAAACCTTCTTGGCCTCGTACCCGTCAGTGCTAACCAGGATTCTTTGAGCTACCTCCTTGTCTTCGTTGTATCTGGCGAACATGAACCAGAATAATTGTTCTGAGGAGTACCATGTAATATCTTCAAAGACAATTTCACAGGGGTACATATTGCTTAAATAAGCATGGTGTGACTGGTAGGCTGTACCGTGGTCAAATTCTATTACTTTAGCTTCAACCATCGATATTCCTAGGGGCAAGTCTTTAATGTCTCTGTAGTAGTACACCTTGCCTTTCGAATCCTCCAGTTTATTTCCTTTTAATTTGAGGTCTGTGTTGTTATACCTCGCCAGAGCAGCCAGGCATCGTAGGTCCTTCCTTTCGTCTTGTTGCTCAGGTGTCAGGTCGTCAGACACGAATATGTCTTTCCACTTATTAAGGTGACGCATTTGGTTGACTTTTTGAAACAGCTTGATCTTGTCTTCCATTTCTCTAAATTTAATTAGAATGTTCCTGGGTGTGGTGGCTGTTGGGCGCTTCTTCCCTATTCTGAAAGCACACTCCAAACAAATTTTGGTACCTGCTGCCACAGCACCCGTGTCTACCATAAGGTCATGCAGAATTTTTCTGTGGGTCTCACCTCCTGCCTCGGGGAATCCTTCTATAATGATGTTTTTTCTCTTCCTTCCCTCGTCAATCTGTCTAAGCCTCACAGAGTCCTTCTCACACTTATGTTTTAGTCTCATGTTTTCAACCATAAGTTGCTTACGTTCAGAGGCACCCGTCAAGATCTCAGCTTCAGCAGTGCTGATTAGGAATTTGATGTTTCCAAAATCCAAGATGACCGCCAGGTCAAAATCTAAGATGGCCACCAAATAATCCGAAATCCCTCTCCTTTGGTGTTAATATTGCCCCCAGTCAAATCAGAACCTGATAAATCCCCCCCCCCCAAATTGAATCTTATTGATATATTGCTAGGTTGAGTAGTTGCTTAGGAACAGTAGTTCCAAGTATCCATTTGCTTAGCAACACAGCATCAATATCAGAATGACTTCATGTAACAAAACTGGTATTATAGGCATTTCTATAAAGCCAGCTCAATTAAACAGTCTACAAAATGAGGTTGGATTATTTGAATTTGAACTATAACATTGCTGTGAACTGTGACTGCAAAGCAGATATAAGATTGCTAGCAATAGGAAAACCCCTCAGATCAAGAGATTTTAAGGGTGTAATTTACCCGTTGCTAGTACCAATGGCTGCTTATTAAAGTAGAAAATATCAATAAACCTTCAGAGGTGTATTGAATGTGTGATAAAGGCCTGGACAACAGGTCTTATTACACAATTCTAGATTTCTATGAGATATAAAAGGTAATTTTTTGGGATAAGAACCTGATACCCAAACTAATAGCCATGAAATAACCCCCCCCCCCCTCGCCTCCATATTACACAGTACAACAATCAGCCCAACCCTCCCTCCATGTGGCACAGTGCACAGCATTGCCTCTCATGGTATCTATCATGCCTGGGAGTCACAGGTGTGGTTAAAAGTGGGGACCCAAAGCCCCCCCCCCCCAAAAAAAAAAAGAGAAAAAAAAAGAAAAAAAAAAGAGTGAGCTGGATCCTTGAGATCACCCTGGTGTATCTACTACAGCTGGTAGAGGTATACTGTACTTCAAGTCGAATCTGGGTTCAATATTTGGCTAATATCAAGATATGTATTCACCCAGCAAATTCGGGTCATCATGCTCCATGTTTGGTGATCCATGGTGAGTGGATTTTGGGTGATAACGCACTGTGTCATCTTGAGTCATCTTCTGTCAACTCTCACTTAACATGGCCCATCATCACCAATGTCTCACACGTGATTCTCACTCACTGAGTGAGTATGGGTTGCCTATTGTCAGCTCTCACTCAGCATGGCCAGTCATCACCCATGTTGCCAGCATGGTCCTCACTCACTGCTTGACTATGCATCATTCACTGTCAGCTCTCACTCAGCATGACAAGTCATCACCCATGTTGCCAACATGGTTCTCACTCACTGTGTGACTATGTGCCACCCCAAGTCAACTCTCACTCATAATAGAGATCACCAGGATAAAGAGACCATGGAAGTTGTATGGATGCATGCTGTTTGTACTTTGCAGATAGGACATAGACATTAAATGTTGATTTGATTGGTCTTACCCCATATATGAACCAGCTTATTTATATGATTGTAAAAATTATGAAAGAAGAGAACATAATGATAGTCAACAATATGATTTCAGATTTATTATTAAGACATAAAAGACAATTTCATTTGTCTATGGGATATAGCATTGATTCGGAAACATTTATATTTTACACAGTATTAGGACTTTGATTGACCTTAGTCTGTCAGGAATCTGAAAATATGATGTTCAGTGACCATTATGGTAGCACACTATCATGAGGAACTGCTAGGAATACTTAATATGAAGGTAAAACAGATGTTGCAGTGAGTGATAATATGGGCACATGCTACATCTTATCAAGCATGGCAGGTTATGACACATGAGTGACTGTGGGTCACTCCCTGGCAGCTCTCACTCAGCATGACTCATCATCACCCCACATGACACACTATGTAAGTTCCTGCGTTCTGATTGGTCCATTTCAAATTTCCCGCCATTTCCTTTGTTCTCAGTCCATAGCATCCAGCATTCACAACAGACAGACAGAGACAGGCAAGGAGAACAGATGTATAAGGTGGGTTGTCCTACAGTACTCCTAGTGTGAATTCTACTTACGTATGATTGTGAATTCTGCAGTAGCATAAATTACTATTGTCTACTATGTCTTAATTCATCTCTAATATATTTATGTTTATTCATTTCAGAATGAAAGGATTTCAAGGGACCTTATATACATATTTACAACAGACACAAGAATAGAAGATGAAAATGGAGCCAATAATGGAGATATAACCACACAAGAAACTGCCTGGACGTGGAAACAGGACCAAACAACTTAATTGATGTTATTAATAAAGTAAACATTTAATAAACAATGTATGATTGCTGGGGAGGCTGCCTCATGACACATGTGTGAGTATGGGTGAGGCTGGGTGATGACACATGTGTGAGTGTGGGTGAGGCTGGGTGATGACACATGTGTGAGCATGAGTGAGACCAGGTGATGACACATGTGTGAGTGTGAGTGAGGCCAGGTGATGACACATGAGTGAGTGTGAGTGAAGCTAGGTTATCACTCACACTATGTGACTCATTTTTGATTCAAACAACGCATGGGTGAGGGGCTGCAAATCTATCACCCACAGTGGCTCATATTTGCTGGGCATCTGTCCTCAAACTTTGATATAAGGTTCTACCAATTTACCCTTTACCCCATATTTTCGTTTCAGTGAGCTCTAAAAGAGACTCTTTTATTACAAAAATTACATATGCCAGGCAAATGTGATGTTTTCATTTGAAATGAAAACATATAGGGGATGGCATAGGTCTACCAAGCACCAGGCCTATGTTGTATTTTCATATATCTGAATATTATAGCAGCACCCTCAGATGTTGCATGTATGCCTGTCTTTGACAAGATCTGATCTTTAGCATTGCAAATGAGGTATCAGGTTTACCTACCCCTCCCCATAATATAATTGCAGGGCTTATCAGTACCTTCAATAATATTTAGGGTTCAGAGTATCTATTTCTCATAGAATTGAATTAAATAATTGTCTCGTCTTATGTTTAGGATACTAACCATGGTTTAACGAATTATTGGGGGTCCGAGGCCTGAATATAGATTAGTCTAGTAGGTTTAAGCCAATAGGTGTAATGCTGCATAGGCGATGCATCCACCTCCTTTCCTCCAGGTTCAGTTCCAGGATACCGGCTTGGGACCTTGGGGGATTTTTGATGAAACTCAAAACGCACAACTGTACCTTTCATGTGACACAACAGTGTCAACCTATTGCCCCAACCCAAACTAGAGGGGCCCTAAAAATCTCACTTTTTCTCAAGTGCTTAACATCTGCTCTAAGATAGTCACCTAATATGGACATTAACTAACACTCTGCTGTGAGAGTATGTCCAATTGCATTCAGGAAGTGAGGTCATAGACTAAATCCCTGCCCTCTGATCGGTCAGAGCTGCCAGGTAACCAAGGTACCCATAAGCATAGAGAGCCTTGTCAATAGGCATTCAGTGGTGTGAAAAGTAGGAGATAGTATAATCCGTTTCTCCCAGGATACTAACCATGCTGAGGGGGGGATCGGGGGGGGGGGGGGTTAGGGGTCATAGGGGGGAGTTAACAGTCCCAAATGCATAGTTTGAGCCTGTCCCTGAAACCGTACGACAAAATTAACCATATTACACCCCCCTACTTTAAGATAGAGACAAAAAGGAATAGCCACCAACACTTGATAATAATTGTCCTCCAGGGATGCATAGCTACTCACTCACAGGAGGTCCCGTTTTGCATTTGTTACCTAACTTCACAGCATTAGCAGCAGCACTTAGCATCACTATACAGCTGATTTGGTACATCAGGGGGATGCGGATACATTAGAGCTTTCACTGGAATACTTTACATAGGCGATACACAAAATAATTTGGAGAGTAGAGCATTTCTAAAAGTAGGTGTTTTTGTCAGTTTGCACACGAGAAGACGTCCAGCCGCTGCCTACTGGGATACCTACTGTTTTTACAATGAGATCCCCTCACCGAGATAATGACATGTGCAGGGCTTCTGCTGTCAGCGGAACATCCTGTTATTGCGGTGGGATCCTGTTTTCTGCCACCATCCCATGACATCCTTGAGAAGTGTTAAGGTCATTCCGTTTCATGATTGAAAGTAATTTATTGAAATCAAATATAGCACCGGTCAGAGCTGTAGGGCTGAGTTACGCACTAAAGCAGAAATTATTCTTGAAGTTTGATCATTTTATTTGGTAATTCATTCTACAAAATATACATTCCCACTCTGCCAACATGTAATAACCAAATGTTCAATAAACGAGAGGATGATACAACCGATATGCAACTTCATAACTTATTCGGGGGACTCTTGTCATATATTACCTTCCTAGTCTTGGCAGTTTCAACTGCTCCTGTTCCTCCCAACTCCCGAGACAATTTTTTCTGATAACAAAGATAACAAAACATCCAGACGAGAGTGGGAAGCAAATAAAGTGGGAGATCTGGTTACCTACATTGACGTAGCCTATGACGCATGTAGCCCAATCCTATTTTGAACACTATAGAATTGAACCGCATGGGCGGATTCAGGGGGGCGGGGGCGTACGCGGCGTATGCCCACTATTGGGGCGCCAAGGGGGTGCTGTTAGGCTAGATAGTCTCAAAACTGCGAGATAGTCTCAAAACACTATAGTTTAGTTAGTATCTCCCAACCATCAGGCTAGATAGTCTCAAAATTGCGAGATAGTTTCCAAATCCTGACAGATAGTCTCAAAACTGCAAGATAGTTTCAAAATACTATAGTTTGTTAGTATCTCGCCACCCTCAGGCTATAATGGAGTGCCCACAGAGTCCTGTTCCTGATCTGGCCCTGGTGGCCTCAGACAAGAATCTGGAACGGATACACACACTCTTACGGGCCGGAACAAGCCCTGTGGTTGACTAGTGCCGAGCAAACCGTCTCAAAGTTAATACTGGCAAGACAAACTAAAGTAATAGGTTTTGGGGGAAATCTCACAACCAACCATCAATATTCATATGGGTGGTCATAAACTGTCTATTTGTGCAGACTATTCATACCCTGGCCTAATTCTTGACAGAAATCTAAATCCGGATAAAAATAGTCTCTCGAACAATGAGTACCTCCTCAGGTAGACTCTAAGATTGACTGTCTAGGTGATACCATGTGTAAACGGGTTGCATGTCTTGTCTTTAATCAGACTATTGCCCCACTGTTACTGTGGATATTTATATATAATGGCCTAAAGCGCTGCACAATATGGTCAGGGACATTTAAGTCCGGTAGACAGTAACTTATGCTGAATGAATGCAGTTAATTTCATACATTTAGAGATATCACAGGACTTAACTACATTGCAAATACCCTTGGCAACATGTGCAACATAAAAGGAGCTGATTAAAGGTCTTGGGGTTTGCTTAAAATAGTTGAAAGTTGATTAAAGAAGGACTTTGGGTTTGTTTAAAGAAGCTCAAAGCTGTATTGTGGAGGCAGGGTCGGGTTGTGGAGGCTATGGTCGGGTTGGGGAGGCTTGGGTCAGGTTGTAGAGGCTGGGGCCGGGTTGTGGAGGCTGGGGCTGGGTCCTGGAGCCTTGGGATGAGTCCTGCAAGTTGGGCAGTCGGAAAGGCAGCAGGGCAGTCAATTGGGCAGAGCAGGCAGGAGGTAGTTTGTAGCAGCAGGAGGTGTATCAGGTAGCCAAGGCAGTAGTGGAGTTAGGACTACCCCCAGCAGCACCTCCATATATAGGGGACTGCTGTTGCGGTCACATGACCACCATGTGACCTCCCTCATATTGGCTAAGGAGGTCACGTGACCTCTGATGTGCACTGAAGCGGATCAGTATCACATTGGCCGTCGTTAGGTGCGGATTGTGGCGCTCCTAGAGAAGCTAGGGAGTCTCATTAGGACTTATTGGAAAGCCCCCATGACTCTGAAGGGTCCTAATTGTAAATTCCGCTGTGCTCCAAGCCATTCTTGAGTTACAGCTCCAAATGTGTATAAAAGCTGCAGGGATGCTAAGCGAACTTAGAGAAAAAATAAAGGATACAAAAGAGAGCCCCATTAATAGCTAGCATACTGTCAGGTTTTATGGCTTTATATCTTATTTATTAAATGCACAATCATCTGATACACTTTATATCTTATTTTCTTCTTTGGTAGCATGTAGAGCCACAAACACCGCCACACTTGTCCCACATCTACCTGTCCCTTCAGGGCGCGTAGAAGGGTACCAGGGTTACTCCTGGGCTGGTCCTACTTTAAGCAGTTGCTTAAAGCTGCAGGGAAGTCGCTAGTTCTGCTTTAAAGCAACTTTTGGCATTTATTAATGTTGCTTCTTGGACAAAAGTTGATAAATGTTGCTTAAAGTTGCAGGAGAATATCTGGTCCCTCTTTAAGCAGATTTTCTGCAACTTTAAGCAACGCTTTTAAAAGCTGCTTAGATTGGAAGTATTATGCAGTGACACATGGGGCAGTAACTAGGTATGACAACGACATTTCAGAAAATTGTCGGAACCCATCATGCAAGATATGAAAATAAAGGGGGAATCAAGTGGAGTTCAGAACCATAATTATTATGACCCTACTCATTCTAGTTTTTTTAATATGATTTTTTGAAAAATAAAACCTCACCCGGTCGACCTGTCACTGCCCACCAGCCTAGCCTGCATGGCCCCCGGCCTACACAGCAGGTAGGTCCGGCAGGACAAGGTCTATGTACCCCTACACTCACTATTGAGACACTCCACCTTGAGCTGTCCTGAATCATGCTGTAGGCATAGTCCTCTCAAATGTAGGATATATCCTTGATTTACCAGCTCTTTTCTGGATTAGATACTATGAGACCCTCATTCAGTTTAGGAGTCAAGTTTATAAGTGAACATTTCAAATTGAATTTGAAAATTAATAAGAACAGTGAACATACAGGGATAATGTGCATGCTCCAGGAGAAACTCTTTAGCCAATTTTCGCCAGCATACTTTTACACCATTCTAATAGAAAGTTACTAAGAAACCTATATCCTACATAGTGATGGGGGTTTTGGGGGGTTTTAGAGGGCACTTGACTATATTAATTGCCTACACAAATGGTGTAACTTAATCACGGATGGTTTTAACTAGTAATTATTATAATAGAAAGTAAAATGATACACCTACAAAATGTGCTGTATCAGGAGTGTCCATCCACATGACATCTCACTAATACAAATGCAATTTTATGTGATAAACCCTCGATTCTTGGAAGGTAGCACCCAATGCCTGTCCTAGAAAAACCGTTCCAATCTACTTGTTGGCACAGCCATTGTATTTATTTCACCAATTAATTTCTCGTTATTTGTAAATGACAATTTAGAGATAAAGCAACATGTGAGAGACATAGTCTTTCACTTTCTCATGGTATGCCATTTGTTATGGCAAGATGTAATATTGGAGGAGAAAACACGCATTATATTGCGGGTGTTTAGCACTGCGACACATACAGGACCGGGATCCCGGCCTCTGCTTGCCCTACCTACAGTAACTAGATTCTACAGAGGGATTACTCTCTTAAATCAATTAAGCCCTGCCTGTAGGCTAAACCCAAGCAAAGCAGACTTTAAATTGGAGCGTTGAAATCTATCAATGCTTGGTATATGGCTAGGTGGTATCCTAGTGTGGTGACCTAAGCTTTGTGAAGCACGCTCATTCGCATCCGTTGTTTTGTGACACATTTGTACCGCCGCATTACATAAGCCATGCCCCATTATACCTTAATCTCTCTCTCTCTCTCTCTCTCTCTCTCTCTCTCTCTCTCTATATATATATATATATATATATATATATATATATATATATATATATATGTATATATACTGATAATTTTTATGTTTTTAATCATTAATCATAAGTCTATGGAGGAATACCAAAGGCAGGATTTGGTTGATTTGATTTGATCAAATTTTATCTAAGTGTAACCTATATAACAATGGTAGGTTGTATTAGCTGAATTAACATTATCTTAATGAATATTTCTTAACTGTAAAATATACAGAGAACATAAACAAATATATTGAGTTTAAGGTGTGGGTAGGTGCGAAATTGGAGAGATGTTGGTGTAGGAAGGCAGGAGGAAGGAATGAGGGAGTGTGGAGGGCTGTGTGAGGAAGAGGGGCCACTGTAGTCCAGTTGCAGAACTGGCCTATCTTCCTGGACCTTGCAGTGAATGACGTACAATGAGTTTTTGGTGATTCTGGCTTGTGAGAGCCCACTGAACAAAATCCCACAGGGTGCCAAGCTGGCACCGCCAGGGAAATTCCATAAAAGAAGTTTATCCAAAAAGCCTCTGGGAAAATGATGACATTCAGAAAAATGTGAGGATTTTTCTTTACAAATTATTTTTACCGGTAAATTCTCTCAAATTTAGAGAAGAATTTTTGGCCGATTTGGCGTGGGAAAAAAAATCCCACACCAAATCTGCCAAAAATTCTTCTCTAAATTTGAGAGAATTTTCCGGTAAAAATTATTGATAAAGAAAGATCCTCACCTGATTCACCACTAGTCTAACCAGAAGCTCCATACATCTGATCAAGAAATAATAAATATCTTCCTACCTAAAAGGGATACTGGGAGCCATGTTGTTGAGACCCAGAGCCAGAGAGGCTGCAGAGTCATGAAAAGTTTGGTATAATCCTAACTGGTCACAAGAGGGAAATGTATTTTCAGAGGGCACTGAATAAATATTTCCTCTGTCAGGGAAGTGGTTACCACCCCCTTCCCCGCACCGAACCGACCCAGTAACGTATGGCGCGGTTAGATTGTCAGACGGGAAAGTAGCTCAGTTGGTAGAGCAGCAGGTTACGTGATCTGAGGGTTATGGGTTCGAGTCCCACTTTCTCCAGATGTTTTTTCCGCGACCGTTACACTGGTTGAGAAAGCGAGCGCACTCACTGGTTCGGTTGACTTAGACGGTTGGAGCATTCCAACTTGCTGGGGATTGGCCACCTGCTGGTGGTTGGTAGTTGGATGTGGTAGACAGTACTATAGGCTACATAGCCAGAGACCTGAGTTGATAATACCTGTGCTGCCACCTTTGGTGAGAGCTAAGAACTATATGGTTGTAGTGGGTTACACTTTGCACCTTTTGTGCTGGGGCAGTTTGGCTTCCTGTACCTGAATGACAAGACATGTTTTCAAGGTCACTCCAGTAAAGAACCTTCCAATCTTCACAGGACTTAAATGCTTACTTACTAAGTATCCAACAGAGCAGGTAGTGAAGAGTTGGTCCCCAGTACGGGCAGTTGGAGTTCAGCCTGGAGTCCAGTCAACAAATTGGCTGGATCGGTTGGGCGCTGTGAGCTTATATCATTGGCTGCTGCGGACACATGATAGAAACTGAAGGAGCTGTGTAAGGGAAGTGGTTACCACCCCCTTCCCCGCACCGAACCGACCCAGTAACGTACGGCGCGGTTAGATTGTCAGACAGGGAAGTAGCTCAGTTGGTAGAGCAGCAGGTTACGTGATCTGAGGGTCGTGGGTTCGAGTCCCACTTTCTCCAGATAATTTTTCCGTGACCATTACACCTCTATAATAAAAAATACTGAAAAGCACCCCAAGATTACACCTGATGAGGCCACTAGAGGGCCGAAACATACCTAAATACCAAACTGGGCATGACAACATATGACCATGGACCAATCACAGATTGAGTACCTGTATTTTCCAAATTTCTAGATAATAAATAGACCAAGTCTATTTATACAGGAGTTTTGTATCAAACTCAACAACTTTACCTAAAAAATATTCATAAATCTGGTGATAAAATAAAACAATTATATGCTTGGAGAGCTAGACCAGCACCAGGCAGCCAATGAAATGTCCAGCAAGGTATCACAGGACCCATAGTCAGCCATAGAGCGGCAAAATTGAACTCACCTTGGTCAGTATGGTATGTAGTGTTGGGAGGTTTACACCGCCACGTCCAATCTAACTTGACATTCAGAAAAATGGATATCTCATCTGTTTGTATAGGTCTAGCATTTTGATTTCAATACCATGGGATATGTTTACAAGGTCATACGTTTATAATCTGTCCCTATGAAAGTGATTCAAGGTCAAGGTCAATTTAGAGATAAAACTTCTGGTATTTTTCATTAAAATCAACTGAACAACTAGTATATAATGCTAAATATTATTATCATGGGCATATTGAAGGTTAAATGATTCATGATTCATGAGTAGATGACATGTTTATAATGCTAGATACTATTTTCATTACCATATTAAATGTTACAGTTCTCAAGGTCAAGGTCAAGATTAAGGTAAAATACTTTTTACTTCATATGCTTCTACAACCCATAGAAACAGGGGAAAACGACCTTCAAAATTTTCTGCAGAGAATAATCCCAAACCATTTTTTTTGAGGGGAGGGGAATCTTAACTCTCGGGATTGTTTACTCGGGAATCAGAAGGGGATTAGAAACTGATGGTCACCTGATAGGATGTAGCCAATCATAAGAGAGGCACCACATCCAGTTTCAAGGCACATCAGCTCCTTAAAATGAATGGGAACCTAGAAACTTTCAGGTGAGAATCAGATTTGTTATGCACACAGCCAATCACAGGAGGGATTCCCAAACATCTCTAACCAATCAGGGGAGGGCTGAACAGGTAAAACACACCTGTGCACGCTCCTTGGTATAATTGGTCTGTGGTAGTGAGCGGACTACTTCGACTGAACAAATATTCCCAAACCAACAGATATCATCATTTATGGTTGTGCCAGTGTGGGTTGTGCACTGGCCATCAAATAGGACTGTAAAAGCTCACATCAACAATATGGTTGAATATATTGAGAGGAAACTGTCAATGTGTCCCTTGAGTTTGATAGATACCTTGACTTCAGTATCATATTAGCCACTCGCTGTGGGCGAAGCAAGGAAGCAAGCAGGAGACATCAACTCTCCTGCAATATGCAACTCTCTCCTCATAAGGTCATACTCATCTCTTCACATACCAAGGTCCAGCTGATTCAGTTGATTGTGAGTGAAATTGTGATTTGCAAAGAGGAACTTGAAACAGGTCAGCAAAAGCTCTTTGTTACAGGCCAGAATGGTGATCCCCTTGAATTCAAAGAGCAGACATGAAGACCACACACAAGGAAGCTGATGTCATAATCATTCAGCAACTTTGTCATCACAAATGGGAATGAAGCTTGCACCATCAAATTAAAGTGATTGCTGATGACACAGATGTGTTTGTGCTTCTCCTTTACTAATACAATAAGTATAGCTTAAACATCTGCATATTGATGGAAGAAACATCAAAAGATAGGAAATGTGTGGACATTAAGGCTGCAGTGCAAAAACACAAACAAATGAAGAGTTTGGATGCAAAACGACATAAATCCATCCCAGAATTGAAGCAATTATAGTACTTTGGTAACAGAGTGTATACTAAGTACAGAAGGGAAAGACCGGAAGAGTAAGTTTAGTGTCATGCCTGAGGCTGATGTCTCTCCCACCTACCTCTGAGGCATTCAAACTCAATGTGCATAGAGCATGCTTCCAAGCCTGCATCTGGCTAAATTGCCATGATCTTGATCCCCCAAGATAGATCCTGGGCAGTATGGCTGGGCCAAGGACAGAGTCAATGAAATGCTGATACCTGTTTTGACCCCAGAAAACACACTGCCAGCTCCCGAGTACATTCTCGAGCTAATCAAGTGCTCATGTGAAAATTGTTCCACAGCCAAATGTACATGTGCCACAGCACGACTGTAGTGCAGCGTGTTCTACAAGTGTCCCAGCAGATACAAAATTCAGTTCAATGTTGAGTCAACATTGAATCAACATTAAATCAACATTAACAACCATATATCAATGTTGATTCAATGTTCTGTGCCCACTGGGACGTGAAGGTGGGGAAGGGTGCTGATAGATGACAGTTTCTCAGATGATGAACCAAATTGAGATCCTTGGCTGGCTTGTGATATTGTTTAAAATCACTGGAAATTTGCATCATATATGGATGAGAATTGATTTCAATTTGCATTAAACTGTTCGTTCTTACCTTGACCTTGATCTTTTAGTGAATTATCTTTTAGTGAAGAACAATACTTAATTAGGGTATTTATTTTTAACATTCTGACCATTTTAAAAGTAAAAAGTAAGCTAATGAATAACATGACCTTGACCTTGAGAACTGTAACATTTAATATGGTAATGAGAATTGTATCTATAGCATTATAAACATGTCACAGGGTATTTGGAATAGGAAGTTCAATCTTTGATTGACTCTGGCCTTGACCTTGCATCATCTAACCTTCAATATGCCTATGATAATAATATCTAGCATTACCGTATTTGACGTAATAAGCACCCTGGGCGCTTATAAAAATATTTTTATAGTGTTTTAGTACTTAAGAGTTTGATTGTCTCCTAAATCGGGAAATTTGAGCCTGTGTTCTAGTCTAAAAATGCCCCAAAAAGGGGAAGGCGCGTATTAGGGGGAGGGTGCTTATTACGTCGAATGTTTCTGACACTCCAAACTTAGCAGTTTGGCTCTATGTCTTGAGTGGCAGATCGTCAAATGCCTTTCTTAGGTCTACATGCATGGTATCTGAATACTTCCTCTCATTGTGTTTATTCAACAGGTTAGATGTATACCTTCCTGGAATAAACTACTAAATATATAATCCTGTTGATTCCTAGCTACAAGGACTTTGTGAATTGGCCAGGTGGCCGATTAAGGAAACATGTATTTAAATATCTTATCTAAACTTGTCCTATATAAATAGATAACCTATCAGTTATAATTCAAGCAGTTCACTTGACCCTTGCATGGTGATATGATATGGTAACACGTGGCTTATTCCTTTCCGCAGTCATATTTCAGATCAAGTATTTTAGCATTATCATTAGCTTTTACTGGCTTTAATGCCATGCTATTGAACCTTTTTATATGGGGCCCGAACCTAGACTAAGCATATTGCCTTATACTCTTAGACATGCTATCTATTCATACCGTTCAGATTATGATGATAGATAAAAGTCACATACAATCATTAATGGGCGAGTCAGGAGTAGAACAGTCTTCCACATACATGATGCATGTCCGCATACCATGCACAGAACGTTATAAGCACACTATTTGCATCTGTAATTATAGAGTCCATATGTCATGTATGTGCCTCACATTATCTATGTATGTGTCTAGTTTTGTCTAGTTGACGATCAGGCATACACAAGTATATATTAAAACGCAGTTGGGGGTAGCCTTAACCTCCACCCATCCTATATATAGGGTTGAGTATCTCCCTTGACTCCACCTCCACTGTTACAGTAGGGCTAGTAACATGTGGGGCTAAATGTAATATATAGTGGGCCTATATAACACAGTTTAGGTGCATGTCATAGTCTGATTCCTCCCATAAGGGTGTTTGAATGGCTGGTGTAGTTGGAGGTGGGTGGGGGATGATAATTACGCAGTGGCTCTACTTGTCAGGCATGTCTGCTGAGGTATAAAACCAACCTGTGGCTGCACCAACCAGCCACACACACCTGTTAGAGCTCACCTGACAGGAGGCAGCAATATCCTACTTACAAACAAGCTCTCACCTCCCTCTCCTGCTACCTGGCTGAAGCCCCTGGCCATGAGTGCATTGGAAACATGAACTGACAATGGAGAGAACAAACTAACCAGCCTGATTAACAATTCTGAATACTGGATGTAGGGTGAGTATTGAGTCTAGAAACTCTGTCTATGTGAAATGTATCAATATTTACATGTATACATAGTGTACTACTGGTGTATACATCAAATATTGTCAATGTAAAATCAATGTGAGATATAAGAATGGCTTATAAAAATGTTGTGATGATTAAAATGATGTTTCATGTCTTTTGCTGTAGTCCAGATCTGTCTAGATCAAGAGAATATCCTGTATGGATATAATCAGGACTATAAACCCCCCTTTTAAACATTAGTCATTCTACAAAAATGTTAATTCATTAGATCCAACTTCAGTCATTTTTCATCTCTTTGATTCAACCCCATTTCTCTCCATATATACATGGTTGGGTAGGGTTAGTGGATGTGGGATAGTTTGTCTCTGTGAGGGGCGCATAGGGTGAGGGGTTGTGGGATAGTTTCCCTTTGTGAGGGGAGGGGAGGGTGATGGGGGTGCAAAGGGGAGGGTGATGGGGGGGGGGGTTCTCTGTGAGGGGAGGGGAGGGTGAGGGGTGCGAGATATGTTGCCTCCATAAGAGGTGGGTTGGGTGCATGAATGATGGATAGTTCCCTATGTGAGGGGTGGGTAGGGTGAGGGTGTGCGTGATAGTGTCTCTATGTGAGGGGTTGGCAGAGTTAGGGAGTGTGCGTAGGGTTCTCATTTGATGTGGCATAGTTTCACTATGTGAGGGGTGGGGATGTTGGATAGCTTCCATCTGTGAGGTTACAGGGGTGCGGGCTTTTTTCACTTTCATGAGGCTATTTCTATTTACAATGTCTAAGTTAGCTTGTAGAGCTAGCTGATTTGCTGTACACTGATCTTTCATAACTAAGGCTATCTAGGTGGTTCATTTTTTTACCTTTACTGTTGAAGCCAAAGTAACTGTAACTGAGGCTTGTACATTGATGTATAATGTATCAACCTATGTATGTGTCCCAAACTTGGCACTAAACACTTAGTGTGTCCATCGGATGCCTTTTATGAGGCTATTTCTATTGTGAATGTTCCAGCAAAGGTATGTCTCAGCACAGACCCTTGTGGTACACCAAACATGCAAGAAGGACGAACTGAACCAGGTGCCTTAACATTTGCATACCTCGCATATTCTTGAAGTACAAATCTTGTACATAGCCTTAAGGTGGCCGGCGGACAAAGGGTAAAAGTAACAACAATTTTACCATATTTCTACTACATGTTCCAAAGGGTATATAGTCCTTTAATCAGTAGGTTTCGTCATGCATCTTAGATGTTCATGTATGTACAGGAATATGTGCAGTAGACCAGTATGCAATGCCCGCCGGCCACCTTAAACACTAAAAAAAAGGTCAGTTTATAGTCTTATCAGTGCTTTTAAAGAAAGAAAGAAAAAGGCGCTCGGGGACAGAGGGCCATTACATACCATAACATTACCAACTATACATGTGTCATAGCATAAAAACGACACAAGGTATGCAATTTAAACGTATGTGAGGTATTCAAATATCAAGGCACATGGTTCAGTTTGCTACGTCACAGGGTCATGACTGGTGGGCAAACAACCTTCCACGACTGATTTCACCACCTCGAATGAGGTATACAAGCATATGATCAGGCCCATCACCAACTATTGTGCCTTCATCGCAAACATCCGGGCCTCTCGAAAACTTCAAACACTACTGAGGGAGCGTTCATTATTTATGGCAGGGGGAGGGGCGGGCGTTTGGCAAAACGAATACGTAAAAAAAAAAAGACCCCCCCCTCTGAATGGGTAAAAAAAAAAAGACCCCCCCTCCGAATGGGTAAAAAAAAAAGACCCCCCCCCCTCCGAATAGGTTGAAAAAAAATGACCCCCCCTCACCATAGACGTTTATAAATACTTAATAATGGCATCAACGACATACAAAGTCTACATGGTCCTATACTACAACCTATTAGTATTATAGCATGTGCTTAACCATTATTTGAGGGAGTGCCCAGGTAGAAAAATATCATGATAATTATCATGATATATCATGTTGAAAAAAACATAGTTTTTTTGCGGAAATCATGATTTTTAAAACATGATATATTATGATAATTAACATGATATATTATGATTACCATCATAATAAACCATGATATTAAATGATTTACCACAGGAAATTTGCCACAAAATCTCATAATTGATCACACTTTATCATGATAAATTATGATTTATCATGATATGAATGATGATTTATCATACTTTATCATGGTATATTATTATGATTTAATCATGACATTTATCATGCTATATCATGTTTCAAAAATCATGATTTCCGTGAAAAACTATGATTAATTAAGCATGATATCATTATGATTTATCATGCTACATCATGCTTTATCATGATATTCATTATGCTTTATCATGATATTTATTATGCTAAATCATGATATTTATTATGCTAAATCATGATATTTCATGATCTTGATCTTATAGGTAATATTTTTATTGTAGGGGGAAGGGGGATCAATAGCAGCCATCCAGTGATCAATTTCATCATAATTTATTGAGGGTAGCCAGCCGGGGTCAAAGGTGGTGGTCCTGGACCACCAGGGCAGACCCAGGGAGGCTGGGAGGCCCCACTCATCCCCTGCCAGCCAAGGGCGCCTCCAGGGGGACTGGGAGCTGACACCCGTCCCCTGGCAGCCGGGGGCACCTCCAGGGGGACTAGGGGCAGGCACCTGCCCTCCGGCGGCCGGGGGCGCCTCCAGGGGGACTGGGGGCCGACACCCATCCCCTGGCGGCCGGGGACGCCTCCAGGGGGTGTGGGGGCCGGCACCCGTTCCCCGGCGGCCGGGGGCACCTCCAGGGGGGCTGGGGGCCGGCACCAGCCCTCTGGCGGCCGGGGGTGCCTCCAGGGCTCTTCTGTTAAGTATCACGGATTGTACCAATCTGGAACAACATATCATTAATATTTTCAGATAGTCCGACTGGAATTCTTTTATATATGTATAGAGTCTATGTATAAGGAAGATTTATTGATTGATCTACAACATGAAGAAGTGATTAAAAAGTACAATCAAAGGGTTGGTCTCAGTTTCTTTGGATACATGATACCGTTAAGCATAAATTGTACCCCTGGCCTAGGTGTGCCTCTACATGGGTCCCCAGAATTTTGACCGTGTCGCCGTGTCGATTTTAATCAAAAGGACCATATCACTGTGTCGATTTTTAGGTATATAAGAACTAAGAGAAAAATCTCTGTGGGTCGATTTTTATCTATAATTTTCCTGGGTCCGTCGATTTTTTAAATGGCCCGAAAGGGCCGTGTCGCTGTGTCGCCCGTGTCGTTTTTTACCCATGTAGAGGCACCTAGGTGGCTTAGGAGCTGCAGTACCACTGGCACTGGAAGAGGTCCATCTGCAAAGAAAAGAAAAGGAAATTAATTACATGTTTTTTTGTTGGTTAAAGTGATAAATGTTAATACAATACAAATCGAATTCAAACTCATGATATATAATGGTGTTTGATCGTTCATCAGTACAGATGGTCTTCCCCCAGGTATTGTGGTACATGCATATAGAGTAATATACCCTAAATTTATTGTATATTATTGTATTAAAAGTATAGCTTATTGCGTTTACTCTGAACAAACATGATAAACACACTGTGTTCATAAACATACCTATAACAAGATGATGCTACATGTATTACATGTGTATCATGTAACCAAGTGTCCTTGTCCATGTCCAACTGTCTAATGGTTCAAACTGCCCACTCAGTCCTGGTGCTGTGTTCCTATTGGCTGTATTTATAATGCATGTAGGTCACATGTGTGGTGCATGTATTTGGCCCACAGCTTGGTATATGCATGGAGCCATATATAGAAACCGTTATAACACCTTCCATTGTAGCAGTGTGGCAGTATTGTATGTATGTACGGGTGGGGGTGGAGTGGGGGGGGGGGCATGCTATAGCCTATGCTGTGTGTGTGAAAAGTCCGTTCTCATTCCCGGGGGCGGTACCCCCCCCCCCACACACACACACCATGCTGTAGCCCCAGGAGTGATGGTCACAGCTTTCTATTTGGTGCGGGCATGGGGTAGGCGCCGGGGTAGGCGGCATAGGCACCCCCCCCCCCCCCCCCCCGTGACACTTACAGTGTATGTGGTTTCTTTATGGTGGAGTGGTGAGTGTTGTGCAGGGAAATGAAGGGAAGGGGGGGGCAGTACGCAGCAAGGTGGGGAGGTGGGGGGGGGGGGGGGGGGGGGGGCGGACCACTGACCACGCACCACCACCCAGTTCATACCACTCTCAGTGTACATCCAGACTCACTAAATCCAATATTTCTCAGTTGCTCCAGAAGTTGCACCTTAGATCTCTTGGATTCACCTAGAATATACATGTAGCCAATACACTCTATACACAATTTCTTTCTAAAGTTTGGCAAATGTCATTTGCTTTAAAGTTGCAGTTTTCATAGATTCTCTCCCAAGTGGTTCACATTAAGTGATTTTAACTACTGTCATCATCCAAACGATATATAAATGTGTAGGCATATGATCATATCACTTGTCATTGCATTGGATATATTTGTAAGTTTAAAAACTACAGTGAATTAGTTGAATTTGAAGATAATAAATCATAAGATCGCCCATGGAGTTAGCCATGACGTAAGAAGTCGGAGTTGCCGGGACCTGATGATGATTCCCTAAACTTCCATGGTTAGTATCACGGGTTTCACCCCTCCAGAGGCTTAAGGGGGATGGTTCCCAGAGGGAGGAATACCTGTCTCCCCATCCCCCCCCCGGGTGAATATACAGGTGGAGGACTAGTATAGCAGAACAGGACAGCCTGTATTAACAGCACATGTAGAAATAAAAATTATGATAAATATCATGATTAATCATGCTAAAATAATCATAGGTTTTTCACGGAAAACATGATTTTTAAAACATGATTTTTAAAACATTATTTAAATGGTAAATTGCATGATATATCATAATTATTACCAGGATAAACCATGATATAAGTTGATTCACCACAGTAAATCTACCATGATTTATCATAACTTATCATGATTTATTATGCTATATCATGATATATAATATTATCATGTAATATCATAATATAATCATGATATACCATGGTCTAAAAAACACAAATTCCGCGAAAAAAGTATGATTATTTTAGCATGATATTTATCGTAATTTATTATACTCTATCATGATAAATATTATGATAATTATCACAATGTATCATGGTATGGAAATCATGATATCCGTGAAAAAACTATGATTGTTTTAGCATGATATTTATCATTATTTATCATACTTTATCATGAGAAATATTATTATAACTATCATGATATATCATGGTATTGAAATCATGATATATATCATGATTAACTATGCTATATCATGATATATTATGATAAATTACAGTTAGGTAAAATCTTGATAAATCATGTTTTCCCATTCAATGGGTGAGATCATGATAAATCATAATAGATCACGATTTATCAGGGTCACATAAAATCCTGATAAATCATGTTTCTTCTCTTGATGGATGAGATAATGAAAAATTATGATAAACTATGATTAATCATGGTTAGGGAAAATCATGATGAATCATTTTTCCCTCTGAGGATGTTAGATCATAATAAGTGTCAGTAATCATGATTAGTTATGGTAGGAGAAAACATGATTTATCATCATTTCACCTCTCAGGAGGTAAGATCATGATAGAGTATGATTAATCATGATTAACCATGGTAGAAGAAAACGTCATTTATCATGATTTTCCCTCTCGGAAAGTAATATCATAAAAAAGAATGATTTGTCATGATTTATCATGATAGAAGAAATCATGATTTATCATGGTTTCGACTCTCAGGAGGTAAGATCATAATAAAGTATGACAAATCATGATTAATCATTGTAGGAGAATGCATGATTTATCATGATTTATCGTGATAGATCATGATAGATCATGGTTCAACATGATAAAGTATGATATTTATCATGATATTTTTCTACCTGGGTGGTTATAGGGCACAATAATATGGTGAATATTTTCCCACATGTGGAGAGCGCACATTTTTCTGTTTCCTTGGCATGTTTGATATTTTTGCTAAAAATTGGTGTGATTATTTTGGTCCCCACTTACAAGTCCTGCTAATACTGTTTGGTAGAAGTACCATGAAATGGCCCAGCTCAGGGGCGGCGGAAGGTGGATAAAATTGGGGGGCCCAGCTCCCAAAGCCAGCTGATGAGTGTTGGTTGGAGGGAGAAACAAATGGTTGTTTCAGGGCCACAAGCCCCAGGAAAATTTAGGAATTTGACCTTTATATTAGTGTATTCAGAGTGGTCTGAAGTCTACCATATGATCCTGGAAAATTTTGTTATTTTACATTGAAATTGATGTGTTCTGAGGGACTTTGAGCTTGTCTTTCAAGAAAGTTTTAGGAATTTTACCTCGTGATTGGTGTATTCTTGGGTACTCTGAGTCTAGAATGTTCATGTTTCCCAAAAAGATTGGCTCCCCCAATTTACTAGGCCCCCAGGCCCCCCCCCTGTTCCGTGCCACTGCAGCTTAAAACAAAGATGTTTGATGAAGGGATGCTCTGGACATTATAATAGTGGCAAACCTGAAGAAAATTTTGAAAATCTAGAGGGCAATCGGCCCATTTTAATGTATCCTGGTATTATAACCTGCAGTTAAAGGAACAAGATCACTATTTAAACCTAGTTTGGTTTTCCATCAAGGATCAGTAAGAAATAGGGAGCTCAGGGTGAGAATTTGGTTTTCCATCAAGGATCAGTAAGAAATAGGGAGCTCAGGATAAGAATTTGAAGTTAAACAAAGAGTCGCAGGGGAATGTGTCTTTGTTATATAATGGCACGGATCAATAACAATCGCTTAAGCCATCAATGGTATGCATGGATGTTACGTGCACCATAGTTGATAACCTTTATTTGAGGAAATACCATAAGGTACCTGCCTTCAATATTTTAGGGTGTGGTCAGTATAACCAAGCCATGGGAATGCATTGACTCCCAAAAATATAAAAGCTATAAAATAGTGATGAATAACTCACTGATAACCCTGCAGAGCATCGGCAGCAACTTGACCAGAACCAAATATAGAGCTCTAAAAATTCTGATGAGGCCAAGTAGCGATCAGTAGCAATGATTATTCAGTGCCTGATTTCTGTTGAAGCCAAAGATGAACTTAGAGGGAGATTTAGAAATTGGCGACAGAAGGAGTGGCATCCGCAGCAGAAAACTCTGTGGATCTGGTGGCTATTTGCTACATTTCAAGGCATTCGGTACACCGATTTATAGTGGGATGATCATGTTTACTCTATGAGTCTGCTGATTTTATAAGTCCTAGAATCTGTGAGAAGCAGGCAGCTATCAGGGAGATGGTGAAGGTATTCTAAAAAAATTGAGAGCTCTGCAATCAGAACGCTGTGGCTCATTTAGCAGGGTCTGGTAAAAGATACCAAGGAAAAGTGTGTATCATGACTAGTGTAATCACGCCTTTGACTGGTGGAGTGGACCTAAGCTACAATGTATCAATATTATATGAGGTAGATCTGCATCTTGCATACTATGCATCTGCTCCTCTATTGGGAAGAAAGGCAGGGTCTAGACATGTAGGTAAGTTCACCCTTGCATATGGATGCCAAAACGTGATGGGCAAGGCTAAAGTCCAATTAACCCAAACTATTTCGGATACAGTACTGTCATATTTCGGTGCCACAATAGCATTCATCTAACTGCACACTGATAGCTTTGCTGTTTAGACCCCCCTACATTCTGTACTCTTCTCGTGTTGAATTAATGCTCTTTCTCCAGTTAATTATTGTTGTTTTAGGAAAAGAAAAGTAGTGAATCATTCAAGTGTCGATTGGTAGGCAAGAAATTTAGCAAAGTTCTACCGTCTTTATGACCCCAATTCGCGACATGTGTCGTGAAATTCGCGTCACGTTGTGTCAAAAAATACCCCCTCCCAAATAAATACCCCTAAAAAAAATGACCCCCCCCTCAGAATAGGTTGAGAAAAAAAGACCCCCCCCCCTAAGAATAGGTTGAAAAAAAAAGACCCCCCCTCCGAATACCCCTAAAAAAAATGACCCCCCCCTGATTTGCACACCCCCCCCTGGCATAAATAATGAATGCTCCCTAAATGACTGCCTTCAGGCTTGTGAGCACATCCGCTATGCTCCAGATATATACGTTGTTGACCTACACCAGAGGCACAAGGTCATGTATCTGAGTGTCTCCCGTGAGAAGCAAAGTTCTGCTGATGCTGATACATAAACTATCATTAGACCCTGAGAATGTCGTTGTCCCAGTGAGACTTCTCCGGGGGAACTCGCAGACAAAAACTCAAAACCCCAAGGTTAAAGAATGCATTTTTTGCCAACAGGCCTCCTGTACAGGGGTAAGCAGCTCTGGGATGCTCTTGATGACAATGTGCAGCACATGAAAAAGACTTTGCTAATGCTATCCAGTATTTGTGGCCCTGGGCTACCTAGCCTAGGAGTACCAAGCAGTGAATTGCAACTGACATAGTATAAACACATCAACTGAGACATTTTGAGCAATTTAGTAACTTTAAAACTCTATGGCCTAACTCACGCGATCTCCTTACTGTATTATATCAAAGTACACCTAGGTTATATCAGTTGTTTTCACTGATCAATGATACATATTGTATATGTTTAAAACAGTATGGATTACATTTAGAGGCGTATGCCTATAATGTATAATGAAAAGCTATGTGTTACCCATTGTACCTGGGTGAGATACGGTTCATATACACTATAAAGTATCAACCACATGGCGTTTGTTTGACTCCCGCCCCCTCTATTAGTAGGTGCAATCTCTCCTATCGACCCTGCCCACTCGTCATCTTCCCTACCCTTGACCCTGCCCACCCCTCATAATACCTACCCCTCAACCTATACTTACCCCATCATCCTACCCAACCTCATTCAAACTATTAGGGAGTGTTCATTTATGATTTACAGGGGGGGATGGTGAGATTTCGCGCCCCCCTTGAGAGTGCGTGTAATGCTTCGTGCCCCCCTCGCTGAAGGCGCCGAAAAATTTTCGCCCCCCCCCTTTGAACTATAGTAACGCGCTGTCTTTTTGGCTAAAAAGGGGCTTAAATTTTTACGCCCCCCCCTCAAGAGGGGTCGGAAATTTTTACGCCCCCCCCCAAACCCACCACCCCCCCTGTAAATAATAAATAGTAGGTAGGGCAAGCAGAGGCCGGGATCCCGGTCCTGTATGTGTCGCAGTGCTAAACACCCGCAATACAATGCTTGTTTTCTCTTCCAATATTACATCTTGCCATAACAAATGGCATACCATGAGAAAGTGAAAGACTATGTCATGACATGTTGCTTTATCTCTAAATTGTCATTTACAAATAACGAGAAATTAATTGGTGAAATGAATACAATGGCAGTGCCAACAAGTAGATTGGAACGTTTTTTCTAGGACAGGCATTGGGTGCTACCTTCCAAGAAACGAGGGTTTATCACATAAAATTGCATTTGTATTAGTGAGATGTCATGTGGATGGACACTCCTGATACAGCACATTTTGTAGGTGTATCATTTTACTTTCTATTATAATAATTACTAGTTAAAACCATTCGTGATTAAGTTACACCATTTCTGCAGGCAATTTATATAGTCAAGTGCCCTCTAAAACCCCCCAAAACCCCCATCACTATGTAGGATATAGGTTTCTTAGTAACTTTCTATTAGAATGGTGTAAAAGTATGCTGGCGAAAATTGGCTAAAGAGTTTCTCCTGGAGCATGCACATTATCCCTGTATGTTCACTGTTCTTATTAATTTTCAAATTCAATTTGAAATGTTCACTTATAAACTTGACTCCTAAACTGAATGAGGGTCTCATAGTATCTAATCCAGAAAAGAGCTGGTAAATCAAGGATATATCCTACATTTGAGAGGACTATGCCTACAGCATGATTCGGGACAGCTCAAGGTGGAGTGTCTCAATAGTGAGTGTAGGGGTACATAGACCTTGTCCTGCCGGACCTACCTGCTGTGTAGGACGGGGGCCATGCAGGCTAGGCTGGTGGGCAGTGACAGGTCGACTGGGTGAGGTTTTATTTTTCAAAAAATCATATAAAAAAAACTAGAATGAGTAGGGTCATAATAATTATGGTTCTGAACTCCACTTGATTCCCCCTTTATTTTCATATCTTGCATGATGGGTTCAGACAATTTTCTGAAATGTCATTGTCACACCTACTATTAGCTCTGCCTACGCTTCACTATACCTACCCCTTATCCTATCCATCCTTCATCCTATTTACAACCCCAATGTGTATCAAACACACGATGTGTACACTAAAAAAGGTAAACTTGTCTCAAGACTCGTCTAACTGACTGTCATAAAATAGACGTGTCAAAAATTGCCTAACCTATGAGGTTACCATCCCACAAATAGAATCTGGAGCTGGCAAATGTCGGGTTTTAGGCTGGCACATGCCAAGTGGGTCTTCTATCTCCAGCTAGAAGGCCCACTTCCTTGTCACTTAGACGAGATTTTGACTTGTTTATTATATGATAGTCACTTGGAATAATCTGGAGACAAGTTTACTTTTTGAGTATAGTAACTAACCCTACACATCACGGCTAACCATGCAAACGTGATGTGTATTAAAATAACATGATGTGTAGTAACTATCCAATTGTGACGTGTAGTAACATTGAGGCACTTTCAACCGTTATCTGTATATATATATATTATACTGCTTGAACTTGAACTTACTAGTAACTTTTGCTATTTAAGTCATATAGGGGAGTGTTACAAGTAAGTGAAGGTACAGATAGGGCGGGGGTTGGGTACAGGTAGGACAGAATATGAGACACGGTGAGGGGCCGCACTCCCTATCAGTGTGTTAAAACTGTGTTTATTTCAGACTGACATTTCACTGTGTGCATTCTGGGTAGCTAACTGCTAGCGGTTAATGATATGCATAGATCCTTGTGCCAACCCCTTCCCCCAAATTCCATAATCAACTCCAAACTATCTCCAATACCTGGCTTCAAACCTAGTCTCAATACCAGGTACATGTTCACAAGTTGTGAATATAGCATAAGAATGATGTATACGGTATAGACACCCAATTTGTAGCAATGTGAGAAAGTTAAATCCCCCAAAACTAAGATGTTCCTTTATATATCAACTGATGTGCACTGAGGGATCTTTCTGAGATCCCTTCTCCTTGTGAGGCATTGTACCAACATAATGTAGAATCATCAACTAGGAAGACAGCTAATGAAATGGTTATAAAGAGCATTAGGGGATCCTGTGCCTAGACTCCCTTTCTGAAGGGAGTTGCAGCATAGACCTGGACTCTGTCTGTGGTGGGGAGTCATAAAAGGGAGTCATTTTGGACGCAAAACCTGGGCTCTCTTAGGGGAGTCACATAACCCCCTTTTAAGGGAGTCAGGTACCGACTCCCTTCATCAAGAGAGTCAGAAAAGGGAGTCATTCTGGAGGCAAACCTGGAGTCCCTATTGACTCTGTTTCTTTTCTCTGTGTAATAAACAGATTGCCCAGGCCGTTTTAAGGCATTTCCTGTCTTTTCATGGTACAATAGTAGATTTCAGTAGTATGACAATTTTTTGCTGGCAGTATGCTTATCGTTAGATAGGATATTGGGAAATGCTGCTATATGGCTACATCATATACTTTTTTGGACTATCCTGAACTGAATAGCATAAGCAGGGCCTCAATAGTATTATGTTCATATATGCACAGAGAATATTAAAAGAGTCACTACAACTCTGACAGCCAGAGTCCCATGCGACACCTGTAGCGGAGAGTCGAATGAGTTTGGCTCTCCATTCCTGAAGAGTCAACCACAGTTGACCCATCAATATTGATACTTGAACACATGAGGGCATGCAGGTCAGGTGGATTGTGTAATCATGCCAGGCTAGAGTGGGGGCAACCGGTGTATACAATTAGTGGACAGGCCAGGTGGACAGGAGAAGTGAGTAGATGAAGTTATTGCGCAAGAGAGGTCAATAACAAGACATGTTTTCATGTGCACCACTTCTCCAATGTGAGAGGGCTAAGTTATATCTGTCTCACACTATATTCTGCAGACCATTGGCCACAAACATCAAATTAGATGCCAATATCATAGGTCTATGTGTAGCATAAAGCAGTACGTGCCATACATTATATCTCAGACAGTTAGTGCCCAGCCTTATGGTTATTTCCCTTACCCATACATATGGTGACTAAGCTCTATACTGTTGATGTTTTTGGAATATATTATATAGTTTATCATCACATCGAGACAAATTAAGACAAAGTGTACCTTGCTATGAATGTCCAAAACTGTATGGCATTTCACAAATGTCTGAAGTATTGATAGCAGCTCTAGCTTGTGGTTGCCACTGGTATAAACTAGTGCAGGTGGTTTCATATGCAACTACTATCAGAGTCAACACAGTTTTTAATTGACTCTTCATGGAGAGGCAAACTATGTATGACTCTGCTGTGGACAGAGTTGAATGCACTTGATTCTGCACTGAAGGTAGAGTCAAGTTGTACAAAGTCCAAGGGGTTATGACTGGAGTGGCTGTGACTCTACTACAAGAGCCAACTAGGGTTGACTATGGTAAAAGAGTCATGGCGACGCCTTTACTTCTCTCTGTGTGAATGTGTCCACAATAGCCCCTTCCCAGAGTCTCCTTGCACAGACATGTGTGCCGAATTGAGGGTCCCGGGTTGTGTTATAAGCACTTCTATATGCAGCATATAGGCCCAGTTATGTTACCTAGCATGGTTATGTCAAATATAAGGTTATGCATAATCATGTCTTGGCAATGTGATAATAAATATTCTTGGCATCTATGTCGGTACTAATCATCTATCAATGGCAGGGAGACCGTATCGGTCCTGAGTCTATACTGTTCTTTATTGATCGAATGCTTGTTTGAACTAATCCTATGCCTCAAAGGGCCGTCCCTATCTGGGGGAGTCGCTATAAAGATTTATTGAGGAGGGTTCATCTGTATTCATCAAGTCTGCACTGTAAAATTATCTGTTGAATATACGGAGAATCAATGCAAAACTTAACGGTGGATCATTGTGAATGTGATTACGGTGAGGCAATGTTAAGTCAACCAATTTTACTCTGAATATCTGTAATCCAGTTCAATGAAACACAGTTTACTCATTTACGGTGAAGCTATGTCTTGTAAAAATATTCCGTTGAATATACAAAGAATATTACGGTGGATCATCATTATATATTATTACATTGAATATCCGTAATTCAGCACAGTGAAACACAGTTTAATTTACAGTGAAACACAGTTTATTTATTTTACGGTGAAGCTTCGTTTAATTGAATTTTAGTTCTATCACACCAGGTGACAGTTTGGTTCATGAGGAGATTTTCATGGATGCTAGGAACACCATTTTTGTGGTAATAAGAAAAATATATAGATAAACAGCTGTAAGGTTTGCTCTGTGACTTCTTAGACTCATAGACTGGCATAACAAAGTGTCATGAAGCATTTTATAAGGCTCTCATGGACTGATTCCTAATGATCAGGCCTGAAGTCTTGACACTAAGGTGCTATTGCTGATTGGACATGGTACCAAATTTGGCATGGAACCATATTGAACATAGAGGCAGGTACAGGTGAATAAATGGATGGAAAATACTGGGATAGATGAGTTAAATTACACAAAATACCATTATAACAATTGTTTAGGAACTGTATTGAAATGACAGTGATGTCCCATATTCTGTTAGAATAACGGTGATTCACTGGCACCACTGGGTGCCGGACTTTCACCGTTAAAATTACGGTGAACTTTAAACAACCATTATTTTTACGGTGAAAGTCCAGCACCCACAGGTGCCAGTGAATCTCCGTTATTTTGACGGAATTTATTTTACAGTGTGTGCAGCATTGTATATGATATCACTAGATCTAAGGACGAAATGAGTAATGTAAAGATGTGTTCATGCAAGTCAAAAGAAATCTTGTGTTAGTTGCTATAAGAACCTACATGTACCAACATGTTTATGGTGCTCCTACAAGATCAAAATAAATCGCAAACTAGCTGACATAATAGAAAAAGAAAAATCTCTACTATAATTATAAGGATGAGATTTGGGGCCGCCTCAAGCCGCCTCAAGCCTGTTCTATTGTGCAGCTGTCCAATAATTCAAACGGAGGTGCACTGATATTCAGACCATAGTCAGTACTGGGTCACTAGTGATTATACTCCGCCTGGGTGTTTGGTCTATTGTTCTTACTGTAGGTTGAATGGCATATTCTCCTCTCTCAGACCACATTGTGATTTTTAACACTCTGAGGGAAGTGTGACCTAGTTCATGAGGTTATGTGTATAACCTCCTCAGGAGGTTAAATGGACTAGGTCAAGTCTGGGAGGAGGTTATGGGGATGGTTTCCCTTTTAAAACCCTGCCTTTAGTGGATTCGAAGCTAGGCTGGTAAATCCTCCAATCTGACAAACTCTGCCCTAACAGGTAGGCCACAGAGGAACATCTGTGTGAAGGAACTCATAAGAACTACTGGTTACTTATCTATTGTTCTACTCATAAGCCTTAAAGTTTATAATGGTAACCAGTATGTGATTAGAGCCTTTGCTTACATTACCCTGTTCCCTATCCATTTGGCCACCAGGTAACTTGCAAAGTTGTGTGTTGCTTTAGATAATTAATCATGTTAGCTGAAGGGGAATCCATGTGTGGATTCTGACCCCAGATTATCCAAATGAAAACAAATTTTGAAAATCATGTAAATTCCTTATCAAAAGATGAATATATATCATTTTCTTGATCTACTCTGGATGGAGGGTGGAGGTGAGAAAACCTCCTTCGACATGTAGAATATGGTTCATAACCTCGTCGGCTGTGCCTCAGAGGTTATGTACCATATTCTACAGGTCCAAGGAGGTTTTCCATCACATAACCTAACGTATAGCCCCTACCCCAACTCAGAGAAATCCTATAACCCGTTTTTGGATCTGAAAAATTATATCTTACTCTTGTTCTATGGTGATAAAAACCCTCGTACAACCCTCACCCTATATAGGCATGTTTGGTATCAAACGGCAGCTGAGTTTGGTTCTCGTACAACCCGTGGGTATTATGTGGGAATTTACGGTAGTTAATCATTTCTTAGCTCCAACTTAAGTTACTTAATAACCAGATCATTTAGATAATCAGTGTGTACACAGACTTTTTGTCTCCTCATAGAACCATAACAAGTACAGTAAGGTCACACGCAAAGCCAACAGCACACATAAACCACACTCCCAGATTTGACAAATCCTTTAAAGATGGTATATCAGCTAAAACCCGGTGAATTTTTAATAATGTCATATTGCTCTTGTATAGAGTCTCCTATAAATACTCCCTGACTTTTAAAATGATTGATAGTGTCTAAAGCTATAAAAGTAGCACAGGCAGTGCAATCATTTTTACTGTAGGTCGACACTAAAACTTTCTATGTTGTGGTACTGCATGGCTCAGTGCTTTCTCTACCAGGCTAGTCTCCCCTGTACTCACTTGGGGGAGTGACTGAGTCAGTGAGGTGAATAAGCAACATTGTTTTCTATCTCAAATCATGCCTTTATAGACAAATATATTTAACATTGAGTACTGCATATCAGCTAAAATAATAACAAAACCCTTGACATTAAAATTATATCCATTTTGAAGAAAAAGTTTCAGAAGTCTATTAGCTGATACACCATCTTTAACACTGTTCAAGCCACGCAGGGGGTGGCATTATGGCGACTATAATACTACTGTTGTATTCGCTTTTAAAAGCGGGAAAGGCATATTAAGGCAGGATATGATAGATACCCCCAGATGTACTTTTGACTGAGATATGATTAGTGCATGAATGCCCCCCTCCCCACTGTGACTACGCAGTATGCGCAGGGAAGCTATCACAAATGACGACTCCATTGTGGTCGGTAGCCCCAGGTATAGTGCAGTCAATGAAGATCAGGACAGGGTCTAGCTTCAAACAAATTCTCAGAGGCAATTTTTATGAGGTTTTTGATCTCTTTGATATGTCTACATTTCAGGGTGAAATATCCCCCAAATCTCTGCCGTGATCAATGGAAAGTATATTCACAGACAATTACTATGTCAACATATAAGTTTACACAACATCTAATCCATGTTCTATGATACCAGGTGGGTTCGGAGAAGAGTGTCCAGGATAATCCCCCCCCCCCCACCCCACCCACTGCCCAAGATTGTTTATCTGCACAGACAGAAAAGTGAGAGTCAACGGTCCTAAATGCCAAGGTCAGCCATGTGTCGGCAAAAGCACCCTCATGTGAAAGTCATTGCTTGACTTTCATGAGAATGGGAGTCCAGACTTGCCTGTCTTATCAACCTGAAAGTCAGGCAATGCTGGACTTTCTGTGGCTGAACACCGAGATAGTTAAGCATTATAATTATGATGAAGACTGCCTTTCGTTAAAACGTTGTGATCAAATGTAAATTTACAGACAAAATAAAGATTAATGAACTTGAATGTCTGTCATCCTAGTTGTGTCTATTATATAATAATGATATATTATAATTATTACTGGAGGGAGTAGACCTATAATTTAGCTATAATTCATATTCATTAGCCCCTTACTGAAGCACTATAATCCTATTCAAAATAATAGGACCTACTGTGGTCCTGAAGAGGAGTGGTGTCTTATATCCTACCAATATGTTAATACTGCATTGTGGTAGCAAACAAAGAAGGCTCGATTAACTGACCTTCATCCCAGAGTCCGGCATTGCCTGACTAGAAAGAAGCCCTGACCCTGGTATGATGAATTGCCTTGCCTGACCATCATTCAATGACCACGCTGACTCTCAAAAGGGAGTAATTTTATGTGACTATTATAGGGAGGTCACTCATAATCCTCTAAATACACATTTGAGCAACTTAGCTGTATCTAAGGGGTATCTAATTTGCTCAAATGTGTATTTAGAGGATTATGAGATGGTCTAAATGTATATAGGGGTGTGTGTGTTGAGTTAACAGATAGTGTCTAGAGCATACCTGAGGTTGACTTGTGATATAATGGTGATGTTTCTGTCTTACTGTGGTCCATGACTGCCTATCAAAAGCAGATATTTACCTAGCAACCCAGGGGAAATGTGACTTGACCAAAGTTGCCCTGCTTACTACTGTCTGTCACCTGAGATTGCCTGGCTGTACATAGCAGGTACCTCAGACTTTTGGACGGTATCTCAGAGGAAATTAATATATCTTATTAAAGTGTGTACCTCTGTACGGAATGATTGGGACTCAAATCGAAATCTTTGTAACTCCACCCCTATTATCTGGAGGGTGAGGGATTTTCCTAAGATCCATTTGTTCCCCAATAATAAATCGCTGTCCTTTTGATATCACCATACTTTAGGTCCCATACTCTAATCTCCGAATCCTATGACCTTGGACTTCAGTTTTTCAGTGGGTTTGCTGGTAGCTTGGAACTTAACCCAGAATGTATGACGGGAGTGATCCTGTACGCTGGTTCCAAGCTAACCACAGGGATTGCTTAAAGTCCAAGGTCATAGTGGTGTTTGCAAGTGACATTCTGTGCGACAATTGTACACTGATAACAATGTTAGTCTAAAGTAGTCACTATGGCTAATAGATATAGTCAATCATGAGAAACAAGGGAAACCTAAGTACTTAAGGCAGGTCATGATTCAGCAGGGTAGAGCAAGGCAGAGCAAAACTATGTAGAGTAGAGCAGGGTGGTGCAAGGCAGAGTAAGGCAGAGCAAAGTAATGGAGAGTAGAGCAAGGCAGGGTAAGGCAGAGCTGAGTAATGTAGAGCAGAGCACAGCAGAGCAGGGTAATGTAGAGTATAGTAGGGTATATCAAGGCAGAATAAGGCAGGACAAAATAATGTAGAGCAGGGTAGGGCAGAACAGAGCAAGCAGAGCACAGTAGTGTAGAGTATAGCAGTGTAGATCAAGGCAGAGCAAAATAATGTAGATTAGAACAAGGCAGAGCAAAACAGAGTAAGACAGAACAGTGTAATGTAGAGGAGAGAAGGACAGAGCAGTGTAATGTAGAGTAAGGCAGAGCACGGTTATGTAGATTAAAGGTATAGTAGAGCAGGGCAGAAAAAGTCAAAGCAGTGCAATGTAGAGCAGAATAGCACAGAACAAGATCTGCCTTACTCTACCCTACTCTACATTACACTACTCTACATAACTCTGCCTTGTTCTGTCCTGCTCTACTCTATGTTACACTGCTCTGCCTTACTCTGCAATGATGTACTTTGCCCTGGTGTAATCTACATTGCTCTGTTCTACAGGCTAGGATAAGGCAGGGCAGAGGACAAGCTATGATAAGGCAGGGCAGGGGACAGGCTAGGATAAGGCAGGGCAGGGGACAGGTTTAGATGAGGCAGGGCAGGGGACAGGCTAGGATAAGGAAGGGCAGGGGGCAGGCTAGGATAAAGCAGGGCGGGGGACAGGCTAAGATGAGGTAGGGCAGGGGACATGCTAGGGGATAAAGCATGGCAGAGGACAGGCTAGGATAAGGCAGGGTAATGAACATGCTAGGATAAGGCAGGCCAGGGGACAAGCTAGGATAAGGCAGGCCAGAAGACAAGCTAGGATAAGGCAGGGCAGGGGACAGGCTAGGATAAGGCAGGGCATGGGACAGGCTAAGATAAGGCAGGGCAGGGGACAGGCTAGGATAAGGCAGGGCAGGGAACAGATTAAGATAATGCAGGGTAGGTGACAGGCTCCTGTGTAGGCCTATTATGCTCTGTCAGTCTAGACATACTGGTTCTGTCCCAGAATCCATATCACACGTGTACTGCATATATATACTTCAGTTGTGGTGCAGATATCATCTGTCAAATATCACACGTGGACACAGGAGTTATCAGTCAAGGACATTGCCTTATCCATTTCTATCAGTTATCGTTGATTTCAGAACTAGGTCTTAGACAAATAGAATGCAATTTTCTTTTCTGGAAATGTCTAGTATTGCGTAGATCTAGTTATGTAAATAACATCAGTGCCTGGTAATTATCACACTGGTATAATTAAATCAGTAGGGATCTATTTACAGAGAATGAGTCTATTTTTCCTGTCCATTAGAGGGGAACAACATACCCGGTTGTCACAAACCACGTTTAATTAGGTGTGTGGCCTACATAAGGCTTCTTGGTGACCATGAGAAGATAGATTTCTATCACGATGTTATCATCTATTAGACAAGTCATTTTGTATGAGTTACTCACCCAAATGAGAGACTATCTTTTGAGAGTGGATTCTTATGTAGTTTTTTTCTAGAGAATCCAAATCTGCCAGGGGACATTGCAAATTTGTATATTAAGGCCGCAAATGAGCATATTCTACTTAGGTAGCCAAAGATCAGGTTGTATCAGCAAAGGTACTGTCAAATTGGTCCGAAATTATATCAAACCTTCAGATAGGGCTGAGGGTCAAAATTTCATAGATTCACTGCAGGAAAAAATCTCATATTTTGCACACACATTCCCTGGGCCATGAAAAGCAATTACAAGTTTGAGGACATAGCAGATATAGACTGTAGCCATTGTTGCAGCCATATTTAAAGATGGCCGCTACTGAATATTTCTGGATCACTTATCTCCTCTTCTAATCAACTTAGAATCATGATTCCAAATGCTAAATATACATTTCTGAGGTCAATGAATGCAATGGTGTTCATTTTCAGGAGATGGATGGGAGCCATCTTGGATTTTTATAAGGTTATCCTAGAAAACCTAATTAGCTGATTTTCCTTATCAATTTCTCTCTACCATTACAGATGTTATCACTATGCCAACTGCAGTGATGTAAGCAATAACCTGAGCACCATGTCAGTGTTTTAGACATCTCCATCTTCATAGTTGCACTTTACTGAGCATCAGTGGGTTCATGGCAGCAACAGCCTCTTGGCTGGCCAATAGCATTTACAATTTTATAGTCTTGATTGTAGGCACAGCATATGGGATAAGATACTGGTCAAAATGGCTGTGGCTGTAATGAAACCATTTAGATCTCCGTCAGGTTGAGTTTGAGTTGAGTTTAGATTTTTTATTTAGCATTGATAATTTACATGTCGTGGGGCATTTCTCAAATAATGCCAAGTGTGGTAATAACATATATGCGTACTACACTATAGTTCTGCATAGAGTTCGATTTGGTAGAGGCATCCACTATCAACATGTAAATAGATTACAAGATATGTAATCTATGTATTTGTGTCTGTTTTTGTTGTATCACAATCTTGGCAATATCTAAGGCCCTTATCAGTGGAAATGGGCACCTGTTTTAGCCTATTTAAGGAATCTTATTGATCATTGGTAAAGTATATAGACATTGAGATGGATGAGCATAGCCTATATTCATAGCTAAGGGAACGTTCACAAATAACGTCACCTGCTAGTGGGTGGGTGGGTCTTTGAGTTTAGTGATGAAAAGTGACATGGGGGGGGGGGGGTCTCAGGGTCTGTGAGACATCACCTTTTCGACTCCAGACATATTTATCAATGAAAATAACAATATGTAGCATAGATAAAGATTTAAAGAAAATGAATAATTAGGATAAGGGAATTCCCCTGATATTGTACATCAGTATTAAAGCAGTATCTCAGTTATCTAGCTGGAATGGCAACTAATTGGCTATTGTCACACGGTTCAGAAAGTAACTTGGACTAGTACCAGTCCTCAATATATGTATAATGCTACAACTGGACAGATAGTGACGTATTTGACCTGGTGACATCTGACCAACGCATATCTACAGTGACAGGTATCCAAATGTAACACTTTATAACTACAATGTATGTATCAAGGACAAGGATAACTTCAAATTTGGGGCTATTCTGAGAACTATGCCTGTCAAATATGTTAACCGGTCAAAAACATGAACTGGTCATATACAAAACATCACCATTTGCACCTGCATCACTTTCGTGAGACAGTGACAGATATCACTGAGGAGAATTTAGAGGTTATTCAGGTATTAGTATTTACATTTATGAATGCTTAGATTGTACCCTCATGTCTATATTAAGTTGAATTCTGTAAGACCATGCATTTAAGCTGGTAGGGGAGGGGGGTCTTCAAAATTAGTGACGTCTTTCTTAGGGGGGTTATTGCTTAGAGGGGTTAGTGACAAAAGGTGACAAGGGTCTGAAAATGACCCTGAAAAGGGTGACATCATTTCTGAATGTTCCCTAAACTGATGTAGGCATTGTGCTGTGTTAACACTGAGCCCAGTCCCTGCACTCTCAAGCTTTGCATGATATTGTGACAGAGCTAATAGCTAAGTAAGAATGGAAACTTAAATTGTATTCTGAGTTACCGATGTATTCTATAAGTTGTACTTAGTTACACCAGGATACCAGAATTTGATTCATCTTTCATTTAAACCAAATAAGGCTCCGATGTCTTAGAATTGAAATTAGAGACTTCATTTTTTATAATGCCTAGGACTTCGGAAAAAAACTGTGACCATCTTTTAGAGACCCATACTGGTTAACATACTATATAGCATGGTTCCCAAAATACCTCACAGCTGGAACACAGGTCCAAGTGGCCGACTCATGGGCACTTAACCCTATGTGGGTAGTTGGGGGATAGAGGATACGCAGAAGAAATACAGCTGCCAATGTTCCATGCACTGCGCAGTGCACAATACCATATTTTTGGTCTTGCAAAAATATTACATATGTAAATTTGATATGGTATATGAACTTAGTATTAATGTTACTTATGTAAACTAGCCAACAAAAGAGGAACCCCACACTGATCATTATGGGAATTGACGTCCGCTCTGACATGTCGTTTGCGAGTGTTGATTGCCTGAAGAACCATGGTGTGATTCCCAGGATACCACACTGTTCTGATTGCCTTATTAATGTGTATTTGTTGATAGTGTCAATGCCTTCCGGAGATCAGATAAGACCACCTCAGAGGGCAGGCCTTTGTTAATGGCTTTCTGTAGGTGCTATCTATGTTGATAGTGGATGTCTCAACCCAACAGAGATTTAAATGGTTTCATTACAGCCACTGCCATTTTGACCAGTATCTTATTCTATATACCGAGTCTCCAACCAAGACTATAAAATGCTGTCGGCCAGCCAAGAGGCTGTTGCTACCACGCACCCACTGTTACTCATAGTACAACTATGAATTGAGATTTGACGACGCGGGAAAATATGTAACCGGGTAACCGGCGCTCATGTAGCTTCCGGTAATAAAAGTGACGTCACTCCATGGCGCGGTTTTCAGACCAAACAAGATGTCGTTTGACTTTGTGCAACTTTAAGCAACTTATTCATCAGGTTTTGGGCCTCAGTCATGCATCCACTGCGCTGGATGGACTCTGTGAATGTTTGAAGTAAGTTGTGAGAAAGTCGGAAAGTCGGATGGCCAGTAGAAGAGGAGTTATTGCTGCATGAAAGTCAGCGAGTCGGAGTTGCTTCAGCGAGCAGCTGGACGGATAGCCAGGGCCGTAGGCCGAGGCAGGGCCGGAGCAGACTGCAGCAAGTGCCGGGGAAGCGTGAGCGATATTGGGAGTGGTTTCCCTTGGTAGACGCACGAGGAACGCTGGGAGGAGGGGGAGCGCCCACCCCGGGGGGAGGCAGCTGTGGCAGGAGCCGTGTACGACGTACTGCTGTGTGTGCATTGAGTTGTGTGTCCAGGGACACGGTTGTGGACACTAAAAGAATGTGGTGCAGTCAAGATACACACGGATTTACGTAGAGTAACACGGACAGGCAGTTACAGGAGATGTGTTTGGAGAACAGCTGATCGCCGTGAGGCTGACGTGAGGTGTGTGTAACACAACAGGCAGTGGCAGAGGAATTGTAAAATCGACAGGGAAGTCTACAGGTATGTGTGTATTCAGCTGTGTGGAGTTACAGACAGTGTTACACAGGAGGATGTCGTGGAGGTAGCAGGATGCAGGGACGCCTGTTAGTAGTGCTACATTAGACGACGTGGATGTGTAGTGATGCTGCCGAGTTTGGAGGTACACAGGGAGAACGTCATGAGGTTTATGGACATTCACATTGTGTACAGTAACGTGTCAGAGACACTGGTGACGTGTCAGTGAAGGAGATGACGTGTCAGGGAAGGAGATGACGTGTCAGGGAAGGAGATGACGTGTCAGTGAAGGAGATGACGTGTCAGTGAAGGAGATGATGTGACTATGTGCCTGGAGTTATTGGCACTGGAGATGTTGTGTGCTACAGGAAGAACAATCTGTTGTGCCAAGTCAAGGAGGGTTGAAATTATAAAGTCCAGAAGGAGGAAGGCCAGCTAGTAAATGTGTTGAGGTTTCAGTAAAGTGTGTTTTAATAAGAAAGGACTCATTTCTGTGTAGCTTTAGACAAATAATGATCTTTTGTGCATCTTTAGTGATAATGGACTGTTAGTAATACACTGTGAGGCTGAACTGTGGAATATTTTTAGTGGTAAATTCTGGTAAATTGTCAACAAGGTGGCGGAGGCACAAGGAAGTGATTGTGTGGTGGTAGCTGCAACAGTGTGATGTCAGGTGTCTGCAGTGTGACGTCAGTGTGTCTGCGGTGGGATATGATGTGTGGTACCAAAGACCAGGTACCGGTAGATGACGCAAAGACTTCTAGGATTCTGCGATGACTAGGCAGGAGGAGCTCGGAGATGGATAGAGGGTGTGGAAGGAAGACTATGTAAGCTACATGAAGCATTCAGAAGGGCGGTAGGTGGACCGCCATGGGTGAGGACAGTTCGCTACTGTGTACGACAAAACCAAAACCACATGCGGTATAGTGGACCGCAACGATGATGACAGTCGCGGTACTGTGGACATGAAACCAAAACCACTGGTCCGGTTGATGGACCGGATCGAGTTGATAGGACGGTGGTGAGAACTGGGGTATCAAAGACAAAACCATTATTCGGGGTGATGGCCCGTGACATGAGGGCAGTGTAGGCCTAGCCTATAGCAGGGGTCCCTGCATGTCTGAAATTCATTTGGTGTGAATGGACTAGAAGGAGGGTAGCTTATATATTTAGTAGTCACGCAGATCCATGCGCTCGGTGCGAAGTGTTATGTGCAGAACTGGAGAAGTTCTTTAGTCTAGGGAGGTGAGGGCTGAAGCCTCACACGGAAATGATGTGCTAGTAACCGCTCTTTCCAAGTTTAGGTATTATGTTTTAATTAATTGATTATAGCCTGTGGTAGCTATTCAGTATGGTTAAATGTAAAACATATGGAAGACCTAAGTTTTTGATTGATTTTTAATAGCTAAGGTATATGCTATTGAGTATGTTATGTAAGACAACATAAGAAGTTATTGTTGTATTAATACTGAAACTAATGAGATCTAGTTTATGTAATACATGTATACTAGAACTGTGTAAAGACAATGTTGAAGACTACTGAGTAATATTTAACTACTAAGTTAATTAAGGACATTACCAGTTTACTGGAGGAAACTAAGAACATTTATTAACTAAGTCTAGATAAAGACTTCACAGATTTTAAGAGACAATGAACATTCGAAGTAAACAGAGACACTGATAAGTCAAGGACTTTAACATCCAGGAGGAGTGTTGATTTTATAGTAACACATTATAGTTATTCATTGTGTATTTTAAAAGTTAATGTTCATATTATGTATGTTTCAAACAAGGCATATTTACACTTGTCGAGGAGGAGAATTGAGATTTGACGACGCGGGAAAATATGTAACCGGGTAACCGGCGCTCATGTAGCTTCCGGTAATAAAAGTGACGTCACTCCATGGCGCGGTTTTCAGACCAAACAAGATGTCGTTTGACTTTGTGCAACTTTAAGCAACTTATTCATCACTATGAAGATGGCTACCATGTCTAAAACACCATCAAATCAAACAGGGTGCTTAGGTTATTGCTTATATCACTGCAGTTGGCATAATGATAACATCTGTACATTTGTCATCATATATAAAATACAAGCAAAGCATCCTTAAATTGCTAGAGGATCTCCATCTATATTGGGAATGCTAGACTGGTCTAAACCAATAGTCTATAAAGAGGGCATAGTGTGGCTCTGAGAAAAAATATTGACAATATAGTGCAGTACATGAAATAGCAGAGCAAGAGCTCTTACTCAAGGATGGCAAGCGATGGGGCTGTATACAAGGCACACAGTAAAGTAACTGATATATTCCAATTCTTATTTACTTTTGTTATATAACTTCATGAGCATACAACTGTGAAACAGTGCTATTATTCCCATGCAAGTAAATGATAAATATATTTGTTAAAGTGGGCATATTTTTTGCCAAATTACAAATCCTACATAAATCGGTTCCAAATAAATAAAGTGGGTCTATTTTAGGAAATAAAATCAAATTTGGGCAATATCGGGGGAAATGGGGAAGAATTGAGTAGAAGTTAAGTATGATATTTGGGAACACCCATACTCATTATTAGGGACATTTATTTTTTCACGCACATCGGATGTACTCACTTTAACCTCAATAATCAATTTAAGATGATTAACTTCATTTTCACTTCTATCCTTGCCAGGGTTCTCTTATAATGTAGGCGTAGGCAGGATGAAAATTAACCTGGCGACCCATGGTGTTGCTACGCAAATAAACAAATATATCAAGGTTGCTCAGCAAGCACACATGTTAGTGAAGTGGATAAAAGAGCAAGAGATGAATGGCATGATTGGAATCCCCAGGGTCCCTTTTGTGGGGGTCGGTATGAAGGATATTGAATTGGGAACAAGTTGAACTTGTGTTGTGACCTCTAGATTTTATGAATTTTTCTCAGATTTGCCACTATTGTAATGTTCAGAGTATCCCTTCATCAAACGCCGCTTTTTGTTTTTAGCTGCGCCATTTCATGGTACTTCTACCAACCAGTAATAAATGCAAGGAAATGCTACTGGTACAAGACATTATGCTGCGTTTTGATTTATCAGAAGCAGGACTTGTAAGTGGAGACTAAAATAATTACCATCATTAGGGTGTTCCATCGAAAAGTGATTATTTGTCGCACACTGTATTCAAATAGCAGTTCGGATACAGAAGATGTGTACTAATTCTATGTAAGAAAAATAATAATGCTTCAACCAATGATAAACGTGTGGGAAGCACTTGAAGGTGCAGAACTCCCAATAATTTTACCCCTGTTGGTCTATATATATCCCACCAGCCCCATGGCACCCGTACTCAAGCTACAGTGAGGCCCTTTACCTTAGTGTGTGATTACCCTGCGTGCTGCCACAGAGCAAGGGAGAGGAAATATATGAAGTTCAAAATATTATATAACAATGTGTGTTCATATTAATTACATACATTATTATACTAAATTAATAGTGTGTCCATTGTTGTTCAGTGGGTATATTTATATATTTGCTACTATAAAGGCTTAGTATTGTTATTTTGGCTGTCACTAGGGTTAATTTCCGGGGAAAACTTCAATAGATGGTTCATATTTTATCCACTCATTCTATTCTTGAATATTTGTATCAAAATGTGTCTAGTCCCCGGATTTTGAAATATTGTATTATACCTATGCTATATTACTTGAAAACTTTATTTTTATCATAATTTATCAACTATTCATAGTAGAAAGGCCGGGGATAGTCTGGGATATGCCCCTGTATGTATAGAATAATCCCATATTTTTCATTTTAATGGGGGATCAATAGTAACCCCCGGAAATAGCAGAGACTGGCATGATAAGAAGCATGCCCTACTGCACAGTCCAGTGCCATGGCCCGTATATACCCACAGTGGTAGCGCTGGGGACACGCACTGCTGACTGTATGGGACTCCCTACCATCATGAGAAAAAAAGTCTAGCGCTCTATGGAACCAGAAAAAAATGCGCTCCTCTAGTTGTGAGAGGCACAAAAATATGTAAAATTCCAACATATTGATATGGCCTATAACCACAGCCTTCCATAGGCATTTATTAATGCAAATGCTATAATAGGGTATGTTATAGGACTATGTAGACTTTGTATGTCGTTGATGCCATTATTAAGTATTAATAAACATCGATGATTAAGGGAGGGGGGTCATATTTTTTTCAACCTACCTGGAGGGGGGCGGGTCATTTTGTTTTCAACCTATTACTATTAGGAGGGGACATCTTTTGTTTTTTTACCCATTCGGAGGGTGGGTCTTTTTCTGACAATGTCATATTCATTTTGTCAAACGCCTGCCCCCCTGCCATAAATAATGAACGCTCCCTTATTTCTTTACATTTGCTAAACCTTTACCCGCTAGATTACCGAACTTCAATTAGCTAGATTGTGTTGTAAACCTTTAAGTGCTGTACCATAGTAGCTAAAACTCGCGTATAAGCCGCGCCTCTACTGTGGGCCAATCATATAGGCCGCACCAGTGATCTGACTCATGTACTAGCTGCCGCTTATATGTGATGTTTTACAGTATTTATCTTGAAGACATTGGTGCCAGTTAAGACGTTTGTGTACTAACCGTAAGGTGTTTGTAGTTAAGAGTTAGGTTTTCTTCGTGTACACTCTAGGGTATTCTGAGGACGCACCAGGTTACCATCCCACAAAATGGCTCATCTAACTGACAATGCTAGGCCCGGCAGTAGCCCATTTCAAGTGACAAGTCTAGGGCTGTCAAGTTCAAAATTCTGGATAACCCTTAAACAGTTGCATACCCTAGTAGCAAGCCCGCACGGGGCCAATTTGGTTTTAGCTCGGATTTGCTGTTTGAAGTCGGGCAAAACTGAGCTGGGTTTCATGTTGGGCAGATGGCTGGGCTGAAGTGTGGCCCCGATCGGGCTGCCCATTTTGGGCTCAGATCAGTTTCAAAGCGGGCTGCCCGATTTGGGCTCAGATCAGTTTCAAAGAGGGCTACCCGCTTTGGATTCATGTTGGCCAGATGACAGGAAACCCTTCCAAAACCCGTTCTGAGACCAATTCGGGCAGTCCACTTGGGGCCACACCAAAACCCAGTGCCCTAAACCAACGGGCGCCCATCGGTTAGCCCACTCCGGGCCGATGAGGGCTGAGGTTGGGTTTGGACAGGGCGACTGGTCTAGTAGTTCTGATGACTGACACCAGATGTCACTACTATACAATATCTAGAGTTTTCCAACAAAACCAGATGAAATTGACATTACATAATAATACAATGGAATGTTAAAGTGATGTAGAATAGGAAACAATAAATAGATGTTCTCACAGTTTGGAAATAAGATAGACTATATATTTGAATGATGAAAAGGAGGTTCTCTAAGCAGCTATCCAGTGTAAACACTATTTCTGTGGCATTACAACCTGCTTGATATAAGACTCATGTGCCCCATGAAGATATGAACTATGGCTTTGAAGGCCAGTGTGCACCATAGACACTTGTCTATGCTGCATGTGGCTCAAACCTGATGATAATAGGCCTGCTTGATACTTCCATTATTAGGTACGAAGAGTATGATTATGCCTTGGGTTGATTAGAAGGACCTAGGATATCTGGTTCAACAAATACAAGAAATCATTGGAGAATGATTGAATAGATTCTAAAAACCCATAATTATCCGATCTGAGCCCGCTTTCAACCCGTCCAAAAACCGATCTGAGCCCGCTTTCAACCCATCCAAAACCCGATCTGAACCCACTTTCAGCCCGTCCAAAAACCAATCTGAGCCCAAAGTGGGAAGCCCGTCCAAAAACTGATCTGAGCCCAAAGCGGGCTTCCCGTCCAAAACCCGATCTGCCCCCAACATGGGAAGCCCGCACGGGGCCAGACCAAAGCCCAGTGCCCTAAACCGACGGGAGCCCGTCGGTTAGCCCACTCCGGGCCAGACTTGCAAACACAGTCTGGCCCCGTCCGGGGCCACAGTGTGTTTGCTACTAGGGTACCACTGTAAATGTGCTTTACACCTTTTGTCAGCCTGCTATATGAATGTAGCCCTGGTGAGTCTAATTGCCAAGCCTGCATTCATACATTATGCTGACCCTTTGAAAATTCTATGGCTGGTACAGTAATGAGTCTGGAGCTGGTTTTGTGCTAGCAAATGCTAGCTGGGTGTTCTATAAGACAGCTACGGCTAGAAAGCCCACTTCCTTGTCACTTATAAGAGTCTATGGACGAGTTTACTTTTTCAGCGTAGGACAATCCCTACCTGCCAGCTATCCCCCACCTCCTCACCACCCCTCCACGCCGCAATGTATACGATAATGGCCTCTCCATACCGCAAATAGCCCAGGTGTACTGAAAGTGGCACACAGAAGTCACTTCAGATAACCATCACCTCTACTGACCTGTGGGCGGGATCAACTATGATATGGGTGGGATCAGCTATGCAAAACAGGGTCAAATGTAACGGGGTCAAATAAGTTTGTGCCATATACTGACCCTTTAAACGTATTTATACAAGTCGAGAACTTTTGATATCTGATGGATATGGTCGTTGTCTACACAGAATGACTGACGATGTGTAGTCTCCATATCATGGGAACAAAACCCATAATTTGGCAGTTCACTCTGTGGCCTCAAAGTCTCACACTCTGCTGTAGCAGGTTTGAGATTAGTCAATTTGGAATCGCTGTACTAACTTACTCAGTAAGTTACTGTGAATGATAGACCCTTCTCAATCTGTGGTCATTGGGGGTCCTGCTATGTTGCAGGACTACACTGTAAAAAATAGATGTACTTTTTGCGGGTTTACTGTAAAACTCAAGCCTAATTCACCGTTATTTGGAATACAATGAAGCATTCTAAATAGCAGCCGTTTCACAGTGGATCCTTGTTAAGTGCTAAACTGATTTGGATTACAATGATTCGCTGTAACTTACAGTACTTAAGTCACCATAATCAGACCCCCTGTGAAGCTTATAGAATAATCCCAAAGTCTATAATAGCACTGGCAAAAAAGCTGAATCTCTGCACAACCAAAAATAATTTTCTCATTTTCAGAAGATATTTCTTGTTTTGAGTAAAATAAACTTAAAACAAGTTTGTCCGTAGGATAACAAATTTTTACTTGAAAGTGTGGTTGAATTTAATATACTTAGAGTAAGAATAGCAAACAAGAAAAACAAACAACAAAGAAATTCTTAAATCAAGTATTTTATGCTGGAATCAAGATGATATTTGCTGACATATTTCTCAAAATAAGAAAAGATTTCTTACAGAATGGGCCTTTTTTCTTAAGTGAGTTTTAATTTCTTATTCAAGTAAATAAACAAGATTGATGTTCTTGCTGGGGAAAGGGGTATGATTATATATTTTATAGTCTTAGAGACAAAGGAGTGATGCCAGAGCATCAGAAAGGGGTTCATCAGATTAAATGCAGCTTTTTGTAGCTACAATAGAAATTTAAGCAAACATACCTTTATTCAAAGTTATTTTGCTTCATGTAATTCCCTTTATTTAAATGAAATCATCAAGGAAATGATGTCTCTTATCATTTATACCTTCAGCTATCATAATTCATTCACTGGAACAAGGGTTCTTACATCAAATTAATCCCTAAGAAAATTCCCCTTTTCCCACATATTTTTACCCTCTCCTGTTTTATTGGGACTTAATTTGAGGCAGAAATGTATATCCTGTTGTTGTATTGCATAGTGGTGGCCTCTTGTGGCACAACATGTAACTAATGTTCTTAATTTAAGAAAATAAATCTTATTTAGAAGTCTGTTTACGTGATCCCTATGGAACCTAAAGGGGACTGTTGTGAAAAATGATTCCACTCCCTCCATGAGAATACAGACAGTAAACAGAAAAATTGGTATTTTGATACACATGTATTTGACAAGGCAAAGGCTGGTACTGGTTCAAATCTTCCCATTATTTTAAAGGAAAAGAAGCCCAATAAAACATTTTCATTCCATTCACATTCCGTACCTATAAAATCCCCAAATAATGGAAGGAATTTGAAAGGCATTACACTGACATGTCAGCTCGATTCATCATACATATGTTTATGTACCGATTCTGGGAACTACGTTTCCCGCTTGAAATGTAACTGTGTTTTTGAAAATCACTCATGTGAATGAACACATTTATAAACTCAAGTATGGTTATAACCATTACATAATAGAGTATACTTGCATATTTTTTCGCCCCAATAGACACTTTGGACACATGGTTTCAGGTTAATTATTAACTGAGCAGATTTCCAAGACATAGCAATCTTAAATCTAGAAATAGAACTGTCTTATTTCAGGAATATAAGATATAATCTTATTGGCCACACAAATGACCAGTTTTAAGAAAATTACTAAAATAAAATAATCTTGAATACTTATCTCTAGGAGAGAGAAAAATATAAGATATTTCTTTAGCTTCCCCTTTCTGAAAACAAGATAAACATAAAAACTTAAAATGAGTTTATTCCTTGACTCGAGAAAATGTTATCTTGCTTCTAGTATTTTCTTGGGTAAGAAAATTATTTTTGGCTGTGTATATATTTGTATACTCTGAATCTATATAAAATGAATGGTGAGTCTACATAAAATTAATGGTGACCGTCACTGTTAAAAAAATGGTGAAAGTTTTGTCCCGAAAGTTGCGAGTGAATCACCGTTATTCTGACGACATTTGTTTTTACAGTGTAGTGTATACAGAAGGTCTGTCTTATAAACCACTGGTATACTAACACAAGTTAATATGGAAAGCTAAATGTCTAGAGATATGCATGGGACGTCCATTGATGTAAACCTTTTACTTTATTTGCAATGAGGACCTCTAGTTCACCCAGAATCGAAACATGAGGATCTCTCACCAGCCAAGTATGGTAATACTTGGCTGGCCCTTTATCTTTAGCTTGAGACTAGCTATTTATGAGTGTAAGCTTTCTACTAGTAGCATTATAGCTGAGAGATCTCATGGTGTAGCTTGAACAAGCACTACACCAAATGGTGATGTACCATCATACACCATTATACTATAGGCTGTGTCTCACAAACTAGAACCAATGTTTTCGTCTCTGACTGGGTGCTATCTAGCTCTGACCGGGTGCCATCTCTGACCGGGTGCCATCTCTGACCGGGTGCCATCTCTGACCGGGTGCCATCTCTGACCGGCCTGAATGGAAACGGTTTATTTAGGGCAGATGTAGATAGAATTAGGCTGAAAAGGTTAGTGGATGTTATAAATCTTTAGAGTAGTAATAAGTTGCCCATTTTTATCATCATCTTCCCTAAATAACCCGTTTTTATTCAGGCCTATCAGAGATGGCACCCGGTCAGAGATGGCACCCAGTCAGAGATGGCACCCGGTCAGAGACAAAAACGTTGGCACAAGTTCGTGAGACACTGCTTATACCTCTTTGAGGACTACCAGTCTGGCCTGGTTAAAACCTATAACCCGGCCTGGCTGGTACTACCCAGTAATATTATATACTTCTACCTTTCTAAGGACTACAGGTCATGCACGGTTACTAACCCAGCCCGGCTTCTACTTCTAACCACGCAGTTCATCTGATTGCCAGGCCCGGCTTGACCAAACCCGGCTTGGACAACTAAAGGTTGCCACCGTCAGTAGCTTGCTATAAAAGGCAGGCTGCTGCTGGACACAGGCAGCTCCCACTGGGAGCTTAGATTGAATGGGTACTCACTAAGTTAACTTTAAGATTTTGCTGCTGTACAAGACTCTCACTGATAGAACCCAGGACCAGCCCTGCTCCCTATACGGATCATTCGCCCGTTGGATACAAGCACCTGGTTCAGGTCCAGCCAGACCATCTGTTGAAGATACATTGAGTGTGGCTGTGATCAATAGTGTCTGTGAACTTACAACCCTGAATAAAGATGGCTCATTAAACCGTACCAATCACCTGGCTGTGTCTCACGACCTTGGGCCAATGTTTCTGACTGGGTGCCAGCTCTGACCGGGTGCCAGCTCTGACCGGGTGCCAGCTCTGACCGGCCTGAATAAAAACGGGTTATTTAGGGCAGATGATGATAAAAATGGACAACTAATGACTAGTTTAGAGAGTTATAACATCCATTAACCTTTTCAGCCAAATTCTATTTCCATCTGCCCTAAATAAGCCGATTTTATTCAGGCCGGTCAGAGCTGGCACCCGGTCAGAGCTGGCACCCGGTCAGAGCTGGCACCCGGTCAGAGACAAAAACATTGGCCCAAGGTCGTGAGACACAGCCACCTGTGTTCGTTCTTGGGAGAGTAGCTGGAAGTTCTACGGTTCCCAGGCAGTCCCTGGTCCTAGCCTACCATCCAAGTAGAGAGGTTACTATACATATGTATGAGATCTCCCTAATTACGATTACAGCTGTCACATCATGCCGTGCGAGGACAACTTAGGCCAAAAAAAAGTTGTATTTCAGGCAACACGGTCCAAACAATTGTGGTACTACCGTAAAACCTCGCATATAAGCCGCGGCTAGTACGCAAGTCAGATCGGCGGTGGGGCTTATAGCATCGGCCCAGGGTCAGGGAGCGGCTTATAAGCGAGTTTTTGTTACTATGGTACAGTACTAAATGTCACCATACTCAGATCTCTGGTGCAGCTTATAGCATCGGCACAAACTCGGGGTGCGGCTTATACGTGAGTTAGGCTTATACGCGAGGTTTTACGGTAGGTAGGTTGAATTTATTTTTAAATGTTGAAGGTAGCTGGAATCAGTTGTGAATCGTCACATCGACTCGTGGGTCATCAGAACGACTGATTGATTCTTTCAGTAAATGGGAATACCATGAAATTGTTGGATAATCTTAGAGTAGACAATTAGTTGGGGGATGGGAGCTGTTCTTTCAGAGAAAAGAAGTGCTAAGATTTTCGAAAAGGTTTGAAAAAATCCCCAAAATTTGGAAAAAATGCTAGGGTCGGCCATTCGTTGGATCTAGGTTTGGGTGGCCTGAAACACCTTTTTAAAAAGAAATGTTGGCCTCATATAAACTACTCCGTTTTCACGTAATAATTGCAAGTATTTAACCAATAATATATGGATATGGGAGCACAAGGGTTGTGTATTGGTCAATAACGCCCGAGGCGCATAGCGCCGAGGGTGTTATGGACCTATACACAACCCGAGTGCTCCCATATCCATATATTATTAGGTTTTTTATACGATTATTCCATTCAAATGTCTTTAATCACCTTATATGTCCTAATTTCGCCATTTTGAATGATATATAAGTCGTCTTGTACAGAGGGTGCAGTCGCCATTTTGTAGAAATCTTCAGTAGGGGAGGTGAGGAAGAAGGAGCCAGGTGTGGGGAGCGGTCATTATTTCAAATCCAACATACCCTCAGTGTTAACGTATACGACTGTACTCCAGCGTCGCCACCTGCCATTTTGGTTACTAACCGCTCCCCTGTATACTTAAATATAGGCAGCGTTTCCCCAGAATTGTACCATATCTACTGTGGCCGAGCGGTTAGCGCGTTCGGCTCACACGCAAAGGGTCCCCGGTTCGAACCTGAGGGGGGACGTGTGGAAACGTACCAATTTTACAGTGCCTATATGTATGTAAAAAAAAATCCCTAGAATTATTTTAACGAATAGGTAAGTAAGTCGAACTACTACCTTTATAGTAAAAAAAAAGTTATGAAAAAATTTAGATTTTAGGAGAAGTTATAACAAAAAGCGTAAAAGTTGCTGTATCTCTGTTAATGTAAGAGCTAGAGGGCTGAGAATGTGTCCAAAGACTTCTTGTTTTATCCCCTGCTTCTGTATGGCCAGCACGGACTAGTGGATAGGGCGTTGGACTCATAGTCTTGCGGCCCCGAGTTCGTTCCTCCGACGAAACGTAGGATTTTAACTATAAATATTCACCTCAATCGTGCTGTTATCCCCAGATAACAGCACGCTGTTATCCAAAAAAAGCACGATCAGAGCCCCAATCGTATGATAATACGTTATAGTGACGTAATTCCTAGTAGCCGGGCAGTGTCTGTAGCCTTGAGTTGAGGTAGTGCACCAGTCTGGCCGTGTGGGATTAATGTGGTGTAACATACACCAACGGCGTGATGCATGACATCACACTAACTCTATAGGGGCTGCAGATGGCTTTACTGTGCTGTGCTGTCATGGTGCATAGATGCATCTCTGACATAATGTGCCAGTGCTACATTCTTGCATTATGCCGACTATACTGGATTGAGGAGGGACAGCATGATGCATTCATGCGAGTCTACTCACCAGGGCTACATCAATGTATCATAGTGAACAATGACATCGCATTTTAACGCAGGACAAGGGCTAGGACCATTATATCAATAGAAGTGCAGTCTTTTATCACAGGGGTAGGTCAGCCGTTCCTGCTTTAGAAGTTGCTTGGCAACCTCATGTAGCTACAGTTACCTTGATTAGATATCAACAAATGCCAGTTATGTATGCTCTGACACCCCCTTTCAGTTGGGTCATGTGCATAACATCATCTCACCAATATGGCCCCTGTGACACCAATCATCGTCACGCTTTCATCGTTCTCACCAGTACACAAATACTACTAGGCCTATTTATCTCTGAGATGCTTTTCCCCAAAAAGTTTATTTTTCAACTTTCGGGTTAAAAAGACAAACATGAATGTACGAGCATGGACATTTCACCTATTTGATAATTCAATGTAAGTCAATGTAAGAAGTTATTTTGGATGTGGAGTAGGGGTATGTGAGGTAGGAGTAGTGGGGTAAGGGTATGTGGGGTAGGGATATGATGTGGGGTATGGGTATGATGTCGGGTAGGGGTATGTACCCCACATACCCCTACTCTACTTACCCCTAGGGGTAGGGGTATGTGGGGTTTGGGTATGTTGGGTAGGGGTATATGGGGTAGCGGTATGTGTGGTAGGGGTACGTGGGGTAGGTGTATGTTACGCATGTTCCATGTTAACATAGCTTTATATACAATTTATTCAACGGAAAAACAAATGCCTTAGTCTGTTGTGATTACGATGGCACATTAGTTTTCTGGCTTTATGTTTGAGAGTAGTCTGTTATATTGTCGTCCATTTTATCGTAATATGTGACGAAATCGTATACATTGTGTATTAATTGGTCAAATGATGTATACGATCAGAGGAGAATATAATTATAGGGTACAAATGCCCAGCAGACTACTACTAGCAAAATGGCATTATTCATATAGTACCTGTGGGTACACAGTAAAATCTACTGTTGTTTTACAGCATCTACCGTAGTTTTAAAGCAGATTCTACTGGTAATCTACAAAAAGAAACTGTACACCTACAGTAGATTGTTTCTGTACACCTACAGTAGATTCTACTGCATTCAAAAAAAGGCAACCAACTATTTACAGTGGGGGTCATGTCCAGTCAAAGGGAGGCTTTCATGTGTCAGTGCACTCTGGGTCATAACACACTAGGCCAGTCTGGGTCACCCTCTGTCAACTTTGACCCAGCATGGGGATGCTTTCTCAGGTCGGAAAGTCGCCGAGATAAACAGTCCCACGTCTAGAACATTGCCTCAGACCGCAGGTCGTTGTGGGCATATTCAGATTGAGAGGCTCAAAGTGATATTTCCCTCAATGGACCCTGAGAAGTATCACACTTGACCAACGGCCTCATGTGAAACGACCCTGGTCTGCCTTAGTAGACCAATGGACCTTGCATTGTTGGCTAGGTAGTTCGGTTCCCTATGGTGCTAACTTGTTTTATCTGATAGTCTGAAATAATGGCATAGACTACTGTAGACAACTACAGTATGTATACAGGAACAGTTTGGGTTCTGTTGGGGGTACAGTACAGGGCTGTGTCTCACGACCTTGGGACAATGTTTTTGTCTCTGATCGGGTGCCGTCTCTGACCGGGTGCCATCTCTGACCGGCTGCCGTCTCTGACCAGGTGTCAGAAAAACGTGTTTTAAAAAGAATTATACTCATATATATATGGATTTGGAAAAACGTTATGGCGGTTGTTATATAATCATAGTTATAATTATAAATATAATTAGCCTCCTGCTGTTAGTATTTTGACCTTATCAAGCCAAGCCGGTCAGAGACGGCACCCAGTCAGAGACGGCACCTGGTCAGAGACGGCACCTGGTCAGAGACGGCACCCGGTCAGAGACAAAAACATTTTCCCAAGGTCGTGAGACACAGCCACCTACTGTATTGTATCTGTACAGTATAAACTACTGGCAACCAAAAATACCTACTTTTATACTGTGTAGCTACAGCACTTACTCCTAACAGTGTAGGTTTTCCCAGGCAGATTACAATTGCTTGCCATATGTTGCAATATCATTGTGAAAAAAGATGCCCAACATTGCTATATATGCAGTAGACTAACAAGTGTTAGTCATTGTGTTGATGGACAAAAACTATGTGACACGGACGGGTCGAATGGTTAAAAACACCATGTCATCTAGAGATGTTGAATGGACAAATAGGTGCAACCTATCAATCAATTTCATCCCTTATGCTTGGTTGACTGCAGTGGTTTATAAAGCATCATTTACTCAACTACTAAGTGCTGCATTTGAAGCTCTTAAGAAGTGCAAAAAACAGTAGGGTGGTGGATTTCAGGGGGGGATAAAAATGTTACTTTGCTTCAAAGTAGCCACGGGCGACCCAATTTTCAACCTGCCAGAGGGTGGTGGGGATGGAATTTCAAACCCGTTAGGGGTGGTGAAAGTATTTTCTGGTGGTGACACGAAATTTCCTCACCCCCTGTTCTTAAAAATTGAAAAACTCCCTTATCAGTAGCTTATTAGTCACCATTCCACAGGGACCAATTTATGTTCAAAACAACTATAGGATTAGGTCTTGGTGTATGAAGAAGGCCACCAGACTTTCCTCATTTATATGGTATATGGCCAAGAATAACTGGTGGGTTCAATCACGTGCAAGCTAGGAATCTGGTCAATGTATTTGTGTCATCTTAGGTTTGGTCCATATAAGGCTTACATGCACAGAAGAGGGTAGAAAAATCCAAAAGCTAATATCTTTGTTATGACTTCAAACTAGCCACTGCATGCTCAGGGCAATGCTTAAGTAGGCTATATTCGAAACCTGGCACATTTGTAGCATCTAATTCCATTCAGATTGTACATATTGGCCAAATTACCCAACTTTATAGGGGATAGTATCCATGAGTCCCTATTCTGTACACAGAGAAAGGAAACAGAGTCAAAGGGGAATTCAGGCTTGCCTCCAGAATGACTCCCTACCACAAAAATGTAAACGTAGTCATTGAAACACGACTCTGTTTGGAGGGACATTTGGAACAAAGGGTCAGATTTGTAATTCCTATCCCCTGCCCCTGTATTTAACCATTCCAATGGTCTCCCTAGTTTATCCTTATCCATCATATTGGTGCAAGGCCTCAGGAGGAGGAGGGATCTCAAAGAAGATTCCTCAGTGCACATTGGTTAAGATATGACTTGCCAGGGATTTGGGCTAAGGCCTCTGCATCATGAATCCACCATGCTAACCATTACTCTATGAGGGACAGGTGACATAAGTAATGTCCAGGTACAACCCACTCACAATACTCACACCCTGTTTGTACCCTAATCTCGGACCTGAAATTTGTTTGAGCTGCTTGCTGGTGACAAGGGGGATACAATTGGTACCAGAGCAACACCTGGTGGCAGCACCAGTATCTTGCTAGTGCCTAATACACCTGTCACGAGTTAAGTTTAAAAAAACTACCATATGTAATCTAAAGATGTCAAATGGGTAAACAGGTAACACCTGCTAATTGTTAGAGATTAATGAGCCTACTTAATAACAGAGATTGAGGTCAGTGAGATAATTATGTAGAGACCATTTCTGTGTTGTGTCTATTATCTTTAACTTCAAGTATCGTTTTATTCCTTATGCCTGGTTGACTGCTGTGGTGTATGAAGCATCTTTTCCTCAACTATTAAGTGCTGCATTTGAAGCTCTTAAGGGTTGCTTTTTTTTTTATTGATACTGGGGTGGAGGATTTGGGAGGGGGGGGGAGGTACGAAATGTTACTTTGCTTCAAGGTGCCCACTTGCGACCTGATCTTTGACCTACCAGGGGGAGGGGAATGTCAACCCCTCTAGGGGGAGGTGACAAAATGTTGGGCAGCCACATGCAATTTCACCACTCCCTGTTCTTAAAGATTTAGTTAAGTACTAGTAACTTGGAAAGGGCTTATTTGTCACTATTCCACAAGGACCAATACGCTTTGCATCTGCAGCTACCCAGGTAGCAAGGGTATATTGGGCCAATGTCGGCAATGATCGACTCCATCGCAATCGTTATACCAACCATGGCCCATTGTAAGCAATGCATACATTGGTTCAACATACAAATTACAATGATGGCCCACCTCTGGCAATACTGATAATGGGCCATCGCTGGGTTGACCGCTGGCCCAGAGCTGGTCCATGCTTGATTTCGTTGATATTGACCCAGTGTTGGCCCAGTGCTGGGACACTTCAGGGCCATCATATTATTTCTGATGTTGGACCAACATCAACTCTATCTACACTTGTCCAATATTGGCTGTGATCTACACCAGGGGGATTCAATGTTGCCTGAAGAATTTCTTACAGGATGGCTCCTACTTTGCCATCATATTGGGTTATAAACGTGATCCCCAGTGTCCTCTACATGTTTAAAGGTGAGAGGAAGTTCATCGATGAAATTTGATATCTAAAAGTGCCATTTACTGCATGACACCCGTGGGAATTTGTCAAAAGTAACTTGAAGACACCTCATGTGTGGGTAATGGAGTTAGATAAGTCCTAAATGATAGTAATACAGTTTGTTTTATTTCTAACCATTATGGAATAGAGATCAGGATGGATTGAAAAGACAGAACTGGCTTTGTCTAAACTGATGATTCTTGAGAGTTATGTCTTAAGTATGCTTGCACATTCAATTATACACATAAAAGTAATATTGTTCAATATCAGTGATTGTTGCAGTGGTCCTATATTGAAAATTATATGTTGGGGCGACATGTGTATTACAAGGTTGGTCCGATGTCTAATTTCTAACCTTGGAATAATGTAAAAACATTTTGATGTTGGCCCAACATTGGGCCAACATGAAATCAATATCCCTTTATCCGAGCATGGGCCATTACTGGGCCAGCGGTCAAACCAGCGGTGGGCCAATATCAAAATGCCATTATTGGCCCAATTTTAAGTGGTATATTGGCGCAATCATGGCCCAATGTACTTATGTTACCTGGGATACTAGTAGGTGCGGATTGCACAAGTGCCTAGTGCTACATATGACACATGGTATGCAGTGCCCAGATTGTAATTAACACTGCAGCATTCACAAGTGCTGCAGATTAAGTTGCAATGCTAATAGTCTTACACAAAAATGTAATTTTAGCACTGTGTGCCTGTTGGAGCAACTGGTTGATAAACCCTGCAGTGCAACACTTATTAGTTAGAAAATGAATGGGCGTTGCGCCCACTGCATGGGTATGATTACAAGGCATGTTCAATACAACTATAGGATTATGTTTCCATGCATTAAGGAGAGCACCAAGACTTTCCTCCTTTGTGTGGCACTACATAACTGTCTGCTTCCATTAGACATCAATACACTCACCATCTAAGGTTCGGCCCATTTATAAGACAGTGCAGGACACTTTTATAGAGACGCTTTCACAGTGCACAGGAGAGGGTAGACAGATCCAAAAGCTATTTTGACCAGATAACTAGTCACTGCATGCTCAGGGTATTATTTAAGTAGGATGTAATTGAGACCTGGCATGTTTGTGGCATCTAATTCCATTCAGATTGTCCATATTGGCCAAGTTACCCAATTTCACAGGAGATGGTATATAGTATGTGAGTTTCCTATACTGTAGGTAATATTACTAAAACTCAGATTGTTCTGACCAGAATCCCAGCATGTACATTGGGTCCATAGTGGACAGGCTGTTTAGTATTGCTCCCAAGAGCCGCTGAAGGGGTCCCCAGAGTCATTAAAGGGGCCCCCAGAGCTACTGGAAGGGTCACAAGAGCCCCTGGGAGGGTCCCCAGAGCTGCTGGGAGGGTCACAAGAGACCCTGGGATGGTCCAAAGAGCCATTTGGAGGGTCCCCAGAACCGCTGAAGAGGTCCCCAGAGTCACTATAGGGGTCTCCAGAGCTACTGGAAGGGTCCAAAGAGCTGCTGGAGGAGTCCACATGCAACCAAGTTTTATTACAATACCTACCCCCGACTATAAGAAGCTCAAGGGCTCTTAGGGGCCATGTACATGTAGCTAGCTGCTATATGTATACCTTGTCACTACGCAACAGTCATTTTGTTTCTTTATCAACCTCACACCACAGAATAACCTGGATCCGAGGTTGTTGCCATGCTTGTTGATAATGAACCTCAGGACCATGGAAATATGTGTTGTTAGGGAGATAAACAATCACTGCTAGGCAACCAGCTGTATGAGCAACAAACCAATGGAACCATCGAATTCCTTGAGTCCAGTTTAGGGGGGGAGGTATGAATATAATCATCCTTAGGACCATGGCAATATGTGTTGCTAGGCAGATACAGTCTAGCGTCTTCCAGACTGAGAGTGGATAATTTTATCCTCTTGTAAACTGATCAAAATAGTGGCCGCTGGCCGAGGATCGCCGGTCCCTCGTTGGCTTGACGCCTTACTGGATAAACAATTAGAATAGCTGTTGCTAAGCAACCGGCTAGTGTAGCAACAGACCAATGAAATCAGTGACTTCCTTGGGTCCATATAAGGGGGTAGGAAGTGTTAAGAAAGTATATCTAGGTCATGGGAGGTACTGATATTTTGGTGGCCATCTTTTATTTCTCGCAACCTTTTTATCTACTCTCACCATATCTGAAAACCTGTGATCAGAGCTTTCCAGTGGTATATTGTGACCTTTAGTCTTTTTTTGGTGATGGGTGTCGCCAGAAATAATGCTCCTGGCTCTCAAATGCTGCAGCACCAATATTACAGAGAGTAGTGACGTTAACACCCAACAAGAGCAAGCTTGTAGGGTGCTATATAAGCATGGATGGATTACAATACCTGCTTATTAACCCTTTAAGGACTGCATTTTGCCTATGATTCATGCCATTTATCACAATGATGCATTCATACAGTAAGTTAACCCGTCAGGGTTACATTTCTGCATTATGTCGATTCTATAGGGTTGATACACTCACAAAGGATCACCATGATGCATGCATGCAGACCTGGTGAGTAGATGATTAATAGCATAATGAATTAAAGCGTTAACACATATGTCCTATCTTTTTTTCTGCAGTTAACCAACTATAGCGAGTCATGCCTACTGGTACTATGTACAGACTAGTTGCGGTTTTTAATCTATGTTTATAACGTGTGAAAACTGCATGTATACATTTAGGTTTTAAGTCTATATCATGATGCAGGAGGGTTGACTCCACCAGGTAGCATGCATGTTTGTGACGTCATGATTGAGGCGCATGAAGGTGGCTTCTCAGGCAAGGCTTACCTATTACAAAGGAAATTATTTGTTGTTTTGAGCAAGAAGCCATAATGATAGCAATCACAAAGAATATGACGCATCAAACATATCATACATTTAGGTTTTCTCAGAACTGTATGAACTGTTTCCTATAGTATATATGTTTTCTCCTCAGAACACATAAACGCTAACTTGGCAACAAGAAAAAACATAGATTGGTACTTAAGAACAGGGCGCCTACAGACATATAGTGCATGAGTGTAACATTAGACATGCAAAACCTGAATTACCAGTTTGGGGGGCGAGTTATGTCTTCCCTCTTCATCTGTCTCTGGTCCGCTGCTCATCTGTAAAGAGAACGTCCTACTTCTATTCACGTGTTTATGTCTTTTAAGTAGTTCAAAATATTGCACTGAGAGCTTAAAGCGACACGCTAAAAACCAGCGGGGGCATCTCAGGTCATGCCCCACAAAATCTGGACATGATTTTATGTATTTTAAATTCTATTTGTGGGTAAATGAACAAGTTAACCCTACGTATTTAGTGGCTTCCCCTGGATGTGTCAACTTCAAGTTTCTTGACTGGGCAAAAGACACTGTGCCCCACCCCATGTCTAGATTATGGGAGCACCACCTGTTCCGACAAACCTGTTATCTACAACACATAATTGTGATACATCACACACAGCCGTTATGTGTATTGATTGCTTTATGGACCAGCAGTCATGACCTTGGGGGCCTCAATGCTTTTGATCATCGCAGGTTAACCCTTTGATGCATGCATATTGCTTTAATGCACTTTGCACTTTGTCGTCATGATGCATGCATGCCTTGTCGTCATGATGCATGAATGCAGCACTGGCAAGTTACTCACTAGGGCTACATTCCTGCAACCCTGTTTTTTGGGGGCTGAAAAGGAGGAGTTTTTAGATTTTGATTATTTTATTGGCACCAGAATTCTTTTTCATACAGTCAGTCCGGTCAAATATATTACATAGCTTGTTTATGGGACTGTATCTGCGACAGACCTATTACTTTCCAAACAACCTAAAAGGGTAGTGTGAGTCTGTCTCACCAAATCGATACAGGCTCAAAATGTATGACATTACATCCAGATCTAAGGTATTTAACACCACTGAGGAAAAAGATATATTGAAATTCCTCAAGGAGGCTCAATTGTGGGACAAAATACGAAATATAGGAAAAACAAAAATACCAAAAGAATTACAAAAGTACCAAAAATAAAGGAAAAAAGATGGGGGTTGGTAGCTTGGTGAGTTGGGAGGTATTACTCCAGACTCATGGCACATAGTTGTATGAGCTTGGAGTCTCTTTTGCCTAGTGGCTTCACCTTTGACTGCCATCTCCTATGCTGTTGTGGACTTACAGCATATCAAAGGCCTGTCCCTCTCACACCATATCTATGTGGTGTCGGAGGTTAAAGAACCCTTGCTTCTGTAAATTTGTAGGAGCGGGATTTCTATCTCTTGGCTCATCTCATAGATTTGATCATCCTGGATACGATCACCCTTGGTAGGCCTTCAGCCTACCATCACTTGTGAAAAAAATAATCTAATGGCAGTCTGGAAGGCAAAATGCAACTTGCCCTCCGGACGTTAAACTAACTAACAATCAATCAATGTATGACCGGCTGACGATGTCTACCAAAGGACACCCTTTGTGGCAGCATACCCCTCCAACACAGGAATGAATCACGTCACCCTTTTAGTGAGACACCACCCCTAATTGTAGAACCTGTAAAAACAATTTGGGAGTGATCCGAGCTACATGGTCATAGACGTCTGCCAGTCATAGACATCAGCCAGTCATATATTCTGAACCTGTATCGATTTGGTGAGACTGAGTCATAAATGTCTGCCTCCCCAAAGTCTACCCTCCTTCCTGTTCTTAATGACCAATCCCTAAGTAATTATTTATTTGTTGGTAGGTGTTATTGATTATCTATACTTTTACTGGTAGTGCTGAAAGCTAAAGCAGCGAGACAATATAATTAATTATTCATGATACCAGTGCAAGTTGTTAGTGCCAACCAAGTGTTATATGTTCGCTATTATATTACATTGGTTCAGGCTGCAGCTCTGCTCACAGTGGTACTGAATGGGACCGTTACATAACTATTACAGACTGTCAGACATAATGCAACACAATACAGCACCAAGAGGAACACGTGTATCTAACGGTATTGGGTTAAATATATTTAGTTTACTGCGTCTACTGTACTCTACTCAGATATTCTAGGTCATCATGACCCGGATCCTGCTCCCTCTGACCCCCTTTAAGGGAGTGTTCATTAATTAATAGGGGGGAGGGGTGTTGTGAAACCTCGCGCAGAGAAGCAATTGTTTTTTATGCCAGCCCCTCCCTCCATTCTGAAGCCAATGAAATATCCGACGTCACCGACAGTGCATCAAAGATTTTCAACCCCCCCACATTCAGCTGTTTGAATGTGCCAGAATCTTCTTTTGTTAAAAGGGGCATAGTTTTACGCCTCCCTCCCCCAAGAGGGTATAGAATCCCCCCTCCCCCTTTAGGAGGGGACGAAATCTTTTATGCCCCCTCCTAACCTAGCCCCTGTTATCAATAAATGAACACTCCATCCCTCTTAGGTGTCATAGGTTGGTACACTATCCCTCAAAAGGCCCCTATCCCTCAAAATTGGCCCGTTTGAGATATAGGGACCAGGTGAAGTCCCTATGTGTCGAATGGCCCCTACCTCTCAAAATGGTTTGAGACATAGGGCCTATGTGAAGTCCCTAACTCACAAATATTTTTTGGCATGTCCCTATCCCTCAAAAACCACTATCCCTCAACATTGTCCAGTTAGTTAGATATGTGCAATAGATAACTCATCTAAGGATATTGGATTATATCCTCACTACCATTCCACCCTTAGTAACATCCCCTCCCGCCTCAGGAGGGGTCAAAAATGTTCACCAGCCTCCCCCTGTTGATGGCCGCTCCCTAAATAGGAAAGGGAGTGGTCATTTATTAATTTCAGGGTGTTTGATGGCTTCAGCAGGGGGTGTAAAAAATGTCAACCACCTTAGGCAGTGGTAATTTTAACAAGGGGGGTGTTGGTGGAACCAAAAATATTTGAACCCCTTGAAGGGGGGACCAAAAAATGTTGCACCCCTTTTAACAAAATAAACCTGCGGGTCACTATAGCACAAAGGGGTCGGCCACGCCCAATTTCAATTTGAAAGGGGGGGGACCAAAATATTTGGACCCCCTCTTTTCTAATTATTTTGGCCAAACTTTGAATGTGTTCTTGTGAGGCATGCTTTCTTACTGCTGAAGTAAGAAATAGTCATTAAAATTGATTACAAATGCCTTTGCAGTATAGGGGTTTTGATATGTAGGGATATTTTGTAGGATAGGGGCCTGACATGTCCCTATCCCTCAAATGGCCCCTATCTCTCAAATTCCTGTGAGATAGGGGTTGTTTGAATGTGGTCCCTATGTTTCAAATATTTGTGGGATAGGGACTTTTTGACATTTAGGGACTTCAGGTGTGCCCTAAGTCTCAAAAGGCCCCTATCCCACAAATATTTGAGGGATAGGGGCTTTTTGAGACTTAGGCGCCTCACAGCACTCCTTTAATCCTTAAAGGGTTAAGACTCCCCTCCCCTGTTAACACAAGTAAAGGTAGTGTAAACCTGGCATTGTTTCAAAGCACTGCCTAGATCAGACATCTGTACTTTTAACCCTACCTACAAATGTCCACCTCCCCTCCACCTTACTCCCATACACTTCCAGTCCCAGCCAATGAGAAGCCAACACACGCCTTAAGCCAGACCACAGCCCACTGTGTCTAGCTCTGGTGGGTGTACGAACATGCCCAGTGGTCTTAAGTTGACCTAAATGTGGCCAGTGAGTCTGGAAGTGGTGGGTAGGTGGGTGTGTGCGTCAGGCCACAGGGTAGTGGGAGTTAGCAGGTGACATCCCCTGTACTGTACAGCATATACACCATGGAGTAGCCACCCAGTTAACAACCCCCAGGATTAATAATACTGCTTCTGTTGTCTCATCACCACAGACATTTGTCAAGTCTACCCGTGCTCGGTGGTGTTTTACAGGTCAGTAAGTGGGAGCAGTGAGCTCCTTTAACATGGTATTAAGTGTCTGGTATTAAGTGCACAGCAGTACAGCAGTAGCACCCTATGTGGTACTCACAGTGTGGGGCTCCTACACTGGGGCATGTTGTGATCTACATCTGCTGCAGCTGTATATGCATATATGTCTGCTTATAGGGATGCACGGATACATGACCCAGTGCTATAGTGACAGGCCTAATTAGTGAATGTGCCATCGTTGTTAGGCACCATCTGAGATTGATATTAAATCCCTTGTTTTCTAGAAGACTTCTAACCCTTTAAGAGCTATACAGTAGGCCTACTTAAGGGAGTGATCATTTTTTAATAACATGGGGGGAGATGGGTTTTCACGCAGAGCGTGTGAAAAAGATTTCACCCCCCGCCCCGGGTCAATGGGTCGAATTTTTTTACACACCCCCTACGGGCCCTTTGAAGCATAATAACGCGCGGGCTTTTTGGCCCAAAACAGGTTAAATTTTTATGATCCCCCCCAAGAGGGGTTGACATTTCCCCCCCCCCCCAACCCCCCCCCCCCCTGTTGATAAAAAATGACCACTCCCTAAATGCAGTAATGAGAACCCGTCATCATGTGACCATTAAAGAATTAAGCATCATATACATACAATAGAATAGTTTTGTTGTATTTTTTCATCCTATACAGGCTCTTTTATGTTTCTATTTTTGTATTGTCTATGCATGCCTGCATGATGACTGAATGAATACATGAAATGTCTTTTACAAAATAAGGGTTGATAGAGTACAATTATAATTATCATATTATGTTTAACTTTTTAATATCTAAAAGGTACAGAAATAAACAACATTGGAAATTCTTTCCCTCTTTGGCATGCTCCCCTAGTTAATATCCACACATTTCAACATTAAGATCAGCTTTTGGACATTATATATAATCATCATAATACATGTGTGGTTTGGCTCAAACCTTAGCATTTCTGGATTGTGCATTGTCCCTATACCATTTGCTTATAACTCAGTCTACCTTTATATGGTGGCCTTTCCAACCTGGGAAAAGACAGGCATAAACCTATTCAGATTTAATCAATTTTAAAGCCTTTAAAATGGCATTATCCGATTTTTACCGAATTCTAAATCCTACCTATAGATGTTCCAAAGATGGTAAAGGTATAGTATTAAGGGGTTGACTGTACCCGATTTTTACCGAATTCTAAATCCTACCTATAGATGTTCCAAAGATAGTAAAGGTATAGTATTAAGGGGATGGGGAGGGGACAGTAAAATGTTATCCATGGCCGCTAACAACTCAGAAAAAGGGTCCTATCGCACGGGACCCAGCCACAAGCTTTTATTGTGTATTTTCAATGGGGAGAATGAAAGCATGCACTCTTTTATTATAAGTATAAATAGAATAGGTAGAAAGGGAAGTATTACCATAGTCAATATCCTGGATCAATTTTAAGAATATTGAATTTTCAGTCTCAATCAGCAGCTATACCCACTTTAAGAAAATGTCAGGCAATAGGTGTTTTAATCAAAGAATTGCTTTGGACTATAAGATGTTCCCACCATATATGGGACTCGACAATCAAGGTGTATTCACTGAAGGGAATTATCAGTTTGAATGTGTTTTTGCCAGTCATTTCTTTTTTGATCATACAGTAGAAGCCCTGCACATCATTTTAAGCATAATTGATTAGAAATGTGGACATATTCAGATTTTACAGCTAAGTGGGTGATTGAAACAGCCTAAAATATGGGTTACTTTGACCTACACAGGCCTATAATTATGATGTCAGATTTTTATCAACTTTCTGAAGCATCATATGTGGCCCAGGCAGATTATTGAGACTATTAGCATCAAACACATAGTTCACCATCTTATTTCTTCGCAGACTGTCTTGGCTTTCCAAAACTGTTTAAGTGGAGGAAATGGGCTTATATTGCTTGAGTTATGAGGTAAAATGTAACAATTAGTTACCCATCTTTTCACACTTTTTGCAAGAATGCACCACCTAAGTCTTGAAAGCCTGATTTGTACACCTAATGATCAGATCCCCTATAGTGGGATGACAAAAACATTATTTTGGCTGACTATACAAGCCCCAACTAACCTCCCCACTATATATGTCCCCCCCCCTTTTGATTGTAGCTCTAACTACAAGCTTGGATTTGCACTTACTATTGGGTCTGTGAGCATAACGGTTCAAGAGATTGTAGCATATTCTGTTCAATGGCAGGCATAAAGCATGTTTTGGCTCATTCTGAAAATCTGTTTAGAGGCTCATATTTTCCAAAGTAAGGGTGCTAGAGTTATCAAAATAGGTTCAAAAGAAGCAGAATTTAGTTTTACCCATTTTGCGGACCTCCCATGTGCACACTGTGATTAGTTATCCTGTAATGGCTGTCAGAGTGATGAAAGATAGTAAAAAATCCAAGATTTCAGAAAAAGATTGTCACAGTTTCCATGTCAACCGGTCACATGATTTTGAAAATATGGGAGTGACAATGCCTGCATTATTTAGCCTTTTATACTAGCTTCAACCTGATATCTGAATCACTATTGTAGGTTTAGGTCTTGCAAAATTATCAATGACTCTTCAAAACATGCAGGGGGAACTTTAAGTTTTGGGTCCCATATATAGTGGGAACATTTAAACCTGACCCAGAAGGCTCAAGGCTACCCCATTGTACTTGGGGGGTGTTAAATCGCTAATTTTGTCATACAGTTTCAGGGAGAGGCTCAAACTATGCATTTGGGACCCAGAATTCGTGAAATCACAAACATATTTTTTTCGGACCCCCGTGACCACCCCCCCCTCCCCGCACGTGGGGTCGGAAGATCAGCCAAATAGTGAGAAAACAGCCAAAATTCAGGCTTTCAGATTCCTACTCAAACCTCACCATGTCTTAATGAACATGGTCAGAAACCTTCATATGGGACCCAAAAAGAACATTAAATTTTAAAGTCATATTGTTGTGATCATGGGGGTGTTTCCCCCTCTGGGGAGTGGGTGCATCCATGGCAAAATACCGATAAATCCGTTTTTTGAATGCATTTGCTCCCATACAATCAGGTCCCTATACTGCCATAAAGCATCATAATGAACCATTCTGGAGGGCCCCCTGTTTCTGTTAACTACTCCCTATGACCTTTGATACTCTGAACCCTAAATATTATTGAAGCCAATAATAAACCCTGCAATTAGATTATGGGGAGGGGTAGGTAACCCTGATACCTCATTTGCAATCAATTGAACAGATTTAGTCAAAGATATATGAAATATTCAGATATATGAAAATACAACACCGGCCTGGTGCCTGGTAGACCTATGCCATCCCCAATATGGGGTAAAGGCTAGGTTGGTAGAACCTAATATCACTTTGAGGACAGATGAATACATATATATTGATATTGGACCAAATATTAAGCCAGATTTGACTTGATCCCTCTACCAGCTGTAGTAGTAGGTACACCTACCAGGGTGATCTCAATGACCCAGCTCACTCATTCTGAAGCATTGGAGGAGGCTTTGGGGGGAGGGCTTTGGGCCCCCTCCATGAAGAGGCAATGCTGTGCACTGTGCCACATGGAGAGAGGGGTGGGCTGATGGTTGTACTGTGTAATATGGGGGTGAGCGGGCGGGGTTATAATTATCATGGCTGTTAGTTCATGGTGAGGGTGGGGATGGGGGGAGGGGGTCAACAGAAACAGGGAGCCCTCAAGAAAGGTTCAAATTGTCAGACTGGTCCTATGTTGATACATTTTTTCAGTATAGTGCAATATAGAGGCGAAGGGTGGGGGGGGGGGAGAATTATCTGATGCCTATTGGTGCATGCTGAGGGGGGGGGGGAGGGTCAGAGGGGGGAGTTAAGAGAAAGAGGGGCCCTCCGGAAGGTTTTAATCTGCCTAATTAGGTGTCCTGAGGACCTTTAAAAAAGCTGATTTATCGGTATCTGATCATGGACAAACCACTTGCCCAGAGGGGGTAACATCTCTTTAATCACAACAATATGACTTTAAACCTTCCCATTGGGTTCCATATGAAGGTTTCTGGCCATTTTCATGAAGACATCATGAGACTTGAGAAGGAATCTGAAAGCCTGAATTTTGGGTGTTTTCTCACTATTTGGCTGATCTTCGGACCCCACGAAGGGGGGTCACAGGAGTCCGAATTTGTTTGTGATTTCACATGTTTTTTTACCCAAATGGAAAAGTAGATTTATCACCCCCCTCTATTTGCACCCCATATATCTGACCCTCATATTGTGGAGGGAGGGGTCAGATAATGATTCAAGATCCAAGAGTTTTATTAAATCAAAATCATGGCTTTCACTGCGCTTTTTAGGAGTTGTGTATATATATATATCACAAAAGAATTCGGACATAATATGTGTGTGTGTGTACAGTCGAGGCAAAAGGGTCCTCCAATGTATTACATAATTGAAGTGTTACAGTAACACTTCAATTATAAAACTCCAAATATGTAAGGCATTTACCAAAGATGGAATTTTCTTGAGTGGTAAATTGTATTCTGCATCAAAAATGAGGATCAATTTTTGTAATATTTTGAACGTTTTTGGCTATATGGTGGTCATACATTAGGGAGGGCATTGTTTTTGCACTGGACATGTCCATATGAATTGATGTATGTCTCAAAAGGCAGTCCATCCCAATTCTACTATTAACAAGAATATATAGATCAACAGATTTGCATGCATACATAGAGAGACAGAGATCAGGAAACTGTCTCTAATTGGGATCTCATCATTAGTGGTGGGAAGTCTATTGGGGTGGAAGTAGCAGAGCTGGGGCACTGGACTTACCCATACATTATCAATACATCGCCAAGGGGCGGAGGGGGAGCAGTGCCGATGCACTGTACATTTGTATGCCAAAATTTAAAAAGAGCCCAGAGATTAACAGTGTCATTATTGAACTGGACATGTCTTTAGGGTTAAAACCAGTAAAGTTACCTTTCTCTACAGTCTTTAGTCCATTAACAATATATCAGTGGTTCATACTATCAAAGGGCCACAGTAGAAAGGTAGTGGAGGTTTTTCTGACATATTTTAGTGTAATTATATAATCACCCAATTACAGTGGCCCAAGAGGGCCAAAAACTGATTTCCAAAAAAAAAAGTGATCTTGAAAAAAAAAAAAAAATTGAAAAAAGAAAGTGAAAATGGATGCTGTCAACTGTCAACTTTGTAAATTGACAGTTGACAGCACCCATTATCTTTTTTTTCAATAGTCCAGATGAAAAATGAAATTCCAAGTGGTTGCTGTCAAGTGTCAACTTATTCAGAACAGCTTGTGACAGCCGTATTCTGTAAATTGACAGTTGACAGCATCCTTTTTTTTTTTCTACAGTCCATATGATGAATGAAATTCCAAATGGTTGCTGTCAAGTGTCAACGTATTAGAACAGCTTGTGACAGGTATCCTTTGGCGTGAGTCAAATTTCCTGCCTGCCTGTCTGTCTGCCTGCCTGCCTGCCTGCCTGCCTGCCTGTCTGCCTGCCTGCCTGCCTGTCTGCCTGCCTGCCTGCCTGTCTGTCTGTCTGCCTGTCTGCCTGCCTGCCTGTGGGTCTGTCTGTCCTTCTGCCTACCTGTCTGCCTACCTGTCTGCCTCTCTCTTTCTGTCATCCTGTGTGCCTACCTGTCTTCCTGCCTGCCTGCCTCTCTGTCTGTCTGCCTGTCTGCCTGCCTATGGGTCTGTCTGTCCACCTGTCTGCCTGCCTGCCTGCATGTCTGCCTGTCTGCCTGCCTGCCAGCCTCTCTGTCTGTCTGCCTGTCTGTCTGTCTGTCCACCTGCCTGCCTGTCTGCCTGCCTGTCTGCCTGTCTGCGTGCCTGCCTCTCTGTCTGTCTGTCTGTCTGCCTGTCTGCCTGTCTGCCTGCCTGCCTTCCTGCCTGCCTGGCTGGCTGCCTGCCTTCCTGCCTGGCTGCCTGCCTGCCTGTCTGCCTGCCTACCTGCCTGCCTGCCTGCCTGCCTGGCTGGCTGCCTGCCTTCCTGCCTGGCTGCCTGCCTGCCTTCCTGCCTGCCTGTTGAAAGGATACCTGTCACAAGCTGTTCTGAATACGTTGACACTTGACAGCAATCATTTGGAATTTCGTTTATCATCTGGACTGTTGAAAAAAATTGAAAATGGGTGCTGTCAACTGTCAATTAACAGAATTCAGCTGTCACAAGCTGTTCTGAATAAGTTGACACTTGATAGCAACCATTTGGAATTTCATTTTTCATCTGGACTATTGAAAAAAAAAGATAATGGGTGCTGTCAACTGTCAATTTACAGAGTTGACAGTTGACAGCATCCATTTTCAATTTTCTTTTTCAAAATAATATTTTTTTCAAACAACAATTTTTCAATTTTTCTAAATGATTTTTTTTTAGACAAATATTTTTTCAATTTCTCTAAAAAAAAAAAAAGTTTTTTTTTTCAAGATCAGCTTTTAAAAAAAATAAATCATTTTTTGGCCCTCTTGGGCCACTGTACCCAATGGCCTGGAAATGTACATGCAGCCCTCATAGAGCCAGTTGCAGTAATTATCATTATCTACTGGAAATACCCCTTTACGGCATGCTTCGGTGAGTTTACCATCTTACATAAACTTCTGCCCCACTTCCTGGACAGGAGACTAGAACATCAATCTTACAGACCAGACGTATGGTCTCTTATATATCATCCTTCTATGGATTCCTGGCACCATGCCAATTTCCTGTACTAGTTACATACCAGCTACTATAACGACAAAGCCTCTCATTGTATAAGCTGAATAAGTTACTCTGATAAAAAACCTTCGAATCAGAACAGGAAGCTTCGGCGCGGTACATATTAAGTATGGGGGCTCTGGGAAACTTCCAGATTTCTTCATCCAGGGAGATTCCTTATCTAACCCATGATATGGTACAGCAGTGTACATGCCTAGCACACAATAATCTGAAAGTATTCCCAGTAGAGATCTTTCTTGGCTGAGAGACACCCATGCATTGCATGAAATCACTTCCTGTCCTGATTCAAGTGTTTTTGTCCTGCTAAACCGTGTTGCATCAGTGTAACTTACGCGGCCTATTCTAAATACTGTAAACGTAGATATTTTCGCACCGTACATATATGTTTTTTTAAATCGCGAAAATATGTACAGAGCCAAAATTTATACAAGTATAGTCATACTACTACAATCTTCCAAAAATCGTGAATTTGAATACACGCAAAAATGCACTTTTTAGCGAAATACATGCGAAGATATTTACTTTTTACAGTAGACAGTGGGAAGTGAATAGGAGGCCTGGGACAGGGAGTGTCTAGGTGTGCCTACACTGATATTATGTAGCTTTGCTACATTAGTCAGTGGTGGCTAACCCAGGTTAGCCATAAAGGTATTGGTCATTTCATGTTCTAAAGGACCAATGCATTTGCCAAAATGACAAACCGATATCCATAAATGACTGATTGTCCAACTCCTAAATCATACACCAGATTGCAGCATGGTATGTAAGAAGATTTCTCCAGGGTGTAATACACTTTAACTGTTTAAGTTGGGGAGGTAGTGGGGGAGGTAGTTGAGAGGTATAGGGTGGGATTAGGAGTACTGACATGTAAACATAAAAGAATCTCGCCATGAATATGACTATAATGGCGTTAAACATCCATTACTCACTCACTATTACTACTGTAAACATAAATGCCATCTTGTTGGCCTTCCAGGCCCACTTTCGGTTCCAGTACAAATCTAAAGTTTTCTCAAACTACTGCCATAAAAGTTACCAACACTGGCCCCCTGTGATGCTAATTTCCCAGTCGGCAGAGTTGGGTGTTGATTCCCGAGAATTAAAACTAAATTTCTCCATATATTAGCCCCCTATACATCGATAGTTAATTGTATCATAATGTCATGCCAAACAGAATCCAAATATAATGTGTCTTACAACGGTAGTGTACCTGCATGTCTTTCACTGTGCACAGCCCAGTGGGCACAAAATTTAGTTTAATGTTAAATCAACATTGAATCGACATTGAATCAACAATGACAACCATCTATCAACGTTGGTTCAATGTTCTGTGCCCACTGGGAGGGGTTCACCTAGCGGATTCTGTAGTCTCTAACAAAGACAGAGACATTTCACAGAGAAGGGCGTAAGCTGGGGCTCCATTACCCAATTTTTGGTCAATTCGCACGATCCGATCATACAGGTCTGTTCAGCAGTTCAGTTTGATCAGTTAAAAACAAAGGATTTTTTCCTAAATGTAGCCCATTCGATCCACACGGAGAGTGTGACATGTAAATATTTACATCTCACCATAGGTATATACTGTGTGATCAGGTATAAACATTGGCCTAGAGATCACACCATTCAGACCAATAAAAATCAAACAGGTCTGTTTTATATAAGATCGGGAGCCAAAATCGACCTGGGATGCAAAGCCGGGACTTCAATCGGACCCTAAATCATGCTATTTACCCCTAACAATTTTTCACTTGCTTATAAACATAATCATTATTTACAAACATAACCCTATGACAGGGTCTGCAGTACGTCCCTGCCTAAGGTATACCATTATTGTGGTATACAACTGGGTCAAATTCCTGAGAATAGCCCCGATCTGAAAATAAAATCGGTTAGTGGAGCCTCACCTAAGGAGTTGGAGACAAAGTTAGGGGAAGAGACAGGAAGTTGTGTACATAAGAAACCTTATATAATCATCATGCTAGTGAGGGACCACCATGCAAGGAACATTAGCCTGTTTTCTTCAATTATTGTTAACCTTTTGCAACTGCAATAGTGCTTTTATGTGGGTCCAGCGGATTGATAAACTCCTGAAGGTTTGACATTATGTACCAATGCATGTTATTTCAAGACAATATGCCATCATTAAAGGGTTAAAGCAAAAGAGGTCTCTGTTGGAAGTCATATTTTTATGTTGTGGTAATTACAATGTGTATGTAACACTTAAATTATCTATAGTGTAATTACTGTGCTGGCTACATAATTGCAGCTACAATGTAGTTTGTTATGTATCATGACGGCTGTGGGAACCGTCCACACCTCAGACACTACCTTGATCTACTGGCTTGTTGCCATGCCCGCCCTCCTGAAGTCAACTTCCCTTGTCAGGGCCATCTCCACAGCATTCAGGGATGTCACAATCAGCTGTCATCACCATGGTTTCAAGAGAAAGTTTCATGAAAACCGGTTGGAGAGTGAATGCTCTCCAAAGAAAGGGGGAAAGACAAAAGAAAGAAAGAAAGAAAGAAAGAAAGAAAGAAAGAACACTCTGGTCTGGGGTCATCTGTCATATGGTGCAAGGGTAAAAGCAAGAACAGGGGGTGCATATTTAACTTGTTACCATTGATATGTGAGTACACAAGTTATCCATACATAAATTTAAAACACAAATCAATTATGAAAGTAATCCCAGCTAAGGTCACATATAACTTAAGACCTTTGCCATTCACAAAAAGAGGGTTCTGTGGGGTGACAATATAAGATTCTTATCAGCTTATGTCCCTTGATTAGAAATCATTTAAAGCAGGAGGTTAGGTTCAACCATATGACAATTCATATATACAAGTTTTTTTTTTTTTTATGGTCTCTAATAAGTGTCTTGTATCTTGTAAATGCTATTCATGTAAAGGGTGTGTGTTCTGAAAATGATGTCTTCATTTCAAGGCTTTTGTGCATGATTTACCGTGCATGATATGCATGTCATGGTCTTCACATAGACTGTATCTATATAATTATGTGCCCACTACTTATTATTTGAAAATGGTCCATGATGTGCATGTACATGGACTGTACTTGTTGGCTATAAATATAGCTATGAGAATATAACCTCTAAAATAATATAATAGAACATTCATAAGTCGTAGGATATCCTTAAGGTAGAGATTTGTTGCGATACAGTTTCTAGTTTCATCATTATTAAGAGGCTTTAGATATACAATGTTTTCTGGTCCTTGATCCATTGAGAAAACAATCCGATGACCCTGTTCTAAAGTGAAAGTAAAGATTAGATCAGAATTGGCATGAGAAATTATTCACACATTATCTAAAAAGTTATGATGGTTTCTGCAGGTCTGACCTTGGGTGTACCCATGCATGCCACAGGCGAATCACCCTTGATGATGGAAAAGAGGGTAAGGTTTCACACTCTATACTGTATTTTCCTCATGTCCATCTACCATTCCTCAACTAAAATCTCATCTCATTCCATTTGCACTTTATTCCACGCTCTGTTAGTATGTAAAGCACTCTCACCACTAACATGTCACTCATTAGTTGATAGAACAGCACTACAAATCCCTAGGTTCTCAGTGAGAACTTCTTCTAGACACCTGTTGCTAGTTTCTTGAATCTGTGGTTGCACAAAGCTATGCTTGCTCCTGTGGACATTATAAAGCATGTCTGACCTCAAGGGAATTATGTCAATAATATGTTTGTCCTGTATAGTTTTTGGTGTGTTACCTGTTTTTAGGATGAGAAACAACTACAATTAGTTATATGGAATCTGTTTAAGCCACTCTTGAAGCAAAAGAGTTAGGCACTGGGCTATAGTGGTACTGATTTACACTATCAGAATCATCTCTGAGATATTAATCTAACCATATAATCCTCTGAGGAGAACTAGCAAAATTCTCTGAAGATAACATCTAGGAAGTTTGTGATGAAAACATTAAAGATTTTGTGAACTAGAATGAAAATGTCTTTTTAATATAGAAGTGCATATATATATATATATTTTTTTTTTTTGAAAAGATTTGGACGTGTTTATTTCAACGAATAAGGTAAAGAGAACAATTGGTATCCATCCACAAGTGTAGGTTTGACAACATATGACTAGATATGAAAATATACATGTAGTAAAATTTCTCGAGTAAACTTTTACATGTTTCATTTAGCATAATAAATGGAATGGAGTTAAGTAAATTGTATTGGGTTGAAATAACGGTCCTGGAAGGCCTTCAGCCAATGCCTGGTTTTCAAGACCTACCACTATAAATCACGTTCATTATGTAACAGTATGTTTATATTTTTTGAATGCATTGGCAAGATGGAAGACTTCAGTATGATATTACAATATATTAATGGGTGAACAGGTAATATTGTAGTAGATATACGGTAATATGTAAAACTTGTGATATCGTAGTTTCGTACATGTATGCTAAATTATACAATGCTGTAGAATTTACCGGTATGGAATCAATGAACATCTAGATGTATTTTACTTAATAGAGATTTTTTGGCAAGGTGTTTGAACTCCAGGAAATTTTCAATGTTTCTATTATATGGTGGAATTGTTAGCCATTCCCAAGCACATTGAACTTCTAGACTATGTTGATATGTATTGCAATGGATAGTGTGATACTTCAACACAGGGCCGTCTGCAAGACGAGTCGCTCTCACAGTAATTCTCCTGAATTTTGGATATTGAGCCCGTTTATAGGCTATTAAAAGGGTATGAAACCTTATTCGCTCCTTGAGTGGAGGCATGTTAGTTTCTCTATGTATATCAATGGTGGGTGTAAGCCTATGTGCATTCATACATATTTTTAAGCAACGGTTTTGTAATCTCTGCAATTTCTGTAGTAAATCAACCACAACACCATTATAAATGACATCACAAATATATATTCATGAAGTGTTTATCATCTTGCAGAACCTGTTTCTTCCTGTCTAATTGTAATGACTATGTAATATATGATTTATTCATATGATTTTTAAAAGAAACAACTTGAAATCCCCCCTTGGATTACCGCTTCTGCTTTCTGCTCACATGTCTACAGATATTAGTATATTGATAAAGCTACATTATTAGAGGTAGCTCCGACCATAAAACCCACAGATGGTTATATTCATATTATGCTGATATAGATCAATGCATTATGATTTATTACAAGATTGACTCACATAGGCCATACAAACATAGGCTATTGATACTGATATGAACTTTATGAGAAGGAAACATAGAAGCAATACAATTTTGCCATCAAATCTCAGGCACACAAACGGCTTTTCATTGATGGAGAACATTAATTGGTACTATTTGTCCCATCAACCAGACTTGGACACTGAAAAGTGACATATTGCATTTGTAAATGACAGAAACACTTCATCTTGGATTCTAATGTTGAGACCTTTATAGACATTATGAATACCGATTCCAAGATATTTGAAATAACGGTATTGGTGTAATGATTTTGCAAAACTGGCTTTGTTTTCAATTGCAGTTTGAAAAATTACCAGAATTTGTAATCATAAGCCTCCCCATCTTGGCATTTCCCAAAAGGGTATGACCTAGTTAGATAACTCAAGCAATACTAGATCTCCGGCTCATTGCACTTTGAAAATACTTCTATGACACAAAATTGGTATTTGACAAGTTGGGCAAAAATCTCATAAAGTTACAAGAGTTGAATGCAATAATTTTGTATACGGTCATGAAATACATATATCTTCACGTCTATTACAATTGAGCACGTCATACTGTCATGCTCATCAAATCTGTCTATATAAAAGTTTCTTATCCATTTTCTCAATCCCTTTTCAGGAACAGCCAATAGCGTATCCACAGTCGCTGAGGGCTGCCCTTACTACCACTGCAGTACCTGCAGCAAGTCCTACCCCTTCATGGCACAGCAGTTTGGATAGCAAGAGTGGTAAAATCCACTTAAAACTTACACAGAAATGGTCTTCAGAGCACAGGCATGCTCCTAAGCAGGATACAAACATTAAGTTTGGTGACACCAGTGAACATTATAGTACCAAAAAGCCTTTGAGCTACAGCCCAGGAAAGGACAGTTATCGATGTACTAGACACCTTAACAAGTCCGTACATAGGGACATGCCACCCAAGTCAGGCACTAGTCCTTGGATTACGGTAAATCATCCCCAGAAGGCAGCTAATGTTAGCTTGAAGCAGAGACAATATCCAAATACTCAGAAATCAAGAATTGCAGTAGAAACAATTCATGGTACCCGGCCTGCCAATCTGATCCTTGATGAAGAGATGCCACAACAGCTTCAAGACATGTTTAGACGGAAACCTGTTGTTGTATTAGAGAAACTGCCAGAGAACTTTGAAAGATTGATACCATCTCTGATAAAGGCTGCAAAGCATGTCAGTCGCACCAACAGGAGTTCTAAAGACAGTTTAAAACGTGCAACCAAGCGTTCTGTTCAAAAGAGACAACGTCAGAAAAATGTGACGAAAAGTTCAACAAGTAGCTTCTCACTACATTATTTAACTACCCCATCACTGAGCATAGAGTCACAAGGTGAAGGAACACGAAGTAGAAAGGTAAAGCTTGATCCTGGGTACTGGGCAAAGGGAAAGCAGGGCAGATCAAGTACCCAAGTCAGCTCACATGTGTCAAGTAAACCCCAACCTGGCTCTCTACAAGTGGATGACAAAGTGAAAGCATTGTCTTCACTATTGTCTTTAAGGCTTGATAGTTCAGGCTCACTTAAAGAGGTCATAAAGAACACCAATAGCTCAGCATCCCATTCATCAACAATAAAATCCTCTGACAAACAGAAGCAAGGTCAAGCAAGGGTGACCCCTACATCTTCGTCAGCTAGTCCGCTCGTACCAGCCCATGCCAAACAGAAGCAAGGAGGAAAGATTGAAAAGATCACAAAAGCCAACTATATGACAAATCAAGGCTCCAGAAAACGACCATCTTCTTCACCTTCTAGCACAGGTCAATCTAGAGATGGATCTAGCAAGCACCATTCAGGGCATAAGCATGGGAAGAGCTCACAAAGTGGTGCTTCTAGGATCTCAAATTCTCAAAGTAAGCTGACTAGTGTGAGAGACTACAAATCATCTCAGCCATATCCAGTAGAGCCAATTTTGAATACAAACTTCCGAGAGCCAGGCCAATTCAAACCACAGTCCAGAAGCAGTGATTTGCCTTCTAAACAAACACCTACTGCAGGCCCTACCGAATTCAGAAAAAGAGACGTTTCTTCAGTTAAGTTCATGGACACCCACTCAATTCGGAAGAAATTGCTAAGTATATCTCCACTGCCATACATGGGACCTCAACAGGACCAATTACAGAAGTCTATTGCACAAAATGATATTGATGAGAAGTTGGAGGAACTCAGCAGATTGGGCAAATCGCAGGGGAAGCACACTAAACACCACAAACAAGATACCAGTGTCCAAAAACGGTCTCTGCCACCTGATTCTATCAAAAGCCAACGTTCAAAGTCAACAGGTTCATCCAAAGATAATCCAAGAGAAATCAAGAAAATCCCTGCAATAATGTCAGCAAAGATTGCATCAGGCAATAACACATCAGTAGGAAATAACACATCAGTAGCTAATACCATCCAAAAGGACTCACTCAAAAAGGTCCAAGTAATCCAGCAATCAACACACCATGGGCTGCCGGTGCTAATAGCAGACTCTACCCCTCACAGCACTGGGAAAACTGGTACAAGGTCACCCATCAAACTACAGAAACCTATCATACTGCAAACGTTTGTACTACAGAGCCACATTGGAAGTTATCACACAATGGGAACTGGCCCTCATCAGACAAGACCTCACACACATGCCTTCAGCAAAGAGCCTTTACCAAAGGAAGTTGGTAATACAGGAGCAATAAGTATTAAACCAAACTCTACACCTCAAGCCAAATCTGTGCCATCAGCAAAGTGTTCAGCACATCTCCTAACAGTTAAACCAGTAACTGACAAGCTTGGTGTCTCTGATAAAGAGACTTCTCAAAACTGTGGAAAATCTGATGTTAAGAATCAAGACCAAACTGTCGAGTTAGAAACTGTAGTTCCATCAACTATGACAAACATAACCACAGAAGACAAATTGCAGGGATGCCTCAGCGATAATCTTACCATTATCAAAGAATTTGTTGAAGATTTTGTCAATGCAACTGATGATAACAGCAATGACATAGATTATCAGCCACACTTTGATAAGTGCATCACTTCAAAAATCACTTCTGAGCAGGAAATAAGGTCGGATAAGGTTTCTGAAGACAAAGAAATTGGTGCTGCCAGAGTTGGAAAGCTACATGGATATATAAACAAGGATAAAGGCACTGATGGAAACAAAATTGATAAAAGTCTGTCAGAAACAGCGATGTCCCCAAGTGCAGAGGATCAGAAGAGTGAGCTTGTTAGTATAGCTAAAGGTGAAGGTGAAGTTGTTCAGGAAAAAACTAAAATCCAGAGTATACCGTGCACTGACAAAGGCAAGATTAATCAAGACAGTGTTGCAGATGTAGATATTCCAGGTGAAAAGCCCTTATCTGACACCAAGCTTGACGATCATGTGGCAAAACTTCCTTCACAGCATGTTCTTGGTGTTGTTGCAAGTCATGAGATCATCAAAAAGCCAATTGAGGAGAAAATTCTCTTTGCTAATCCCAACCGCTGGTCTGCCCAACCAAAAGTCAGGACTGAAGCAGACGTAGGGAGTTTAGGCAAAGTACCAGCAGCAACAACTGAACTGCCAGTGACAAAAACTGAGAGGGGAATCACAGATAAGCCACCAGTGAAGGGCATTGTGATGAATAGGAATGCACCTAAATCAGAGACAACATCAACAAATGTTGCCAAAGCAGTCACTGAGCAGGAACAAAATCTTCAGGGAGAATCAGAATCTGCCACCCACAAACAGCACCAAGAGAAATATCCTTCAACTTTTGTTTCTCTTGACATGCAGGTTGATGAGTTTATAGTAGACAGTGACCAAAGTAAACAACCAACCCTGGATAATGAGCAGCCTGAGGACAAAGATGCCAATCAGATGTCCAGCGTGAGAGACCTTAAAAAAACAAGTAACATAGAATCTGAGGCTACTGATGTTCCTAACGGTGTAAATGAATCAGACGATGGGGAGGTTAAATACATGATAATACCTCTTTCCCCTGCAATGGATGAGGAGGAGGAGTCACCAGAGGACATTGGAACCTCGGGGAGCACATCACTTGAGACAGCTGAACAAAAATCCTTACAAATAGACTCAACTACCACTGACACCCACGAAAGACATTCCCTTAGCACGGCAGACAACCAACTTCACTTTTGCAGCACAGAAGAAAAGCATCTTCAAGGCACTATAGAAAAAGAACATGAACATTCCCCTGACTCAAAAATTGCAGAGATTGAAGCTTCTGCAGAAACTAAAGAGACTAAACATGTATTTGTCTCTAAACAGCTAGATGTGACTGACCAGCAACTTCTGCAGATGGCATCTCCTTCAACAGCAATGGACACCACAGAACAACAAGTATCAAAGACTGTACTTTCCTCCAAGCCCCTTGATGGCAGAGGAAAGCACACTTCCAACTTTTCATCTCCACCCAGTGTGATAGACACAAAACAACTGCAATCCTCAGAGACAGTGCCTTCCTCCCTACCCCTTGATGTCACAGGAAACCAAACCTCCAACTCCAACATTGCATCTTCTCCAGAATCAACTTTTCCAAAGACAGTCCCTCCCATTGAAACCCTCGAGACAAAACAGAAAGCTGCTAATATCATATCTTCTCACAAATTAAAGGACAGCATAGAACAGCAATTTTCAAGGATAGTGTCTGAAGCCCTTGGTGACAGATCGCAAAAAGGTTCTACACCTCCTCCAAGTATCATAGAAACTACAGAACAGCAATTCTCAAAAACCGTGCCTCCCACTGTAGTCCTTGATGATACACAACAGAAAGGCCCCAACATTAAATCTGCTCACAAAATACAGGACACCATAGAACAGCAATTCTCAAGGATAGTGTCTGAAACCCTTGGTGACAGATCGCAAAAAGGCACTGCAACTCTTCCTTGTATCATAGACACCAGATCCGCAAAGACTGTGCCTTATTCAAAAGCCCTTGATGACGCATCACAAGAGGGCATTGAGACTCCATCTCTTCCTAGTGTCATCACAGAAGAGCAACTCTCAAAGATTGTGCCTTCTCCTAAAGCCCTTGATGACACACCACAAAAAGGCTCTAAGACTGCATCTTATCAAAGTATCATAGGAACCACAGACCAACTGGGAACCACAGAATTCTTAGAGACGCTTGTACGTTCTCCCGAAGCCCTTGATGATGCATCACATAAAGGCCTCAAGATCACACCTCCTCCAGGTAGTATAGACACCAAAGAAATCTCAAAGACTGCACCTCTCCCCAAAGCCCATGATAACATGGACAAACAAGTACCCAAAACTACACATATTTCTGGTACCATAAACACAAAAGAACAGCAACTCTTAAAGACTGTACCTTCCACTGATGCCATTGGGAACACAAAACAACAGGCCGAGAAGACATCTCTGCCTGGTATTATAGACACAAAAGAACAGCAACCCGTAAAGACTGTGCCTTCACCTGGGGTCATTCGGGACACAAAACAACAGGCCCCCAAGACCACAACTCTTCCTGGTATGAAAGACAAGGAAGAACAGCAACTCGTAAAGACTGTGCCTAATACTGAAGCCATTAGGGACACAAAACCACAGGCCCAGAAGACCACATCCCTGCCTGGTATTATAGACACAAAAGAACAGCAACTTGTAAAGACTGTGCCTTCTCTTGAGCCTGAAGGGAACACAAAACCACAGGCCCAGAAGACCACATCCCTGCCTGGTATTATAGACACAAAAGAACAGCAACTTGTAAAGACTGTGCCTTCTCCTGAGCTTGTAGGGAACACAAAACAACAGGCCCTCAAGACTGCATCTATTCCTGGCATGGAAATTACAGAAAAGCAGCAACTCGTAAAAACTGTGCCTTGTCCTGAAGCCATTGGGGACACAAAACAACAGGCCCCGGAGACCGCATCTCTTCCTGGCTTGATAGACACAAGGGAACAGCAACGTTTAAAGATTGTGCCTTCTCTTAAGGCAATTATGGAGACAAAACAACAGGGTCAGAAGACTGAAACAGTGCCTAGTATTATGGACACAAAAGAACAGCAACTCAAGATTGTGCCTTCTCTTGAGTTTTTAGGGGACACAGAACAACAGGCCCCCAAGACCACAATGCTGTCTGGTATGAAAGACAGGGAAGAACACCAACTAGTAAAAAACGTGCCTCATCGTGAAGCCATTGGGGACACAAAACAACAATCCCCAAAGACTGCATCTCTTCCTGGTTTGATAAACACAACAGGACAGCAACTCTTAAACACTGTGCCTTCTTCTGAAGCAATTAAGGACAAAAAAAAACAGGCCCCAGAGACCGCATCTCGTCCTAGTATTATAGAGACCACAGAACATCAATTCCCAAAGACTGAACCTCTTCCAAAAGCCCTTGATGCTATGGAACAACAAGTATCCAAGGTTGCATCTCCTCCTGTTATGATAGAGACAATAGAACAGCAACTCTCAAAGACTGTGCCTCCTTCTGAAGCCATTGGGGACAAAGAGCAACAGGTTACGAAGACTGCATCTCTTCTTGGTTTGATAAGCACAAAAGAACAGCAACTCTTAAAGACTGTGATTGCTCCTGTAGGCATTTATGACACGAAACAACAGGCCCCGACAACTGCATCTCCTGCCACTATAATAGACACAAAAGAACTCTTAAAGACTGTGCCTTCTTCTGAAGTCACTAATGAAACAAAACAACAGTCCCCAAAGACCGCATCTCTTCCTGATATAAAAGACATAAACAAACAGCAAATCTTAAAGAATGTGCCTCCTTCTGAAGCCATTGGGAACACAAAACAGCTGGCCTCAAAGACCACAACTCCTCCTGGTATGACAGACACAGAAGAACAGCAACAATTAAAAACTGTGCCTTCTCCTGAAGCAATTAGGAATGCAAAACAACAGGCCCAGAATACATCATCCCTGCCTGCTATGAAAGACTCAAAAGAACAGCAACTCTTAAAGAATGTGCCTTCTCTTGGAGTCATTGAGGACACAAAACAACAGGCCCCTAAGACCACAACTCCTCCTGATATAAAAGACACAAAAGAACAGCAACTCTCAAAGACTGTGCCTCCTTCTGAAGCCATTAGGGACACAAAGCAACAGACCTGGAAGACTGCATCTCTGCGTGATACCATAGACACAAAAGAACAGCAACTCACAAAGACTGTGCCTTCCCCTGGGGTCATTCAGGACACAAAACAACAGGTCCCAAAGACCGCATCTCGTCCTGGTATGATAGAGACCATGGAACATCAATTTCCAAAGACTGGAACTCTTCTGAAAGCCCTTGATGCTATGGAACAACAAGTATCCAAGGTTGCATCTCCTCCTGTTATGATTGGGGACACAAAACAACAGGCCCCCAAGACCACAACTCCTGCTGATATAAAAGACACAAAAGAACAGCAACTCTCAAAGATTGTGCCTCCTTCTGAAGCCATTGGGGACACAAAGCAACAGACCTGGAAGACTGCACCTCTTCCTGGTTTGTTAGACACAAAGAAACAGCAACTCATAAAGACTGTGCCTTCTGCTGTAGCAATTAGGGACACAAAACAACAGTCCCAGAAGACAGCATCTCTGCCTGGTATCATAGACACAAAAGAACTCGTAAAGACTGTGCATTCTCCTGGGATCATTCAGGACACAAAACAACAGGCCCCCAAGACCACAACTCTTCCTGGCATGAAAGACAAGGAAGAACAGCAACTCATAAGAACTGTGCCTCATCCTGAAGCCATTAGGGACACAAAACAACAGGCCCTGAAGACCGCATCTCTTTCCGGTATGATAGACACAATTGAACAGCAACTCTCAGAGCCTGTGCAATCTCCTAAAGCCATTGGGAACACAAAACAACAGGCCCAGAAGACTGCTTCACTGCCTGGTTTCATGGATACAAAGGAAGAGCAACTCTTAAGGATAGTGCCTTCTCCTGAAGCAATTAGGGACAAAAAGCAACAGGCCTTGGAGGCCACATCTCTAGAGACCACAGAACATCAATTCACGATGACTGGACCTCTTCCAAAAGCCCCTAATGCTATGGAACAACAAGTATCCAAGGTTGCATCTCCTCATGTTATGATAGACACAAAAGAACAACAACTCTCAAAGACTGTGCCTGCTCCTGAGGTCATTAGGGACACAAAAAAACAGGCTCCAAAGACTGCATCTCTTCCTGTCACTATAGACACAAAAGAACAGCTAACTGTGCATTCTTCAGAAGCCATTGGGGACAAAAAGCAACAGGCCCCTACAGCCGCATCCCTGCCTGGTATCATAGACACAAAAGAAGAGCAACTGTTAAAGACTGTGCCTTCTTCAGAAGTCATTGGAGACACAAAACAACAGGCACAGAAGACCGCATCTCTTTCTGTTATGATAGACAATAAAGAACAGCAATCTTCCAAAAACCTTGCTTACACATCACAAAAAGGCTACAATGCTGCATCTCCTCACAGTTTGATAGAAACCACAGAACAGCTGAGAACTGTGGAATGCTCTGTTGTACATTCCCCTGAACCCCATGATGACACATCACATAATAAGCTCAAGACTGCACCTCCTCCAGGTGTCAAAGACACCATAGAACATCGATTATCACCTTTCCCTGAAGTTAAAGGCCCCAAGACTGCACCTCTTACTGGTATCATAGACTCAAAAGAACAGCAATTCTCAGAGACTGTGCCTTGCCCTGAAGCCTTGGATCACATGGAACAACAAGCCTGCACGGTTGCACCTCCCCAAAGTATCAAGGACATCACATATCATCAATTCTCAAAGGCTGTGCCTTCCCCCAGAGCTCTTGATAAAAGAAGACAAGAAGCCCCAAAGATTGCATCTTCTCCAAGTATCGTAGACACTAAAGAACAGCAAGTCTCAAAAGTTGTGACTTCTTCTGAAGTTCTTCATGACAGATCGCAAAAAGGCCCCAGCACTGCATCTCAAAGTATCATAGAAACCAAGGAACAGCAATTTACAAATGATGTGCCTTTTTGTGAAACCCTCGATGCAACATCACAAAAAGGCCCCAAAAAGGCTGCATCTCCTCAAAGCATCATGGAAGAGCAAGTCTCAAAGACTGTGCCTGGGTTGGAAGTCCTTGATAGCACAGAAGAACAAGTGCCCAGGATTGCATCTCCACCTTGTATCATAGACACCATTGAACAGGAAGTCTCGAAGACAGTACCTATCTCTGCAACCCTTAATGAAACAAAGCAAGGCGCCTCCAAGATCGCATCTCACAATATCCAAAACACTGCAGAACAGCAATTACTGACAATTGTCTCTCCCTCTAAAACCACTGATGCCATGATGAGCCAAGTCCCTCTGACGCCATTTCCCTCGGAAAATCCACAAACAGTCACATCAGTGTCAGAGGATCAGTCACCAAGTGCCCCCCCGATGTCAATGGAAGAGGTAAAATCTGGAAAATCTGAATATATCGAACTGCCCATATTAAAAGAACTTAGTCTACATACTACTAAAGAATGTACTGTGACTGATTTGGATGGATCACCCAGTCTATATGGTACAAAGGAATGTACTGCCACTGCTGTGGAAGGACCTACAAGTCTAGATCCTGCTGGTGAATATACTGCTACTGGTGTGGAAGGATCACCTGGAGTTGTGTGTGTCCCTGAACAGGAAATGAACTTACTTATTGATAACATAGTTTCTTTGAGGGATGAAGAGTTCACTAACATGGGAGTATCACAAAACCAAGAACCCTATTTTAACTATTCCTTGGATGAGGAATCAAAACTTGTCATAGATATGGAAGATGCTGATAGTGAGAATGCCTCAAACAGAATGATTGGATTAGTAAATGCAACATGCATCCCACAAGAATCACCTGCAACTAAATCAGAAGTGCTTTCTCCCAAGGCGGAATTCGATTATGAAGCGCCTTTCTCACAAGAATCATTGGGCAGTCCTGACTTAAACCTGAAGATAGAGTTGGGTTCTGAGGAAGAGGAATATAATACAGAAACAGAAGAGCTTGACCATCCTGGATATATAGAGACAGGTAGCATACATAAAAAGGACCCTATATTATTGCAGGATAATGAGACCGATCAAGTGAACCATGAAATGACAAGTGGACCCAGTACCTCACCCAGTCAACAGCCAGGACTTCAGCCTCTTATTACAAGACTGAGCAATCGGGTTCAGTACAATGATGCAATATATAATTACACTGGAACTGATGAAGAATCAGATAATGCAGTTGCAGATTTGCAGCCAGCTGCTTCTAAGAAACGTGGACCGGGAAATCCCAGTAAGGGTCGGTCCAATAAGAAAGGCAAAAAGGTACAGAAGGAGGGTCCCTCAAAACGTCGACAGAAACATGAAAAGACTCAACCACTCAAGAAAGTCGTCCACACCAGCTCCTGCCAGAAAGGTGATTCTAGCCAGCCAGTCTCTGCTGCTGCTAGTGAATATGACTTTAGATCTGATGATTCCTTGGTAGAACCAGACATTAACAGTAAAAGGATAAAACGGACTGTCAGAAAAGGAAGGTTAAAATCTAAGGTCATTCAGAAGGATGAGTCTTCAAATGTCCCGAGAAAACCGAGAGGTAAACCACATGGACCACATGGATACAGCAGAGCAATCCGCCGCAGCTTGGAAGATACCAAACCGAGCCTCACAAAACGTCAGCTGTCCAAAATAAGACGAACCCAATACAAAGAGAAAGAAAAAGGTAGGACACTTTTTTGTTGCTGTCATATTTGGGGAAACCCAGTTCATTGATTTTTGTCTGCTTTTGAGGGCTTACAAGGTTAACATTGAATCACTGAAATGCTAAGAATTGTAGAGTTAATGACTAACACAGTTGGACCCTTATTTAGGGCAGATTTGTCTGGTGTTCATATGTAATATCTGCAATATATATGATATTTTACTCAGCAAACAGTGCTATGTAATAATTTCAGATTATGGATTCGATGATCACTCCAAATCTTTATTCAAAACATCTCTCTTGGAGTCTGGTAATTCTTGAATAAAAATTAATGTGCTGTGTTAAGACCAAACTGATCCATACCCTGCATACACCATACCTGCATGTTATTCTTTGAGAACAACATCCCGGGCCACATGAAATCAATTAAAAGCTTTGCAGACACTGCCAAATTTCGTACTTTAGGTTTTTAAAATCACCTCCTTCAATCATTATAAGGGCTGAGTCATTTATTGCTAACGGGGAGGGGGGTGTTGGATATGGGGAGGGGGGGGGGGTCATAATGAAAAACAGGCCCTCGATGGAGGGGCCAAAACTGAAAAAGCCTCCATGCTGGGGAAGGGGGGTCAAAACTAAACATGGTCCATTTAAAAAGTAGTAACCATATGTGATTCCACAGGTACATGCACTTTTTCTTGTTGGGGGGGGGGGTTACTTTCAGTGTATTGCTTGGGGGGGGGGGCAGAAATAAAATTGTCGTTTTGGGATAATCCACCAAGCCCCCCTCCCCCTGCTAGTAAAATATTACTCATCCCTAAATAACCATGATAAAAAAGGTATAGCATGAAGTGTCTGCAGAGCTAGTGATTGGTTCTTTAGGACTGTACTATCCTGCACAAATAATTCACCTTCTTACTTTAACTTCACTGCATGAATGTTTGCTTTTAAGTAAATTAAACATGCTTAAAGGAACACTTTAAGCACATCTGATTCTAGTAAATTCCAATTAAAGCCATTGAAACGCCGTTATAAACCTTCCAGGACATTTACATAGAATTTCTGAACTTAGAGCCACTTAAATGTTTCTTCAAGGCTTCTTAAAGTTGATTAAATGCAAACATTTAAGCAGTGTTTGCTTATATAACTGAAGGGATCCTTTTATATCTGTGATAAAGGAGTGTCGCAAATACTTACATGACATTATTGTATAATTACTTGCTTATAGAACTGAAGGGATCCTTTTATATCTGTGATAAAGGAGTGTTGCAAATACTTACATAATTACATGCATATTATGGCATTTGATCATTTGATTACACCATCAATATTGACAGCTTTACTGAAAATATTAAATTCTAGGCCATTCTGACAGGTAGCAAGGATGAAGTTCCTTAGATTAACCAAACACTCTTAGAATTACTTTAATTTATAAATACTACACTAGTTCTACCAGTTTATAAAACCATATTCTTCAGACCTGGATACCAACGTTAAATTGATTGCCTAGTGGTTATAGGGGATCTAAATAGTTTTAGCTTCTGATAAAGACAATACGATATAGGCAGGGGTTCAGTTTTCAGTACTGAATATGGTTTCCTGTACATTAAATTATGAATGACTAAAGGCCACCTCGCCTTTCTCCACTATAGAAGTGAACTGGCAGTAGAAACCCTGTAACCCTAAAACCAGGCCCATCTTTGGTGGTATACACCTTTAACTGAATCCTTATGTAGTTATTCATTAGATTGGCCCACATGGATATCACACCTGGCAAGTTGATGATATCACTAGAAACTACAGAAAAATAATGTTAGTGGTCCATTACTTGATTTACCTGATGAAATTGGAAATGGCATGACAACAGGTGACTGATACCAATATCACCCTCACACCATGGTAATGCTACAGTCATTTAGGTATACTACCGGCAATAGGGTTGTAATTCAAACTCAGATTTGTATTAGTCACAGAGAGGAAATTTGTAGAGTATGGCCAATTACGCTGTCACACACAAACATAAAGGGCTGATCCCAGTATACCCCTTTATATGACCCTGCCAGTGATATTTAAAGACATGGTGATTTCCCACCATGCCCCCTACCTACCTCATTCAGAGAGGTGTGAATCGTGAAACCATTGTGGGGAATAAGGAAGTTAATGAAATAATTGCAGTGTTCATTGGAGTGAATAGCCTAGACTCGGAAGAATGCAAATGTGCCAGAAAACTAGGGTGTATTCTTGTATAATCTAGAACAACTTTTGGATAAGTTGGTACAGAGGGATTTGTGTTCACCAAGATTACCAGACAATGGCCTTGGCTTGGGCATTCTCGCACTGCGAGCTGGGAGGGAGGCGTGGGGTTCATGCATTCATGATTTATTCCAGGGTCCTGTCAATCCAAACAGTCGTAAATCCTTTCACGAGATCATGTTACATGATGACAGTTAATAGGCATGCAGCGTGACAAGCGATGACAGTTACACCGTGTATATCATAGTATCAGTGCAGCATAAGTGGTGTCTGCTAGGAGACTATTGCATGCAGCCATGGTATTTGTGTCGCAGTTCATGCACAAATTCTTGCAATCTCACACCTCCTTGTACCAGGTTCCCAGCGGTTTCTCTCATTACTAAGATAATTTTAATCTCAATTTCCTAACTGATTTTACATGTCTGAAAGAAAAAAGTAGTTATGGATGTATTGGTTCATGTCCAAATGACAGAGCTGTCCTCACGAATGCTGAGATAAACGGCTTGTTAATTGCTTACTATGAACTCATAAGATATAACTTTCAAAAACTCTCTCACAAGGTTTGTCGGGGCCAGGTAGGGACGTCCAACTGCCCCGCGTGCAGTGACCCCACTACTCACACACCTAATAGGAGCACTCACTGGCCCCAACCATGGCTCCTTACAATTGAACAAACAGGAGAGATTCTATGCAAGAAAAGAGATTTAGGTCCTCTAATTCTACAGGGAAGAAGTAGGTATTATTAGATGACCTATGATTTTCATAAATTACAATGTGTAAGGTACAATATAGATTCATAATATTAGACATAGCAGGACATAGACACATTTTCATGTAAAAAACTATTTTTTTCAACAGCGGGGTGCATAGTGTTTCATAACAACTATTGATTAATGTCTCTCTCATAGGGGATTTAATACCTACAAGCCTTTTAATATGACTTATACTTCTCAAGAATATGTAATAAAAGGCTTGTAGTTAGGAAAGCCCATATATGAGAAATCAAATGCATAAGCAGTTGTTATGAAACACAATGCACCCCACTGTTGACTGTCCCACCTGAATGTCCTACTCACAGTGTACCTGCCTGGTACCACTGATTGTACTACAATGTCTAGGCAAATTGGGGCTTGAAAATGCAGCTTCAAACTGCTTTTGCTCTTTACAGAGATAATGTATTTTCTTTTGGGTTGTGGTAATGGACTTCTCAGAGTCTCCTTCACTGGATTCCCACATTATATTATGTATTTTCTTGTAAAACCAAAAGCGCCGAACTACCCAACTATAGGGCAAAATTTAACTTGTATAACACCTCAAACCTCAGTGGAAAATGAGCCTCTGCTTTTTTAACTTTATGATTCAGATTCAAGTCACATTTCAATACAGTCATGTAAAATACATAGGTTTCAGAGTACACGCAAGCAGACCTATATGAGGGGATAATCCACTGCCACGAATTTGCTCCGGTATTTGCTTTGAATTACACTCATGCGAGTACACACAGACAGAACGCTCTGTCTACTGCTGCGACTGGCAGGATGTGCGACATGCGACTACATTTGAAGAAATCTAAATTGTTTGATTTTTACGAGTATGCTGGAAAGTGTCTCTCATACCATTACATAGGCAGCAAATTCGCAGCAGTGGATCACCAGCTTTGGCTTAGAGCTATGTTGTTTAGTATAATTGTCTGTTTTATAAAAGTGAAAGGAGGACTATAATGGCCGACAAATTAAATCTGCAACATGTGACTTGACTTTAGGAGTGCTAATTTCTCCACCCCTTTATTAGTAAGTTGAAATAGTTATCCCATAGTAGAAAGGGGTTGTTCAGATGACAGGAGGACCATGTAGATTCCCATGCGTACACTACATTCTTAGTCATGCTGACCCTTAACATGGCAGAGATGTTGGTCTCTTAAACACAACAAAAGGTGCACTTGGCATCCAGGGGCAGTGCATGCAGGACCATTCAGAGTTGGTAGACATGCACTGGAAGAGACATTAAGTGGAGAATTAGGACCTTTGGAATCTTCACCTAAACTTTATTCCCAGGCAACAGTGAGTACTCTAGTATATAGTAAGCAATTTATTATAATAACAGACAGTGATGTGCCTCCATTACCCAGTTGGAGGGGGTAATTGTAGGGTAGATAGCACTTAAAATGAACCCGGTGATGGATTGTGAGGAAGCCAGATAATATGTCTGGACATGAATCTTGTGCTCTCCTGTCATTACCCCCTGGGGGACACATGGGGCCAGTGGATGGGAAAGAGTTTATAGTTCAAATGTGACATGTGTAATAATCCTCTTTTACATTATCACTGGTAGAAGAGACATCGTGGTCATCTGCATGCCAAGTTTCTCGGAAATAATAGGAAAAGCTTGTCAACATGTTAGTTATCTAGAGGTGCAGCCCGGAGATTAATATAATCTAGCTGAAGTTATGACACAATTTTAAGTCCCAATGTTATCCTAATCACAACGGGCAAAACAAAACAGTATCTCTTCTTATAATTATCTACTTACCTAACCTAACCTCACATAAATGCGTGTGTATATATGGTTTATGACTTGTACTGCTTTTGGCATTTCTTCCCATGACAGGGTTGGTTAACCATGGGGAGATAATGGATGTGTCCCCTCGGCACGGCACTGTACGGACATGGGCTAGTGCCCAGCAACTATACCGCGAATATTCAGAGGGGTGCCTAGATGTGTACTTATAGGACTGATAGCCACTTTCTCACCACATACCTTGAACTTTCTTATCTCTGAAACTAAGCATATCTCACTTTATCTTATCTCTTTAAAGGCCACATAGTGCTTTAATTCATGTATCGTCATGATGCATGAATGCAGACCTGGCTGGTATCTCGCCAGTGCTGCATTTATACATCATGCCGACACTGCAAGGTTAATGCACTGCCGAAGGGTCGATATGATGCGCCAATGCAGCACATGACAACAAATGTTGCCTTCTAATGACATGATGTCCTTAATGGGATAAAGTAATGAACTTCCATACCTCTCAAAATCTTAAAGCAATGTCAATGCACATCCTTATGATTATGACGAACTGAAAAGCATATCCTGCATAGTCTTAAAAAGCATATCTCATGTGTCACATGTCTTAAGCATATCTTGCATAGGCTTAATTGTAGTTATAATGGATCTTGTAGGATACAATATTGGCTCTAACCTTTACACTATATATATATATATATATATATATATATATATATATATATATATATATATATATATATATATATATATATATATATATATATATACACACACACACACACACATATCCAAGACTATGCGGGATATATGTTTCTTTTTGTCAAAGCTCGCTTTTCAGTTCGTACCAGGGTGCATATACCCCATATACAGGTGGGAGACGTCCAGCGTTCTCTACATTCTCGACCCGCTCCACACGCACACTCTCTGATCACTTGGCATGGTGTACTGGAGGTGGTTCTTACAGATGTAGGTCGGCACAGTATTGTATGCACACCACATTCCATGCTTTCACACAGCCCATAATAAGGGGAACTAATTCTGGCACTAATTCTATTACTCGTGACTCATATACTTTTTTCATGTAAACAAAATCATCATAGTTATATAAGGGAGTGCTAATTTTTTAACAACGGGAGGGGGTGATGGATTTTCATGCAGAGTGCGTAAAAACTTTTCAACCCCCACACCAGTTAAGGGGTCAGAATTCTCCCCTCCCCCCTCACAAGTCGAAAATTGGCCTTTTTGCTGAGAACAGGTGACTTTTTTTTTGCCACCCTCCCTCCCCCAAATTTGTTACCCTCTGGTCAAGGGGTTCAAATCTTTTACCCTCGCCCCCAAACCCACGACCCCCCCTGTTGTTAAAAAAAGTATTATTCCCTAAGCCGTGTCCATCAAAGGATTGATTGCATGCCATGGGAAAGTGTGTGCTCTTTCATATAAAGCATAAATAGGGTTTTTCTGAGCATAGGAGAAAACCCTCAGAGGCTACATTATGATATTGAAGTGAAAGTGCATAGGGATTATATGTTTGGTTGTTTTTATTGGCATAAAATTGTGATTAAGACTTATAAGTTGTTGGTCTCTAAGCTAAATAAGAGGATAGATAATAACAAATACAAAAAAGATGATACATGATAACAAGCAATTAGGAAGACATAATTCTATCTGATTCACTTTGCCAAACATGTCGGGTCTCCAGTAGTTTATTTTGGAGACGGGATGTGAGGCTACAACCAATTAGACATGTACATAGTTTTGAGTGGAGGTGTCCTGGCTTTACAAACGTGATTTGTGACCAGTTTTACCAAACGGGTTGAAACCCAGCCAGCATTGCTTAATGGGACCCATATTTGTTTTTACATGGGCAAGCTGATTTGCCCATATCTGGGTTATGATCCTTTTTGTCCAGGGCAACCACTGGGATTCCAAATGGCCCAGCCCAGATTCAAAGTGCCCAGCTCGAGCCCAGATTAAATATAAATGGTAAAAATTTACAATAAATGGTGATTTCTGTAGGAACATTAGATATAAGCATGTTTTGAAATATTTACAAAGTATTTATGGGGAAAAAAGTTTTCCTGGGCTGGCCCATTTGGAATCCCACTGGTAGCCCTGGACAAAAAGGACCATAACCCAGATATGGCCAAGCCCAGTTGGCCCAAGTAAAACACATATGGGCCACAGGGACCAATGCCGGCTGGGAAGTCACACTTGTGAAATTTTGTAATACAATGTTGTCGTATTGTAGTTGATGGATTTTCAAAACTTTCCGAATGTCTGAGAAGGAAAGGAATTTCACATTAGGGTCATAAGTTGCCAAGGAATGTAACCAAATTATGTAGATGAATAGGGGAACAAGTAGCGCTTGATATAATGGTCCAACCTATAAAACTAAAGGCCAAGGGGAAAAAAGCTAAAATGCTACCATGACTGGCTGTTGAATTATCACGGGAGATGATAATTATATCATAATGTAGCGGGCACGTATCGCTCCGGGCAGCCCGAGCGTGCGTGGAGAGCGCATTGTCCGCCTGTGGTAGCTCAAGTACCGTAGCAGAGCAGTGGAGAAGCAGCTAGCCCTGTGGTGTAGCGGTAGCATTCTCAACTCCGGAGCGGAGGGGCCGGGGTTCGATTCCCTGTGGGGCTGTCAAGTTTTCCGCTGCCTGTTACACTGGTGCCGTGACCAGGATGAACCGAACCTGGGGTTGGGTACTTGAGCATGTTCAGCTTCTGCTATGTGTGCGTCCAAAGATACATGTTCAGGTCAGGTGACTGGCTTCGCCGGTTAATTCTAAGTATGGGATTAGCTTTGATCACAGATTGCTGCGTAACATGTCTGTCCGCAGAACTAGCAAAAGTCTGAAGGGGAGTAATGTAGCGGGCACGTATCTCTCGGGGCAGCCCGAGCGTGCGTGGAGAGCGCATTGTCCGCCTGTGGTAGCTCAAGTACTGTAGCAGAGCAGTGGAGAAGCAGCTAGCCCTGTGGTGTAGCGGTAGCATTCTCAACTCCGGAGCGGAGGGGCCGGGGTTCGATTCCCCGTGGGGCTGTCACGTTTTCCGCTGCCTGTTACAATACCATATGAACACGACTCTGGCAGTGAGGGTTAAATTCGTTTTTGAGCCACAATCCTCTCCAGATGATGATAAGTACAGTTAAGTTCGAAAAATGTCAAAAGTGCTGTAATTTGAATGGACTATACAAATTTAAAAAGTCCATATTACTAGTTGTTTAGACCATACTTTGGCTTTTAAAAGTGCGACATCCGGCTCATTTTCTAAAGACTGGTGACATCTCTGCTTTGTTCAACAGTAATCAGTGCATGAGTTATGCTGAAACCTGGTCATACATCGTAAGACCAAATAAAAAAAGGTTTGTTTCCGCACACCCGACCAGGTCTATCAAATCATTAAAGATGTTACGACAAAAACTCTAAAACTGGGCCCTAAAAAGGTGGAAAGCGAAGAAAAAAAATTAGATTAAATAAATAAAAATCCGACCGGCCGGGTCTGCTTCGTCGGACTGTTACCGGAAGCCAACCTTTTTTTTTTATTTTGGCCTAATTTGACAATTTAATGTGACGGAGATGACCTTGTACTAAAATACCCCTCATATAGAAGAATAAATTCCCCCTCAGGCTCATAGGATATATGTCAAGGGCGACGTAAATGGGGCCTTTGACTGGTTGAGGACAAGACATGCGATGATTATCCCATGCCATCTGTCATGATAGACATAACAGGGCTAAAAATAGGGAAGCTATGTAGCTAGGAAACATGTCAGCCATCATACAGCACCAGCGGAAAGATCGCCATTGTAATAACATCATGCTGGGCACCATAATACCAATAAGAAAGCACTTCTCAATTCTGGCTCAACAACTATATCAACCTTGTCTTATCAAGTCCCCCCCCCCCAAAAAAAAAAGAAAATGATGAAAAGAAACTATCCCGATTTCCTACACCGTAAATAGTAAGTGTAGGTACACAGTAGAATCCACTGTAAATATACAGTTGTTGCTGCAAAACCTACCTACATCAAACTGTACACCCACAGTGTTGCCAGGAAGAGGGCGACATTCAGGTCAACACTCCCTTGAAATAAGGCAAAATGAAGTGAAATAGGCAGGAACAAAGGACCTACGTAGCGTTTTGGAGGTAGCCGTGTCGCCATAGTGGAGTCCCAGCTTATATTATATCACCTTTCTACTTCCTTGAGTAAGCGTCCAAGCATGAATAATCACAATAATTTTGACTTCCTACTACAGAGCTGGGGGAGCGTTTTCTTTTAAAATTAACAACAGGGATTAGATACTATTTGCATATCCCCCCCCCACGCCCACATTCCCCGCCCCCTTTGCTGTTGTTTAAATGAATAAGGCCGGCAGGGGTCAGTTTTTGGCTAAAAGTTAGCAATCCCCAAGTTATACTCTTCGCATGTCACATGCACACTCCATATGCCTGGAAACTACAAGAGGCTGCTACAGTTTCGGCAGCTGTATTTTCATAGGATTTTGATATTTATTCAGCATTTGGGCCATCTATAGCAACGTTTGCCTATCGTAGTAGTTTCAGGTGACATATGATATTAGGTAGGGTTGGGTAGCCTGAGACACACCTCTTTTCTCTTGGCAGATGTACAACATTTGTGTATTCACCAGGAGTGGGAAGTAGTGGGCAGTAGAGATGAGGAAAGAGGGATTAATTATAAGGTGATATCAATCATTTATGTCAGTTTACATAATAAACAGTTTATTGATCGTTCAGAAGTTACTGAACATGTCATGTTATATATGAGGACAACCTGCAAACAAGACCTCGAGAAGAACGTGCGTGAGTCATAATCCCGTCAAGAAATGTACACTGAGGGGGTCCAAACAAGTCTGGACAGCTACATTATACATAGTGCACTGTGCCTTTTGTGAGGCATGAACGCAGGCCCAGCGAGTGACTATACCATATAGCCAGTCCTGCCCTCTATCATCATGTCAACTCTAAGGAGATACACTCCAAAAGATTAGTCTTGATTGATGAATGTACTATACCGACAAAGGCCATAGCACATAAACGCACTATGGGTTAACAATGGGAGGCTAGTGCAGCTTGTATTAATGCGTTGCCCGGTTTGTCTCGTGTGTATCTTCAGTTCCACCTGTAGACGACCCCCCATAATCTATAACACCAACTATGCAAACAAAGCCATTTCGGTCCGGGAGGCCATGCGCATGCAGATATGGTTACACGCCTAGTCACACCGTTAACCTTTTAAGAGCTGCACAATGCTTTAATGCGTTATGTCCTTTAACGTGATGAAACACGAATGAAGCCTTGACAAGTAACTCGTCAATCTCCGACCCTACACTCAGAAAATGTCAGCCCAACGCAAAGTACATTTAAGCACTATACAGTTCCCTTTAATAATGGGATAACAATGGCAATTGCATTCCGGATGGTCATTTGTCCCATGTGCCATACGAGATGGCCATCAGTAGATTAGCTTTGGACACATCCAACTCACATCAGCAGATTAATTCAATCATGTCATATTTGAACATTGAATACCTCTAATGTGTATTGCAGACGTGCATCAAATGTTCCAACAGGTGCTATGCCTGATGGTGTTAATTAATAAATGAGGCCAGTTTGCAATAGCCAAGTGCTGTATCGCATTGCAGGATTTACTAGTACTTCCATATACACCCCCACCACCCTGAATCCATGCCTGATCTACTGTAAAAGACTGGCAAATGTACACTTTATAACGAAGTATGCTTTGCATTATTGCATCAAAGGAGAAAGCTTGACATGACTCGCTGTAATTGATATTGATATCGACCAGTGCATGTGCCTGTCAAGACTGCTGGTGGAACACATACAATGCAAAGTTCGGCTATGAGTCATTCCCATTCTGTTTTCCTGATTATGTGGATCGTTTATACCGATGAAATCACACAGACTGCACAAACTGCCTTGTGCCAGACACCTGTTGCCACCGACAAGTTGACCATTTAAAGGGGCAATATCATCGCTCACATTTAACCATCACATAGTAGACTACAAATGTGAACGGAATACTTCGGTGATAATGTCGCTTTATGGACATGATAGGCAACAAGGGACTAACTAAAAAAAAGGTGCCTTAAAGCATGTCTCCTGTAGTATTACTGCTCTATCCCTCTTTATGGCAACACAATTTCCATCAATAGATTACAGTGAATAGTCTTATAAATATACGGGTTTGGTTATAATGAAAGGAAATGAAGAAAAGGGGGCTGAGGCAATATACAGCAACTACTACCAGCTCTATTGGCAGGCATTGTGTGGCCATGCATCTAGAGGGATATAGCAGGAAGACTACGAAAGCTTTTTTTCAAGGCACCTTTTTCAGTAGGTCCCAGGGTGCATATTATAGGAGATGTCGAGGATGGCAATGCCGTATTGACTGAAGGTAGTGGGGGGTGGTAGTATACATCTTGACCCTTTGAGGTTCTGACAATGGTGATATGACATCCTAATCTTATTATTGAGGCAGGGACATTGATAAACAACTTGGGAGTCAGCCGGATAATCTGAGTATCTCCAAAATGATTGTGTCTTCGTGGTCCAGCAGTTGTTTTTATGGCTTCAAGAGGCCAGCAGTGCTAGACTCTGGGAGGAGAGTGCAACACTTGTAGACTGTTTAAGAGGCTGGTAAGGGTAGAGTGTCATAATGAGACTCCAGCATTGCCTGACTATTATCATATTACCTGACTCACGAAATGCTGTCATTTTAGAGACATTGAGAGGGTCAGGCCGTTTTATCTATGCAAAATGCAACTTGCCCTCCGGACGTTAAACTAACTAACAATCAATCAATCAATCAATCTATGCACTGGTGTTATGAACATCTCTCCATTATTAGTCCTAGACCCCATTGATATGGGCTTTTATATAACTCAGCATAGAAGAATGTACTATTGTCCCGACAGCACTTAAGACATAAAATATTCAGGACTGTCAAATTCGGAGTAGGCTGTCCATGCGTTTTGTGCATATATTTGCATTTTAATATCTAAAATTATAATTGCTTGGCCCCAGTGAGTTACCAGAGTAACCATCGTGGCGAAAGCTTGTGGGGAGGAACTTTCAAGGTGCCTGGACGTTTACCTCCCTACGTAGTCTGCCCTATTAGAGCCAACAAGAATTATTGCGTGAGGCTAGTAAGCAGGTATATGAGGAATTCCACAAGTATTCAGAAATGTTATTTTTCAGATATTACCTTAATGTTCCTGCCATCTCTGTCATCTGTCTAAAGATTTAGGATGCTTTACACCCTAGAGCTACTACGTTAAGTATCTCTCTTTAGTCATAAGTTATGATATTTCTTGTTATCAGACGGTGACCTATTGCAGGCTAGCTTGTGATTAATCTGTCATAGTTTTTCTGACCATCCTATCTAGATGTTAACCTAGCCCAGCACTGGTTCATTGTGGTTATAATATGTAGTTATAATAATGTTATGGCGTGTCATGTGTATATCATACTTATAGCTGAGAAAATATTATGACTGCATGCTTTGTATATACACATACTATTTCAGACTTGCTTTGCTTGTGTAAATTGAATATCAGATGAGGTACTTTTGATTCTGCTAACACAGCTAATATGTTCACACCACGAATGCATTCCATCTGAGGAAGACACAATATTGAGATGATTAGAAAACCAGACATCAAATCTACACAAGGTTGCAATCATTTAGAATACATTTATTATGCCTGTTAGTCTTAATCACACAAACACAATACCTTCACAATAACCTGAAAATAAAGACAGTGTCTGATGCAAGTTATCTTAATTTGCAGACACAGAAGACCTACCTACCATTTTACCCCCAAAGCGTCGTCGGTTGGCCCCAGCTACCATAACTACGAAGGTCCAGGAGACCACAGCACACGAGACTAGCGAGCTCCGCCTCAGTCAGGAGTTCCCACAGTACAATTGGCTAGAGAGGAAACTCACTGACCCAGAGGCAAATGCTAAAAGGCAACCAGTGGTGAGGACAGTGCAAGGGGTGCATACCCAAATCGAACCTGCTCCTACCCAGCCCCCGATTGATGACAGCTCCTGCAACGATGAGGGAGTGCATGTGGTAAAGTTGGGGGAAAACATGTCCACTGCCATCAAAGATATTCGTGTAGAAGATGCCTTAAATATACCAAAGGAGACATCCATTGAGAGTAAGATCAAAGATGCGAAAAGCCCAGTAGAGAAATCAGAAGTTGAAAGCAGAATAGAAAAGTAAGGGTGTTTTGTGTGTATGTACATCTGGAGTTGTCTATACAGATATGCATATTATACCAATAATTATAGGTGTCTTGCTTATAGTTTTCTAGATCATGCGCATATTGCTGTAATATACCATCCCATATTTATATATTCCAATTCATATTATGATAACAAATATTAATTTGTACTCCTGAAATTTTGATTGACACTGTATGAATTCTGACATGTGCCCAGTTTAAAGGATATAAGTAGGGCCTACCTATACAAAATTGTTTTATTGTCTCCTCAAATGTATCATTTCTACCATTTTAGCACACATCAGGATGATATTGCAGAAAGGACTAAGGAGGTGGATGATTCTGGGCCTTTGGAAGATAGTAATGGTGTACTTCCATTGAATCTGACTATGAAGAAGCCCTCACAAACTGTGGAGTTAACCAATAAGCAAGATGGTCCTATGAACAAAACAGCCGGTAAGTGTATTTACACAATCATCTAGGTATCAAATGATCATGAAGTTGACAAATATGCACATAAAAGAATGATAATTGTCTCAGAATTCCCTTTCAAAATCCAATAAATGCTAGGCAAGCAGTGGAATTTCGCATGGACCACAAAAACATTTCTTCCTCCCCCCCCCTCTACCTGGCCTACTGAGGAGTCCGAAATCATTTGCTTGTGCACCCTTAATGATAATAATTTGTTGGTGTTTTATTTCTGCCCTTCCCCAAGAGGGATGGAGAATGTTCCTCACTCCAGACCCACCACCCACCTGTTGTTAAATGACACTTCCTTACACACTTTTTTCTTTTTCTCTTCTTGTCCAGGGCTTTTTGGTGGCAAGATAAAATCCAATGCTCCAGTGCAGAAAGTGCAGCCACAGATTCTGCACCCAGCCGTTAATCAGGTGCCTGCACCAATGCCACCCCTAATTCCCCAGCCTCCAGTTGAATCTGACCAACATGTGACTCCCTACAACTTGGTTATTGATGATGTTATAGGCCCCAATCAGAGTGGTACAGTCACAGATACGTCTGCCCCATCAGCAGTTCCACAGCCCTACTCACCACCAGTTACAGCTCATTCACCGCTGAATGAGAATCCAGGTCTTACTGTAGAGTTTGCAGAAAAGCCAGCAATAGCTACAACAGTGACAACCCCTCCACCTACAGTGAGTCACACTGTCATAAGAGGGGATTACCAACCAGCAAGTCAGACTATGAAGCAAACACCAAGCTTGGTTAATGTGACTACATCCACACCAGATGTACCAATGGTTCAGGGCCAGGAATTACCGACCCATCAACAGCTGCCCATTCAGCCTTACCCAGGTCAACTACATCAACAAAGACCAATGTTATTACCAACTGGTCATCATCCAAGCATGGTGCGCCCTCCAGATTCTAGTCATCAGAGAGTACAGAATAAACCTTTGCCACCGCTAATTCCAACTACAGGACCACCAAGACAACCATATATGCGAATGCCGATGCAGCCATTGCATCACGGAAGTCAAGAACCACCTAGTAAAGTTGCATGCATGAGTGTTACAAGGAGTCCTGTACAGTTATATCCTGGACAAAAACCCCTTCCACAAGGACAATCTGAATATGGGATACACAATAATCCTATTGCACCAAACCCAGTAACAGTCTCCTCTCAAATCTATACTGCAAGAACCATTTCTGGAATGCCACCACTACAAATGTATGGTAACAATCAAATAGCAGTTAGAACATCTCCTCAAACAAATATGATGCAAGGGTCAAGACCACCTTTGGCAGTACCAACATCTCAATCAAGTGTGCAAGGACCAATGCATTTGCCGCAGCAAACACTACCAGCTCTCCCTGTCCTTCAGGAAGTAGGGACTGCTGATGCTGGCCTTGCTCTGATGCAAGAAGGACACTTGCCTAAAAGCAAAATAGCAACTTTGACACCAAATGAACTTGATGCAGAATATAAATGGCACCGGCAAGAATATATAAGAATCCAGGAGCTAACAAAACAGAAAGAGCTAGAGATGGAGGTATTAAAGAAACAATCTGAGGAAGCTGTAAGGAGATTAACACAAATAAAAGAAGTTCGCAACAGGCAAGCTGATCAACAAAAGCAGATGGCTAGAGCAGAACAGGAAATGAAAGCTTATCAACAAAGGCAGATGGCTAAGGCAGAACAGGAAATGAAAGCTGATCAACAAAAGCAGATGGCTAGGGCAGAACAGGAAATGAAAGCTGATCAACAAAAGCAGATGGCTAGGGTAGAACAGGAAATGAAAGCTGATCAACAAAAGCAGATGGCTAGGGCAGAACAGGAAATGAAAGCTGATCAACAAAAGCAGATGGCTAGGGCAGAACAGGAAATGAAAGCTGATCAACAAAAGCAGATGGCTAGGGCAGAACAGGAAATGACAGCTGATCAACAAAGGCAGATGGCTAGGGCAGAACAGGAAATGAAAGCTGATCAACAAAAGCAGATGGCTAGGGCAGAACAGGAAATGAAAGCTGATCAACAAAAGCAGATGGCTAGGGCAGAACAGGAAATGAAAGCTGATCAACAAAAGCAGATGGCTAGGGCAGAACAGGAAATAAAAGATTCAAATCAACAATCTCAGATGGTTCAGGAAACAAGGAATGTACCAAGCAATCAAATCAAAACTATCACATGGATTCCTGAGTCTGGACTTAGCACTGTGGGTCCTGCACAAAAGGCAGCAACTGCTCAGCATTCTTCAAGCTGTGCGCTTTATGCGCAAGCTCCACCAAATATTCAACAAAGTAATATTACGCCACAAGAACCTATGTCACCTATGCCTAAATCAAATACAGCCCAACAAACCAATCAAGTAGAGGTGTCTGCAGAATCTGCTCCGAGACGACCCCCTCCTTCACTGATACGACTTCTCCCAAATTATGAAGATTCTGTACACCAGAAAAGTCTTGAAAAACAGCCAATCTCCCCGAGAACACCGCAAGAAAAATCAAATGCAGCTCCACCTCCTGCGCATAAGAGACAGAATTCTCAAGAACGGAATACTTCTCAGGGTGTAAACCCACCACCTGCACACAATAATTCTGCTGAACAATTGACTCCTACATCAAGTCGAATAACAAGTCCACACACACAACCACTACCAATATCTAGCAGCTCAGTTTTTGTCCCAAGGACAACAGAGTTAATTGCACCCAAAGACCATTGTTTTGCAAAACCTGATCAAAATAGACCAAAAAATTGTACTCCACCAGCAGCTCATTCACAACGGAAAGGTTCTCAAACGTCAGATAGTACAAGATGCTCTCAGTCCGCTGAAATAGGTTGGAGTATTTCATCCCCCACCCTAATTGCTGATCTTGTTACAAACCCATCACTATCAACTAGTCCCTCAAAGCTTTCAACAAGTCTTTCACAAAGTCAAAGACACAGCGCTGATATTTCTGTGCAGAAGTCATTGTCCGCACTGGATTTCAGTATTCATCCATCTATTGAAAGCAGGTCATCTACGTCACAAGAGACAATAGGAAGTGTAACTACAGCTATATCTACTCTATGTTCATCACCTTGGGCAACTGCTACCCATAATACTTCTTCTCCAAAGGGTCCTATAGAAACTGACAAAAGCATTGCCCCTTGTATCTCTACAGGAGAATTAATGGATGTGCTGGTTAAAGCCGCAATGGGTAGTGTTGAAAATGAGAGGCGCCTCAGTCCTCAAGGGCATATGCCAATGGAACCAAAGTTTGGTTCACTGAACAAAAAGAATATGTTGCAAGGAACAGGCAGCGGTCAGGTCAGAGTTTCTGAATCTGCCCCCAAGCCCGCTACAACAAATAATTCTCGAAATACACCACCATCTACTGCACAGCGATCATCAAATCGAAACCTACCCTCCAGTAGTGATGCAAATGTTGCTGCTCCAAGTAACTTGACAAATGCAATGGTTAAGACAAATGTTGCACCAGAAGTTTCTCGCTGTAGGACTTCAGATACTGAAAATGTATGTGAACCAGAAGATTTAACTGTTTCCCATAGCACCAGCCAGAGTGCTGGTAATTCAGTAATCACAAGCACTCCCCAAGTTCCCACTACTCCAAATGTGAATTACACTGCAATGTCTAAAATCAAATCTGTAGCTCCAGGCAGACCTGCAACAGAAGAAAAATTGTCAACAAAGTCAACAGAAACTGGAGTGCTTTCAGGACCAAGAGTCATCTCACCTCGAGATGAAGTGGTGTCAATGTCCCCTGGTACAGAAATAGTTAATTTAACTGTGGAGCAAACGTCTAGGAATGAGTCCTCAGTTGATTCTCAGCGGCCTGTACAAAGCAGTCAAGCCTGTGCTAAGAAGTCTTTAGCTGGCTCTCCTGATCTTCTTGATGATGAGATGGTTCAATCAACTGTGAACAACCTTGATGGACTTTATGAATCACTAAAGAAACATACAGTAAATCCTAATCAGAAAGACCCAAATATAGAAGAGGGAAGTGAGGAACTGATTCAAAAGGAGCTACTAAATGCCATAGGAAAAAGGAAAAAGACAAGTGTAAGTAAGACAACTGGATCGATCACCAGCCCCATATCTAAACCGCCAGAAACAGAAGTGATTTCTCCAAATCCTAAGCGAAGAAATCAGTTAAAGATGTATCGTTATGGAACCCCATGCTCTCAAGGAAATCCACCACCGTTGTTTGTACCTAGGCCACCAGGTGCAGGTATCAATCAAAACCAACCAAGACAGGAATTCCGACAGATTAGGCCAAGTATGTCTGATGTGATGGCTCCTCCTGGGGTAGCTATGCAGTACCCTCTCCATAGACCACCGGGTCCAAACTCTCAGGCTACCCCTCAGATGATGCAGAAACTACCAGCAAGGGTTCCTGGGCCTAGATTTCAGGCAGGGATGCTTCCAAATAAGCCTGGGTCACATATCACTGAACCTTTATCACAGCCAGATACTTTTGGTCAACCACAACAACAAACAAGTGTTTCTGTTATAAGGACATCTAGGCCTTCAGCTCCTCCCCAGTTATCACCACAACAGCCACCACCACAGCCATATGTTATCAGCCCCATCAGTGCACAACAACAAACATTTGTATCAGTAACAACTCCGCAGATTTCTCAAGGACAAATACAGCATAATGTACCTCAGCACTTTCACATTGCTCCACAGAGCATGAACTCCGTCCATACAAGCCAGATACGACCTAACCAAGTTAATATGCCAGTAGGGCACCATATTCACACACAGCCAGGTCAGCCTCAGCCTCCTCACAGTCAACCTGTTTTCAGGCAGCTGAACCAGGAAAACACAATGGCAGCACATGCATTCCCAGGTCAACCACCTCACCGAAGTCACCCAGGTCATCCACTCGGACCGACATTCATCCACCAACCTCCAGCACCTGCCCAGGCTCCACACATGGGTCATCCTACAAATGCTGTTGCTGCATTGCAAAGTATGCAGACCCATGTTCACAGACTCCATCCAAGCAAAGCTCATGTTGTTTCACACCAACCCGGGGATTTTACTGCACAGAGGCCTATTAACGCAACCTACCAGGCAGTGCAGAACCACCCAGGGGCTCAGATACATGCACCAGCACCGGGACAGGGGCCTATGATACAAAGGCAGTTTGTACCAGGACAGTTAACTCACCACCCAGGCCAAGTACCAGGTGGTCCGAGGGGCAATTACCAGATGGTCCGAATGCCAGGATCAAGTACTAGTAATATAGCCATGGGACAAGTTGAAAATTCAAATGCTCAGCCTATACCTGGTACCAGGATGCAGCAACTGCATAATCCGCATCAACAACAGATGCAGCAACAACAGATGCAACAACAACAGATGCAACAACAACAGATGCAACAGCATATTCAACAGCAACAACAACATCAACAGCAACCACAACCACAACCACATCATCATCAACGGCAGCCGCCGCCTCCTTATCCACAGCAGCAGCAACCACAGCAACAACATCCCCAACAACAGCAGCAGCGGATGGTTCATCAGCAGCAGGTTCAGCGGCACTTACAGGTAATTATCATAAGCCCATTAACATCATTAACTAACCTCTCTTGTTTTCCAATAAAAAAAAGTAGATAACTGATCACTGAGATGACATGTGATCATATATTGTGGTTACTAAATTATAGCCAAATGTTTTTGAGTGATGAATCTTTTTTTAGCCACTCAGCTTTGATCGACAATAAGATAAGTTTTGTGAGGTAGATGGAAAGGGATGTGATACGTTGATTGGGTTTTGCAGAGGATGTATCAAAGACCTCCTTTCCTCATGAACTATGTAAGTAGCAATGTACAAGTGTGGAGGTTTCATATCTGCTTTGTGTCCTGTGTGATTTTTTCAGCCCTTCATTCCCTTCACCAATCAATGTCCACCTACTAATCCTAATACAAGGCTCCCTGTTCACAATTCCACTTAGATTACTATCAATATATTGATCACATAAAATTTCAAGCATTCTATGTTATTTCATGCAGAGTTACTTGACAGGATCACAATCTGTACTTCTTTCTTTTAATACCTTACGGTCAGATTCAAGTGGCCTGATAGCATCATATTTAGCTGAACTTCACTGCATGATTATGACATATTTCTAATTAAGTCATACTCCAGCTGTTTTGATGTTGTGCTTATCATTTCCATCATGAGACCGGTAAGTCTATTCAGTAAAAGTGACCCTTTAACATTTGGCGTTGATTAAGTTGCTTTATATGTATGTACGCTACCCATCCAGTCCCGAGCAAATATACTACTTATTGTTTTTTGGTGACATCCAAAAGTCTATAAAGTCAAGATAACCATCTCTAATCACGGGACTATCAATAGTAAACTTGGGCAAACAGTGCCATGGTCTATTCTGCATAGATTTGGACACACAAGATATCATCCAACATGATGCACCATTAGATAGTAGGTTAACACAAACTGCTACACCATTAATATGTGTAACATTATCAACTGGCCATTTCTGTATGGCCCCACATTTAGTTGTTCTGTTTCAGGAGTTGTTATGACAGAAGTTGCAATGAATAAATTAACATGCTCAAGTGTGTATGCTTACTGTGCTTACCTCAAGGTTCAGGTGCTAATATGAATTGAGGTTACTTCAGCGATCAATGTAGTATCCTTTTTAAGGTAAAAGTAAATACATGTCAGTGTGCATATTATGAATTCTGAGCCATTAAATCAACATTCATCAACTTCGTTTCAACTTTGATTCAACATTGAACTAATCACTGTGCCCACTGAGATGTGCCTTATTTATCAATTGAATATTAATCTACAAGAACATAAATCCAATTGAGACCATGCCAATTAAGGTGTCTATTTGAGTACGAATTACAGACTTAATCTAATCAATTTTCTGAAAATACTAATTACATTTTCTTAGATAGATCATTTGTTTAATTGGCAACAGGGTCCTTCAACTACAAAAGCCTCTGGAGGTGACATCCATCAGCCTATTCTGATTGATGATGAAGCTAGTGCACCTGTAGGACCGGCCCGAGACACTAAACAGTGTGACTTATGCACAAAGGAGGCTCTCTTCCTCTGTTCAGGCTGCAAGAAGGTGTGGTACTGCAGCACTTTGTGTCAGGTGGGTTTTTCATCTTCTTCTAAAATGTCTCTATCCCAGAATTTCTTCTTTGCATCTATACATCGTTATCTACTTTAAGTCTCCTCTGTTACATGTGCAATTATTCAGATATGAATGTGTAATGATACCTTTTTGCTGCACATTTCAATCATGTTAATTGTTTGGATTCTCAATCATGAAAATAAAGGTGGTGTCATAAGTCTAGTCAATCCTCCCCCTTACACAATCCAAATATATAATTATATCATCCCTGCCAAACACCCCTGAACCTCTGCCCTCCGCCCCCCCCCCCCCCCCGCCGACTTTATAGTAATCCCTCCCCTACGACAAAGTTCCCTCAGGGACACTTCTATAAGACATTTGAGGGGTCTTTAAGATAATACCCCCTTGACCAATGTTAATATTAGGGTACAGCACCCATGCGATGACTGGCTGGTCTGTTGGTACCTTGAGTAGACTGGTACACATATCAGGAGCCCTGTGGACAATATAGCCTATGACGATTGACCCTAAGGACGATCAACCCACTGTCTGACAGCCCGGTGGAGGATTTGGCTCTGTGATTAATGGCACCCTGATTGAGAAATACTGGTCTACTCATGGTACCAACAGACCAGCTAGTCATCTCATGGGCACTCTACCCTATATTCAAAACATTAAAAATAAATTCACATAGCTGATTTCTTGTTTTTACTCATGGCCTTGTGGTTCTTTACAGTCAACTGCATGGGACAAACATAACCTGTCATGTGCATGAGGATACTTACATGGACACGACATCTCTAGAGGATATATATTTCTATTGGATATAAAGTAAACCACTAGCATATCCTGAGGTGAGGAATTATCTAATAGTATACTAAGCCTCTTCAAGGATACCTACTTTGCAGGATGTTTTCTGTTAGCAGAGATGAATATAATCATATGTATGTATTTATGGAACTATATTCCCACACAAATATGCATATGATAATTATTCTGACCTACTCCCCCGACCTACTTGCATTTAGCCTTTATGTACTATCAAGTTTGATCCAGTGACCTGACATATTATTGTGTATCCATGGTTACAAATGTGGATGAAACATGAAAATATATTTTCACATATCTATGTCAAATATCTTAAGACTGTGATGTTATTGAAGCTATGATGAAATGATATAAATGTAGAGGACATACTGCGCTGATCACCATGGTGAAGGATCACCGTTCATTTAAAGTCTCAATGGATAGTTGGCAGTTGGGGTTTGAAGAGCATGCACTGAGCTGAGCAGCTGGTCCTCAATAACTTTTCAAGGAGGCAGCTCCTTCACCTCTAAGTAGTTTGCATCCTGATGCCCGCCCGTGTTCATGTGACGAGGGAATATGTGAAAGCCATTGACAACAAATGCTTGTCAAAGCGAGGTTCAAAGAGGATGAGCCTATCATTGATTCAGGTGAATAGAAATGAATCTACTTAGAAGATGAACAGTGAGATGAATATGTTTTACTTTGCATGAAAATAAATTAGGTTTATTGCAAAACTTTTGAAACTTTGTTTAAATGTGCATAACTTGACTTTATAGGCACGGTGCTAAGCGGTTAAGGTCTTTGTTCCCCTTCTCCCATTTATGGACATATTCAGTGTGAAGTTGACAGTATAATGTAAGATTTATATTCGTGCCATTTGAGACCGAGATCATATTTACTGGTATCAAGCTACTGATCTATTGTGATTAGTCTGTCTGTAGGTTGACCCCCACGGTTGGCTTTCCCATATGATAAGAAGTTACTAGATAATAGTAACTTAATATAAAGTAGAAGGCCTCAACTATTGGATTAAAGATGGTTTTAGTCGATGTTCAATATGAGGTATAAATGGGGTGTGAAAACATGATTAATGGTAAATGATGTGTGATCTCAGCACTGTATGTTATTTATTTACTATCAAATCCAATACATTACCAAATGCATTTGATGAAAACTGTCCCTAGAATTACCCACATATCATATTGATAATGGTATGTAATAGCTCATGTTGTACATAAGCAATATATCTAAGTAAAGAGTTAACTATATAATTTATGGACAGAAATACTTACTTAGTTACCCCATTATTAACAAACCATGCGTAATGTAATACTTGTGCAAATTAGAGAAATCCTTTTGATGGCACTCAGATTCTTAATGTTTTATCTATACTGTTGGGTACGCAAACTTTATATTCTTTTAGAGACATTAACGTTCAGTATTGGACTATCTGTGCCATGACCTTTACTTTCATATACCAGTGTAAGGATAGTGTCTTGCAATGTGTAAAGGGGTGACTGTAATGATGCCAATACATAGCATGATTGCAGACGCTGTATATGAATCATTATGTTTAACATGCCTCTGTGTTTACATTATAGAGAGAATATTGGTTCTTAGACCTTTGATTGCAGTGGCATACTTGATACATAATATGTAGAGTTCTATGATGCCATGAGGGAAAATAGAGAAAGTCAAAGATGAAGAATGATTTATGTAGTTTTTAGTTATTAGGCCTGTACATAGATTTGAACTGTAATATTGTACAGTTTTAATGTATATATTTCTATGATATGATATGCTATCCAAATGGATATTGCAAATGTAGACAGTATGAATGTGTAAATGTTGAAACTGACTGAAATACTATTGATGATGTTTTTATGTTATCAACCCAACATTGACTATTCCATGTCCCGACAATTCTGTGCCTTCTGAACTGAGCATTTATATAGCGGATGAAATCTATTTTTGTGATGGAACGCATCAAAGGATTTCTGACAGATATAGGCGGCATGAAACACATACAACATTGCTCAAGGGAGGAGTGTTGGTGTAAAAGCAATCAAACGTGCCTGGTTTGTAAATACCTTCCCACCACTGCCTGATTAAGAATACGTTACTGCTTACCCTTTGTAATATCCCAGTGAGAGTAGAACAGTGTTTACATGAACCTCATAAAATGAGGAAGGAATTAGACATGGTAGCTAAAGATACCTTGCCCAATCCTTAGTAATATATTAGTTTGGAATAGATAGTATTATCCTCTTTGCTCCCTACTGCCATAACTTATCAAAATAAGTGAAACGGTTTGTGATTTAGTGAATCATTCATATATTCAGAAAACACGTATCCTCATACATACTGAGGCGCTACAGTCAATTTGCCACCAAGTACTTACGAAGAATAGAGGATTGTATTGTGAACCCATACAGACGTAAGTGTACATAAACATTATCATACTGTATGTGATTTTTGTAAACAAACATTATGAAAAACCGGTTTCATATAATTGTACACATACAATACTTGTTGGTTTGTCTTGTTATTTCAATAATGGACTCTTTGTTTGCGATATCATTTTTGTTTGCATTCATAACTAGTTTAAAAAGTCCCAATGTCTCTTATCTAAACACTATACAGGGGTAGACACTAACGCTGGCCCGGGAGCCAATAGCCCGTACTTTTGGATCCGGGCCCGCATTTTTCTACCAAATAACATTCCTATGGGCCCGGGTGGCCCACAGGAGTAGTACGAAGACATTCAAAGAAGGTTTGCCCGACAAGTATACCCATGCAATATATCGTTGGAAAGAGGGAAATTTGGCCAAATTAATCATTGAGGTAGACCTGCTTATAGACCAGTCAGGAATTTACATGTCTTTTATTTTTCAGAGAGAGCATAATCTTTACCCTTGGCCCACAGAGCTAGGTGCGGGCTCGTAGTTTTCTGGAGCTACGGGCCCGGGTGGCCCACAGATGAAAATGTTAGTGTCTACCCCTGCTATATCCCCCCGTTGAGATGAAAGATGCAGCCCTAGGCCATGGCCACTACGCCATCGTTGCAGGCCTTTAACTAAGGGTGGGGGGGGGGGGTCGTCGTTCAAACGACCCCCCCCCCCTCCCCCTCCCGGTCCTGATGGGCCAAAAGTGTTCCACCCTAGCTGGCCTGAAAATGGAGATTATTAGCTCCATGCCAGTTTTTACAGCTTGTAAATCAAACAACTATTAAGGTCTCCAGAAGGTAAACTATCAGAGCATTATCAATTGTGTTATATGGCCCATTAGAATCATACTTTTGTATACGATTCGAGTCACTTTCCATCTTTTTTTAATGGAAAAAAACCACCAAGTTCCACTTTAAGATTTATCTAGTTCCACCTTATCGAAAACAAATCACCCCGCAAAGAGGGATAGTTATGGGCCTGCATTGGTATTCTCTCATTCCCTAGAGTAGGGGGGGGTGATAAATCTTTTCTTCGGGGACAGGCTCAAACTATGCATTTGGGTCCAAAAACACGGGAAATCACAAAAATATTTTTTTCGGATCCCCATGACCCCCCCGTACATGGGGTCCGAAGATCGGCCAAATAGTGAGAAAACAGCCAAAATTCAGGCTTTCTGATTCCTTCTAAAATCAAATCATGTCTTCATGAAAATGGTCAGAAACCTTCATATGGGACCCAAAGAGATCATTTAAAGTCATATTGTTGTGATTATAGAGGTGTTAACCCCTCTGGGGAGGTGATTTGTCCTCAATAAAATACCAATAAATCAGCTATTTTGAAGGCATTTTCTCCCTTACAATCACATCCCTATACTGCCATAAAAGTTCCTCAGGACACCTAATCAGGCAGATTAAGCCCTTTTGGAGGGTCCCCTCTTTCTGTTAACTCCCCTCTATGACCCCCCCTCCCCCCCCCCCCCACTTTCGCCTCTATATTACTATATACTGAAATAATGTATTAACATAAGACCTGTCTGATAGTTTGAACCTTTCTTGAGGGCTCCCTGTTCCTGTTAACCCCCCCCCCCCCCACCCCATCCCCACCCTGACCCCTAACTAAAAGCCATGAAATAACCCCCCCCCCCCTCGCCTCCATATTACACAGAACAACCATCAGTCCAACCCTCCCTCCATGTGACACAGTGCACAGCATTGTCTCTCATGGTATGTATTATGCCTGGGAGTGGGACAGTGGTGTGGTTAAAAGAGGGGGCCCAAAGCCCCCCCCCCCAACAAAAAACAAGAATGAGTGAGCTAGGTCTTTGAGATCACCCTGGTAGGTGTATCTACTGTACCTGGTACAGGGATACTCTACTTCAAGTCAAATCTGGGTTCAATATTTGGTCTCATATCAAGATATATGTATTCAACTGTCCTCAAGGTTTGATATTAGGTTCTACCAACTTACCCTTTACCCCATATAGGGGAAGACATAGGTGTACAAAGCACCAGGCCTATGTTATATTTTCATATATCTGAATATTATGAATGTATGCACGTCTGATCTTTAGCATTGCAAATGAGGTATCAGGGTTACCTTCCCCTCCCAATAATATGATTGCAGGGTTTATTATTGGCTTCAATCATATTTAGGGTTCAGAGTATCTATTTAACACCGCAGAGAATTGAATTAAATAAGTGTCTCCTGTCTCATGTCTAGGATACTAACCATGCAAGGTGTAGACTGAGAGATATGGACACCAGTCCTTATTTGGAGTCATTTGCAGCCCTCCCCCCTTACCCCTCTACCATCCATCATTTTATGCATTGAACCACTTGGTTAAGGAGGAGAGTCAAGTTTTTTATTTATTGTTGTATCAGGTTATTAGTAATGTGAATATTAGAACTCTGCTATAACTATTATAGAATTACTATGTATAATAAGTGTAACAACATGAAGCAGTCATCTTGACCATGAATACACATGGGATGAGGTACTAGGCATAGAATGGAGGTGGGGGGGGGCTGTGACCATTGGTAGGGTAACTCAAAATGAATACAGAGACCTTTGAAAAGGGTATTATCTTACTGATCTAAACTCATTTTAATATGTTGACAATTCAAATATATTGAAGCAAAGGCCCTCCAGAATTTGGGTTATATTCATCCAATCACAAGAATATGACCTGTAATAGTCTCTTTGGGTACCTTACCAGTTTTCTGTTGCGGTGCTAAAGCCATTCATGTATGATAAATAAATCATGAGAGGTCTGATGGTTGGACTTCTTAGATGAACTGAGGTAGCCCTCCTCTTATGTCTTTATAGGGGGTGTTTGGGCCCCCTCCATACCCCCCCCCCCTCTTTTAAACACACCACTGTCTTACTCCCAAGACAGGCTAAGGTTTCTGTGAATGACTATTGATGTTCAAAGATCCTGACATTATGAGTACAGTGTAATATAGAGGCGAGGGGGGGGGGGGTGTTATCTGATAGCTATTGGTGCATACCAAGGGGGGGGAGGGGGTGGGGGGGGGGGGGTTAGGGGTCATAGGGGGTAGCTAACAGAAACAGGGGGCCCTCCAGAACGGTTGATGATGATGTTTTATGGCAGCATAGGGACCTGATTGTAAGGGAACAAATGCCTTCAAAAAAGCTGATTTATCGGTATTTTACCATGGACGCACCTCCTCCCCAGGGGAGGAAACACCCCTGTAATCACAACAATATGACTTTAAATGGTCTCTTTGGGTCCCAAATGAAGGTTTCTGACCATTTTCATGAAGACATGAATTGATTTTAGAAGGAATCTTGAAGCCTGAATTTTGGCTGTTTTCTCACTATTTGGCCGATCTTCGGACCCCACGTACGGGGGGGTCACAGGGGTCCGAAAAAAATATTTTTGTGATTTCCCGAGTTTTGGGTCCCAAATGCATAGTTTGAGCCTGTCCCTGAAACCATACGACAAAATTAGCGATTTAACACCCCCTCCTACCTAGAGCCTCCTAGACACGAATCAAGGTATTGACATTGGATATATTAGAATACAGTAACCAAGTATGGAAGGACGAGGACTGTGTTCACTCCGCCACTACTCTTTCAGAACTGAATCAGGTATGTCGTTCCCGCTCTCACAGAGCCACAGGTCAGCTGACCTCACCATGACCTATATCCCTTCATTTCCATTGGTTTAAACACAAATTCAGGTCAGATTTTGTGTGTTTGGTCCCAATGTTTGGGATTTACAACAAAAAACAATTCGAAATTGTGCTTAGAAATTTTCAAAAATGAAATTCTCTAGTTGGGATTCCTTAGATAGGTCTCCCTTCCTTCAGACAGGATATTTTTGTTGTTCATTCTAAATATGTTTCACAAATTTAGTACCAATGTTTGGGGTGTATAGTCATTCAGTGAGTCAGTTCTGAGAAGAGTTTCAGCTATTCAAGCTTCATCAGGTGATTATGCAGAGTTTATGCAATTATTTTTATTTGTAAACTTTAAGTGTTTACATTTCACATTTTTATAGACCCTTGTGAATTTTATTTTTGTCAGAGATTTTTTTTTCCTAACGCTAAACTTTACGTTTATGGACCGGTATGATTTTATATAAAAAAAACGTCCTGTATTGATACCACTAGTAAGGGAGAACTATCAATTTTAGAATACAGTAACCATTTCTGCCTTTATTTGAGAGTCGCCTCGGACCACTTTTGGTATGAATAATGTTTTTCAGAATTTAGGAGATGAGCTCACACTTTGAAGTATGGAACAGTGTCATCAGATCCAATACATACTAACAAGCATTCATCCCACACAATTGGTTTGAAGCAGACAATACAGGCAGTTAACCTCTACTGAGGAGCAGGCATGCTCCCTGAGCTGTTATAGGGCACTGAGCTGATACAGTTTTATTCCAGCGATTCTCCCTCTCAGGGAATCTCAGAGGTTGAGAATCCAAGGAGAAGTGAAGCTCATACTGCATTCTGATTGGTCCAAAATCCCCAGGCAGTGCTGGTGCTGCTGACTGGTGGTAAATGGGGGACTAATTTCACATTTTCAGTTCTCCTTCTACTCAGAATGTCGAAGGACACCTGATATCATATACCCTTTAATATTTTTGTTGGGGGTGCTAGGGTGTGTACCCTGAGATGTGACACAGTTACCTTTACAGGGATTCTGTTAATAAACTGTAAAAAGTTACTGTATTTAAACAGCACAATGTGCTGTACATTTACAGCACTTTTTGCTGTACTTGGTATTACAGCACTATTTGCTGTATAATTACAGCATTTTGTACTGTAAATTGGGTCTCTAGCAATGTTGCTGTACATTTACAGTACATTGTGCTTTAGATTTCTGCTGCTAGGTGGCAGCAGTATACCATTTTTGTAATAATTATTCCACCCAACCCTTTGCTGAGTCAAATAAAGCCTCACAAACTCTCAAGTAATTGTAGAATAAGAATGGAGTGCAGTTATCATAAAGTGTATTGACATTTGCATAATTGTGTTGAATAATACAAAAAACAGCAAAAGTATAGAATAAACACCACATTGGTATGAAAGGTTAAATGCTTAGTTAAATGTTAAGTGCCTGGACTGGGAAAAAGCTGGTATCACATACAGTTCAGCTGTATTAAAGCAGGATTAAACCATTACATTGTGTAGTGTGTGTCATCCTAGCTGAATTTGAACTATTATGCAGGAAAGTACTCTCCATGCATGCATATTAATTTATATAAATTGATGACAACAATAATATGAAACCGACAGTACAAATTGCTGTAATGTTACAGCACCCAGTTGTTCTACATGTACAGCAAAATCTACTGGAACAAAAGTTGCCAGCAACGTTTGCTGTAGATGTACAGAGGAAGTTACTGTAAATTTACAGTAGAAATTGCTGTACATGTACAGCAAGTCAGTTGCTATACATCTGCAGCAAAATCTACTGGCACAAGGGCACCTTTGGCTGTAGGTGTACAGTATAGATCTACTTCTTACATTGTACCCCACTTACATCTCTGAGCTAGTGCTTATAGGCCCTATATTATACAGTATTTGATCTAAAAGTAGGAAAATGCCTTCTTCATATGAAACCTTTTTTTAATCCAGTTACATTATTGATATGTTACTGACCTGATACAGAAAAGGGTACTCTAGGTTAATAATTAATTATAAGATAACAAATTGCAGCATATACCTGGGGGATAATTAGAGCCGCTTTGCCTTCCTATTGTATTCCTCATCAGAATCATCTCTAACCAAGTTCCAGTAATATACTTTGGAAATATTATCTTGATTTTATTGATGAATGTCCTAATAAAAGAATAGCTTGTAGTAGAAATCTGGTTCTGAGAGGAATTTGCAATGCCTACCTTGAGGTTTGCGATTTTGCTTATGTTTCCAAGGTACTAGAACCAATATCTCATCTTAGGAATATGGGAATGGCTGCCACGGTTTACCAGAAAGTGCCTTTTACATTCTAAATAAGGAATTCTATCACCAAAGATGAAACACCAAAGAGGAAACACCAAAGATGTACCATTATATTCTGCATATAAAGTTACCTGAAGGCATTTCCAGTCTATTTTGGAAACTTCTGTCTTTCTGGTTCCCCATAGTGGCTAAAAACAGTACTAAAAAGCCCCCTGAAGGTTCTTATTGTCAGAAACTGTATCAGTGTTAGGTAGTAAGACTTACCTGACACCAGGGCATATCACTGTTGCATAATTGGTATTAGGAGTAGCAACTAACAAATCCCTTTGCCTAAAACCTAGGGAGAACCAACTTGTTTGGTTGGTATAGGTGTATATTTTTCTCTGAAAACCTTATTGATGACTTTATGTCTTCAAATTGACAGTACCTAAATTACCAACCTTAGGTTGTCAAGTTGATGAGCGTAACTCATCATTGGTTGACAACCTTAGGTCTTCACATCTGATCTATTCAGACCGAAGGTTGTCATAATGCACTTAGGTAGTCACATTGATTGTGACTACCTTGTGTAGACAAAATGACAACATTATGTTGCTGATTTAGGATTTTTCAGGTTGAAGACTTAAACTCATTGTGGTAACACTCCACCAGAGTCCTAATGGAGACCAGTATACTATGCATCAAGGTCACTAAGTGAGACAGAACAGAGGTATGCCACGATCGAAAAGGAAGCACTTGCATCTACCTGGGCATGTCTTAGGTATGAAGTTCACTCTTAAAACTGATCACAAGCCTCTGGTCCCACTACTTGCATCAGAAGACCTCTCATGTATGCCCCCATGCATATTAAGGTTCCAACTAGGGTAGATTCACCACTTTCGGACGCTCGTTGTCACTGCCAATGCAACCCTTTTCCCATTGAGTGTGGAGAAGGCCCTATTTAACTTACAATTAATTATGACATACCTATGGATAGGGGAGTATTCATACTTCATGACCTATGAATAATATAAAGGTTTTAAAGTATTTTTCACCCAAATATTTTTATTCAAAAACTGGGAATTAGAAAGGCTAATTTCACCTGAAGTCGGACATTTTAGTTTTCTTTTGTTTTTGTAAGGAAATAAAAGGTAGATCTTCTAATTAAATAGGTAGAAATAATCCAATAGTCCAAGGTTATAATTCCCATTAAAGATATATAAGATATTTCCATAGGAAGTATGTGCTTAACTACCATGAACCTAACTCATACCAGAAAAGTATATTTTCTCATTTTACAAAATAATGAATCAGCACATTTTCATATTTTCATGGTAGATTGCCAGATAAGATAAGTAATATATAGTATATATATTATTATAGTCATAAATCTGATTGCTCCATTATCTGTGTGATGAAGAAAACCAATTGGAAATTGGTGTCCGACTTTAGGTGAAATTGGAGCACCTCTTTTAAAGGGTTTCATATAGTAATTCATGGTAGTTATTCCTATGTATTTTGTAATATTGAATCCAGAATATAAATGCCTAATTGTCTATGTCTTTTATAGAGAGCTTATGCATCATACTCCTCATAATATAACATGATAACAATGATGTCCGACATGTGGTACCACAGAAATCTAAAGATTTCCCACCAGCCCTTCAATCCAAAACAGGGCCAGTTCAGGGTATCATTACATATGAATATGATATGTGCGAATGCTTGGTTTTACTTCTATCTTCAAGCAAAACACTTGAATTTTACGTCCCTATTCATACACATTCATAAATATATGCATTGTTATGATAATACAGGTCTGAAAGTGTCCGACTTAGGGTGTGTGTCCGTCTTTGGGTGAATCTACCCTATGGATGATGAGGTTTGCCCCAACAGTAGTTCATGTTCAGGGCAAAGATCAGGTGACAGCTGATGCACTCTCAAGAGCACCAGTCGATTAGACAGAAGTCAAATATGCAGAGCACAGGACGAGGATGCTGTCTGCACCGAAGTTAAGTCCTACTGCAAAAATGGAAGGCCGGGATACATGCCACAGCAACCCTTACTCCTAACACTCAAAAATGAACTACTAATGTAAGGCAACCGCATCGTGATTCCTCAGGCACTTCAGCTTGAGGCACTGGGGCAGCTGCACCAAGGCCACCTTGGTGTCACCAAGTGCCGATCTTGGGCCATGCAGAGTGTTTGATGGCAACTAAGCAGCAAACAGATAGTGGCAATGTGCAATGTTTGCCACATCGATATCTGTGCTGTACACCGTCCAGAATGCAAAGAACCACATGGCATCCCAGACTATGTGGTATCAGACAACAGTCCACAATTTTCATTGCGGGACTTTAAGGACTTTGAACTGAAGTAGAGGTTTACTCATGTGACCTCTTCACCAATATACCCTCAGTCAAACGGAGAAGCTGAGCGAGCAGTTCAGACTGCTAAGGACATCATGAAAAACAATGTCGACCAGCACCTCAGATTCTTGGCCTACCACACAGCACCACTTCAGAATGGCCAAGCCTCCTGTCAGCTCCTGATGGGGAGAAACATCAGGTCCACTCTGCCAAAAAGAACCGCACATCTTCATCAGGGCCATGATAAGGAGATCGTCAAGGAGATTGATAAAGAGGTCGAGAATTTGCACAGGCAGAAGATGGCAGAAGACTATAAGAGACGCCATAGGATGATTATACTTTTCCAGTATTGGAACAGGGTGCAGGTACGAGACCAGGACCAATATGGTTCTGTCATGGAAAGGTCAACCTCTCCCAGAGCCTATCGCGTAGAGACAGAGAGAGGCGCAGTTATAACACAATTGAGGAGCTTGGTGCAGACAGCAGGGTGCAGCAGGACATACCAAGCCCACAGCCTTCCTCTCCTCCCAAAACACTGGTACAAGAGGCTGCTACAGGAATGACCACTAGGAGTCAATCAGGAAGGTCAATAAAGCCACCACAGAGGCTTGACCTCTAAGAAATGTTCATGGGCATAATAATCCTGGAGTCCTGGGGTCAGTCTGCCGATGAAAGACTCTAGAACACAATGTGAGTTATCACAATAGAGAACATCTAGATATCATAAATCTAAAAGACTTCCATAGATATTCCAAACATGAATTCATTAATTCAAAGACGGCCCTAAAGAGACCTATCGCTATCAAACATTACAAACACTTATAGAGTATATCTAAACACCATAGACGAGACATTTCATGAGTATAGTGTCATCATAAGAACAGAGAGCAATTAAACAATTGATTACTACCTTTCTGATAAGAATATGAAGAGTTTGGATGCAAGACAACATAAGCGCCATTCTAAAAATAGGGACAAAAGTCTGACAACAATGAAGATTAGGGAAAGTGAAACATAATCCTCAATCTATTTTTCTAAGAAATACTATTTTTCATGTCATTAGGACCTACTCAGTACACACTCCATTGCCAAAGTATAATAATTGACCCCAGGGTGTCTTTACAAAAAGCACTATATATGCTTCAATTCTGGGATGGAGATATGTCAGTTTGCATCCAAATTCTTCATATGTACCTTTATCCTAAAAAGGGAGATGTGGTAACACTCCACCAGAGTCCTGATGTTAAGTATGAGAACTAGGGAGTTGATGTACATTGTTGCCAGCTATGATTAAACCTCTTCAATATCCTAGTCTCATTGCTTCAAGTGTTATGATTCTGCACTCATCAGTAATGACAACCCTCAAGTTCATATGTATATGCCTTAGGTTGTCCTAATGATGCCACACATCTTATCACACATCAGGGCACATGCTGACACATAGGTGACAGAGAGCAGAGTGGGCTTCATACCTGGGGGCAATCATTTTCACCCACTGACAGCATATTTATGACAAGTGATGATATAATTCAGTTTAATCAAGAAAGGAATTGAAGGATGCCCCTATTTGAGGGTTGAACTTATTAGAGACTACATCCATACACCATTCTTCATAGGACAGTGCTGCCACCTGCCATCTTTTATTATGACTGATGAGGTTGCATTCCCCTGGGTTTTCAGTGTGGGGAAGTCTTGCACTCTGCGAGGTCACTGCATGTCTTGGAAGTGTTGTGCAAAGAGGACCAGTGTAAGTGTGATGTCACTTCCAAGTAGGTGAACACAGGTCTAAAAAGATGGCTGCCACCATATATAAGCAACAGTGGTGTTGTCTCATCTTGGTGTGGGGTATATCCTATACAGGAAAACCTCAGGTAGCATAGTGTGGGTATGTGACAGTAGGTGGCAGATACAAGGGGAGCTATCAGATTATAGATTAAGATTATAGATTAAGATTGCACTCAGAACGTTTGTCCTCGTACCCAGGAGAGCTATCACGTATTTGCTAAAACTATCATCATACATTCTGGTTCCTGTCCACTGGTTCCAACCTGCCCAGACCCACCAAAATACCAAGTTCAAGGTCATGTGGCTTTCACAAGAGCCTTCCTTTGGAAGGATTTTGGTAACAGCCCATGTGGCGCCACCTTACAGCAGGGCCAAAAGTGGGACTAGAGCCTGCAATAACACCAACAACAAACTGCAGGGAAGTGAGAACCCCGATATGAAGGTAATCTGTGGGTAAGTCAAAATAAGTGTAACCTATTCTAAGCTATATCCCAGTCTGTTTTTAACTGAAGTTGGCCACATTTTTTAGGAGTTTATGTTGCATGTAGTATCTGTGACAGGCACATTCTATGGGAAATGTTACTAGATATTAACTCATCAACTATTATGTAATTTATTTATTGTTATTGCTGAATCTTTTTCTCTTCTATCTTTTACAAATGGGAACGGCTTCCATTGAGGTAAAAGTTGGTTGCCATGTGGACCCATAGGAGCACATACTGCTATAATGCAGTATGACGTTGCCATCATTATGAATGAATGCAGCCCTGGCAAGCAACTCACCGGGTCTGCTTTCATGTATTATGTCGACCCTTCAGGAGTGTCTCAACCCTGTATAGTTGAAATGCATGAATGCAGCACTGGCGAGTTTGTTGGTATATAGGGCTGCACTCTTACAAAAACAGTTACATCATGACGACAAAGGGTATAAGGCATTAAAACACTATTGCGACCCCATAAGCACTATACCCGCTGTTTTCTTTATGGTAACCTGGTGCAGTTATAACTGATGTGAGCCTATCGTTGATTAGTCTGGTTAACGATGCATCCCCCTGCATGGACAAGGCTATAAAGGACTGCCCGGCGCCGGCTCAGGACAACCAGGTGATGTCGATGTGGTAGCAGGTCTCAGCCATCAAGAACTACTGTTAGTGTGTGACTTGAGAAATAAAGTATATACTCAGAAAAGCAATATCCATTTGGTGTTTGATTCATTGTAGCAAGTGTAACAGACGCGACTTTGTTCTCTTAATATTGGTGATAAGTTATTGAGGAAATAACATGGTCGACACAGTTCAGGTAAAGTGTACAGGTTGCAAATAAGGTTCATATATTGCACAGAACCTCAACAGGCAAAAGCTAGGTACACTCCTATAGAGTTCGGAGCAGGTCAGTAGGCCTTAAGCCGATAAATAAAGCGAGTCAACGGGATTCATATATCCAGACTAACCGACGAGTTCCATGTGCCGAGGTGCTTGTGCACTCTTTAGCCATGTTTTATCAGTGGAATACTTCCTGTTTATAAAATACTGTTAATACAGCCTAACTGATTCAAACGGTCATTTACTCAGGAACCAGTTGTGCTTGTGTTCCACTAATCTATATCCCTGGTGGTGAGTGAGTGAGCTCGTGCGCGTTGACATTTGAGTTGTAAGTTTTGGGTTGTCAGGACCAGGAAGAACGCTTTAGGTTAACAACCTTGGTGTGTTTGACTGTACCCTCCTTCCCTTAGGGATGCTCTGGCGGTATGATAAAGTTGACCTTTGCAACTTTGCTTTCGAAGCAGCTTTGCTTCTCATGGTAGACTGGACAAAATCTTCACAAATATCATTATAATCCCTCCAAGGGACATTTTAAAGTACAAACAGGCAAGATCACTTTTTGGGGTAATACGGTGTGCTGAATCCTAATCTCCAAGCTCAGAAATGGCTCCCTCTATGTGAAAACTACAAGAACAAAATAGCTGCCATTGATTTTTGAGAAAACCTGTGACACCTATGTTATTCATCATTCCTTGTCATGTAATACATCAAAATGAAGGGATTTAAGAGGCCAGACTGTTTGAGACACCTGCCAAGCTGAAACATCATTTTCCAAGAGTCCCAAAGCCAAAAATTCAAAACCCTCAAAAATGCATTATTCATCACTCCTTGTCATCTTGCACCTCAAATGAAAGGAATTTGCATGCCTAGTCCATTCTATGCCATTACCAAGATAAACAGGGTCTTTTGTAACATGAAACCCATCCCCCAAAAAACAAAATGGCTGCTAGCAATTTTTTAGCACAGTTCATTTCACTCCATTTCCAAGGGAGAAGAGCTATTTTTGTGAAATGGGAAAGCCGCAAAGAGGCGATATTTTGTCAATATTGTAATAAGTTATTGGAAATCTTTAACACCATTGCAGGAGGTCAAAAGTTATTACCCTCCCCCCTTCTCTAGATGGCTCAAAAACTGTTAACGTAAACCCTTTTATGTTCGCCTTTTTGCTGATAACAGGGTCTTGTTACCCATCTTCCCCAGCTAAGGGCACATCCGATCAAGATTAGAGCATTCCCAATACATATTATATACAGGGCTAGACACTTTACCAGCTGTGGGCCAGCTATGCAAGTAGCCCAAAAAGACTACGAACAAGCACTAGTGTGACTATATTTGGAAAGTGATTGTTCCCACCATATACTTCCATTCCGTTTGGGGGCCCACCTCACATTCAAATCCTTAGAACCTGATGGCAAATCCTCAGGATCCAACATAGTCACCATTGGTCCCTGAGACCCATTTGTGTTTTACTTGGGCCAGCTGGGTTAGCCCATATCTTGGTTATGGTCCTTTTTGTCCAGGGCTAAAAGTGGGAGCCCAGTTGGGCCAGCCCAAAAAACTGTTTTCTTTTCATAAAAAGACATTGCACTTTGAATCAGGGTTAGCCCATCTGCACTCCCACCTATAGCCCTGGACAAAAAGGACCAAAACCCAGCGTGGGCAAATCTCTCCTTGATCCTTCCTTATTCCTCATCTAGAGCATTTATCTCTACTCTACTCACCAAAGCTTTCCCTATCTCCGGTGCCCCCACCCTGGGACTCCGACCCTCCTCCTATGGCTCCTACTCCTCCTCCTGACAACCCAAGCCCTTCTCAGGGATTCCAATGCTCCTCCTGTACCCCCATCCCTCCTCCCAGGGCTTGGACATATAGAGGGGAAGTCAGTGGGAGTTAGGTGGGAAAGAGTGAGGTAAAGGGAAGGGAGGGAAAGTGTTGGGAGGAGGCAGGAGAATAGGAAAGGAGAGTAGTGGGAGGGAAAGAGCAGCATGAGAACATTGTACAGGGAAGCAATGAGATACAAGGCAGGGGCTTGGGGTAGGTAAGAGGAAATGTAGTGGGAAATGATGCCAAAGGGCGGGCTGAAAGCCCAAAAATGTTTGGGTGGAAGCCCCGGAAGATGAGGTGGTGGGGCCCAAGAAGAGAGCCGGGAGCCCTGGGAGGAGTGTTTAGAGCCCAGGCAGGAGAGATTGAAAACCTAAAGAAGTGTCAGGAGCCCAGGGAGTAGGGCTGGGAGCCTTTGGAAGAGGAGTGGAGGCCCTGGAATAAGGGATGTAGGCCCCAGAAGAAGGGTGGGGTAAGGAAAGGATGGATGAGTTGGATGGAGGATGGGAAACCCTTGAAGAAAAGTTAGTGTTGCTGGAGGAGGTCTCCTTTAAAATGAAGATCCCTAAGACCGAATATCAGGTCCCCAGAACTAAAGTTTAGATCCCCTAAACTTCCTCAAGATAACGTGCATAGATTTGGCTATGTGGCTCCTGGGTGAGTCCATCTATAATCGACCAATGGCTCCCGGATGACCATCTCAGAATTCATCCTTATTGGGTAGGATGATGGCCCAATATGTTCTGAGTAACATCTGTAAATATGGACTCTAAATTCCAAGCGGTTTGGATGTGGCAACCTATTAAGTGCAGGGTAGTAATCTTTTTTTGGAGGGGTTTCATGTTGCAAAAAAACGTTTTATCTTGGCAATAGCCTAGAGTAGACTAGGCTTGCAAATCCCTTTCATTTTAGGTACAACATGACCAGGGAGCCATATCACCGCATCCAGTATAAAATAGCAACATGCGGCACCCAAATGCGGCCCTCATACGGATTTTTTTTTTGAATGATCATTTTTCCATTTCTGGACCATTGCCGTGTTGTGTCCGTATGTTTAAGGCAATTTTTCTAAATTTCCACATGTGAATGCGGCAGTCAGCTGGCTCAATTGTAAAATTGTGCAAAAACCAGTCTACATTCCGGGAAACCCCTAGGGAATTCCCTCTGTGACGTCATAAAATATTTAGACATACAGAGGTAGGCTGGAGAGGGTCCGCATTCTGTTTTGGATGTTAGGGAATGGAGAAGAGAGGTCGGGGAATGGAGAGGGGAGGTCGGGGAATGGAGAGGGGAGGTCGGGGAATGGAAAGGGGAGGTCGGGGAATGGAGAGGAGAGGTCAGGGAATGGAGAGGGGAGGTCGGGAAATGGAGATGGGAGGTCGGGCAATGGAGAGGGGAGGTCGGGAAATGGAGAAGGGAGGTCAGGCAATGTAGAGGGGAGGTCGGGGAATGGAGAGGGGAGGTCGGGAAATGGAGAGGGGAGGTCGGGAATGGAGAGGGGAGGTCAGGAAATGAGGGGGGGTCGGGGAAAATGTCAGGGATCCTTTAAGGACCGCACAGAGTAGAATGTGGCCTAAGCATTATTGCTTCATGCAGTATAGTAAATATAACCAACAGGCTAATTTCAATGAGTTGAACACAAGGGAGGTTTCTCCCCTGTGTGGATCCATGTTGGTATGTGTATGTCTAATTAAAGGTCAGGCCACATCCCTTCCATGTAATCACCAATGCAAATAAGATAGCTGGCAAGTGAGGGAATGGGCAGGGGAATGGGCAGGGGCATGGGCAGGGGAATGGGCAGGGGAATGGGCAGGGGAATGGACAGGACAGGCAAATCTCCATTCCCCGACCTGCCCTCTCCATTGGACGTAAGGAGATGGTTTATATCTCCTCAAGTCCAACACCATCTCCTCAAGTCCAACACCATCTGCTCACATCCAACACCATCTCCTCACGTCCACTGCTACCTCATCACGTCCACTACTACCTCCTCACGTCCACTGCTACCTCATCACGTCCACTACTACCTCCTGACGTCCACTGCTACCTCATCACGTCCACTACTACCTCCTCACGTCCACTACTACCTCCTCACGTCCACTGCTACCTCATCACGTCCACTGCTACCTCCTCACGTCCACTACTACCTCCTCATGTCCACTGCTACCTCCTCACGTCCACTACTACCTCCTCACGTCCACTACTACCTCCTCACGTCCACTGCTACCTCCTCACGTCCACTGCTACCTCATCACGTCCACTACTACCTCCTCACGTCCACTGCTACCTCATCACGTCCACTACTACCTCCTCACGTCCACTACTACCTCCTCACGTCCACTGCTACCTCCTCATGTCCACTGCTACCTCCTCACGTCCACTACTACCCCATCACGTCCACTACTACCTCCTCACGTCCACTACTACCTCCTCACGTCCACTGCTACCTCCTCACGTCCACTACTACCTCATCACATTCACCACCACCTCCTCACGCCCATTATCAACATGCGGACCCTTTTTACAACATACGGCCCTACATACGGCCCTTTTTCCACCATTTTCTCAATATATGCTGCCCCTAGACCTGCCACATTCAGGAGGAATTATACGGACCATATACGGAAATTGACAGGGCCGTATTATGTGGTGAAATGGAAAAACGCCGCATTTGAATACGGACCCCCAACATTTGAATACGGCTCTCCACATACTATGTGGTGAAACGGAAAAACGCCATATGTGACATACGGACCCCCCATATGACTGATACGGGGGGGTCCATATTATGTGGTGAAATGGCTCCCAGGAGTGAGGAACAATGTAATTTTGGGAGTTTTCTCAAAAAACGGTGGCAGAATTTTTGCACAATTTTACAATTGAGCCAGGTGACTGCCGCATTCACATATATGGACATAGAAAAAATAGCCTTAAACATACAGACACAACACGGCAATGGTCCAGAAATGGAAAAATTATTATTTAAAAAAAATTCCGTATGAGGGCCGCATTTGGGTGCCGCATGTTGCTATTTTATACTGGATGCGGTGAAATGGCTCCCTAATGTGATATCAACCCAAAGGCAGTATTTTTACTTACATATGTCAAAGGACACAGAAAATGTGTCCCAGCATCTACCTTGGTTGTCAAAATATGCCATTTACTACGAGTTTTGTTAGCTGGGTAGTAACTTGGTATCAAGAGATCTTGAATGGCTCTATCATATACAGGCTGGAATAAGCATAATTGTATAACAAGGGCATTGTTGACAGACTTTCAGATTTTGAGTCTGTTTTGAGCTCTATAGCTGGCTGATCTCTTGAACCTGTCCTTCGGGAGAGTTTGAACTGCTGGGTAGCAAATCAATGTATCAACGAAATTATGTTTTTGTTTGAAGCATCTTGTATGCAGGTATGTCATGGGGGATGCTATAATTACTTGTCACAATTATAATTATATTTCCAGATAACGCACCTAAAAATCATTAATAGGTTATTTACTGCAAACTATTGAAAATAGATCTCAATCAACTGAAAATTATGCATTTAGAATGAAAATAAAACATCCTTCCGCCAGCCAGCCTCCAGGATGTAAGGTGTGGATTCTAATCAGTAGGCCTATAGACTTATTCTGACACCAGATGACAGCATTGTACAGGCCAGGTTCCCATTGGTTAGCTGGTTGCATTTAATGGGTCAAACTGATAATGGACCTCCGTTTAGTGCAAGAGACTGTGCTGATTTTGCAGAAGAATAGTGATTTTCTCATGTGACATTCTCTCCCATGTACCTTCAATCCAATGGTGAGATGAGAGTGCTGTTCTCCCCCAGGTTCTCCCCGGCACAGCTGAATGTGGGAAGGAAGGCTCGTCGGAACACACTCTCGTGAGAGCTTGGACAAGAAAATCGTTCCAATCTTATATTCGATAATCTTAACAAGAATTGCGGTTGTTGCCGAGTAAAAAATGCCTCAGGCATTTTTATACGCGGCAACAACCGCAATTCTTGCATTTGAAGGAACATAATGTCTACATGGTTGGTATATTTGTAGGGGACCCATTCAAGACACCATATAAACAGGGCGGGAGGATGATATAACTGACAGATGTGACACAACAGGGGAAAACGTGCCATTACAGGGATTAGTGTAATATACAGCCACTAGGTGGCCACCAGTGCAGCAGCATAACATTATCTTAGTGATTTATCATGGAACTTATGGAAACTTGGGTCCAATTTAGGGGGGTAGGTATGATAATAATCAACCTCAGAAGCATGGAAATGGGTGTTGCTAAGCAGATAAACAATAAGAATAGCTGTTGCTAGGCAGCCAGCTGTCTTAGCAACAAACCAATAGAACAATTGAATTCCTTGGGTCCATGTTAGGGGGGTAGGTAGCATTATAATCAACCTCAGGAGCATGGAAATGGGTGTTGCTAGGCAGATAAACAATAAGAATAGCTGTTGCTAGGCAGCCAGCTGTCTTAGCAACAAACCAATAGAACCATTGAATTTCTTGGGTCCATGTTAGGGGGGTAGGTAGCATTATAAACAACCTCAGGAGCATGGAAATGGGTGTTGCTAGGCAGATAAACAATTAGAATAGCTGTTGCTAGGCAACCAGCTGTCTTAGCAACAAACCAATAGAACCATTGAATTGCTTGGGTCCATGTTAGGGGGGGGGGGTAGGTAGCATTATAATCAACCTCAGGAGCATGGAAATGGGTGTTGCTAGGCAGATAAACAATTAGAATAGCTGTTGCTAGGCAACCAGCTGTCTAAGCAACAAACCAATAGAACCATTGAATTTCTTGGGTCCATGTTAGGGGGGGGTAGGTATGATTATAATCAACCTCAGGAGCATGGAAATGGGTGTTGCTAGGCAGATAAACAATTAGAATCGCTGTTGCTAGGCAGCCAGCTGTCTTAGCAACAAACCAATAGAACCATTGAATTGCTTGGGTCCATGTTAGGGGGGGTAGGTGTGATTATAATCAACCTCAGGAGCATGGAAATGGGTGTTGCTAGGCAGATAAACAATTAGAATAGCTGTTGCTAGGCAACCAGCTGTCTAAGCAACAAACCAATAGAACCATTGAATTTCTTGGGTCCATGTTAGGGGGGGGGGGGGGGGTAGGTATGATTATTTAATCAACCTCAGGAGCATGGAAATGGGTGTTGCTAGGCATAAACAATTAGAATCGCTGTTGCTAGGCAGCCAGCTGTCTAAGCAACAAACCAATAGAACCATTGAATTGCTTGGGTCCATGTTAGGGGGGGTAGGTGTGATTATAAACAACCTCACGAGCATGGAAATGGGTGTTGCTAGGCAGATAAACAATTAGAATAGCTGTTGCTAGGCAACCAGCTGTCTTAGCAACAAACCAATAGAACCATTGAATTGCTTGGGTTCAAGTTAGGGGGGATAGGTAGGATTATAATCAACCTCAGGAGCATGGAAATGGGTGTTGCTAGGCAGATAAACAATTAGAATTGCTGTTGCTAGGCAGCCAGCTGTCTTAGCAACAAACCAATAGAACCATTGAATTGCTTGGGTCCATGTTAGGGGGGGGGGGGTAGGTATGATTATAATCAACCTCAGGAGCATGGAAACGGGTGTTGCTAGGCAGATAAACAATTAGAATAGCTGTTCCTAGGCAACCAGCTGTCTTAGCAACAAACCAATAGAACCATTGAATTCCTTGGGTCAATGTTTAGGGGGTATAGGTATGCTTATGGTCAACCTCACGATCGAAGGTTGATTAATATTAATTTCATCATTATGCATAAATTTGTGTTGTGACACCTTAAAACAAAATGGCGGCACCCCTTAAAACAAAATGGCGGCACCCCCACTGACTTCCTGTCAAGTGTAAACAATATAATGCCTCAACCTGGTTGTTCGCAAGCTCACCACCAGGGCCCCTCCGGGGCCTTTCGGCCTTAAAAAAGGTCACAATCTTAAAGTTAATAACATTTAAGATTGTAACATTTATTTATCACTGCTCACCATTGCCTTGCATACTGGTAGGATGGCACCAGTACTAGCAGTAGTAATGTTGTTCCCCCGAACCCCCGTTTTTTTCTTTTTCTTTTCCCCCTATTTTTTGGAATATGGTAACAAACCTATAGGGCTCCTAAGGGGTTAGGCCATGGGTGCGGCCATGTCTAACCCCCAGTGCCTCCTTTGGTTGTCTCTAGACGGGGCCTACGTCGGGACAGTGATTACTTCGGTCTGGGTTACCCTAAAGCCATCTGAGTAGCATTGGTCCTCAGTACCTAGGCCTACTCACTGTAGGGCTAAGTCCTGGGAACCACTTCAGACAGAAACAATAGTGGCCTGCCCTGTGATGTCACAACCCCCAGTTAGCTGCTCCACTTAGTGGCCAAGGGCCTGCACTGAAGGTTCTCAACTTAGCACACAAGTGGTGCTGCGATCAACGGCCAGGTGCCCTATAACCAAACCCAATCACCTTTAGCTTTACTGGTGGCCACGGGCGGGAGGGACTAGAAATCAGCTGTGCGAGTGTAGGTGTGACCTATAAGCAATACAAGGGTGTGTCACAGGTTGACTCCTCTCTCCTGTGCACCTCAGTTTTTGTCGGGATATGAGCAATCTACTTTAACCTGAACCAAACAACCAGGCCAATTCATAAAAGCATATCAAATTGGTATTCCCCTGTGAATTATTGTATGAATATCTCAGTAATAATTAAGAAATTTGGATTTTGGTGGTTGTCCACCCTCTCCTATGTGTTTACATTTTCTGCAGTCCTCAAAGCTTGCACGGCCTAATAGCACCTGTATTACTGAGGGTCATTGAAATATGTTCTGGGTGAGTGGAGCCAAAATGACATAGATAGGTAGCTGGGGTTCGGTGAATGATCAGGGGTAGTGTACAGTGATTGGAGGTAGTGCTAGTGAGTGGGTGGGGGAGGTAGGTGAGGGTGGGCATGTGGGGGCATTACAATCAGCAGACAACAAGTCTGAGGCTGAGGACCCCATGAAGGGGCACTTCATGTGCAAATTCATTCATTAAGAAAGCCACATCAAAATATGTGTGTACAATAAATATTCATTATAAATCACTGTTGAGTTACAATAAATTTGTTAAAGCCTATAAAAAGGGAATGTTTAATTCACAAGTTTGGCAGCAAATAGTTCTCTAGACAACCACCAGAGGGCACTCAACAAAAAATGGCAGAAATCAAGATGGCGGTCTAGTGACATACCTTTGTAGTATTACCTAGGTCACACCTCTCGCCCGTGCTGGTGGCATACATCATTCAATATGAACATTTTGGGAACACAGGACAATACCTGTGCTGTTACTAATGCTGGGACTCCACTACCCGATTTTATCATCAGATCTGACCCATTCTCACAAATCGGACACAAACAGAAGTTAATATAAACAACCCTATGCTTCAGGGTTGTTTATATTTACAATCTGTTTGGGTCCGATTTGTGAGAATGGGTCCGATCAGATGAGAAGATCGGGTAGTGGAGTCCCAGCTTTACTGTAAAAGCTAAGAACTATGTATGGTTGTAGTAGGGTAGCTGGCAGACTCAGGCCCCGACTCTATAATAGTAGAGTCTGGGCGAACTCATATAAAAAAACTTTTTTCACTAACTTGCCCTTAGGAGTTGACCAATCAAATCTTGTACACCAATTCCTGTGCACAACCTGACAGGAAGTAATAATCTAAATATAGCAGTTTCACCAGTCCCATTTCCAGCCCTTGTGGCAGAAGAAGGAAATGGTTGAGCGAGTCTGGGTAGCTGGTTGTATCCAGTGGGTCACAAGTTGTACCTTTGATGTCTAGCTTTCTGTACCTCAATGACAGGCCTGTTCTCAAGGTCACTCCAGTCAAGAAATCTTTAATCTTGTTTTTTAAATATTTACTTGCTAAGTATCCGACAGTGCCATGTCTGTATGGTTGAAGGGGATGGTCCAGTGGGATCAGAGTATCCTCAACGAGCCTATATTAGCGTACGCTTACACTCTACTATTCTTGGTATCCTGCCATCATTGCTTAAAGATGGTATGTCATCTACACTGTCAGAAGTTAGTGTAGCTGCACAGCGAGTTATACCGTAGATTTACAGTAATACCGCCTTTTATACTGTAAATACACAGCATAACTCACTGTGCAGCTGCACTAACTTCTGACAGTGTAATGTTGGGTGATTTTCTCACTTACATGATTATATGGTCAATATACCTTTTAGTATGTATGGAACGTTTGGAGGTTGTTTAAACATATCATTTTACCATCTATTTTCTGAAATGAATATATGTCAACGGACAGTTATCAGGACCTGTTAGGGGTGCATTATAACCACTCCAAACACCTGGTACTGTTGAACCCCAGTTGAACCCCACTCTTTTGTGGAAAGGTCTTGAAAGTTGTGTTGGCAGAATTAGCCCAGAAAGTGAACTTGGTTGGCTGGCCCAAATGGGCCCCACCGGACAGCCCACACCCAGCCTCCATGGGAGATCTTAGCCCACTCAGCCCAGCTCTAGCCCAGCTCTAGCCCAGTTCTAGCCCAGGTGAAACCAAGGCAGACAACATAGCATAAAAGGCTAGAAAAAGAGGGACAATTGAGGATAAGGTAAAGTATCTGCAAGGCAAGATATACATAAAAAAGATTGAACATGTGATTGAGATCACACTAGACTCAGGGTCAGGTAGAGGTGTGAAGGGAAATGTATCATTTATCATAGTAAGAAAGAGAAAGGGTGCACTCTTGTATTAATGGGATTCTTAAAGAAGTTTTGACCTTGATTTTGACCCTTTTCCGACTTAGATATCATTCTACACATAACAGAAATGGATTCAGCACCTTTGGTTTACCCTAGTCCACTATCCATAATCATCCATTGGTCACCATATCAGGTTCTCTCCAGGATTCCTGACTGGCTCCCCCTATTATATCCTGGCTGGACCGTTTCGGATAGCATACCCAAATTGTGCATCACAAGTATAGCATAGCAGGAACTGACAATTACCTATAGGCCTGCACCACACAACCTATAGGTCCCATGACGCAGGTGCCCTAAGAAAGTCACACTGAGTGAGGCAAGTCACGCAAAAAAAGGGTATACTCGGAAAAGATTTGTACATTGACTTTTTTTGGGGGGGGGTACTTGAGCCCAAATTCAAATTTTCACGTCCCCCGATCAATTACCCCGGGAGAGAGAGGGGGAGGGGGGTACTCACATTTCCATATAGTCTTTGTTGCGATATGTGCATTGTCAGTGCAAAGTGAATCAGGGTTATCACTGTTACACAAATAATAGCAAGTAACCTCCCCTGTAAATTACCTCTAGTACTTAAGTGTTTGTCAGATGTCTGAAAAAAAGCGTCTCACCTACACCTCCCATAGAGATAGCATTGGTTGTCACGAAATATCCAAATTTGGGGTTGTCGGTTGTCTTCGCGCTCCCATAGAGCTCTATGCTGAAGCAAATTACCACCAATTACAGCCTAATATTATTTTTCGTTTTTTTAGGGGGTTATAGTAGGGATTTGTGAAAAACAAACACACCATTAGATAGATATTGTGGAAAGTGATTTATTGAGACCATGCAAGGTGCAAAGAGTGAAATATTGAGCAAATGGGAGCAATATTCATTTTTCAGGGAAAAGAGGTGTCCGTAATCGTCACACTTGACTCAGGGAAGACCCTGAGTCAACGAGGTTCAGCTCATGGGCTCAGCCCATGTGGGCCGCACCTGGTCACGCATAATGAGCCCATGGAAAGCCCAGACAATAACCAGTGTAATCCCCATTACCCACGCTGACCATTTAATTTATGGTGCACCTAGAATAGGAAACCTTAAATGGCAAAATACCAAAAGTAAGGAAAAATAACCTCCCATTGAGGGCTAGTTCATGGTGTGCAGATACACGCCCATATGGGGCACGTTTGGGTGTGTTGGCTGGGTGGACATTACACATAAGTAAAGTGTTCTGGTACTGAAAACAGAAGGTTTGATTACTGATAATGGTTGTGCAATGTGTCTAGTATTTCTCAATCAGAAATGATTCTGTGCTATACAAATACTGTTTTTAAATTCTCATTACTTTAATGGTATTTTGTTATTTTCATAAAGATGGGATGTATATCAGTTCATTTTGTACTATTTATACTTTGTATTATCCTGCCATATACAGTCATTCTCGTTTGAGCATAAAGAAAATAGAGAGTTGAATGATCTATAGTCATGCTCAGAGATCTAAGCGATCCTCTCTATGAATTTCCTGTGTATCATAAGCAATGATATTAAAAAGTAGATATCACCATTGACCAATGCCATATATATTCATGCCATGTATAATGATATATGTATATAGTTATTACCTCCAGCAGCATTCATGAGCTTCTATTTGTGACAAATTGCTGTATAGCATATACATGACAGAACCTATACCCCTATACAAATATCCCGTGTCCCTCCCACTCTACTGTATAAGGTACCCAACCCACACATGGGGGTGCAGATGGGTCAAAAGCGACCTGGCGACTTCGGCCGTTTTGAAGGCGACGTTCGACCTAAGGTAATAATATAAGCGACCTGGCGACTTTTGGGAGACAAATACAATAGGTTAAAGGCCCCAAAAAAGCGACTTTGTGACCTGGACCCCTTAATTTCGGCGACTTTCCGACCTCAGGGGGGGACCCCTCTGCACCCACACACATGGGATGAATAATCTCCTTTTCAGTTAACAGAAATATGTTACTTTACGTCAAAATGACGTTTTAAGGTTATATACTAACTTGAACTTATACAACGTTTGGCCACAATGATGATAATAGCTTTTATCGACAACAAAAGGGAGGCCATTACTGACCTATGTGTTATAAGGGGTCATAGAAAAACGTTGTGAAACGTTGTATAACGTGTTTTCTGTTTACTGGGTTCCATTGAGAGTCAACCGCAGAGAGTTGAAATTGAAATGGATGAGTGCCATGAGGATAAAGTCTAAGGTGCAATTACGTCAGGCTGAACTCTGGTTGATGTATCTTGTATGCGTAGAACATGTATTAAGTGTAATTATTGAAGGAGCAACTCAGAATACGACGTAGATCGTTCTCAGGCCGGATGTCGAGCCCCGACGCTGGTACCCGTCTTTATTCTCCACGGACGCTACCCGGTCCATTTCCCGCGCCACAACACTGGTCAATATGTATTAGTGCATGCAGCTGAACTGAGAGACATCTATTTTACGTAATTTATATCTTTGTAATCATAACTACTAGTACACTGAAAACCTCAGGGTCGTCATTCTGACAATGCCAAAACTGACAACTTTAGGTAGTCAAAGTGACCACCTTAGGTCATCATTGTGACTACCCATCTGAGCCATTCAGAGTAGACCAAAGTTGTCATAATGACGACCTTAGGTAGTCACAATAATTAGGTAGTCAGAATGACTACCTTAAGGTTGTTAATTTAGGTATTGCCCATTTGAAGACCTAAAGTCATCAGTATTGACAACTCTCAAGTCCTAGGTTGTCCCAATGACTACCCTATGGTACATAATTCTATTCCTCACTTGCTACTTATGGCACACTACTGCCACCTGGTTTTAATATTTGCATTTACTATATCTGTCGTGAGATATACACTGGTGACAGGGAGCAGAGTGGTCTCTATACCTTTGGGACCATCATTCTCACCCATTGGCAACTTATTTATAACAAGTAATGCTACTTAGTTCAATCAAGACTACACCAAATATGTGAAAAGGATGTCTGTCATTAAGAAGTGAACTAATTAGAAACTATATTCACACACCATTCTCCGCTCCATCTGCCATTATTCATTATGACTACCTAGGTCGTGATAATGACTAGGCTCCTTGCTCTGGGTTTTCAGTGTAGTACTAATAGTATTAAGTTAACTTCTGAAGTGAAGACGGATTTTCACCGAGTGCGACATTTACTCTCAGTAGTATATAATGTATCGGAACGGGACTATGCTTAAGTACTGTTTATTACTCAATCGATATGCAGCCAATCAGAGGCCTCCATTTGGTCACGTGACCGGAAGTGACCTACTTAGGGGATTAGTGGTGACGTCACGTGACCTAGTTAGCCAATCAGAGGCCGCCATTTGGTCACGTGACCGGAAGTGACGTCATATGACCTACTTATGGACCGGAAGTGACGTCATATGACCTACTTAGGGGACCAGAAGTGACGTCATATGACCTAATTTAGGATCACGTGACCGGAAGTGACCTGATGAGTCACGTGACCGGAAGAAGTGACGTCACGCGACTTAATGAAGAGATGAGCGTCTTTAAGGGGTCACGCGCTTTAAAATGTGATATTTTTTTTTTTTGGAGGAGGAGGCGAGTCTCTTATTTTTTTTGTAAACCAATAAAAAACACAACAATATAAGTTTGTTTTTTCATTTTATTTTTTATTAGCGACTGGAAGTGACTTATTGAACTAGGTAGAAGTGTTCTTTAGAGTGTATAAGGGGGGAGGGGAGGGGAGGGGGGGAGGGGGGGAGGGGGGCCCTTTAAGATGCATGGGGAGGGGGGCACTTTTAGGATGCATGGGGTGGGTGGGGGGGAGGGGAGGGGAGGGGAGGGGAGGGGAGGGGGGAGGGGGGCACTCTAGGGGGGTGGGGGGGCACTCTAAGGGGAGTTTGTCTCTTTTAAGAAGAAAAGAATTTAATCAAGAGACACACTTCTTCCTCTCGAGAGGAAGAAGTGTGTCTCTTAATTTTTTTGTTTAGGAAGTGATGGTCTTTAGGATCACGTGACCGGAAGTGACCTGATGAGTCACGTGACTAGAAGTGACGACGTCACATGAGTGACACTTTAAGAGGACACGCGACTTACTAATAAAAGAAGACGTATGAAAATAAAAACACAACGATAATTTTATTTTATTTTTTTATTTATTTTTTTTCAATCTTGATAAACACTCTATTTTTGAAAAGATGCGCTCAATCAATCAATAACACACTTTTTTTTTTTTTCATATCTCTAAAGGACTCGTTGTCACACCGTCAGAATGCACGCGACGCTTATAATACAAGTAGCGCACGCCATCTTTCTCTATGGTGTAAGTGACCATTTTGTTTCGTACCACTTTGAAATTTCTATTTACCGCAAGGAGAGTTTTTCGTTGGCGAAGAACATCCAAGAAGTCGTCTGGTTCTTTAGGGTTTTGTTTCTTCTGTACACCTTTTGCACTCCATTTTTTGGAGTTTCTTTCACCGGTGCCGCTGACTCGATCGTAGCAAATGTAAGTCTTAGGGTTGAGACTTAGGATCCCGTCACCTTCCCACTCCGCTTTCATAAGCCCCGAAGTTCTCAGATCGTGAAGGTACCGTCTCTCACAACATCCGCCGGGCGGCGGACGCCATTCTCGCACTCTTTCCGTTTTTGTCTTCACGAAAAGCTCTAAGTGATCGTCGCACACCGCTGTCGGAATCCACTTTCGTTTCTCTCTGAAGTACGTCTCTCTCAGGTGAGGTTTGACTAGGTCATCCAACGTGTCACCACTGAGAGCCATGTAAAGACTGTCGGTGTCCATTTGACAAAGAGCATAATCGCGCCGATCGACGAATCTATCCAAGAAGTCGTATGTGAACTCTAACATTTTCAACTTCGCGTACTGGTATACCATGAACCCTATTTGAATAGGGAGGTTGTTCTTGACTGTTTTCGGTTGTAGTTCGACTTCAAACAGATCAGAACTCAACTCGGACGCCTTTTTGAAGCGCCACGAATTGGCCAATAGTTCGAACTTCCGACTGTCAGTGTATCTCACCGCCGTGTGTTTTTCTTTGTTGCAGATTGTTTTACCGTACGTGGCGTTTCCCATTAACTTGTAACAGTCTGACAGAATTTTCTCGTTCTCGTTCACGTCGCCACGTCTTTGCGCCGCTGTTACTTCGTCCGCGAAACCGGCAAAGGAGCGTTTAGGTAGGTATTCTACGACCAGCTGTACTTTGGTGACTATCAAACCGTGCTCTAAATACCACTTGAGAAGGGGCGTTCCCAAGAGAATATTTTTTCCGTGGTAACTCCCTATCAGACATCTCTGAGGCGTGTTCAACAGCTTTTCTTCCTGCGCAAAGTCTGACATGTGAGGTCCTATGTCTGATTTTGAAACGGACACGTTCTTGAAAACGGGGGTCATTTCTTCGAAGTAGTCTCGTAGGTGAGGCGGCGTAGTGATGTCCACTTGAACTAAACCGAACATTTTCCCGTCTTTGACAGCGGAAAGGATGTCGCTCCCGCTCATAGCGTTTTGAGACACTTTCAAAGCGTCAACCTTCCAGTGTTGTTGGGAGGCGCTCATCTCGACGCTTCATCTCTCTCCATTCGCACTCCCACACGACGACCAGCTTGTGACCTAGCGCTTTCAAGTAAGCGCTTACTCTAGCCGTTCTGTCGCGTCTCTCCTCCCTCAGTGAAGCGCACTGATATCGGTGCGACGGTATGCACTCGTGAGCGTGGAACCAACACCCGTGAAACTGGAAAACCGTATTAGAGGCCGCGTGAAACCCGTCGACGCGAATTCTTTGACAGCCTAGAACCATCTCGCCGCCGTTGAAAGCGTGGCGCAGTTTCACGTCGCGGTCGTGCTCTACGAAGCGTAACCACTCCAAAGCGCTGTGAGAGTTTCTTTGCCTAATTTCGGGCTTGAACTCGGTCTCAGGTCGTCTCAGCGCGTAATAGCCCGTGCAGTGCGCTTCGCTCATGCAGCGCAAGTACAGAGAGTTAGCGTCTAGGCCTAGGATGTGCTGGCACGTTCTCGCTTCTTCGCCGTACTTGTGCTCCCTTATCCGCGTGGTGCCCTTCTCGTGAAATCTATGGAAGATGATGGAAGGACCACCGACTAGATTTTCTTTGATCAGAGCGTGGAGGACGGCGTCGAACTGGGGGAACGTTGTGAACGCGTCTTCTAGGTTTTGGAAGAGGAACCGTAAAGTCAAACCGGCAAGAGAAATCCCGTCTTTCAACATGTCAATGCCGCGATCTTGGAAAAATTTAGCGTGATTTTTCAGAGCTTCTATGAAAGGTTTGAAGTCTTTGTTGTTGTAGTGGATCAAGTAATCTCCCATAGTTTGCATCTTCTCGTCGGACCAAACTTTCTGACATGCGGCGTAGTCGGATTCGGACATTTTGACGCCCGTCAGTTCGCTGTCAAAAGCCGATCTCGGTGGCAGTGTTCTGTTTCCCAGTTTCCTGGTAGACGTCATCCATTCGTAAGGAAAGTGACCTTTCTCTTCGTTTCTGGTGAAAGCTCGCAAATAGTTCGCGTAGTTGTAACCGGGTGCCAAATAGTTGACTACGTCCAAGAAAACCGTGTGCTGTGTGTAAACCGCCAAGTATTGATTGCTTCTCTTTATGACGCTGAATTCTTGGTTTCTTCGGTCTCCGGAGGCAAAGAACGAGTGAAGGCGTATTTTGATCAGGTTCAAGTCGTAACGCCCCGAGTTGAAGCCCACGACTGGAGCTTGACGGATGTATCTCAGAAGCCGCTTCTTCAGTTGAACTAACGGGTGTCTGGTCTGAGCCGCAGCGAAGCCGCCTGGAGAAGGGGTGAATGTCGCCTCCTCCAGCAGGAGAGCTTCACCTATCGCCGCATCTAACTTCGCTAACGTCGGTCGGTGAAGTTCTAGCACAGCTTCCCCGATGACTTTGGCGTTCTCGTTTATGTGATTTAAAACTCGGTCCAACAAGGGGTCGGAATCTGCGTCGGATTCTCTGACGAAGCAGACTGGCCCCTCCCAACCCGGAAAGTCGGATGCGACGCTAGCCGACAAAGGGAAGTGATCCCACAGCAGGGACACGTGTTCGGTCGACGGTTCTCTGCACGGTCTGAAGAAAGCCTCGAAATCGAAGGTGATCTTGTAAGGGTAGATTCCGGAATGTCCGTCGGGAGGAAAAATGGAGAAGTCTGCTAGCGCTTCGAAAATCGTTCTCGAATTTTGGTAGATGCCACCTACGTAGCGCAACTTGACTTGTCGGCAAGAGGAAAGCTGGTTCCTGTGTCTCTTCAGCAAGAACTCGGTGGTGAACGCCGCCTTACACTTGCAACATTCGTATATGCCCGTGTACGCGTTGAAGTCCATGACCAGAGAGACGTGCAAACCGCCTTTCGCCGTCAGGTGTAGGTTGACTTTACCTCGGGCGGCCAGAGTTCTGGAAGGCGGTCTGATCAGAGTAACGCGTCTTCTCAACTTCCGCCCCGGCACCTGACGCGACGCAGTGTAAACCGCTATTTGTATGTCAAACAAGTTCTCTAACGCGGGTAAGTCGCGGATGTTCAAACCCGGAAAGGTTTCAGGTGTGGCAGCGGGACAGAACTGACGTAACAAATCTGAAGCGCGCTTGCTGGTGTTGTATAAGTGAAAGGAAATGCAGCGGAAGACGCAGAGGTTGTCCTTGTTTGGAAAATCTAACACACCGCTTCTCTTTCCAACTCGACCGGCCTGAGTGATCCTACCGCCTATGGGAAATTCCCCCGGTCCCATGTAAACGCAAATGTTCAAATTGGTAGGAAAAAGAACGTGCCACTTGGTGTCAGCGTCGCAAAGTTTCCGTACTTCCTCGCAAGCGAAGGTGTTTTCCATCTTTGAGAGGAGCTCTTCCAAAGTTTCTGAATTAGTTATAGTAGGGAGCGGTTGTATGAGAGTTGCGTTGTTCTGGGAGGCATGAAAGTAGCGCAGTTTGCTCTTGTCTTCTCTGTGTTGTAAGAGTAAGCCTACCGAGAAACCCACTTTGTATCTGAATCTTTGCGTGAAGTGAATGCGACGCATAGTATCTACAGCGTCACTCAACTCGCCGGTTGGTAGTCTGAAGTTTGTTACACTCACGCGAGTCCCGTGCATCCTGACACCCGTTTGTATTGCAGGCCAATTCGCCGTGAACGTTTCCTCACCGTTCGGTACAGCACATATGCGCGGAGGGATAGTCACCCCGTCCAGAGATTCGCGTCGACAGGTGATCTTTCGGCAATCGCCTTCGCCGCATAGAGGGCAAAACTTAGGTATTACTCTACATTTTTCTACGTGTCTCTCGTGATTGTACGGTCTTTTAAAAATTTTGAAACACTTTTCGCAGACGTACTGCGTCATGTTTTTTTTGTTTTTTTGTTTTTTCACTTAGTTACCAATTTTAAAAAAAGTTTTTTTTCCCAACTACTTAGCCGTCTATCTATCTATCTATCAATCTATCTATCTGTCTATCTATCTATCTATCTATCTGTCTGTCTGTGTATCCGTCTGTCTGTCTCATACAGCGTACGTCAAACACTGTGTGTGTGCGCGCGTGAGCGTTGAGCGTCTCTCATTCCAAATCTATACCGAGAAATTTGAGAATAATCTCTGTTTTGTCATCCAACTCTTTGAGCGCTCTGGCGGACAGCGTCACCCCCTGCTGTGTGGGTTTTTTGTCAGGACCTTCGTACTTGCGCACGTGGATGAGGTTCTTACCGCTGTAGTAGCTCACAGCTGCGTACACTTCGCCCTCCTCATCCAGCACTGTGAACCAGGGGGTGTGATTAGGTCTTCCTTGCGCGGACGCTGTGTCGCGTATGCGCACCACTGCGCGGATCTCGGCGATGCGCGCTATTAGCTCGCGCAGCGCGTCGGCGGTGAAGTGCACTCGCTTGCTTCTGGTCAGAGACGCCTCTTTCACCTGGCCGTCTTTTGTGTAGCGCGGCCTCCTAGACAGTCTAGCCTCGTCCTCCCAGATCTCCAGCGTCAAAGTCCCGTCTAAGCAGAACTCTAACCCGAGAGGGCGGGGGGTTTTCTCTGCTTCTTCTCGTCCATCTTCTTCTTTTTCTTGTATTTTTCTCTTCTTAGTAGGCCTTGTTGTTCTGGAACCCGCCTTAGAACGTTTCAGACCCGCAAGAAGAGTAACACCATCAGCGTGAGCTGAATCAGCAGCAGAACCAATAACAGGAGCAGCGTCAGCGCTGGTATCCGACGACTCGTTGTTGGAACAGAGCAGCCACACGCCGTCGGTGCTGAGTGTAGCGGTAGAAGATGAAGCGCCGCCGCCCTCGTAAGGTGGCGGTGAGGGCAGTCGCCACGGACCGGACGCGCTAACAGTGGAAGTGAGGTCGAAAGGTCGAAGAGGGGAGCCGAAAAACGTACCGTCCACCCGTAGCCCTTCGGGTTCGTCGTACGCCTCGTCGTCAGCGTCGTTCTCTGTCTCACCCTGTTGCTGCTCCTCCTCCTCCTCTTCTTCTTGGTTTAGGGGCTGAGTGTCCGAATAGCTGTAAGTCTCAGCGCGAGCGGCGTCGATGGCGTCGGTTGATGTAGTGGTGGAGAGGGGCTGTGCAACGTGCGGCGGTTCATCAAAATCAGCAACAGTAGTGGGGAGGTAAAAACCCAGTTGCCAGTACTGCGCTGTGCCAGGAGAGTTGTCGTCAGTAGAAGTAGCGGTAGCAGCAGGTGCAGCAGCAGCAGCAGCAGCAGCAGGCGCAACAGTAGCAGGCGCAGCAGCCTCAGCAGGCGCAGCAGTAGCAGGCGCAGCAGTAGCAGGCGCAGCAGCAGCAGCAGCACGAAGAGCACCAGCAGCACGAGGATCACCAGCACCAGCAGCAGCAGCACGAGGAGCAGCAGCAGCAGCAGCAGGCGGGGCAGCAGTAGCAGCGGCAGCGCGCTTAGCAGCAACAACCGTCGCGAGTGTAACAACGTCGCTACCACGACGACTACTACCAGTAGTACTGCTACTACTACCACTACTACTACTACTACTACTACTACTACTACCACTACTACTACTACCACTACTACTACTGCTGCGAGCGCTCGCTACAGCGGGAGGGTGATAAGACCAAGCGGTTGCGGCGGTAGTCTCATCTTCAGTAGCAAGAGGAGGCGCTGACGCTAAACGAGCGCTGTTCCGCGTACTCTTCTTGTTCTTGAACTTGCTTAGATCCTTGGACGGCACTAGGTGTTGTCTTTTGCTCATGGTGGTGACTGTAGAGAGCGGCAAAAGACTGAGTGAGTGAATGGGGGTTTCCAGACCCCTTATATACGCCTTCTCGCTTCTAGAGCTAAGCTACTTACTGCCCTGTTCAGCTGCCGCAGGCTGACCGGCGGCCATTCACAAAGAGAAACAAAAGACATAATGCATGACGTTTTCAGCTGGATCCCTTTCCCCCCTTTTGAGAGATCGACTGACATGAGCTAAGCTACTTACTGCCCTGTTCAGCAATTCAACGCGCATTAGCTGTATAAAGGATTAAGCGGTTGCTGCCGCCGGCTGACCGGCGGCCATTCACAAAGAGAAACAAAAGACATAATGTGTGACGTTTTCAGCTGGATCCCTTTCCCCCCCCCCTTTTGAGAGATCGACTGACATGAGCGGGCGGTGTACCGACTGTGCTAATTCAACGCGCATTAGCTGTATAAAGGATTAACGGTCATGAGCTTAGAGTGTGTATACAAAAAAAACTACAGGAGGCGTGTGGCGTGAAGCAGGACCCCCTAAGACGAGTGTGTCTGTCTGTGAGTAGAGTCGTGTGCATGTGGTGAGCGACTTAAGTGTAAAACAAAACAAAAAATCACCGCCTCCTGCCGTGGTGAGTAGACCGGGCCGGCCGGCGGCGGCCGGCTAGTTCAATAGGGGTGACAGCTGACTAAGGCTGTGCATGAAAATCCGATTTTCACCTGACCTCTGACGTTTGTTACAATGAATGTCAGAGGGAGAGAGAGTCGTCCTCAGGTAGGGGGTAGGAGGTAAGGCTATGGATAAGGAAAAAACGCCATTTTCAGCTGGCCTCCACCGATGGCGATGACATACTCCTCGTCATCTAAGCTCTTAAGAAGCTCTTAAGGAGCGTAGCGGCTGAAAAGCGTCATGCGGACAGGTCGCTAGACAGCTGGGGTGCTGTTGGAAATAGGATTAAACTCCCTCTGTATAAAAGCTCTGATTTCTGTTGGAAAAAAAAACATATCGCCTCTGACCGCAGTAACGTCTACTACCACCACCACCACCACCACCGCCGCCGCCGCCGCCAAGACGAGACGAGATGGCTCAAGCTATTCCACTTTCAATCTCGCCTTCACCCCCTTGTCCACCTGAAAAATTAATGCGGCTTCACGACGTGAGACGCGCGGTGCAGGCCGATGGAGAGAGTAGAGAGGTAGGACAGCAGCGCTTAGCATATAGCGACGCCTTGCTTCGTCAACTAGGTAAAGAGTTGAGCGGATCTTGGAGAGTGTTGGGCAGTAGCTTAAAAGTTACCGCCGCCCGTATGGATGCTCTAGTAGAGCGCAGTGTCAAGACACCGGAGGAGCTGTGTACGGCGATGTTCCGAGTTTGGTGGGGTGAAACCCAGCATCGTCATAGATGGGGAGAGCTCGGCCGCGTCTTCACCCGCATTAGACGAGTGGAACTGTTGGCTCAGTGGATGACCCTTCTCCACAGGCAGGGGTTGGATTTCGAGAACCCCGACTCGCACGCGATGCATAAGCACTTGGGCGCCCTCGGCAGACGCCTAGGTAGCAGGTGGAAAGAGGTGGGGGGTCATTTAAAAATGTCGCCTGAGAGGTTAGATAAGATCGCTGAAGAATGCGAATGCGGAGGAAGTCCCGCTGAGTGGGCCTTCCAAGTGTTGAAAATGTGGCAAGGTGAAGCTGACGGTGCCGGCAGTACACCTTTTGGACTCCTTCGAGTGTTGACTGAGGACATGGGAAAGTTTGACCTCGGCATCACGATATTACTTGACTTTATCAAGCAAGAAACAACGAGAACAACGGACATGTGAATTGTTGTGTTTTATTTTCATACGTCTTCTTTATTAGTAAGTAAAAAAAAAAATATTATAACAATTAAGTCGCGTGTCCTCTTAAAGTGTCACTTCCTCCGGTCGCTGCTGATCTCCTCATTAGGGCATGTGACGTCGTCACTTCTAGTCACGTGACTCATCAGGTCACTTCCGGTCACGTGATCCTAAAGACCATCACTTCCTAAACAAAAAAATTAAGAGACACACTTCTTCCTCTCGAGAGGAAGAAGTGTGTCTCTTGATTAAATTCTTTTCTTTCTTTTTTTCTTAAAAGAGACAAACTCCCCTTAGAGTGCCCCCCCACCCCCCTAGACTTATATTGTTGTGTTTTTTATTGGTTTACAAAAAATATAAGAGACTCGCCTCCTCCTCCAAAAAAAATATGTATCACATTTTAAAGCGTGTGACCCCTTAAAGACGCTCATCTCTTCATTAAGTCGCGTGACGTCACTTCTTCCGGTCACGTGATCAATCAGGTCACTTCCGGTCACGTGATCCTCAATGAGGTCACATGACGTCACTTCCGGTTGTCCATTAGGTCATGTGACGTCACTTCCGGTCACGTGACTCATCAGGTCACTTCCGGTCACGTGATCCTAAATTAGGTCATATGACGTCACTTCCGGTCCCCTAAGTAGGTCATATGACGTCACTTCCGGTCCATAAGTAGGTCATATGACGTCACTTCCGGTCACGTGACCAAATGGCGGCCTCTGATTGGCTAACTAGGTCACGTGACGTCACCACTAATCCCCTAAGTAGGTCACTTCCGGTCACGTGACCAAATGGAGGCCTCTGATTGGCTGCATATCGATTGAGTAATAAACAGAACTTAAGCATAGTCCCGTTCCGATACATTATATACTACTACTCTCACACTGAAAATCCATAGGTTGAAAGGGTTAGTTAGACTATCCTAGATTAGTCATATGTGTGTTAGTCACAATGACAAAGTTACATTCAAAAATGACTGAGGGGTCAGTCAGTAGTGGCTAACCTGGGTTCATCATTGGTGTGTACCTTAGTTGTTGTATTTGCATACCACTAGTTGGTGCCACCTGTAAGAAACTATGATGACCACTCAGTGGCTCACCATGGAAATTAAAACACTAAGGTAGGTTGGTCAGTACTGACCAATCTGACAATAATAACTATCAATAATATCAGTGCAGACCACAATGTGATCCTGAACAGCCTGAGGGAAGTGACATCCTTCTCTGGAAGTTATATGTATAACCTCCTCAGGAGGTTATATGAACTAGGTCGGATCTAGATCTGGTAGGAGGTTATCTTATCAAAAGATGGATATATATCATCTTCTTGATCTACTATGTATAGAGGGTGGAGTATAAGTGTTGTCCACGTTCCATCAAGAATCTGTCCTGAAAAGCAGGCAAGGCCAGGCAAGATGGTATAGGCTCCTAGGTTCAAATCCCAATACAAGCATAGTTTTAAAAGAGAATCGCTTCCTATAACCTCCTCTCAGACTTGACCTGTTTCATATAACCTCCTGAGGAGGTTATACACTTAACCTCATGAAGAGGCTATGTCCAAAGCCTCGACGTATAGTATAAGGTACCACGCATAAGCGAGTCATAGCGGCGAAATCGCCGATCCTCAGAGAAAAATGTCAATTTTACAAGCCTCCAGAGAGCAGAAAAATTAATGTACAGAAATGTCAAACCCCTCAATAGAAAGATATGGATCTGCTAGTTTGAAATATCATTGGTATTAGGTAGGTTGTACTTGCTATGCATGTGCAAATGGGTCTTAACTGGGGGTCACTTTGGGTCAAATAACAGGTTTTGTCACCTGTTTTCCTGCAGCTGATTTGACTCTCTGTCATATAAACAGGATTTCCCATTGCACCATACATTGCACATGAAATATACCAGCAACGTTGATAAGAATACACATCAGGCTTCACTGTGATCCCCGGGATGAACAAAAATTATCAAAGATTTGTACTATTGTAGCATTTCATAGAAAATAATAGGTTAAAAAACATATTATTATTGAAAAAAAAAGAAGTTCATCCTGCCCCTCGCACTGAAGTTTAAGATAGCTATTACAACCATGTAAAGAGAGCTAAGCAATCCTATGGATGGTGCAGTGGCAAAATTAAATTATAGTTATTTTTCTATACAAATCCTATATAGCATACTGGTAAGCTTAAAAATAATAATGTTAATTTCCATAAAAATATATTATGGTATTGATGTTTACATGTCATGGGTAGTATGTGTTTCAAATTCCAAAAGGATTGGACCGCTAGTTAACAATCCATGGCATCATTTGAAGTATAGCATTTGTGACAAGGGTAAATATTAGTGATCTTGCCACTTTTAAACACACATGACGCAATAAATACATACAGGAAATGATCTGTGAAAAATTATTCATGCCTTATGTAACTTGGAGATACATTATATGCAATACAAAAGTCCTCAAGTATGTATTTCTTGAGATGGCTACGGGGTCAAAATGGCAGAATGGCCATTTTCAGTGGTAAGGGATTGGCAACTCTGCAATGTTAGAGGGTACAGTATTTCAAAACAGATGTGGCCAAACACATTCTGAAGATATTTGTACAATGTCCATGTATCGTTGATTGGGAAATATCTTTTTTCAACTGCATATTGACATCAGAATGAATGTTTTATCCGTCTGACTTCCTTCACTGAATACCCCTACAGATTGGTACTAGGCCTATATATATATATATAAATATCTATATATATATATATATATATATACCGTAAATTCCCGCGTATAACCCGCATCTCGCGTATAACCCGCACCCCTAACTCAGGGAAATCCTATAACCCGTTTCTGGATCTGAAAATGTCTATTTTAGTACTGTTCTATAATGATAAAAACCCTCGTATAACCCGCACCCTATATAGGCATGTTTGGTATCAAATGAAAGCTGAGTTTGGTTCGCGTACAACCCGCGGGTAGTACGCGGGAATTTACGGTATATATATATATATATATATATATATATATATATATATATTTATATATATATATATATATATATATATATATATATATATATATATATATATATATATATATAATATAACTGCGAGTAGATGAATTATGCTGAGCCTGGCCTTTTCTATGACCATCAGAACCTGGTTATGCAGGATTCTCACATCACCCAGTGCCCTAACGACCCCACTTAGCACAGAAATAATGAGGCAATCCATCCATGATAATGGTGACCATTGTAAATAGACCCGCGAGACTAGGACAGTGCTTGGCTAGTGCAGTTAATCTACTACATAGGGGTTGCTGCTACCAGGGTCTGTTCAGTCATAGCTGGTGATATATGCATGCTGGGATTATAAACTGAAAAAGGGATGCGAACTCACCATATACAGATTGTGGATTACAGTAGGGGCGTTAAGTTATGTTCCTTTAATACTGTGCAGTTGCACTCCTTATTTCTCCCAATGCAGTTAGTCCTTTGTTGCATAATATATAGATAGAACCCTACATGTCGATTATACTTCACTTGTAAAACCTGTTCCATATCGGATATCCAATGAGGTAGGTTTTGTATTTATCACATGCCCCTTTAATATATTGTCTAAAAATGAAGAAAGACTGACTTTGATGTACCGTAATGTTACTCAACGCCTGTACTGTACAGAGCTCCCATAGGTTTAACATAAGCATTTTATCAGCCATTCACCTTATAGACATATTGTATAATAACTGCTCCGACTTGTGGATGAATTATATCAGGCATTGGTTGGAGGCCCTCCAGGATTATTTATTTGACACAATATAGCATAATAACACATGTACATTTATATTCTAATTTTATTCACTTTGTACTTTGATATAATAATAACTAGATTTTCTCAGACGTCATCATTCTCAGACGTGTACATGTACTTTCAGATTCTAGCATCATTGAGGCACGATGCACCTAGCTCACGTGATTGCACGGACAAACGTTTACAGTTTGTCTTAAGCCAGTCGTACAGATGTCTTACAACCAAAAAGTCTTAAAAATCAATATAGAATATAGATGATGCCAACTGTGCACTTTTTTCCCCTCCAAATATTTTCTGTGACACCTCTTAAGCTAGTCTTACAGATGTCTTACAGATGTCTTACAGGTCTTACGGATGGCTTACAGATGGCTTACAGATGGCTTACAGGTCTTACGGATGGCTTACAGATGGCTTGCAGATGTCTTTACAGATGTCTTGCAACCAAAGCATGGTAAAAGGCTGTTGTTAACGTGAATGTTATGGGAGGGGGGGGCTCTGCATGCCCTCCAACTCCCTTTTTTTTCTTTTTAAGAAGATTTCTAATTCAAGACTAAGATTAAGGCTTGAGTACCTTGCCATACCTCCGAGATTGACAGGGACGATAATAAGGGATGCTATCTCTATGATAAAAGTATGTTGTTAACACCAAGATTAAGACTCGAGTAAGATTGTTGTGGCATCATGCAGTTTTACAAACAACAACTGTAGTATCCGCAAATGTCTTAATGATGTGTCTCAAAACTTTCCTGTTTCTCCACAAATTTGCAAGCTCCGCAAATTTGCGGAGCTCCGCAAATTTGCTTCTATAAATTTGCGGAGGTCCGCAAATATATATGGAGCTCCGTATTTGTATGCTTAAGTACTAAAAAATGATTCCCATATATATTTGCGGGCCTCCATAAATATATGGAGAGTGTATTTACGGACCTCCACATATTTGTGGAGAAACAGCATATGATACTCATACTAAGACATCCGTAATTAGCCTCACCTAAGATACACTGTAAACGTTTGTCCGTGCACTTACGTGAGATAGGTGCCATCTGCATCATTGAGCGTTTTGAGAAATGGTTATCATAGCAACCAACAAAGGTCAGGAATCACTAAAATCAAGTACAGGTAAAAGTGAAGCATTTTCAATTGCTTTCAATTATACATTTACATAGGGTATTCAAGTATGGCGTCATTGATAAGTGATACTGAAATATATGGAGAATATGGTGACATGCCCCTGCTGTTCTAGTACTTCACGGAAGTGGAAAAGCGGGTGCAGGGTCTTAGAATATGTCTGGAAATTGATGCCCGGGAATTGATGGCATACTTGCATTTCCCTTACCACTAGTTAACAGGTAAAACGAGTAGGTTATAGGTGAATATATGTGGTAAAGGTTACCACCCCCGTCCCCTGGGTGATGTTTCTCCACAAATTTGCGGACGTCCGCAAATTTATACTTTATATATTTATGGAGCTCCGCAAATATATATAGATGTCCGCAAATATATATGGAGTTCCGTATTTGTATGCTTAAGTATAGAAAACGAAATTTGCAGAAATCCACAAATTTGCGGAATACACATTCGCGAAATTTGCGGAGCTCCGCAAATGTACATGGGGGTCCGCAAATTTGTTAAGAAACAGCATCCAGTTTCTCCACAAATTTGCGGAGGACCGCAAATTTGCGGAGCTCCGTAAATTTGTTTCCATGAATTTGCTGAGGTCCGCAAATATATATGGAGCACCGTATATGTATGCTTAAGTACTAAAAAAACGATTTCCATATATATTTGCAGACCTCCATAAATATGATATATGGAGAGTGTATTTATGGACGTCCGCAAATTTGCGGACCTCCGCATATTCGTGGAGAAACAGCATCTCTTCTTCTATAAAATGTTCTTAAAACAGATACGGTTTTCTTAAAATTAATGTTCACGTTCTTGTTTTCCAACCATCTAATGCTAACTTACAATTCTACCCTCTGCATTCTCTTTAGGCCTTCTCCTCCGATCACAGATCATATGGGTCATATTCCAGGGGCTTGATAGGGAACTAGGGCCCGGGAACTAGGGATAAGCCAAGCTGGCCCAACTCGTCCTTGTACACGTCCGAGCGACATGCTGGTATCTGAAGGGCCATAACCGCATTCACTTCCCGCGCATATTGGAGGGATTCTTCCACGGTACCCATCCACATTTTTAATACTACAGCACCAAGCGTCCCGGAACTACTTTCACCAACAAGCTTTGATGCCAGCGATGATGCTCGGGAACAGAGGTCGAGGTGGGGGCCAGCTTGGGGATAAGCTAATCATAATTATTGCAGGTCACAGCAATATGTGGGCGTGTAAATTGTAGATGTGAATTATCTGGGGGTGATTTGACAAACAGTGAGTGCCTATATAAGGCCGGGCAGGATGAGGCCGAGGACAGAGCCCAAGCAGAGAGCAGCACGACTAGACACATTATTTTGGTGAGTACACGTTACGTGCTGAGGTATTTGGATGTATGATGCCCTGGTGATTAAATCGACATGCTTGCATTCCAGCATCATGCCAGCCCGGGAGAAACTGCCATGGTGCACCAGCGAGCAGCGGATATGCAGCAACTATTTATGGGAGTCAGGACTTTCTTCGGAGTCCAGTTTTTTAAGTTGAAAGGGAGTTACTCAGTTAGTCCTTCAATAACCGCATATTGCCTTTTTGCTCTGATGTACTGTGTCCTTTGTCGTCATGATACATGCATGTAGCTCTGCATGGTGAGTAACTCTTGCTAGTTTTGCATTCCTGCATCATGGCGACCCTACAATGTTGACAATAGGCACTATATCTACAGGGAAATAAGTTTATACGCATTATTAAACTAATAAAGTTTTCAGTAATGAGAGCAGGTTTCATTTATTTGTTCCAGTTGTGGTGATAAACCCTCGGAGATACCAAGATGAAGTTCGTCATTGCATTACTGGCGCTCGCCCTTAGCGTGTCTGCAGTAAGTATTTTTTTAGGTATCTTATTTAGGTAAACAATAAAAATACAATGATTAATCATCAAACATACAATTTGCATGTTACAGTATCTAACTCTATGTGGTTGATATGGTACATGTATATATACAAGTGGGTTGCTGTGTAAGTGTTATAAATCAAGGGTAGGGTAATTGTCCAAGTCACCAGCCAAAGATAATAACAATTGTCCATTGTAAGTGTTATAAGTCAAGGGTAGGGTAATTGTCCAAGTCACCAGCCAAAGATAATGTCCATTGTCCAAGGCTTCTAACGCTTATGCAGCTACTCGAGCATATCCATATCTGGTTTACACTCACATTAGGAGAGTGTGCTCAATGGACCGCATCGATATAATAGTCCTGTATGTAGTAGTTATAGGACGTGTACCAATCTGTACGCGAAATACAGTGAAGGAGCCTTATATATAGACAAATGCCAACGCCCATTGATACCATCTCTGTTGTATTTCACGAGTGGGGGCTGGGGCCATATCCCACGAAGCCCCAGGCTGAGTGGCATATGCCCCAGCCCCAACGAGTGAAATACATCAGAGATGGTATCAATGAAGTTGGCATTTGTGTTTATTTTCTTGCAATACAACATCTCCTATGCTTAAGCACTGGAAGGCCGTATTCAATGCCCCTCATTGAATATAATGTGGCCGTATTCAATGGGCTAAGAACAAGTAGTTATTTTCTTCATTAAATGGCTTCAAATAAAAAAATAAACACAAATGCCAACTACATTGATACCGCTCTGATGTATTTCACTCATGGGGGCTGCGGCGCATCCCACTCAGCCTGCGGCTTCATGGGTTACTGCCCCAGCCCCCACTCGTGAAATACAACAGAGACGGTATCAATGGGCGTTGGCATTTGTCTATTTATCGTTTATTTGAAGTAATCTTATGAAGATTTTTTTTCCTAGCCCATTGAATACGGCCACATTGTATTCAATGGGGGGCATTGAATACGGTCCTTCAGTGCTAAAGCATAGGAAATCTTGTATTCCTAAAAAATAAAGGCTTGTATGCGAGGTTTTACAGTAAGCCAATATAATGAGTTGTGCCACACACGTGGTGATTGCTTTGCACGTAATATACAGTCAGGCTGTTTCTTTTGTTCTGTCGGCCAGGTGGGATATAATACACTGTATTTGATGTTGTGACTACATTGATGGTATCAGGGTGACTCTATACTTACTGCAGGCGCCGGAGCCGGAATGCACAAACTTAGATATGGCTGCCATGATGTGTTTAATGCCCTTCTCCCAACTGCAGGGAAGTGAGAACCCCGATATGAAGGTAATCTGTGGGTAAGTCAAAATAAGTGTAACCTATTCTAAGCTATATCCCAGTCTGTTTTTAACTGAAGTTGGCCACATTTTTTAGGAGTTTCTGTTGCATGTATAGTGTCTGTGACAGGCACATTCCATGGGAAATGTTACTAGATAGTAACTCATTTCGCAACTACACTGTAAGAAGTAAGTACTGTACACATACAGCAAAAGTTGCTGGCAACTTTTGTTCCAGTAGATTTTGCTGTACATGTACAGCAACTGGGTGCTGTAACGTTACAGCAACTTCTACTGTAGGTTTCATATTATTGTTGTCATCAATTCATATCAATTAATATGCATGCATGGAAAGTGCTTTCCTGCATAATAGTTCAATTTAACTAGGATGATACACACTACACAATGTAATGATTTAATCCTGCATTGATACAGCTGAACTGTATGTGATACCAGCTTTTTCCCAGTCCAGGCACTTAACCCATTGAGACCGGCCAGAAAATTTGATTTTTAGTCATGGGGCCGGGAAATTTTCCAGAATTTTTCCCTGAGGCCGGGACATTCCTAAATCCCATAGAGTTATGTCAATTATAGTCGACATCCGGCCCCTCATGGTGTAGTAAATAGTCTACATTCGGCCTGGCATGGATGTAGACTATAGTCTACATCCACCCTCAATGGGTTAAGCATTTAATTTTTCCTTCCAATGTGGTGTCTATTCTATACTTTTGCTGTTTTTTGTATTATTCAACACAATTATGCAAATATCAATACATTTTATGATAACTGCATTCAGTCTCTATTATCCATTCTTATTCTACAATGACTTGAGAGTTTGTGAGGCTTTATTTGACTCGGGAAAGGGTTGGGCGGAATAATTACTGCAAAAATGGTATACTGCTGCCACCTAGCGGCAGAAATCTACAGCACAATTTACTATAAATGTACAGCAACATTGCTGGAGACCCAATGTACAGTACATAATGCTGTAATTATACAGCAAATAGTGCTGTAATACCAACTACAGCAAAAAGTGCTGTAAATGTACAGCACTTTGTGCTGTTTAAATACAGTAACTTCTTACAGTGTATTATGTAATTTTTTGTATTATTGCTGAATCTTTTTTTCTTCTACCTTTTACAAATGGGAGCGGCTTCCATTGAGGTAAAGGTTGGTTGCCATGAGGACCCATATGAGAGCATAATGCTATAATGCAGTATGACTTTGTCGTCATGATGAATGAATACGGCCCTGGCGAGCAACTCACCGGGTCTACTTTCATGCATTATGTCGACCCTTCAGGAGTGTCTCAACCCTGTATAGTTGAGATGCATGAATGCCTCACTGGCGAGTTTGTTGGTATATAGGGCTGCACTCTTACAAAAAAAGTTACATCATGACGACAAAGGGTATAAGGCATTAAAACACTACTGCGACCCCATAAGCACTATACCTGCTGTTTTCTTTATGGTAACCTGGTGCAGTTATAACTGATGTTAGCCTATCGTTGATTACAGTCTTGTTAACGATGCGTCCCCCTGCATGGAAAAGGCAATAAAGGACTGCCCGGCGCCGGCTCAGGACAGCCAGGTGATGTCGATGTGGCAGCAGGTCTCAGCCATCAAGGACTACTGTTAGTGTGTGACTTGAGAAATAAAGTATATACTCAGAAAAGCAATATCCATTTGGTGTTTGATTCATTGTAGCAAGTGTAACAGACGCGACTTCGTTCTCTTAATATTGGTGATAAGTTATTAAGGAAATAACATGGACGACACAGTTCAGGTAAAGTGTACAGGTTACAAATAAGGTTCATATATTGCACAGAACCTCAACAGGCAAAAGCTATAAGTAGACTCCCTATAGAGTTCGGAGCGGGTCAGTAGGCCATAAGCCGAAAAATAAAGCGAGTCAACGGGATTCATATATCCAGACTAACCGACGAGTTCCATTGGGCGCTGGCTATATATACCGGTAGGTGACCAGCCTGCATGCGCACACCCAGACCAGAAGCCTATAGTGACCTCTAGCCGTACCCCAAGCCTGGAGCAGGTGCTGCCAACTGCTGCCGGACTGAAGGGTTCGGACCGAGCTCGCAACACAGCGCCCAACAGAATCCGTCATGATGTTATAACCCAAATCCTAGCCCCGACACAAGTAAATATAAAGAACAAGAATCTGAAGACAATTGAGCATACAGTACATCTCATCCACTGTGAAGAAGGATCTGATGGAAGGCACGATACATTTTTCCAATCACTCCTGTCAAACAGGGAGACTAAAGAATGGCTTCTGGGGGCCAGAACCCCATTCATAACAATGGGAGTAAATCTTGAGGCACTAACTAAAGGCTGATAAAAAATAGTGTTAAAACACATCGTTTAAAATAAAAGACTTCTCAGAAAAACAAAATGGTTTCAGGCCTATAACTTCAGCACGGCTGAGGCGATGTTTGATTTTATTAACGACATGTATTCGGCCCTAGATAAGCAAGAGGTTGCTGCTGAAGCTTTCCTAGACCTAAAGAAAGTATCGACTGTGCGGGCAATGGCATATTTCTGAACCTCATGAAGGGAGCAGGTACTGAAAAACACATCGTAGTCTGGACAGCAGCATATCTCACGAGACGAAAGCATCTTGCAGACACTGGCCAATGGAAAGCGTTTAAACATCACAGAAATCAAATTTGGGGTCCTCAGGGGTCGGTTTTTATCACATACATTCATGAATTAGCAGGCCTGCAACAGCAGATATCAAGATGACTTGTATATAGATGACATGGTTCTTTACTCCTCCCATAAGGACCGTTGGACAGGCATGAAACTCATTTCACTCCATTTCCAAGGGAGAAGAGCTATTTTTGTGAAATGGGAAAGCCACAAAGAGGGGATATTTTGTCAATATTGTAATAAGTTATTGGAAATCTTTAACACCATTGCAGGAGGTCAAAAGTTATAACCCCCCCTTACTTCTCTAGATGGCTCAAAAATTGTTTAAGTAAACCCTTTCATGCTGGCCTTTTTGCTGATAACAGAGTCTTCTTACCCATCTTCCCCAGTTAAGGACACATCCCATCAAGATTAGAGCATTCCCAATACAGATTATATACAGGGGTAGACACTTTACTCAGGATCCAACATAGTCAGCATTGGTCCCTGTGACCCATTTGTGTTTGACTTGGGCCATCTGGGTTAGCCCATATCTGGGTTATGGTCCTTTTTGTCCAGGGCTAAAAGTGGGAGCCCAGTTGGCCCAGCCCAAAAAAAACTGTTTTCTTTTCATAAAAATACATTGCACTTTAAATCAGGGCTAGCCCATCTGCACTCCCACCTATAGCCCTGGACATAAAGGACCAAAACCCAGCGTGGGCAAATCTCTCCTTGATCCTTCCTTATTCCTCATCTAGAGCTTTTATCTCTACTCTACTCACCAAAACTTTCCCTATCCCACCCCTCTTCCGGTGCCCCCACCCTGGGACTCTGACCCTCCTCCTAGGGCTCCTACTCCTCCTCCTGATGGCCCAAGCCCTTCTCAGGGATTCCAATGCTCCTCCTGTACCCCCATCCCTCCTCCCAGGGCTTGGACATATAGTTGTCAATGTTGATTGAATGTTGATACAACATTGATTCAACGTTGAACCAAATTTTGTGCCCACTGGGTGGGAGCCTTTGGAAGAGGAGTGGAGGCCCTGGAATAAGGGATGTAGGCCCCAGAAGAAGCGTGGGGTAAGGAAAGGATGGATGATTTGGATGGAGGATGGGAAACCCTCAAAGAGAAGTTGTGTTGCTGGAGGAGGTCTCCTTTGAAATGAAGATCCCTAAGACCCAATATCAGGTCCCCAGAACTAAAGTTTAGATCCCCTAAACTTCCTCAAGATAACATGCATAGATTTCTATTTGGCTCAGGACTAGGACTTGGAATTGAATTCTGAGGACCTGCCATTGGGTCCAGATGTTCTAGGGACTTTATTCCGAGGAGGGCTCCCAATCAGAAAGGAGGTTTTTGAGTGAGGACAGTCACTACTTATAAATCCCTAAATAGTCACACTTGTGTGGTCCCATAGACCTTTTGAATAAATCCCTAAATAGTCACACTTGTGTGGTCCCATAGACCTGTTGGGCTATATGCAGAGTTGGCCCACAGCAGAAAAAGCTAATGTCTACCCTTGTATCATGATGGGACATGCCGCTTAACTGGACAAAAAAGTCATATGTTTATGGACATGTATTGGGAGAGGTACATAAACTGTGATCAGTGGTGACTATGACATAATACATAGAGGTGTTGACGAAGAGGACAGTCGGATATACATGATGAACTGGTGTGTTTTCTATAGGAAAAGGTATAAATTAACCAGGTGATTTAACCATGCAGGGATAAATATAATTTCTGCAGCATGTACTCATGTACCTACTAGGGACCTTTAGCTGCCACGTAAAAGCTCATTAAACGCAGACATATCAGTGATGAAAGCATGGGCTACATATGGATTAAATGAGCTAAGTCAGGTTTGCTAAATGTCCCTAGTGGTGGTCTACGTAGTGTAGTGCCTTAATAGGGACCTTTAGCAAACCCGACGTAGCTCATTTAACGCAGACGTATCCTATACCTTTAGCACTGCTACGTCTGCGTTTTATGAGCTTTTACGTGGTTGCTAAAGGTCCCTAATAGGGACCTTTAGCAAACCCGACGTAGCTCATTTAACGCAGACGTATCCTATACCTTTAGCACTGCTACGTCTGCGTTTTATGAGCTTTTACGTGGTTGCTAAAGGTCCCTATTTTGTCTTCAATGAGCTAGGTCAGGTTTGTTAAAGGTCCCTATTATTGCATACGGGGTAGTCCATGCACTTCTGTGACTATACATGGGTGTCCAAATATATGACCGTGTCGCCATGTCGAATTTAAGGGGCAGTGGTGTGTCGCCGTGTCGATTTTTATTCTATACAGTCTGGTCGATTTTTCTGTGTCCGTCGATTTTTAAGAGAGCTGTGTCGCCCGTGTCGAATTTAAGAACCCCCCGTGTCGCCGTGTCGCACGTGTCGATTTTTACCCATGTATAGTCACACTTCTAACACAAGCCTCAATGGCGCAGTAGCTAGCATGCAGCAGCTGCACTATGGATCTCCAGATAATGAGTTCGAGTCCCATGTGTATAAAGTATCATTCCTATCAACCTGTCAAAATAAATGATCAAATAAAGGTAAGAAACACACTTTTTTCCTCATAAAGTTGAAGTATTTATGCAGGATACGTTCACTGTAACTCTGTAGGTCTAAATTTAGTGGGATTCGAACCCATGCACCCCTATTTACCAGAATCCCGTGATTTAACGGGAATATTTGCTCACAAAATCCCGTGGAATCCCGGGAATATAACCCGTGGTTATTCCCGGGACTGACCCCAGTTCAACCCGTGTTATGTAGGGGGAATTCACGGGAATTGGTAGTCAGACAGTTGTTTTGACGTCAGCAAATGCCTCATAATCTGTTTTGCCGATGGCCGGTAGTAGAGTAATTGGTCGCCAGTTGCTGAGGTCGTCCAGTCTGCCAGTCTTGGGTATCGGGATTATGGTTCCCGTCGCCCATTTCTTTGGGAAGTTCCAGTTGTTAAGAGAGTTGTCTACCATCTCTTTCATAAGGGGACTGTCATCATGAGAAGATCTTTGAGGACTTTTGAGTTGGTATAGTCCAGACCTGATGATTTGTGTATACCAATGTGGTTGATGTACTCCACCAAGTCCTGTGTCGTTACTTCTGTGAGTTGCATTGCATGCAGCACGTTGTAGTTCCTCTCCACAGCCTCCTCTGGTTTAGTGTTTCCAGGAAGGTGTGAAAAGGCTGTTGCTAGCTTTTCACCGACTTTGCCATAGAAATTATTTATATACGAGCTGGTCTCGCCAAAGGGTATCTGGGCCCCATCCTCATCCTTGAGACTGATGGAGGTGTTGGACTTTTTACCCTTTCCTAGCAGTTTGTTTATTTCTTCCCAGAACCTGCGTGGGTTGTGGCGATGTTCGTCAAGGTTTGCCTTGACCAATTGCTGTCTGAGGGCTCTGATAGCCAGCTTGACTATGTTACAATCACTGACCAGTCTATACGATAAGTTTTTCACCTTGCAGGACATTCGGTCCTGCAGATTTGTAAAACTGCAGGCCCGGCTCAATATTTGCAGACGCGGATACCCCGGGGAAATATTTGTATCTAGAAATGTAGTAAAAAGCAAGAATTGACATAGGATATGATGTTCAATAGAGGTTACTGGTATATCTAAATCATTTTAATCTGTAAACTTTTGTGTTTTTTACATGGTATTCGGGTTTTCTAGTTAACTCTCCAGAAAACTTAATAATGGTCCGATTTAGAAGCCGTAAAAACTGGCATATAGCCCAGGATCACAGCCAGTCATTGGGACCAGCAGACACAGACTTTCTGCCGGACCAGAAGGCATTTAGCCGGCTATAGCCGGTGTTCGGCACGTTTTCATATAGACTGACTGACTACAAAGACTTTGTGTTTGTTTAACTGTAGTTGCGCGATAACATTACTAAAAGCCGTTGAGAAACCCTGCAAGTCCCCATATCGGGGCCTATAAAAGTTACTATGGTCCTAGTTTTGTTATTCGGGTGGCTGGTGACGACTGTCAAGAACTCTAAATCGTTAGTGATGAAAGATAGTTTTTCGTCAATCACAGTATAGGGAGAATATTCCCCTTTAACATAGCAAAGGACCCCCCAGCATGGGTGGATCGGTCGAGACGGAAGTGGTCGTGGTCTTGCCATGCTTTGTCCTGGTCAAAGTCAGCTTCCTTTAACCAGGTCTCGCTTATGCAGAGGTAGACTGCCTTCAAGCTCAACAAGCTTGTTGTTTAGGCTTCTGACATTTAATCCTAAGATTTTTTACACTTTTTTAATTTTAAACATGGTCTGGATCTCTGAGCACCATGTTGGTGAATGTGCTTGGTCTTAGTGATGAGCACAACAGAGTAGAATACAAAGTAAGTAGATACAATTGAAATGTACAAGTAAGGTTTGTATGAACAGTTTTGTGGACTGCTTGTAGCTTGTGCAGGGTCAACTAGTCATGGTGATATCCAGGGCTGGAGACGGGCAGACGACGCATGGTAAACAGGACCTGGTGCGCCCTTGCCCCAAGTGCTCAGATGAAATACAAAGAAATAAAGTTACATAACAACTCAAACAAACGTATATACGGTCACGGCATACTGCATATAGACACATCCTATTTAAATTCTTTCCTTATGGTGGTAAGTAAATACAAACTGTAGCATAATATGGGGTCATTATAAGAGTAACAATGGCAAGGCGTGTGCATTCAGCCCAACATCAGTAAGCACTATAAGTGGGTGTACATAGGAGAGTGTTGCTTTGAGCACCATGAGGGCTCATTATATATAAGGCCACTCCAAAAAATTAAATGGTTTCTCATCACCGCACACATCATAAAAGGTTTTGAGGAAAACCTTTTTTTCCTTTTGCCAACAAATTTGATGACAAACCCTGATAAAAATGGACAAAAATTGTCATATCTGATATCAAATTAAAGCTATGAATGCAACAAAGCATGCTACAAAGCAGTGGTAAAGAAATAACTTACATTGTCCCCACTCTTAAAGATCAGTTAATTCTAAAACCGATAAAATGTGAATTCTGGTTTTTAAAAAAAATACATTTTCGCCTGAAAGAAGAAAAAAGCCTCCCTTGTCAGATTTCTTAGACCTGGTGATGAGACACCACTATTTTTTAAGATAGGTCGAAATTGAGCATTTTCATAAAGTATAATAAGCTTAATGTATTGTAGCCAAGTTCATCCTAAGGTAAGTCACAATATAGGAACGCGGTAGGTACAGTTGACTAATGTTTCTGCCTGGGCACTTTGTCCGCTTACACTAGCAAAGTCTTGAATCTAAAAATTTAACAAATGATCAGGACAATTTTTTGAGAGAATAGTCTATGGATTTTTTTTTACTATTTTACATGATAGTGCTGAAAAGGTAAGCATTAGATTTGATTAATTGGGCTCATACCATCACATATTTGAAAATACTGTCACGTACTGAGGCCTAACGATGGCATAAGTTTTTTTTTAGTGTTGCACAGGTCCATCAGGCATATGTATTTTTCCTGCATGTACATACATGTATACATGTACATGCAGTAAAAATTGATTCAAATCAGAGAGGGTCGAGCTAAGTCCCCTTGTTAAAACCTGACCCAGATATCAGAATCATAGTAACTGTTACCAGTATCAGGCTCTCACTTCCTTGACACATAACCAATATGTAAATCATACCTCTGTTTGTTTTCCAGAATAAAAGATCCTCCCATAGAATGGGCTTCTCTAAGCAGACTCTGGTTGGCTATGGCCTGATGTTTGTGTTTATTCTCTGCTGGACAGCATCTGCAGTCTCAGTACAGCTGCTGGAGAGACGGGTCCCAGACTTTCAACTTAGCGCCGCCAGATACTTTGGATCAGGAGCTTTTGCATTGATTCTCGTATTGATATTGAAGGTTGACTTTAGGGCCCCCAAAGAACTATGGGGTTACATTCTAGTGACAGGTGTCAGTTCCCTGTTCTATGTAGCTCCTCTATTTGCTGCAGCCGCAGTTCTACCAGTGACACATACTGCTTGTGTTCCATTGGTTTTTACAAGCATTGCTATTGCTGCCATATGTCGAGTGATTTTCGGAGAAGCAATTTCTATTTCAACACTGCTGAGCATTTGTGGTTGTATGCTGGGAACAACATTGTTGGTACAACCATGGGAAGCACCTATTGATGGCTTTATACCTGGGTTTGTCAACACAACAAGTTCCTCACATGACCACCCATCACACTATAGTGTTTGGATTCCGATTTTTGGTTACTTTTGCTTGGCACTAGCCGGAATAACTGACGCCATTAGCTTGGTAGCTTCTGGCATTGTTGCTAAGAAATTGAACCCAAGTCTTATATTGTTTATTATTTCAATACTAAACATCCCACTTTGTGGCCTTTTGTCACTCTACACTGAAGAGCCCGTTTGGATCGCTGATTCCTACACCCTGTTTCTTGTGTTCGTACACGTGGTAACATCTGGTGCCGGGATGGTGGCAGAAAACATGGCATTAAAGTTCATCAGTGCAGGGCAGGTGGGTATCATACAACCCCTTGGTGCCGTCTTTAACCTCATACCTCAGTACACCTTCCTTAGCGCACATCTTGGAGGCAGGATGAATGTCTTGGAAGTCGTTGGAAGCATTGTTATCGTTTTCTCCATTGTTGCAAATGAGCTACAATCTACTGGAGTGCCCAATGAGGATCTTATATAAGGAGAGAGAGATATGGGTCAAGCTCCTAACTTGTGCGCACAAGATAGCTCACATATTACCTTTAACCTTAATAAGTTGAAATTTCTATAATCAGATTCCAGGTCTATCCTCTAGATGGTGCCAGTGTTAGTTACATTTCCAGTTTATTTGAAATCCTGCGTGACACCAGCCGGCAAAAAGTCTGCCATTCTGGAAAAAAATGTGCTTGCCTATATGCCAGTTTTTACTGCTTGTAAATTAGACCATTATTAAGGTTTCTACAATGTAAAACAGAAAGCTTGAATTTTTTTATAAGTTCTTCAATAATTTGAATATTTATGATGAATATCATTGTAACATACAAAGAAACCCTATTCATTAATCATTATCAGTGCAATAAGAAGATCGTTTGCCAATACCCGGGCCTGCAAAAATGAAACCGGGCCTGCAAAACGATATTTCTGCTGGTGGAAAAGTTTTCGCATAGACTACAATTCTATATTACCTGTCTTAATCATCCTATCCTTTAGAATGCATACAGCAGTTAAACTAAAGGTAAATGGGTTCGGTTATAGTTGAGTTATCAGTTTCCAAAAAAAAAAGAGAAGGTCGTGCAGGGGCACAACCCCCAATATAGACAGCAATGTTACCAACTTACAGAGAGATATAGCATACGATTTACAAACTCGAGGATCAATATAAAATCCTTGCTTTGGAAAATCACAGAACCCTATAGCAACTTTCTTTACTAGCTTTTGAAGCATTTGCTTGATTGTAATTTATCTGATATATCTAATCCCATTGCATCACTATTTCTGTTCTTGTGCCATATCACATGCATTTAATTCGTATTCAATGTTCAAGTTCAATTTTAGAAATCTTACTGAGCACTATCAAATAATATTTCCCCAGTCTCAATAATGGGCCGACCAACCCTCAAAATAATTTACTTTTTTCTAAGGCATGAGACCCAAATTATGAAAATATCAAATAAATTGTAACAGGCAGCTGTGACTGCCATGTTATTTGTATATCTAGTTCTATGTGGTTGTTATGATTGAACATAAGACGGTTCTATTATTATTCATCACATGTTTATTCATTTCTTAAGATTAAGATAACGCTCTAAACGTTTGTCCTCTCACCTGGGAGAGCAATCCCGTATATGCACTTAAATTACAGCCCTATAGATATGTCATTTTCTGTTAATACATAATTGCATATGGGCCCCGGGATATGGGCTTACGATTGGTGACATATAGACTCCTGCTGATTATCTCCATGAATAGATATAAGGATAGTATGAACTATTCACGCTGTATTAGTATAGCGTACTATTCCCGTTCCCATACAGCCAATTACACATGAAAAACTTATTTTGATACGATACTAAGCCTTCATTATCACCATATTTTCCCTTTGATACTATAATTAAAATAAGTTAAACCCATATTCTATTAAAATGTATGCCATAGAATTAAATGGGCATACAATCTAGGCTTATTGTCGGTGGCCAGATCCATTATAAATAGCCTCAAAACATACTTTAGTTATTAGCGAGGTCTAATTCCGGACACCTTCTGATCAGTATCAGGTATAGTTACTGTATCCCAGTGGGCACACAATTCTGTTCACCATTGAATCAGCATAGAATCAACATTAAATCAACATTGTCAACCATTGATCAATGTTGATTCAATGTTATGTTCCCACTGGGATGGGGTTGACTGCATGGTGAAAAGGCATAAGCATGCAGATAAGTGGTGGTATTGAGGCTTGCTACTTAAACATGTAGACTGATATCAATTTTTATTTATCAAAATGATGAGTTTCCGTGTTGATGAATATAAAATGCAAATAGAAATCTCGAAAACTGCATATCTCGGTATAGTATCTGAAGAACTGTTTTACTGTCCGGAATTAAGACCCTGTATGTGTCTGGAATTGGGACGTGTTTTGACATTTCTAGAGTCATATATATGTAAGAAATGTGTCAGATATGTAAGAAACCTCATTTGCTACATCCAAGACAAACATGCATTCATTATGTCAGGAATCCAGAGTGAATAGATAATCCATCGGGAGATAACCACAAACTGTCCGGAATTGGGGTACTTTACCCTATGTCTAGCGAATGGCTGAGTACCATGTAAATGAGAAAACCCATATCCTTATACAAATATAGCTGCCCTCATTGTCTCTCCTCATATCCTGAACGAGGCACCTAATTTCAAGCCAATTGCCCGATTTCCACCACATTATCGACACCACTAAACGCTGCAATATATTCGGCATCTATTAGACCTATAAACATGGGTTGTCCGATGAGAATTCTGGCTTCATAATAGTTGAAAGATTGTCCCAAATCGCCATTTTTATTGCAAATACGTGATAGCTCTCCTGGATGCGCAGACAAACGTTCTAACCATAACCTGAATAATCTTAGCATAATCTTAATCTATAATCTTAGGGTTATGGGTAGGGAAGGGTTAAGATTATGGGTTTTTAAGATTTTAAAGGAGAGCTAGACCCGACGAGCACAATACACAAAGTTGACATGACCCTTGTGTGAGCCGAGGCAACATCAACCCATCCCAAACATCATTTTTCATTAGACATATAAATATGTACTACATTTGGTATGTAGTGTCGAATATTTTAACTTAATATATCGATGCTAATTTTTTCAGTTTTTATTACAATGTAATTTAGATGCAGAAGAGTATTCTTCATGGTTCCCATACAATGTTCCCTCGCCAATTTAGGGAGTGATCATTTTCTATCGACAGGGGGGTCCAAAAATTTGGACCCCTTGACCGGGGGGGTGTAAAACATTTGGACCCCTCTGGGGGGGGGGGGTAAAAAAAATGTAGCCTGTTTTAGGCCAAAAAGCCTGCGGGTTACTATGCTTCAAAACAAGGGCCCGCGCGCACGCCAATTTTCAACCCCGGGGGGAGGGGGTAAAAAATTTCGACCCGTTGACCAGGGGGGGGGGGAGTAGTATAGTATGTATCGGAACGGGACTATAGTTAAGTACTGTTTATTACTCAATCGACATGCAGCCAATCAGAGGCCTCCATTTGGTCACGTGACCCCCTCATTTGCATAATTACGTAATAGGCCACGCCCCCTCATTTGCATAATTACGTAATAGGCCACGCCCCCTTGATCACCAGCCAATCAGAGGCTTCCATTTGGTCACGTGACCCCTCATTTGCATAATAGGCCACACCCCCTTGATCACGTGACCCTTTCATTTGCATAATAAGCCACGCCCTCTTGATCACCAGTCAATCAGAGGTCGCCATTTGGTCACGCGACCCCCTCATTTGCATAATAGACCGCGCCCCCTTGATCACGCGACCCCTTCATTGACATGATAGACCACAACAACATCACGTGACTATCTTTGTTTGTAAACAACACCACGTGGCTCTCTTGTTTGTAAATAAGACCTACTAAGTTTAGGCATAGGTAACAGCAGTGTTTGTAAATAACGCCTACTATGTTTTCAGTCATAGGTGTCTAGAGCAGCAGCAGCAGCAGCATCTTCAGCAGCAGCAGCAGCAGCAGCCGCGTCATAAGTGTCTAGAGCAGTAGCCACGTCATAGATGACTAGTGCAGCAGCAGCAGCAGCATCTTCAGCAGCAGCAGCAGCAGCAGCAGCATCATAGGTGTCTAGAGCAGGAGTAGCAGGAGTGTCATAGGTGTCTAGAGCAGTGGCAGCAGCAGCAGCAGCAGCATCATAGGTGTCTAGAGCAGGAGTAGCAGGAGCGTCATAGGTGTCTAGAGCAGTGGCATCATAGGTGTCTAGAGCAGGAGTAGCAGGAGCGTCATAGGTGTCTAGAGCAGTGGCAGCAGCAGTAGCAGCAGCGGCAGCAGCAGTAGCAGCAGCAGCATCAACAGTATCTTCAGCAAAAGCAGCAGCAGCCGCGTCATAGGTGTCTAGAGCAGTGGCAGCAGCAGTAGCAGCAGCGGCAGCAGCAGTAGCAGCAGCAGCATCAACAGTATCTTCAGCAAAAGCAGCAGCAGCCGCGTCATAGGTGTCTAGAGCAGCGGCAGCAGCATCTTCAGCAGCAGCAGCAGCAGTAGCAGCAGCGGCAGCAGTATCTTCAGCAGCAGCAGCGTCATAGGTGTCTAGAGCAGCAGCGTCATAGGTGTCTAGAGCATCAGCCGCAGCAGCAGCAGCATCTTCAGCAGCAGCAGCAGCGGCAGCAGCAGCCTCATCAGCAGCAGTAGCAGCAGCAGCAGCAACAGTTTGAGCATCAACAGCAGCTTCAGCAAAAGCAAAAGCCCGTAACTTAGCATCATGGGCATCAGCTATAGCCGTAACAGCGACACTGCGACTAGCAGAAGCAAAACAGACTATTTGTTTAGCAGCTGTACAAGCATTAATAGCATTAGCCCTAGCAGCAGCCGCAACAGCGGCACTTTTAGCAGACGTTGCAGCATCAGTAGCAGCAGCATCGTTAGCAAGAGCGGAAACAGTAGCAAAAAGATTAGCAGCACGAGCAGCAGCGGCGAGAGTAACAGCAACGTTGTTAGCAGCATTGGCAACTTCGTATGCTGCATGTGTAGCACGAACAGCGATACGAGCTTCACGTTTTGCACGAGCAGCAGCATTAGCTGCAGAAGTAGCCCTCACACTTTCCAGCCACCCGTACGAATCTTGATAAAAACCAACTTCCACCTTACGAGCTTCACGTTTTGCACGAGCAGCAGCATTAGCTGCAGAAGTAGCCCTCACACTTTCCAGCCACCCGTACGAATCTTGATAAAAACCAACCTCCACCTTGCTACTTGTTGACTCATCAGTAAACATGGACGTCTCCTCATGTGGTGTTGTCGCGGCTCTGTAGTAGTGTTGGGATTGCTCACATTCGGTAGAACGTAGAGTGATTCCTGATGACGCCATGCTGAAGGTGGTTGAAGAAGTGTGTGGGACTCATGTTTCACTCTCGCTTATGTACTAGGCTCCGAGATAAGCTTCTTAACTCAGGAGGAAAACTCTCACTAGGAAGGCGACCGGCTGTCTACCTGTGTAGGCGCGGGTTCGTTACATCTTTAATCCTGTTCGACCCTCCGAGGAAATACATGAAAAAAACAAAAGACTCGAATCCGCAGACAGTAGGAAGCTATAAGGAGCTTAACTCGTGTTTGATTTAAGCTGTCTACCACACGCACGCGCTTGTAGTCACAGCTAGAGTGGCAGACTTCTGTCCGCCCGCTGACGCATGACAATCGACTTTAGACACCCCCTGTAGTTTTTTTTTTTTTGCATACACAGTTGACTAGCATCTTAAGCTCTTACTCAGCTATAAGCCCATAGACATGTAACGCGCATTACTCTTCTTTATGGTAATTATCAGATCGATTTAAGGGTGGAAAGAGCTTAGGTGATGTAGATCCCTCTCTAGCTGAAAACAGGCTTAGACTATAGCATGTAGGCAGCTGGCCGCGTTAAACACCCCTGTAGTTTTTTTTATACACTCTCGATCCCCTCTCTAGGTGAAAACAAAAGCTTAGAAGATGAGGTGATCCGGCCACTAGCTGGAGCGTCACACCTGGCGTTAATCACCCCCTGTAGGCTTTGTATACGCTCTCTAAGTGAAAAACAAAAAAGCTCCCGCCACGGGCTGGCGCGTCACACCTGTCGTTAAAACGCCCCCTGGAGTCTTAGTATACACAGGTGCCCCGCCTTATCTATTCACCAGCTATAAGCCCATATACGTGTACATGCGATTTTTGATACCCTCTCTGGAATAGGGTGGGGCTCAAGGTGAAAACAAGATTAGGCCATTCGCTCTCTCAGCTATATAAAGAGCCTCAATTGTTCTTGCAACAGCACTTCACCACCGGTACACTATCAGTCACGAGGCAGATGTTTGCGGCATGGGTCATACAGGTTACCTACTAATAGCGGTTTGGGTGAGTAGATCACTTTTTTCCCCTAAAAAACAACTAAAAAAAACCCACTTATGACTCAGGTATGTATATGTAGCACTGTTAGTGTAAGTACACAGTAGAATCTACTGTACTATAGACTCGGCCCTCTGAAGACGGCGGAGCGCGTTAATGCGCGGGTCTGTGGCGGCGTCACTTGTTTTTTATTCTAACTAAAAAGTCAGAAGTCGATCTACGACCTATCAAAGACAAATTTGTGATAAGTTCAAACTAAATAAGAGACAGTTTGAGCGTCTCTTAGTCGCTGTCAAAGATGCGAATAACGAACGCGCTGAGGGCGGGGTTCAGGTCACGTATAGTTCCTTGCTCTTTCGTCAGATGGCGCCACAATAGGGGATTTGTACATTCCTACGATGCTCGCGAACATTTCAACGCATAATGAGCTATATAGGCAACAAAGTGTGCTTCTGAATATATTAAAATATAAAAAACAATTCAATATTGTGTATTTCTGATAGAAATGAGGCAGTTTCTTTGAATACCAACTAAACTATAGCGAGATGAAAAATACCACACCATATCTAAGGCTTTATAAAAGATACATAGGCAGAAACTCTCGCCGAGTCGGCAATCTGAAAAACGAACCAACTCGTTGTGCCACAAGGGCCCCCACTCAACGGGGGCCTTTTGAGCTCAGGCATGTTGTTTCTCAACACTAGGTGTAATTAATTACGCCCATGTTGAGTAGCATCTACTAACCAACTGACAGTGTCAGTTGGTTGGCCCCTCTTTAGGGGCCACACAATAAATAAAGAATAGAGACCTAAGGGAACGTTCACAAACGTCTCCCCTTCCTACGGGGTGGGTGGGTCTTTGGGTTTAGTGACAAAACAGCGACATGTCAGTTCTCTTTTTTTTTCCAAGTCTACATATTATTTATGATTAAAAAAAATTTTAAAAAAAAACCACGCTAATAAAGTGCGCTGATCAAAAACTGAATAGAAAAATAACCAAAAATAGGTTGGTAGCTGATCGGTCGTTGTCACACGGTGCAGAAAATTTACCGCATATCGGACCAGGGGATAGTCTGGCAGCGACCCGCCACCCCGTTCACAAGCTGTGTACAGCACCCCGTTTCTCTTTGTCCATATTAGCTAAAAAAAAAAACAGGACATTGTTGACTTGGCTATTTTACCCGTCTGGGTCTTATTATTTAAACACCTCGTGTTGACCCTGTGGGGCAGCGGGTACATGGAATAAACGTGTCCAAGTGCACGCTATCTAACACATAACCGAAGGTTACTGAGTTATGTAATAATAGTTATGTAATAATAACTGACCTATGAGGTCGCCAGTCAGTTTGCCGTGATTATTTTGACACACTCTCAGTTACTCGTAGCACATTTAATACATAATTAGACTCAGCCTCATATAAGACAGTCTCGGCCACGCAGGCTGCATATCGGACCAGGGAGATAGTCTGGCAGTGACCCACCAGCCCGTCCACAACCTGTGTACAGCACCCCTTGTCTCTTTGTCCATATTGGCTAAAAAAAACACAAAAAAAACAGGTCATTGTTGACTTTGGCTATTTTACCCGTCTGGGTCTTATTATTTAAATCACCTCGTCTTGACCCTGTGGGGCAGCGGGTATATGGAATAACCGTGTCCAAGTGTACTCTATCTAACACATAACCAAAGGTTACTGAGTTATGTAATAATAACCACCCTATGATCCTATGAAGACGCCAGTCAGTTTGCCGTGATTATTTTGACATACTCTCAGTTACTCGTAGGGTATCTAATACATAGTTAGACTCAGCATCATATAAGACAGGCTCGGCCGCGCCAGCCGCATATCGTACCAGAGGGATAGTCTGGCAGCAACCTGCCATCCCGTCTACAATCTGTGTACAGCAGTCTGGACCAGACCGCCAACTCTGGGTATAGCATTCTGGATGCCTGTAGCAAGACTGGATCTAACCCTTTAATAGTCGCATAGCGCTTTAATGTGCAGTGCCCGTTGTCGTCATAAGTCATGAATGCGGCACTCAGAGTTCCTCACCAGGGCTGCATGCATGCATACACTGGCATATCGACAAAGGGTGTAGCGCATTAAAGCACTATTGCCACCTTTAGCATTAAAGCGCTGAGGGTTTTTTTTTTTTTTGATAGTGTAGAAACCAATATCTGTCTAATTAAACCCCTTATCAGTGCTGTTTTTTTTTTTGGTTTTTTTTCACATACAAAAGAATTAGGTAATGGCGCTGCAGTACTCTGAAAAGCGGTGGCGGTGAATTTCCATTTAGATCCTGAAAAGGGGGGCGGTCAGATGGCGTCAAGGCTCTGATAAGTAGGGCAGTTAAAATCATATGATTACATTGAGCTAATTTTCTTGCTGAAAGGAATGAATAATTGTATTTGTATAAAATTCACACACACACACACACACACACACACACATACAGGTGTTACCAGCGAATCGGGGACACTGTTGCACATTCCTACAAAGTGGGGACCTTCACAAATTAACCCAGCTTTCACTTAATTTAGGTTCAATTTAGGGCACTGCATAATTCTAACCCCCATTAAACAGTAAATTATCATATTGAAAAATATTGAGCTGGCCTGTGGTGCTCCAAAGTAGAGCAGTACAATGCATCCAAAGTGAGGACATGGCAAGTGTTTCGCAACCAAAGTGAGGACATGTTTGTACAATTCAAATATTTATAGATCTAATATCTACTTTTCTGCTCCTAATCATAAAAGTGATCAGTCAATTTATGAATAATAATGAGTTTAATAGGGGCAATACATTATAATCAGGGTGTGTGCTCGAACAAATCAGAACTCAAACTGTGTGTATGCAAAATGAGGACTTGGTCTGAAATTGCACAGTGTGTGTATGCAAACTGGGGACATTGCCACACAGTGTGTGTCTGCAAATAGAGGACTTGGTCTTAGGTATGGCGTGTGTATGCAAACTGGGGACATTGCCACACAGTGTGTGTCTGCAAATAGAGGACTTGGTCTTAGGTATGGCGTGTGTATGCAAACTGGGGACATTGCCACACAGTGTGTGTCTGCAAATAGAGGACTTGGTCTTAGGTATGGCGTGTGTATGCAAACTGGGGACATTGCCACACAGTGTGTGTCTGCAAATAGAGGACATCGTCTTAGGTATGGCGTGTGTATGCAAACTGGGGACATTGCCACACAGTGTGTGTCTGCAAATAGAGGACTTGGTCTTAGGTATGGCGTGTGTATGCAAACTGGGGACATTGCCACACAGTGTGTGTCTGCAAATAGAGGACTTGGTCTTAGGTATGGCGTGTGTATGCAAACTGGGGACATTGCCACACAGTGTGTGTCTGCAAATAGAGGACATCGTCTTAGGTATGGCGTGTGTATGCAAACTGGGGACATTGCCACACAGTGTGTGTCTGCAAATAGAGGACATCGTCTTAGGTATGGCGTGTGTATGCAAACTGGGGACATTGCCACACAGTGTGTGTCTGCAAATAGAGGACTTGGTCTTAGGTATGGCGTGTGTATGCAAACTGGGGACATTGCCACACAGTGTGTGTCTGCAAATAGAGGACTTGGTCTTAGGTATGGCGTGTGTATGCAAACTGGGGACATTGCCACACAGTGTGTGTCTGCAAATAGAGGACTTGGTCTTAGGTATGGCGTGTGTATGCAAACTGGGGACATTGCCACACAGTGTGTGTCTGCAAATAGAGGACTTGGTCTTAGGTATGGCGTGTGTATGCAAACTGGGGACATTGCCACACAGTGTGTGTCTGCAAATAGAGGACATCGTCTTAGGTATGGCGTGTGTATGCAAACTGGGGACATTGCCACACAGTGTGTGTCTGCAAATAGAGGACTTGGTCTTAGGTATGGCGTGTGTAGGCAAACTGGGGACATTGCCACACAGTGTGTGTCTGCAAATAGAGGACTTAGTCTTAGGTATGGCGTGTGTATGCAAACTGGGGACATTGCCAGACAGTGTGTGTCTGCAAATAGAGGACTTGGTCTTAGGTATGGCATGTGTATGCAAACTGGGGACATTGCCACACAGTGTGTGTCTGCAAATAGAGGACTTGGTCTTAGGTATGGCGTGTGTTTGCAAACTGGGGACATTGCCACACAGTGTGTGTCTGCAAATAGAGGACTTGGTCTTAGGTATGGCGTGTGTATGCAAACTGGGGACATTGCCACACAGTGTGTGTCTGCAAATAGAGGACTTGGTCTTAGGAATGGCGTGTGTATGCAAACTGGGGACATTGCCACACAGTGTGTGTTTGCAAATGAATGGTGGGCCAACATTGTACCAACATCACATTCTCACGTACCAACTTCTAGCCAATCATATTTAGAAGTTAGAAATAATGTGTTCTGACGTTGATCCAACCCGCGGTCTATGTGCTAACCAAGCCACCAAGCCACCAGTGCGGGTTATATCATATTCTCAAAGTCTAGGTGCGGGTAATATGAGGGTTTTTATAAGTATAGTATAGTACTAAATCGGCGATTTTCAGACCCCAGATGCAGGTTATATGACTCTCTCAAAGTCAGGGTGCATTTAATAAAGGCATAAGTAGACATTACTAAATAAGAGTGGGCAGAAACCCAAATTGTCCATGTATTATAGTCAAACCCCTGCAGGGGCAAGGGCATGCCTCCAATATCCAGTATGAAAGTTCATAATTAATTTAACTTGCTATATGCAATGCAAGAATTTATACTCAGGTACAAAATAATGATGTTAGCAAAATACATGTATCTATTTTGCTTTTCAAGTTCATATTCATATTACACATATATACTGCGGTACTAGCGAGGCGACGATTAACATACAGATTAAGGTAAATGAGAAATTAAATGTCATCTAGTGCTCTGATATATCCAATTACTAATAATTTTGTCCTTATGCAGCAGCAGGCCTGTGACCACAGCGCACTTCTGACATGCAAAAAGGGGGGGGGGGTTCAAAAAATATATTTTAATTATGAAAATTAGTTAAGTTAAAGTTATTATTATGCTGGAGGTCTGGCGGGCAATCAGCTGAGGTGACCACCCCTACCGATTGCCTTCCTTTTTGAATAGTGCATTCTAATGTATCAGTCCATTTTCAATCAGGATCCTCTTGTTGATAACGACTGCTTTTGCTATCCTTATAGCCCACTCCTGGTTCGTAGCAGCATCAGTCCCTACCATGACAGCAAGGCGCCTCTTGGGGCTGTCCCCGACCCCGGCCCTGTGATGTAACTGCAGGTGCCAGGGAGGGAGGAATTTAGACATCTGACACCGGGGTGGACGGTGGGGGGGGGGGGGGGTCCTAGCTGCACCCCTCCACTACTCCAGCCTCAAGCCCCTGTACATGGTGAGGGGACTAGATCCTGGTGCTAGGTGTAGGACTAGGCTGCAGTCCACAGGCTAGAAATAAAGAGCCTATTAGGCTGGTGGCACCTATATCTCTTCCTCTACTGATAGAACATAATATATGTGAAAAAAATCTCTGTAAATTCTTCAACATTCAGTTATGCGAATCTTGAACCGTTTGTGTCTGAGTTAAATACCCTTGACCCTCTCTTTCCCCCTTCCCTACCCTCTCATTCCCCCACTCCCCCACCCTCTCAATCCCCTAATCCCCTACCCTCTCGCTCCCCCACTCCCCTATGCTCTCACTCCCCCACCCTCTCACTCCCCTATCCTCTCACTCCCTCACTCCCCTACCCTCTCACTCCCTCACCCTCTCACTCCCCTACCCTCTCATTCCCCCAGCCTCTCACTCCCTCGCCCCCTACCATCTCACTCCCCCACCCTCTCACTCCCCTATCCTCTTACTCTCCCAACCCCCTACTCCCCTACCCTCTCACTCCCCCACTCCCTTACCCTCTCACTTTAATATGATACCAAATGTGTCAATATTCATCAATTTTATTGTTTTCTTCATTAAACTTACAAAATAGATAAAATATTTCCCCAATGAATGATAACTTAACAGTGATGATTAAACTTTGAGTGGCCTTAACAATGTTTTTTTTTAGTGTCCTTGACCCTCTCTTTCCCCCTCTTTTCCCGTACCCTCTCAATCCCCCACTCCCCCACCCTCTCACTCCCTTAATCCCCTACTCTCTCACTCCCCCAATCCCCTACCCTCTCACTCCCCACTCCCCCTACCCTCTCATTCCCCCTCTCACTCCCCTACCCTCTCACTCCCCTACCCTCTCAATCCCCCACTCCCCCACCCTCTCACTCCCTTAATCCCCTATCCTCCCACTCCCCCCACTCCCCTATCCTCTCACTCCCCTACCCTCTCAATCCCCCACCCCTTACCCTCTCACTCCCCCTCTCAATCCCCCACCCTCTCACTCCCCTAATCCCCTACCCTCTCACTCCCCCCACTCCCCTACCCTCTCACTCCCCCACTGCCCTACCCTCTCACTCCCCCACTCCCCTACCCTCTCACTCCCCCACTCCCCTACCCTCTCAATCCCCCACTCCCCTACCCCTCACTCCCCCACCCTCTTGGGGAGTGAGAGGGTGGGGGGTGAGAGGGTAGGGGATAAGGGGAGTGAGAGGGTGGGGGAGTGAGAGGGGGAGTGAGAGGGTAAGGGGTGGGGGATTGAGAGGGTAGGGGAGTGAGAGGATAGGGGAGTGGGAGAGTGAGAGGATAGGGGATTGAGAGGGTGGGGGAGTGAGGGGTAGGGAAGTGGGGGATTGAGAGGGTAGGGGAGTGGGGGAGTGAGAGGGTAGGGGAGTGGGGGAGTGAGAGGGTAGGGGATTAGGGGATTGAGAGGGTGGGGGATTGAGAGGGGGAGTGAGAGGGTAAGGGGTGGGGGATTGAGAGGGTAGGGGAGTGGGGGAGTGAGAGGATAGGGGATTGAGAGGGTGGGGGAGTGAGGGGTAGGGGAGTGGGGGATTGAGAGGGTAGGGGAGTGGGGGAGTGAGAGGGTAGGGGAGTGGGGGAGTGAGAGGGTAGGGGATTAGGGGAGTGAGAGGGTGGGGGGTGAGAGGGTAGGGGAGTGGGAGAGTAAGAGGGTAGGGGATAAGGGGAGTGAGAGGGTGGGGGGACGAGAGGGGGAGTGAGAGGGTAAGGGGTGGGGGATTGCGAGGGTAGGGGAGTGAGAGGATAGGGGAGTGGGAGAGTGAGAGGATAGGGGATTGAGAGGGTGGGGGAGTGAGGGGTAGGGGAGTGGGGGATTGAGAGGGTAGGGGAGTGGGGGAATGAGAGGGTAGGGGAGTGGGGGAGTGAGAGGGTAGGGGATTAGGGGAGTGAGAGGGTGGGGGGGGTGAGAGGGGGAGTGAGAGGGTAAGGGGTGGGGGATTGAGAGGGTAGGGGAGTGAGAGGGTAGGGGAGTGAGAGGATAGGGGAGTGAGAGGGTAGGGGAGTGGGGAGTGAGAGGGTAGGGGATTGGGGGAGTGAGAGAGTAGGGGATTAAGGGAGTGAGAGGGTGGGGGAGTGGGGGATTGAGAGGGTAGGGGAGTGAGAGGGTAGGGGAGTGAGAGGATAGGGGAGTGAGAGGGGGAATGAGAGGGTAGGGGAATGGGGAGTGAGAGGATAGGGGATTGGGGGAGTGAGAGAGTAGGGGATTAAGGGAGTGAGAGGGTGGTGGAGTGGGGGATTGAGAGGGTAGGGGAAAAGAGGGGGAAAGAGAGGGTCAAGGACACTAAAAAAAACATTGTTAAGGCCACTCAAAGTTTAATCATCACTGTTAAGTTATCATACATTGGGGAAATATTTTATCTATTTTGTAAGTTTAATGAAGAAAACAATAAAATTGATGAATATTGACACATTTGGTATCATATTAAAGCCTATACTGTCAGGAATCCAATGGGCTAGAGATCACTTTCATTGTCATAACCTTTGCAGATAAATTAAATCAGAGTGCTAGTATGTGTACAGTGAGCATAATTGGTTAGCTATGATTATGTAACCCAGGCTATCCATGGAGCCTCCCAGCCACCACATGTGGTTGGGTGTAGAGTTACCTCTATCCTGAGCCAGGAGCCTTCAGAGGCTGTCATCGGACTAACTGAGCATCACCATGTACTCCATCTGGCAGCTTTCTATACGATTCTCCACGCTTTCCGCCAGTGAGTGTATGAACAGTGGCTTCAAGCCAGGGCCCGACCAGACCATACTGCTCATTGATATTCACTATCATTTGGTTTAGATGTGGGACTCCAGCGTTAATAACTGACTGAGCATGTTGGTAAGAGTCCACCTCTTCATTGTATAATGCGAAGCTGGCCCCAATTAATTGGCAAAAGGCAAAACGCTGATGTAGGCTATTAAGTATATGTTTATACCACTCTATTTTATTAGCCATACATTCCACCAGGTTTCCCACCTCTGTATAGACAGGGGATATCCTATGAGAACCCGTCAGCTGATCCACATGTAGGTCAGTCATGTTATTGACCCCCAGCATTATAAGTACTAGGTCGAAGTGGTGCTTTCTTATGTCCATAATGAGGTGAGGTAATAGAGTCTCATAGGTGGCTCCTCCCAGGTACCTAACCCACACTTTAGTATCATTATGCCCTTTTTCACACAGATAGTTATTTATCGGCTCCTGTAGGTATTTAGCGTATAAGGCCACATGTAGCATGATACTTATCTAGGTACTGGGTTGGTTCGGGAAGAGGTGAGCTGGCGCGTCCTGCTGCTGCTGTCTGAGCTGTGCCCGTCTGTCACGTTTAGCTTGGTCAGCCAGTCTGATTTCGGCACGCACCTCCTGTAGTAGCACCCCACAGCGATTAAGGCCAGGCCTATTAGCGTCAGAGTTGCACAACCCAAAAGGCATCAGTTCGAACTGATACAGTCCAATATGGCTTGTAAAAGCCGTCTTCTCCTTATCCTCCTCCTTCATTCCGATTTGCCAATATCTGGACTGCAAATCCAGGGTGCAGAACCATTGGTTCCCACCCAACGAGTCCAGAGTCTCATCAATTCGGGGTAGAGGATAGGCCTTTTTCTTGGTTACTCCGTTCAGACGTCTATAGTCGATACAAAACCGAATAGACCCATCCTTCTTAAAAAAACATCTGAACCGGACTACACCAGGGGCTAGTGCTAGGCATGATCACCTTCTGTTCCAGCATGGTTTTCACTTGTTCTTCAACAACTCAACGGCAAGCGTCGGTAAGGCATTTTAAATGGCTGTGCATCCCCGGTATTGATGGAATGTAGCACCTTGTCAGTTCGGCCCAAAGGCTCCCCCTCCACTTGCCACGCATCCTGATACCTCTCCACCAGCCTTCTCAAGGAACTGAGATCCCCCGGGTCCGTAAGATCCGTTTCGGAGATCATTTTCTCCAGTCCCTCACTCAGATTGGTAGGCGAAGGGTCCCCTTTCATGCTCACATGACCAGCAGGCATCACTGCCTTGCTGGAGAACACCTCCCCCAACACCGTATCCTTTTTCAGATACTTAGCCTCTAACCCGGGGTTAGAAACCGGCACCACAGTCCAAGCACCATCACCCACCAGGGTGTCCATGCCCACTAGACCGATACTCCCCAACATAGCCATATCCGGTTCCACAACTGCTTCTTCCTCTCTCCTAAGCCCCTTGCTTCGGACCAGCACGTCACACGTCTGTCCGGGAGGAATTTTCACAGTTTGGACCACCGTTGCCACGGTTGAAACTTGCCGAAGCACACACTGCTCTACCGTCCGGTACGGGTGCTCTATCCGGAGTACCCCTGTACTAGGATTCAGGACCGCGTCATATAACGCCGCAAAGTCCAACCCCAATATACCGTCGTCTGCAATATCCGCAATTGTGGGAGAAGCCACATACTCCTTCCCTCCAATTCGGAGTGGTATGAACGCGCGCCCATACGTCTGCATACTTAACCCATCGGCCGAGCAGGCGCTTACCTTCATTTTGAAGTCATCGCGACTACTTGGCATAGGAGCATAAAAGTTTGAAGAGATAAAGGAGTGGCTAGCTCTGGTATCTACTAAGAACTCGCCTGCCCTACCGGCCACAGTAACAGACACATACCACCGTCTCCCTCCCAGCGGAGACGGGTTTACAGTGAAACGTTTAAAGTCCTTCGGAGTAGCCAAATCTAACGAATGTTTATTCAAATGGCCGAAACATGGATGATCAGGGGAAAGCTGGGTACTCCCTACCCAAACGGTGTCTGTGACAGCCATTACTTTCTCGTCTCCTTCGGTAATGGGCCTCCCTGCCTCATTGCCGGGCAACTGTTGGACTGAGATGTCCACCAGACCAGCATCCGAACTTGCCAAGCTCGAAGCCACCCCTGGTATTCTTTCTGTCCTAAGAACTCCTCTAGGCTCTACCTCTCTGGTATGTTGGCGTACTACATTACCAGGGGTCGTCCGCTCGCCAGCTCGGACCACCCCACCTAGTTTCCCTACTTACTGGGAACTTTCGGGCTCGGAGCCGTGCACTCCGCAGCAAAATGACCTATCTCCAAGCACCTATAGCACTTGGCGGTCTTCCGGTTGATCTTCCTCCGGTTAGGCTGGGTAGCCCCCTGAATGGAAGTCGTCATTTTCTCAAACAATGCTGTAAAGAGTGCGGCATCCATCACAGGAGTCTTTTTCTCCGAGGACTCCTTCTTCAGAGGTGGATCACCTACCCCCTCCTGTGTCCTATTCTTCCACGGTGGTTTAGAGGATTTACCATTCCTCTTAAACTGGGCCGCGGAAGCTGTTGCCTCCTCCTGCTTTCCCCTTCAGAGTGATCCGGAGAACATTCCTGAATGGCAGACGATCGGGTTGGTACCTGGTCTCCCAGCAGGGACTTTTTGAGGGCTTGTATCTCTATGGCCTTAAAAAGGTCATCCAAAGACGTATCCGCCCTCCACGTATCATACACTGTCTATTGTACTTCAGGATCCCTCAATCCGGCGACGAATTGAGAGAACAGTTCCTTAAAGAATAAGGCATCATGGATTCCTGAAGAAGGGTGTACTTTCTTCAGGAGTCGCATTAATGCAAGACTGAATACTCTCGGAGCTTCGTTCTTGCCGTGCACTCGCTTCTTAAAAGCAACCATTGGATCTGTCCGGGCGGAACCTCTGAACAGCATGGTGCATGTTTCCACCAACTGCTTGAAGGTACCTTGCGGACCGCAATCTTCCTTCCACTGTTCGACTGCTATGAGGCCGTCTCCCAGTCGCAATCCCTTACAGATGTAAGGCATAGCTTCATTCTGATCCCAACCACTCAGGTTGATATCTTGCACAGTGGCTCCCAGCCATTCTTCCCACGAATTCCTCTGCCAGTATGGGCTAGGCTCACTAGCTATCCGCCTGGCTGCATTGGTCGATCCCCTAATTTTAGAGGTGATCGATAGGCATTTAGAAATGGCCAACGAAGCCTCCTGTTCTACTCCCACATTGTGCAATCCTATCCCAGCCATAGCAGGGTTCGTGTCGTACAGCTCCTGCATTGCTGAACTCAGGATTGACCTCCTCGGAGTCTTTTTCTGACTTGTTGGTTCGGCAGACCCCCCTGTTGTAATCGCAGCTTTCAGCCGCTCCAGATACGCCTGGTACGTGCCATACGCTACCACTTCTTTGGTTGGATCAATCCCCTGATTGAACCACCAATTCTTCTCCACATCTGTCATATACTGACACTGCTGTGACAGAGCCAGTAACAACTGATGCTCCGCCTTCTCTTTTTCAAGCTCTTTCGCTTGTCTCTCCGCCTCTTGTTCTTGTTGGGCCTGCGCAAGTTTAGCTTTTGCAGCCTCTCCGGCAGCTCTCAATCCTTCTGCTCGGGCTGTGAGTACTGCGGCTTCCTGTTCGGCCAACTCCTCGGCCATCACAGCATTTTCATTCATACGTTTCTTTTGTTGCTCTATGACAGCCTCCTGCTGTCGGAACAACTCCCGTCTCTCGTCTTCCAGAGCTTTTTGCTCCTGGAACATCTTTTCTGTTTGACAGGTTTGCCATTCGGCCAAGCTTATGGGAGTATGATACTTCTTGGCGGTTGCTTCTTGGATCGCCGCCTTATTCAGACGTTCCTCCTCCAATAACTTTTCTTGCTTCTGCAATTTCTCTTGCTGAGTAGTTACCCAGTCGGTCAAAGGATTTCTATCGTTACTCCGCGTCCACCTGGTAGATTTGGAGTGTCCGTGAAACTCATATAATGGGCAGCTGTCGGGCTTCCATTATCCGCAGAGGTGAAGGAGGTACTACTACAGTCCGCCCTACTGTCCTGCAAGCTCTGACGAGCTTCTAACAAAAATGCCTGCATAGCATTTTCTTCGTCCTCAGCACCTCCCATTCAGCGGCTAGACTGTGGCGGGCTTCCTTCAGGGTGTCCGTTCGCAGACCCGCAGCTTCATTTGCCATCCTATCTCTGGCTTCGCAAATCTGGTTCAGGTCCGTGTTCGCATTATGGAATTCGGACCTGACCACACTCAAGGACTGCGTCAGTTTCTCATTCTCTTCCAGCAAAGTTGATAACCTTGCGTCTTTCTCCTTTATCTTGGGAGTTTCGGTGACATATCGCACCCTCCAGAGAAATCAATTTATCAGACCACTCTAAGGACTTGGTCTGTACGGTCATCAACTCTCTTTGGGCAAGTTGCAGTCGTTCCTGCACTCTTGCCTCCCTGTAGTCATCAAAGCGACCTTCCTTTGGACTGCCGTACATCCGAGGTGTAGGAGCCGCTGCACGGGACCCGCCAATGTTAAACATCAACAGGTTCATCTCTTCTTATGACCGACTCATTAACTTGGGCCCTCCACTCTTGATGGTGCGGCTGCCCCCTGTAGAACATTTGCACCTCTTGTTGGGGTATCTGCCTCCTCTACCGCAAATGTCCCCTCCGGGGATGAAGTTTGCACTTCATCGGGAGACCTCCGTACTCCTGCCAGAGTATGTGGTCTGTGCTTTGCACAGGCTAACCTGTGTTTTCACTCAGAACTGGTCACGGCACCAGTGTAATAAACGATACTTTGTCCTTTATAATATTGTTATGTTGTTAAGTAAAGAACCAAAGTCGACACAGTTCGGATCAAGTGTACAGGTTGCGAATCACAGGTTTATTCAGTAACCTAGACAGGCAAAGCTATATCAGTGCGAACTCCCTATAGAGTTCGGAGCGGGTCAGTAGGCTTGTAGCCGATACGATCACAGGGCCTCTGTCCAAGTATGGATCCAGAGTGACCGAAGAGTCCCATCGAATGCCAGCTATATATAGGCAGCCAGCCTGCGCGCGCACACGCAGACCGGAAGCCTATAGCGACCTCTGTCCATACCCCAAGCCCGGGGCAGGTGCTGCCACCTGCCGTCAGGCTGAAGGGTTCGGACGGAGTTCGCAACACAGCATCCAACAGAACCCGTCATATAAACCCCATATAACCCTAGCCCCTACATATGTGTCATGCCTCATATCACCTGTAGGTCCACCTGTAGCATGCCTGTGATAGGACTTGCACATAGGAGCTTCAGGTCCAACATCATTGAGCTAGAGGCATCGTGGGAGCTTCAGGTGAAACATCATTGCGATAGAGGCACTATGGGGGTTGCGGGGCAAACATCATTGTGATAGAGGCACTATAGCAGCTTCAGGTCAAACATCATTGTGATAGAGGCTCTATGGGGCTTCAGGTCAAACATCATTGTGATAGAGGCACTATGGGGGCTTCGGAAATGTTTCTGTATGGTGATAAATTTGGGTCTGTATGGTGATGCATGATTTATTGGACATGTTCTACCAATCCACAGTCTACAAAGGAATGTTTTCTAAGCTAGTAAAGAGGAGAAATGTTTCCGAATGGTGATACTTTTGGGTCTGTATGGTGATGGATGATGTGTTTCAGGTCAAACAGCTGGTTCCCAGGGTTTGCAAAATGTGTCTGCGTGGTAATGATTTTGGATCCGTATGGTGATGTGTAATGTTATGGACCTGTCTAATTGATCTGCAGTCTATGCAGGAGAGATGCATAAATATCAGCCTACTAAATGAAGAAAAGTGTCCGTATGGTGATGATTTTGGGTCCGTATGGTGATGCGTAATGTTATGGAACTTTCTAATTGATCTGCAGTCTATGCAGGAGAGATGCATCATTTACAGCCTACTAAATGAAGAAAATGATTGTGTCCGTATGGTGATGATTTTGGGTCCGTATGGTGATGCGTAATGTTATGGAACTTTCTAATTGATCTGCAGTCTATGCAGGAGAGATGCATCAATACCAGCCTACTAAATGAAGAAAATGTGTCCGTATGGTGATGATATTGGGTCCGTATGGTGATGCATAATGTTATGGACCTTTCTAATTGATCTGCAGTCTATGCAGGAGAGATGCATAAATATCAGCCTACTAAATGAAGAAAAGTGTCCGTATGGTGATGATTTTGGGTCCGTATGGTGATGCGTAATGTTATGGACCTTTCTAATTGATCTGCAGTCTATGCAGGAGAGATGCATCAATACCAGCCTACTAAATGAAGAAAATGTGTCCGTATGGTGATGATATTGGGTCCGTATGGTGATGCATAATGTTATGGACCTTTCTAATTGATCTGCAGTCTATGCAGGAGAGATGCATAAATATCAGCCTACTAAATGAAGAAAAGTGTCCGTATGGTGATGATTTTGGGTCCGTATGGTGATGCGTAATGTTATGGACCTTTCTAATTGATCTGCAGTCTATGCAGGAGAGATGCATCATTTACAGCCTACTAAATGAAGAAAATGATTGTGTCCGTATGGTGATGATTTTGGGTCCGTATGGTGATGCGTAATGTTATGGAACTTTCTAATTGATCTGCAGTCTATGCAGGAGAGATGCATCAACACCAGCCTACTAAATGAAGAAAATGTGTCCGTATGGTGATGATATTGGGTCCGTATGGTGATGCATAATGTTATGGACCTTTCTAATTGATCTGCAGTCTATGCAGGAGAGATGCATAAATATCAGCCTACTAAATGAAGAAAAGTGTCCGTATGGTGATGATTTTGGGTCCGTATGGTGATGCGTAATGTTATGGAACTTTCTAATTGATCTGCAGTCTATGCAGGAGAGATGCATCATTTACAGCCTACTAAATGAAGAAAATGATTGTGTCCGTATGGTGATGATTTTGGGTCCGTATGGTGATGCGTAATGTTATGGAACTTTCTAATTGATCTGCAGTCTATGCAGGAGAGATGCATCAATACCAGCCTACTAAATGAAGAAAATGTGTCCGTATGGTGATGATATTGGGTCCGTATGGTGATGCATAATGTTATGGACCTTTCTAATTGATCTGCAGTCTATGCAGGAGAGATGCATAAATATCAGCCTACTAAATGAAGAAAAGTGTCCGTATGGTGATGATTTTGGGTCCGTATGGTGATGCGTAATGTTATGGAACTTTCTAATTGATCTGCAGTCTATGCAGGAGAGATGCATCATTTACAGCCTACTAAATGAAGAAAATGATTGTGTCCGTATGGTGATGATTTTGGGTCCGTATGGTGATGCGTAATGTTATGGAACTTTCTAATTGATCTGCAGTCTATGCAGGAGAGATGCATCAATACCAGCCTACTAAATGAAGAAAATGTGTCCGTATGGTGATGATATTGGGTCCGTATGGTGATGCATAATGTTATGGACCTTTCTAATTGATCTGCAGTCTATGCAGGAGAGATGCATAAATATCAGCCTACTAAATGAAGAAAAGTGTCCGTATGGTGATGATTTTGGGTCCGTATGGTGATGCGTAATGTTATGGAACTTTCTAATTGATCTGCAGTCTATGCAGGAGAGATGCATCATTTACAGCCTACTAAATGAAGAAAATGTGTTCGTATGGTGATGATTTTGGGTCCGTATGGTGATGCTTAATGTTATGTACGTTTCTAATTGATCTGCAGTCTATGCAGGAGAGATGCATCAATTCTAGCCTACTAAATGAAGAAAATGTGTCCGTATGGTGATGATTTTGGGTCCGTATGGTGATGCGTAATGTTATGGAACTTTCTAATTGATCTGCAGTCTATGCAGGAGAGATGCATCAATACCAGCCTACTAAATGAAGAAAATGTGTCCGTATGGTGATGATTTTGGGTCCGTATGGTGATGCATAATGTTATGGACCTTTCTAATTGATCTGCAGTCTATGCAGGAGAGATGCATCAATTCTAGCCTAATAAATGAAGAAAATGTGTCCATAGAACTTTATGGTGATGATGGTGATGTCCCATACCTCAGCCCAAGTCCTCAGTTTGCATACAAACACTGTATGTCCCATACCTCAGCTCAAGTCCCCAGTTTGCATACACACACTGTTTCCAACATACCTCAACCCAAGTCCTCAGTTTGCATACGCACATTGTATGTCCCATACCTCAGCCCAAGTCCTCAGTTTGCATACACACACTGTATGTCCCATACCTCAACCCAAGTCCTCAGTTTGCATACACACACTGTATGTCCCATACCTCAGCCCAAGTCCTCAGTCTGCAGTCTATGCAGGAGAGATGCATCAATTCTAGCCTAATAAATGAAGAAAATATGTCCATAGAACTTTATGGTGATAATGGTGATGTCCCATACCTCAGCCCAAGTCCTCAGTTTGCATACACACACTGTATGTCCCATACCTCAGCTCAAGTCCCCAGTTTGCATACACACACTGTTTCCAACATACCTCAACCCAAGTCCTCAGTTTGCATACACACATTGTATGTCCTATACCTCAGCCCAAGTCCCCAGTTTGCATACACACACTGCATTCACCATCACACAGCCTGAGCCTATGTTACTGCCTGATACTGTTGATTCTTGTATTGTGGATGGAATTATAAAGTTTCCTTCGTATTTCTTATATGGTGGTGGCACATTGTCTTTGTTACCTGTTGAACGGTTCTACTTGTAGTGATATCCAATAAAAATCAAAGACTCAGCTTCCATACACTCTCTGCATTTCTTAGATTAAGTCCTGTCGTCGTCTATTTGCATACACACACTGTGTAGGCATGTTTCATCAAGGATATTCTTCAGCTTGCCCACACACACATTCAATGTTTGGCTCTAAATTATGACAGCTTTTTGTACTAGATACACAGGATTAATTACTAAGAGGGCAAAAATGCTAATTTAGCTAATTAGACAATACAGCCACATCACTGGAGGAACCAGGGATAGTCTCCAGTTTGCCCAAACATACATTCAAGGTTGGACTCTAATTTATGACAGTTTTTATACTAGATACACTGGATTAATTCCTATGAGGTCAGAAATGCTAATTTATCTAATTAGACAAGACACCCACATCACTGGACGAACTGGGGACACACAGACATTTCTGTGTGCAAAACAAATAGGGGACTTTTACACACAGCTTAAAATTAAAGAAATTTAGAATCGATTCTTCACACACAGCACAAGTACGTCCGGACCAATTTGGGGACATTTTGTTGACACCCAAGAAATTGTGTTTATAATCATTTTCCAAGGTCATTGGTGATATCCGGGCCCATTGCTCCCCATTTCTCAAGGTCATGCAAAGTGAGGGGTCCCCGGTTCGGAAGATGTCCCCAGTTCGTAGGTGTGTGTTCCCATGAACGTCCCCAGTTTGCTGGTTTCACCAAGTCACACACACACACACATCCACACACACACACACACACACACACACACACACACACACACACACACACACACACACACACACACACACACACACACACACACACACACACACACAGGACACCTGATGATCTCCACACGATGACCTGATTGCTCTTCCTAAAAAAAATGCCCAACTCGATCTACCTACTCAACAGGGTTTCAGTGTATAGCGTATTAGGGGTTTTTCTGATGCGTATATTATATTGAGATTGATTTTCAACTTTTGTGATCAGTGGTTGGTCCTTAAAAGGACCGTTTGGTAGAGAGAGGGTCGCAGGGACCTTGCTGCTGAAGCGGAGGGCGTGGTCATAACGCGTGGCAGTCCTTCAGCAGCTCCTCCAGCACGGCGGGCGGTAGTCCTTCCTCCATGCAGACTTGCTGCTTGACCTGCTCCACGCACCGGCGGATGAGTTGATCAGCGACGTTCTCGATCAGCTCATCCACCACACCCTCTGCTTCAGCAGCAGTCCGCTGTCTCTCCTCTCTCTGTAGCGAGGCAAAGAACTGCTTCTCCACGGCCGCATCGATCATAGATCGAGAAACGGCCACGAAGTTCTGTCTCTCCGCCTCCTCTCTCTGTTGCACGGCTACGAATTCCTTCTCCACGGCCGCATCGATCATAGATCGAGAAACGGCCACGAAGTTCACTCCGTGAGCCATTTTGTCGAACTGACTTCCTAGCCGCCTGAGAGATGCTGACGTCACACTATTTTCGACGACGCTATGACGCGCACGAGGTAGACAGACGACGTCGTTTCACTTCCTTATTTGGAGTTTGGGATCTTTTGACACCGAAGTCATACCGTACGGTCGCGATAAAGCAACTAGTGTTGAAAAGCGTGCCGGTCTTTTATAAGCGCCGGAGTATAAGAGCCTCCAAATGTTTTTTCTCAAGCACTAAAATCGCGACTTTGAATAAGCGCCAGCGCCTGGCTTGTATATAGCTCCTGAGTAAGAACTTCACCGAATTGAAAAGCCCTCCCTCAGAGCTCTTAATCGCGACAGTACGGTACAAATCTGATGTCAACCCGCGCCAAAAACAAAAAGGGTGTTCCGGTCACACGTACCTACGACGAGCGACCTTCAGCTATCACCACGTGAAGAGTGGGAAATAAATTTTGTACGGCAAGAAAACTGAAAACTGATAACGATTCCATTAGATAAGTATTTGGTTCCAATCTATGGCGAGATATTTCCACCAAAGCGATTGATTTATATGTCTGTAAGGTTCAGCTCTCCAACACTCTCCAATGTCCGCCGGTGCACGACGGTCGCCGCCCATCATTAGTCACAACTAAACTTCTGCTGGAGAGTGAAAGTTACGTTGAGTCTTGAGGTGCGCAGAGATACTATCTGCCGCAGCCTGATTTTAGTTCCACGCTATTTAGATAACCGCCCCATTTAAAATCTCTCTCTCGATCCTAGTAAAGGAAAAAAAAGGCTAGAGTTTATCATGGACGCGTCTCAGTTTTAGTCAAGCCGTAAAGTGAAGAACCAGAGCTTGTACATATTCCCACGTGGTGAGGGGTGACCCCGCGGGGCGTTCATTTAGTACTGAGTCTATACTCAAGGTCAAGTTCCACTCTCTAAACAGAGCTTTAGCGACTCCGTCATATAGACTAGACCGCGCGCGCGATTTTTTTTTGCTGAAGCAGCTAATCGATGGAAGAGTAGAGAACAGGTGCTCGACCAAAAATCTGCTTCAGAGGCTTGTTATCAGGTATTAACAGTTAAATCAAAATATTTCAAAACATCCAGAAAAGCAGAATAACATGTCCTACGGGCTACAGCCGGGCACTGACGAGCAGACGGCGCTGACGTCATTTCAATCAGGTCACAGGGCTCTTTAGACACCTTTTCTGTAAGACCCGTCTCATACCTTAGTATATAATACCGTAAACACCGGTGATTAGTATATGATCACATTGGAGTCGCGGATCCACGAAGAGGCTGAATAAGCCTCGCGCGGACCCGCCACTTGAAAATGTGACATAATCTTACCATGCGCTTTGTTTTGTTTTTGTTTCTATTTACAACAGCAAACATTTCAAACAACCTATTGTTTTTTAAAATGATGAAAAATCAGCCCAAAAAAAAAAGTAAACATTTTAGAGCTAAATTTGTGGAGGATAGCCGGACATGCTGATGTCACTAGACCCCTAAATTCGATATGGTGACATGGGCATTTTCTTAAAATTCGATACGACGACACGGGCACGGACATCTAAGTGACATGGGACATGTGGCATTTCTTGAGTCCCTCATGTGCCATGGACCATAGTGACATGAGGAAAAAAAAAAAAAATGTTCAAAGAGTGCATCAGAAAAGTACCATTTCAAGCCTAAACATTTCGCCAAATTTTTTTTTCTCTTGGATGGTACTCGGCTTTGCAGTGTCTGGGTCCTTATAAATGTACCAGAATGCTCAAATTCGGGTTCTAAATATTTTCAAAAAACGTTTTCTCCCTTAGTGACGTGTGACATGGCCATTTCTTAAATTCGACATACGGCTGCATGGGGAGGACCCACCCGTCAAGAGCCCCATGATGACTCATACCCGCCGCGTTCAAACTAGCGTGGTGGTTATAGGTAGACCTTCTTTCAGTATCCACGTGACCAGATCCATCGCCGTCTCTTGAGCAACAGTAACCGAGGTAACTAGGGTTATTGTTATCCGGGCCGTAAGACGACAGTCTGAGACAGTGTGTAGTCGCGTTTTGCTCTCCCTAATACTCTAATTCAAGTCGAGTTACCGCTAACCCCTACAACAAGAGGGTCATTTGTGTAATTCAAAAGTCGTTCCTTTGTTAGCAATGAGGGGGTCGTTCTATTCATTGATTTTTTTTTTTTTTTTTTTTTTGTTTTTTTGTTTACAACAACAAGTCAAAGTACAGTCAATCAACCGAGATCCTTTCTACTCCGTGGGGGTGTAGAAGGATCTCCCCCCTGAGGTTACAAAGCCACCTCTTTATTTAAAGGGTTACGGGTCGCAAAGTCGCTTTCGCTTTCGCTTACAAGTCACAAAGTCGCATGAAATATTCAAGTCAAAAAGTCAAATTCATCAACTATCAGCACAGTCGTTTGAAAAGCATCAAGTCACCGAAAAACTCCTCTACAGTCACCTCCGACTCGCCTCCTCCCTACCCCCCCTAAAGGGGGGTAGAGAGGAAGCGATTCCCTAGAGATCAGATAATTTTTTTTTTTCTCCCGAGCAGACCCCAAAAACCCCCCCTCCCCCCCAAGTGCCCGCCCACCCCATAAATAGTGCCCCCCTCCCCCCCTCCCCTCCCCATGCATCTTAAAGTGCCCCCCTCCCCCCCCCCCTCCCCTCCCCTCGCCCCTTATAGAAGCCTCCCATTAGCTAGTCCAAGTCATGTGACCAAAAGGGAAGCGTAGTCTGTCTATTGTCTATATTATGCAAATGAGGGAGGGGGTCAGGTCACGTGACCAAGGGGGTGTGGCCTATTTTCTAAATAAAGAGCGCTTCCGGTCACGTGACCAAGAGGGTGTGGTCCTATTATGCAAATGAGGGGGTCACGTGATCCATGATTATGCAAATGAGGGAGTCACCTGACCAAATGGAAGCCACTGATTGGCTGGTGATCAAAGGGGCGTAGTCTACTATGCAAATGAGGGGGTCACGTGATCAAGGGGGCGTGGTCTATTATGCAAATGAGGGGGTCACGTGACCAAATGGGGGCCCCTGATTGGCTGGTGATCAAGGGGGCGTGGTCTATTACGTAATTATGCAAATGAGGGGCGTGGCCTATTACGTAATTATGCAAATGAGGGGGTCACGTGACCAAATGGAGGCCTCTGATTGGCTGCAGGTCGATTGAGTAATAAACAGTAGTTAACTATAGTCCCGTTCCGATACATACTATACTACTGGGGGGAATTCACCACCCCCCCCCTGTTAAAAAATTATCACTCCCTTACACTGACCATTATGTGGATATTTTGAATGGATTTCCGTAGAAATTGGGGGCATGCTCCCTGGTAATCTAGAAGCAAAGGGCGTTCTCTTCTTGCATCACTTTCTCTCACAGGCTTAAACTGGGTTACATGTGTATGCTAGGAGTAGATGACTGTATATAGCACAAGGTATGACAGAGCTAGACCACCATCATCTTTCAACCGTAGATGGCCCCACTGTACCATGTATTTGGACATAGACAGCAGTGCCCTCTGGTTAGCAGTACACAAACAGCTTAGTCCACCATCATCTTTGTACTTTAGATGGAGCCACATGTCTACGGCTAAATGCATGGCACAGTAGGGCCATCTAGGATTGAAAGATATTGTTGGTCTAGCTCTGTCATACCTTATGGTATATACAGACACTTACTACAAGTAGTCCCAGTGCTCAGTTCAGGCCTGTGCTTTCTCTGGCCGAAACATTGAATGACCCTAACTTTCCGTGGCTACTTTTCATAAGAAAGTTAAGCTTCAGTTCTTCCTGGCAATACCTAGCCATTTCTACAATTATTCCCTGTCCTTAGGGCACGTCACATTAAGTTGGTGATGCAATCCTTGGGAAAACATAAATGGATAACCGGCAATACATTTCTGAAAACACTTTATTCAACAGATGGTCATGTTAGACACATGTTCAACAGTTTCAAGTGACCGCTTCAACCCGCAAGTATAGACAATGCATGCAATATTATCAACAATTATGTTATCAATGTGTTTTCTTAAAAAGAAATAATCGCCCTAGACAGGAAAACATAATACTCTACTTTACACAAAAATGGTTAAAGACACTTTAACAAAACGCCCATTTGTAACAGATGGTTTCTCAGTCTTCGGATACAAGCAATTATTGCTGTAAAATTCTAGAAGATTGGTTTTAATCAAAATGGCACATATGATTTTGATATAGAATGTCTTGTAAGAACGCATTGAAAGGTGGAGTGATTATGAGGAAGAAGCCTAATTTGAGCATATAAGTATAATGTGGAAAATTCTCAAAACAACACCCATACACAGCGAACTCTTCTTTGAAGCAAAACCAGAATATCTGAGGGTCAAATAAACTCCCTTAAAAACACCATCTAGAATAGTACCAGGAAGACAACCATTCTGTACCGATTTGGACAGCAGGAAGATGTATATTAATATGTGTACTTATACCACAGCGGGCACGGAGAACAAAGCATTTCACACCTCTTGTATACTGCATACAGCTAGTGGTATAAAGTAGTTATAGGCCTAGTCCCAATCTGTAGGGGTATTCAGTGAAGGCGCTTATGAGGCTCCTTCACTGTATTTCGCGTACAGATTGGTACACGTCCTATAACTAATACATACACGGCGACCCGAGGAAAAAGAAGGCTAATCTTTCAGTCTAAAACCTCAGAAAATACGCTAAACATTGCGTATTTTATATGTGGGGGAAAGTATTTAACTTAAACGTTGACATTTTGACTCCTTTATCAGCAAATAATCCCCCAATTACCACAACGAAAAGGGGGTTTGAAGGTCAGAACATTTGGGTCTTGATGGAATGAGTGGGGTCACTAAGAAAGTCACACTTTTCCTCATTCAACTGCTTTGATTGAATAAGAGACAATCCTACCAGGTGCTGACTGGCACTTACTTTTCAACCGCTGGCAGTGGTTGCTGAAATATCAGATTTTGAAACAGTAGTGGTGATTTTTCAATTTCAAAAACTACGTATTTCAGACTTATTCGAAGACATTCCTTCTTTATCCTACCCAAGGATGAATGTGACCAAACTGAAAAAAAAAGACTTTAAAAGTTCAAATTGAGGCCCCTAAATAAAGATTCTCTATGGTTAAGTACAGATCTTCGTGACAAAAAAAAACTTGAAATAGGGAAAAACTTAAAAACGTCCATCCCTGCCTACCTAACCAGTACCTTACTTATCTTGTATACTTGGGTCAATACATAAAAACATAAGGATATCCAATTGAAAATAAGTATTAATGATGGGCTCAAATATTCTTTGACTCACTGGGTGCCTATTACTAAACACCGAACCCTCTCCAACTAATGAAAGCATTGCAGAACTTAATTAATTAAGGAACTTGTGCCCTGCAAACATCCAAGTTACTTCATAGACTTAAACATAAAAAATAGGGTGCCATAGTGCCCATTGTCAAGCGTATAGGTAACAAACTGAAACTGGTACAAAAGTACTACTCTGCATTCCTGAAGCCGAATCAACACACTGAGATAAAAGTACAAAGTGGGACTCTTTGTTTTCAAGTAATGGTGAGTGTGCAGTATCATGCCATGGCTACAGATGCAAAGAAAAATAGAGAAAGTCAAACAGCAACTTTGGACCAATATAATTATATACACTTCAAGCTCTATTGACTATCATATAATCTGATTTGGTAGGGATCTACGAATACAGTGTTTTTGAAAATACTTGAATGACCTCCACAAAGGTCCTCATGAATGACCTTTCATTGAATTACATATATATATATATATGACCTCTAAATAACCTTCAGAAACTACCTTCAAATAATATTTGAATAACCTCCAAAGAATGAGTGTTAACCTTATTGAATGGCCTTTAAAAGCCCTCAATGAGTGGCCTAACCTTTAAACGGCATTGACCGACTCAATTGTAGCCAATAAAAAAACTTTTACACTAAAAGGTTATTTCAATAGTACCACACTAAAATATGGCTAAGGACAGCGATATGTAGTACATATACACCATGCTAAGGATTAGCATGTACCGGTTTGACATTTTGATTTTTCTCAGACACAAATTTTATTTTTGGTTATACTACTACATTACCGAAGCATGTCACATGTCATGGCCACTATAAAAGTAACAGGGTACACAGAGTATGTCATCTCGCCTATAAACAGACCAGTTTGCATTCCCTAGAACTGCCTAAGAGAACTGCATTTTACAGGGACAGTGATAGTGCTTCTAAATATGATGAGCATTTGAAATAAATAATGGTATATATAAAATACGTATATGGGTAAAGCTTCTAGCACATAACAAATAATATTACGCAACGTATAAAACTATCAACCAGAGAATATAAAGCTTCTAGTTATAAAAATAGAGAACAGTCCAATAATGATATTAGAGTATATTTCCATCATGAAAGTTCAGAGTGTTGTTTCATCGACTCCCCACATCAGAGTCGAGACAATAAAAACAACACCAAATCCACGTTGAGCTCGATCAGTTTGAGATAGCACTCACCAGAATCATGTTGATACCTGGTCAGATGATGTCGGTTACCACATAATGAGCACCTTCAATTCAACCTTTAATAACTCAGCTTCCATGAAGCTCCTTTAAAAGCCGTCTCATAGGACATTCACATACTGATAAATGATGTTCGTGACTATACATGGGTAAAAGTCGACACGTGCGACATGGTGACACGGGGGGGTTGTTAAAATCGACACGTGCGACACGGGGGTTTAAAAATCGACGGACACGAAATTAAGGACTAGAATGTATAGAATAAAAATCGACACGGCGACACGGCACCTTAGCTAAAAAACGACACGGCGACACGGCCATAATTCTGGCTACCCATGTATAGTCACATGTTCATGATATGAGCATTAGATGACGCCGGGTCTCTCCAATGTATGTTTACTATACACACTGGGAACCCTATTAAAATGGACCGAAGGCTTTCTCTAGCAGGATGTGTATTCACCAATGGAGTGATCATACACATAGTATATGCCACCCAGTAATCTGCTATAGAGATGCACACCCAGGGCTACTCGGTAGTTCCTGCTGAGTGCCCGGTCCAATCTAGGGTACAAGCTGGCCCCACCTCCACCTCTTTTTCCGAGCGTCATCGCTGGCACCTAAGCTTCTTGGTGCAAGCAGTTCCGACACGCTTGATGCTGTAATATTATATATTTAGGCTGGTGCTGCAGAAGGACCCCCCCCCCCTCCCTGTAACATAAGGGGGGGGGGGGCGATGCAGTTATGGCCCCTCAGATACCAGTGATGTGGCTCAGACGCATCCGAGTAGGAGCTGGGGCCAGCTTGGGGAGGATACTGCTCGGTGTAATCTGGTTGAGCTGAGGGAAGTGGGCGACACCCAGAGAGATCCTGCGGGTAATGTTAGACGATGTGTGGGTAGTTGACGTAGAGTGGACCGCGGCGCCGCCTGCAGGGGAAGGGCCACATGAGGCGCGACCCGCCCCCACACAGGTCCTCATGGGCCTGGAGGCACGACTTGGTGGCTTTAGGCCTGTTACAAATAACACAAAATACATTACTCAGATATGTTATAATATCTTTAGGGAGGGTTCATTATTTATGGCAGGGGGGGGTGAGCATTTGAGGGGGGGGGCAATTTTTTTTAGGGGTATTCAAAGGGGGGGGGCCTTTTTTTTTTACCCTATTCTTAGGGGGGGGCCTTTTTTTTTAGGGGTATTCCTAAAAATGTCGCGAATTTAGTACGTTGAAATGTCGCGAATTTTGGTAACAGCCTGTGTTATATTTTACCAAATTATGTCAATATTTTCAAAATTTTCCTCAAACTCCCATCAAATTTCTCACTGCATCACTTTTGACACTCAGAATAGCCCACCGTTTTGTCAGTCTTCAAAAAAGTGCCGGCCTCATGTAAGCACTGAGGGTATGGGAGCTTCCAATTTATAAGCACTGGGGCCCTTAAACTCAAAGGTATGTAAGTCAAGTGTCTGAGGTTTGACTATTATCACTCACCAGCGAGTATCATGAGACGTTTACACTAAAACACCTTACGAATGGATGTATTTGTTGCAAGGTAGTAAATTGTAGGTAAAAAAGTGCCCAGGATTAAATGCATACAATTAGTAGACACCAACATCGTTTTTGTAATAAAGTTGAAAACGATCCAGGGTGAGGGGGGGGGGGGCGCTTTTTTTTCAACCTATTCGGAGGGGGGGGGCCTTTTTTTTCAACCTATTCGGAGGGGGGGGGCCAATTATTTTTGACGTATTCGATTTGCCAAACGCTCACCCCCCCCCCCCCCTGCCATAAATAATGAACCCTCCCTTAGCAGCATAGGTGTATGTAGCATGTATATATATACGTCTATCATTTCTACTATACATTTCTTCCTTTTCTTAGATTTTTATTTCATGGTAAGAATGAGAGTCTCTATGTTAATGTATAGACAGCGGTGTTCCCAGGTACCCGTGGATTAACAGTCCGCTATAGGCGTCTAGCCGGTTGCATTATCCACCAATGAGAAAATTCCCTGGCCTTCACTGCGGAATTCTTAGGGTGCATTATGTAACAGCCTGTACCCATTGTGATTGCTGTATCAGTGCTAATCTCGCCGGTTACCAGATCAAGCAATGGATGCGCCCACAGGGCGACCAGACTGACCCCTATTCTCTACTGGCTGTTCGTCCCAGCCCTCGAGAAGTCACGTGACCCTCACCAAAGTTTCTTTCATGCAGCCTTAAAAGAGTTGTGGAAATACGGTGGTGTTTTCTTTCAAATGAAATCCGTAACTACAGCTACTTACACGTCATGCAGGTAGACCATACCACCACGTTCATTGAGTCTGTGCTGCAGCCTCATCCAGTCTATTGTTGTCATGTCCTGCCAATGAGGAACCAAAGAAACTGTCATCAGCTTGATATATTGTGCACAAATTATCTTAATTTACCAGGTACCATTCAACTTACTCAAAAAATCTAGTACTTTAGAAACAAATGAGGATACTGTGAATGTATGAAGAATGACTTGCTTAATCAGTTAAATAACATGATTTTATGATTCACAAGAAAGTCCTTAAATATACATATTAATTTTAGCATGCACTATTAACATGAATATAAATCATTCATATGTAGTAAATGAGTTGATCCATTGCTTTGTTGTCGTATGAGTAAAAACACGAAAGGAGGTTTGAACAGTAGTTGTGACAAGCTGCGGCAACCTTTACGTAGCAGACGTGTGGCATGCAGAGTTCTGTTGTCGAGAAGATGTGATTCTTGTCATAGCTCCTGTACATCTCTGTCTCACGACAACGATTGCTGAGAAAACTTGACAGTGGATTTGTAGCCTTAAGGGGTGGTAATTCTTAACAACAAGGTTTGCTGGTGGACATGTCACTCTAGCATGCAGACATTTGGAACTCTTTATCACCAGTGAGGCAATGGGCTTCACTCAGAAAGAGGCGATTTTCCAACCATCCCTTCCTCTTAGCAGGGGCCTACTGCTGTTGAATAATGACCACCCCCTAAAAAGGTATGACTGTTATCTCTAATGCGTAGTGCAGGCATGCAAATCCCAAACAGAATCTAATATCTAAGTCACTGCAGTACTAGTGGGCCATACAGTAGAATGGGTGCTAGCTACATATCTACAGCATGTTAGGCCCCCATCCTTGGTTGTCTTTCTGTGATATCAATGCTCTCACGGAAAGGTGTTGACATATGTTATAGAGGATATCCTTCATAGTCATATTCAGAGCTTGAAGGATGTAATTTAAGCAAAAATTGACTTTAAAAAAAAAAGCTATATGTCAATTCCAAAATGCTTCTTGCATTTATAGAAGAATTGCAACGTATCTACAAAATATCAGACAAATATGAAATAAAATATTTTCAATTTGTCCGGACCTATTAAGGGCAGTTAGTACATGCATTTTCAGACTCAGTTTTACATTTTAATCTAGCCCTAAAGTGGTCTTAGAAAACATTTGAAGACTAGTTGAGTAAAACTGGATGCAAAGGCGCAAAACTCAGTTGCATTTGGGATGCGCATGAGGTAGCCTACAAATCAGACCACCTAGTCAGAATACTATTTTTCTAAGCCATATTAGGGTAAGATAAAATATGGACAAAACTAATTCAGTTTGCAGTGGGAATTGTGGTAAATAGTCTCATTTCTGGCCGCGACTTACTGTCCTCAGGCCGAGGATGTGCGCCACGAGCAGGCTGAGGCTGGAGGCGGCCATAGCCGCAGCCAGCCCCAGCGTCACTAAGTCTGCATACAGGGTCCATACGCCACCCGGCGCCTGAAACACGGCCAGCACCACACGTGTTAGTAGGGGCGGCATTACATAGGTGTTATGTCTCCAGAGGACCCATTTTCATAACTTGGTTTACACGATTTTAAAGCCTTTTTTTGGTGGAGACCAAAGGCAAAAAAGTAAAAATTTCCCCCCACACTCATTTGAATACTAATATTTTCCAGTGGCTAAAGGCACAAAATATAAGGTAAAGCATGCAAAACCCCGTATTTGGTCAATGAAGTTATACTGAGAAATTTAAAGGGCCTAATGTTGAGTGCGTGATTGTCAATATATAGGCCTATACCTTTTTTTTTTAAATTCTCAAAACCATCTTAGCCACCTGACCGGGCATGGATGTATTAGAGGATCCAGGGATTTATCATAGGATGACACCGGTGATATGCTAATGTACCTTTTGGTCCAATATTAGAATTACATTGTATTATCATTTTCATATAGTTGTCAGTCAAATGCGGTGCAAGAGGGATTTAATCTTAAGATTGCAGTGCACCCTTGCTGCCTTCAACCACATTCCATTAAAACACTGCTTTCTTTTCAACTACCGGTACCCGGTAATCATTTAACTTGATATAGTTCTATCATTCCTTACACACAGGGAATCGACTATTGGCAATCCACAGTATAATTATGAGGCTACCATAAAGTCTCGCGTATAACCAATAGGTTAGATTTGTTTCCAAGATTGGGGTGTGGGGTGTACAAGGGTTTTGAGGACTATACTACAACACTGAAGTAGCTAGAATCAGACCCAAGGTGAGGATTACAAGATTTCCTAGGTGCGGGTTATACGCTGGATGAGGGTTTCCGCGTGACTTTACGGTATGTGCAACCAATTAAGAGGGTCAGGGTTATTAGCAGTTATTTGTGTCCATCCAGCCACTAACAAGTCTACAGTGTAGGGCACTCAACAGGCTAACAGGGCAGGTCTCTTAAATAGCCAAAGTTCAGTGTAGCTCATTCTCCAAGCTAACAGCATAGCCTTTCCCAGCAATGGATCAAACACTGATGAGTTACAAGCCAGCCAGCAGAACGGCCTATTTAAAGCTTGAGGAAGCTAAAATGGATTCCAATGCAGTTGGTACATTATTAGCCCACTTAGCATGTTAGCAATTATGATTATGCAAGCGGTCAGCAAAGAATACTATTGCCAAATTGGTTTCTTAGCTAAAAGGGTGTAGGCCATTCAGCTAGCTGGCAGAGTCAAAGAATAGATCAGGGGTAGACACTAACGCTGGTCCGTGGGACAAAATACATTTTAAATGTCGTTGGAAAGAGAAAATCATGAGACAGACATTCAATATGTTTCTTAATATAGCCCAATCAGGAACCTATTTTCTTCATATTAAATGATGATTAGAATCGATGCAGTAGTCCGGGACCAGGTGGCATTTGCTTAAAAAGTTAGTGTCTATTCCTGTAGATCCAGCCAAGGAAAAGAGTGGTTCACACATTGAGACGGGAGTAATTGATATTCTGTTAATAGTTTGGGGTATTCACTGGGTTGGTGAACCTTAGGAACCCCCAGGACTAGTCATACTTGAGTCCTACAACTTGACCAAATCAAACCAAAAAGATTGGAAGTAATTTAATCTGAGGCATTGGTTGCCTTTGTATATTATCTTAAAGCGATGATATAAAAGTAGGAACCTGTCGCGTTGTATGGAATAAATCGAATGTCCTGATTAGACACAGCAAGAAAAGGTGACTTTCTTTTGTTAAAGTTGTACTTTTAGTCCATTGAACATTTACATTAAAAATATGTCTAAAATGCATTCACAGTCAGAGATTTTGTATCTTTTCAATAGGATATTGTCGTAGGCTACATGTAGAAAAGTAGCATACATTTATGTCAGAAATTCCTGAAAATTCACGTTTTCTTTCTTGAGGGATTCTTGATCTAGTAGTAGTCAACCCTCAGAATCCTGTGGTAAAACCCTTTAAGGACAACATAGTGCCTCAATGTACTATGCCCTTTTTCGTCATCACATATTAATGCATCACTGGTGAGTAACTCGCCAGTGCTGCATGCATAAATGCATCAGTTTGTGCATTATGACGACAATGAACATGGACCCTTGAGGCATCGTCTGGTCCTTAAAGAGTTAGCTAGACCTGCCGTTATAAACCACAATGTTTGAAGTTAAATGGGTTCACACTTAAACAGCAGGTCAAGTGTGCATCCCTAACCCAGTCACCTCCACCACAATGAGTGAGCGAGTTACTCACTCTGACTATACTAAAGAGGTGCATGGCGAGCAGGCCGCCCGCGCCGCCCAGCATGCCCAGGGCCATGCCAATACTCAGACTCAGCACGCCGTCCCCCAGCAGCCACGAGTCCTGTATGGTGGGATATAGGGGAGGCACACACGTTATAACAACTCATAGCTCCAACAGAGCTTTATCTAACATGTTACAGCCTTGGGATCACAAATCATGGTAAAACTCAGCAATTGGTGAAACACGTTCATGAGTTTCACTTCAAAGAGTTTGAAAATGAGGAGCCAGAGTGATAGCTGATGAATTTTCAAAGAATTTTACGTACTACATTCACATCAATAATGCTACTTTTTGATTGAGTTTGTTTATTTGAGAAGCACTACATGGAGATGTTCATATATACAGGGATACCGAAATCGGTAGGGGAAGAATATTTTGTATCTCAATGAGGAATTATTAAAAAAAAAGAAGTATAAAATGATGGCATATTTATTGTATGTGAATAGCTCTCTTTGAAATGAACACTTATGAGGCAGTTCTCGGCTCATCTACAGTAAAGTCAGTTTGCTTGTGAAACTAGAAACGATTGAAAATGCAGGTGGATCCAAACAGTGTTGATGCAGAGATTAGTACATGTAGCTGAAAGAGATTATTTTATAATGGTGTCCGGCTATTTACACGTTAAGGGTCGCATAGTACTTTAATGCAGTTTGCCCATTTATCGTCATGATGTATACATGAATGCACGCAGCCCTGATGAATAACCAGCCAATGCTCCATTTACGCATCATGCTGATCTTACAGATTTGAGACACTCGCGAAGGGTCGGCATGATTCACCGCTGGTGAGTTATTTGCCTGCACTCCCTTCGTGCATCATGACGGCAAATGTTGCATTAATGGCAATGTCGTCCTCAAAGGGTTAAGGCATCAGGCTGAAAACATCTACAGTACTTTGAAATCAGGGTCAGTCATGCTGGCGTCAGGGTTTTGGGTCTTGTGTCTGGAAATCTAAACTGAAGTTTTTGGGAAGCACAAACAACAAATGGTATTCACAGAGATGCCACTCCCTGGTTGACAGAAAGTAGGAAAGACTGGCCAATTTTCTGTAAGAAATGAATATAATTTGACACAGAAATCCCAGCCAAAAAGTAGTAGGAATTCCTGCAAGAGTAGGAAAAGTGGCATCCCAGAGTCATACAAAATCAAGAATCGTTGCAGCTTCTGGCTGGGCTGATGGGTAAAGATATGTTAGCTGCTGCCAAATCTTAAGTATAAAACATCAAACTCTTCAAATCACTTCATTCAGACAACTCACAAGGGAGATGCTGACAGTTTGCTGTAGCAGCAGAATGCCTGCAAACACGGTCATGACGGCCCCACACACGGCAGCCCCCACCAGGAACCCCGTCTGGTGCATGTACGTGTACCCCGCCTGCAACAAACCCATGTAGAAGGTCAACAGGGGATAGCACAACAGCAAGGTTTTCACTGTATTGTACCACCTCATCATCTAAGTCATGAATGAATAACATGGCAAATAATGGAAAGCATGATATTTTATAGAGTTTGAGGCCACCCTTTTACATAATTGACAAGGGACAAGAGACTCGGGGGAGGGACTTGGGCATAAGGGGCAAGACCTCATCTTACACGCACGCCTATATTCATTTTAAATTCAGCCCTTTTAATGTATTGGAGTATTTACAACTAACATTGCAACACGGTGATTCAGGCAAACCTCTGAAAGTATATAAGGGATAACATAATATTTAGGGGGTAAAAGGGAGTGGTATGGACATTTGAGAATGGATAGAAGTATAAAACAAAAGTTCATGCTCGTTATGTTGGTGTAATAATAGATCCAATCTGTGTAAACGCAAACAAAAGATCCACAATATTCAAGTACACTTTGATTTTTAAAAAAGGTCCAAAAGAATACAATTATATTAAACCCGCATTAACTCAGGAAATTATACCGATATTGGCACAACTCTTTGAATCCAGATATATGCTACTTACTGGTTTACTGGCAAATTGTTATACAGAATTCCCGGGGAAAGGGTAGGAATTCCCACCACAAAAGTAGGTTAGGTGGCATAATTGATAACACTGCCGTTTTGAAAATATTGGCCCCCCCTGCCTATATCCCCCTGGTATTATTACCCTTTTCTCAATACATTTCCCGGTATTATTTCCTTTTCCTTTCTTTCTTTTTATTTAAAAAAAAAATTGGTGCTTTTTTTTTCCTTTTTGCTTAAAAGTTGTGGTTACCTTATCACAGGAGCGGCAGGGCGGCCAGTAGTAGATGTGGCACATACAGAAGGTGAAGGTGGAGATACTCATGAGGAAGGCGTACCACAAGAGCTGCATGAACACCCAGTGGTTCTCCTGACCCACACAGTTATTGATCCTGGAAGCAACAACGTCAAACATCGTATGTCGCTCAGTCGGCAACAAAAATAACAAGACATCTTACAATTTCCTGTAGGAAATTAACATAATTTGATAAATTAATGCCAGAAAAAGAGCAGGAATTCCTGTAAAAGTAGGAAACGTGGCATCTCTGTCTAATTAATATCTCAATCTAATGCCAGACCCAAGCAAATTTGATCTTGGATCTATACCATATTAATAGAATATGTCAAATCTGTAACCTGTACAGTGTGAGTCATGATTGAACATGGGTATAGTTATGGACATATATAATGCTATTATCCTTTAACTTAAAGGTCATATACTGCTTTTATCTGCTATGTCCATTTGTCGTCATGATGCATGCATGAGGCCTGGGTAGTAGCTCTACAGTGCTATATTCAAGCATCATGCAAACCCTGGAGGGTTGATACATTCCTAAAGGGTCATTATGATGCTGCCCTGATGGGTAGACACACCAGGCCTGAAATTTATGACCATGACGACAAAGGGTATTTTATATCCCTTTAAAAGCTTAAGAGCTTAAGAGCCAGTGGCACTTTGTCAACTCTTACCATGGACAGTGGTGGTCCATCCTCAGGATGCACTGACCACAGCGGCGGCAGTGGTGGGAGCGCTGCGGCCGACGACGTCTACACTCGCCACAGTGAAGAGCTGTCAGCTTTTCTGTAACAAGAAATACTTTTTAAGATAGTTTAATCGATACCGGTAATTAATCAATACTGAACACAAAATGATTTAGTCCGTGTATGATAAGCATGGAAACAGGCATGGGATTAGGGTCATACAATGCGCGAGAAAGTGAAAAAGAGCAGATTTTCTCAATAAATTTAGATGAATCTCAGGAAGAACACACGTTTGTTTCATTGAAAATAGTGTACCGTAAATTCTTGTGCATCACCCACTTTTCATGTATAACCCACACCTTGACTTAGAGAAAAAAGTCTATCCAGAACTGGAGAATTGACGGTAGTAGGAGTATAGTACCCACCTTGTGGCACTGCCTCTTCATGTGAGAAGGGTATCCGGCCGGGGTTGGAGGTGACCGCCCGGAACAAGGACGTAATACACAATAGGGACACCGCCATGTAATCTGTAACACACAGGAACATGATCAACATATAGCATGTATATTTAAAAGTACTAGTCAAACAACCGGACAGCTCATTGTCACAGCATTACAAGCACTTTTCTTCGCTTTCTTCACTTTGAATATTTTATTCTCACTGAATTTCCCTTGGCCTGTGGGAACCCTGGTGATTGAACCACCCATTTAATACTGAGCTGCTTTCGCTCCTATATAGGTATATTTAATTTGCATGATCCAAGAAATGCTTGACATCTCAGATATGGCTCACAGTAGAAAACTATTGATGGATCAAAGATGGCAGGTCTTAGACTTAGGAAGATGGTGACCGAACGCGTTGTCCATCATGAGAATGAATCTCATTGTCCCTTACAATATGATATATACCCTACATGTGTACATATGTATATATTCATATTTAACTACTGCTCAATATTGTGAAAGGCGTAAATCGCATAGGACAGGCCCCCTATCAACCCCACAATTAAATTTGAATCATACTGTCCACATATTAAATATAAAGTTGAGTTACTGAAACATAACTTACATAAAATAAATACACCAGACACCTCTCCGTCGTCGTAATGTGGCTTGAGGATGACGCATATCGTACTCCACGTGCCGTATATCCAGTAGAGCACGATGAAGCCGACCGTCACGAACCCCACCTTGTGTTTAAGTAAATGTATGCGGCCTAACAGCGGCAGAGTAGCCACCAGGATGTTGGGGGAGTAGTCTCCGTGTATTCCAGGATCGTCAGACTCAAGGGTGTTCAGGAGTTCCACCGAGATGCGGATATCCTCCGGGGCTGGAGGTTCCTCGGCGGCGGGAGCCTCCTGCCATGACGCGGTCCATGCGGAGTGAGCTGACATGAGGGATCCCCCGCCCACCCCGAGGCTCCCCAGGTGGGACTGTCGTGCTGCAGACTCACCCATCTGTGCAGACCAAAGAGGATGTCAAGGCATATCAGACAAATTCGGACGATTTGGAAGTGTGTTAAAAGTAACATAGTCCGATTTTTTCCATAATTTAAACTTAAATGTGTTCCAAATATCATTACAGTATCACATTTGGAGAATAGGGCACAATAAAATACCATTGATGGGGAATAAGAGGCAATGTTCTGATAAACCAGCGTTCAAACTGCAGCAAAAAAAACATCTGGGAACTTTTCTCAAAAAACCCAAAGCTAGGAAAAAGAAAAAGAAAAAGAAAGGATAACTCTAATTGGAAAGATTTGATTATATTGGACCCTTAACCTGCCAAGTTTCATGAACATATTCATCACTCCGCTGCAGCTACAATGTTTTTATAAAAATGTAAGAATGCAAACCTCTATCATAACTGTACATTATCTACATCACTGTAAATTACCATGTCACACTGTATATACCCAGCACCGTATTATAAAATGACAGAAACCCTGCCTCGAGTAAGAGACACCGAGCAGTGAAGGAAAGTCCGTTGTACTGAAAATCATGGCAATAAACTTGTTATGAGTCATAACAAAAAAAAAACAAAAAAAAAAATTAAGCCCCGGCCACACCTAGGTGATTTCACCCGACCCGACGTGGTCCGACCTAGATCCGACCCAACCCGACCCGACAGTCGGAAGAGTTTGGCATGCACAACTCTATCAGACCGGCCAGGTAAATTAGGTCCGATTGTCGGGTCTGGTCGGGTCGGATCTGCTCAAAATTGCCTAGTGTTGCCGGGGCTTTGGAGGGTCCGGTGAGTACAGATATACAGTAGTCTTTCTCAGTGCATTTTCAATGGGTGGGCTTATATTATAACGTGCACTCTAAAAGTCTTAGATTGATCATCATCAAGCTGGGCATGAGGACACACTAATTCCATATACCGGTAGAGTCTATATATAGTTTACTCTTAATACCGGTACCGTGCCGGGGCGGATCCAGGAATTTGGGAAAGGGGGGGGGGGCGCCGTAATACCTACAGCATTGGGGGTGTTCTACCATCTACATTAAAATTTACCAAAAAATAGGGGGGGGGGGGGGCGTGCGCCCCTTGCGCCCCCCCCCCCCCTGGATCCGACCCTGCCGGGGTAGCTCTATCTATGACTATAGGCCTATATATCATATTGGGGTTGAAAGTTAGATGTTGACTGTTCTATTGGGTTGGCCCGACTCCCGGTTGTGTAGATGATAAATGACTCTTCAATGATAATACATTTGAGGGTATTTATCTTTGACCCCCTCCCCCACTCTTCATAATAATTATAGTAGGTTACGCCCCAACAGGCCTAGGCCTATTCAATGAAGAGGGTTGTTTTTATGTGGAGAATCAGATCAAATTAAATACAGTCATGCTTGATGATCGAAGATGACCTTTGACCTACTGACCTGTTAAAGGCTTTACCATGAATAAACTCCTAAAATGGTAGATTTTCTAGACCTAGATCAAAATCGTTTTGGTTTTAGTTTAGCCTGTTTTGACATGTCCTATTCAGGGCAATTAAAGCCTACGATAGTTCGATGTAGAATTAGAGTGTCCCCATACCCAACACCACAAGTAGGCATGGCAGCTTTTTTTGGAAATATTCCCGAAAATTTTCAAAAATGGCATAGATGTACTCCATGGGGTGTGAGCATCGTGAGAAATGTGTTTTTATTTGAATTTGATATCATTTTGATTGTAAAATCGAGAGGTTTGAGAGGCTGTCAGACAGAGCCTTTTCACTGCAGAAAGGCCTAATCCTGCCCGATCTGATGGTTCAGGTCAAGAAGAGGAAAACATTAAAATTCAACCTGTAGCTATATATGACCCCTCAGATTAAAGCCTAACATTTTCCCTTGACAAATCAGGTGGAATTGGCACATTAGAGTAAATATTCTTTGCACAGGAGGACTTTTGGTAGAGGATGTCTCAGGGTCTTTTCCTGACACTGATAAAAAAAGCACCCCTGCCATTCTCATTTCAGATGAGCCTAGATAGAACAATTTTGAACCGATTTCAATGAAAAGGAGTTTGTCATGATGGGAAATAATCATGCTATTGAGTAATCTTTTCTTTTTTTGAATGTCATGAATTTTTCCTAATATTCATGACCAGTAAAGTGGACATAGCCAATATTTCCGTACCAACCTTGGGCCAAAGATCACCTGCCTACTTACACTGCCATGGATGAATTCATTGATTTTATGCTGATTTCCACAGCCAAATATCTGCTTTACATTATGCATGTAGTCATTAGGTGGTATCTTTATTTTAGTTAATTTCCTGGCATAGCCAATGCTTAAGACAGTCAAAAAGGCCCCTTATAATGAGTATTCAAAAATAGTATGACCTGATACCAAAACTACAGGTATTCTGCTTTAAGATAGCATTTGGAATTGTGTAAATATCTCCTATACTTTTCCTCCAGGGGGGTGGCAAAGTTGACCATACCACCTCGGGCAGAAATGGCTGGTCAGCAGAGGCAGTGCTTGGCCTGACACCTAGCGGTCACTGCCATGCCTACCACAAGCAAAATCCTGGCAAATGAGTCATGCTGATGTTGATCCACCTGTTGAGGCACGTTGTCACTACAGTGCCAGTTGAATGCCTACCACTTGGCCTATCATTGTACCGGTATCAGTGAATGTCTGGACACGGTTAAGCCACTTGATAATTGCATGAAGCTATTACTTACAATGGATTAACTCTCGGTCGTCTAGTACTTCAGTAACATGTCAAGTTGATAAATGTTCACCAACTTGGCTTGATTTGTTTTCATCTGAGTGTAGGCATGCAAAACGAGGCCGGTAAACTTCCGCTGCGTTGAAACGGGTTCGCATAGTAGAGATTTAGTTCCGCTGTCTCCCAATAGATAGCGCCACCAGTAATCTGACACCAGGGGGCGGGTGAGTGAATGCAAAGAATAGTGCAGTAAGAGGGTCCACTGGCCGATTATTGTTATATTAATTGTCACAACTTTTGCAGAAAAAAAATCCTTTAGGGAGTGTTCATTTATTAATGAAAGGGGGGTGTTAGGATTTTGAGCAATTCTTTACCCCCCCCCCCCCCCCCCCCCCCCCCCGTTCAGGAGCGCGTGGAACATTTCGCACCCCCGTTGCCAAAGATGGGGGTGCAGAGGGGTCCCCCCTCAGGTCTGAAAGTCGCCGAAATTAAGACCTCCAGGTCACAATAGTCTGTTCGTGCCAGACCATAACAGTAGCTGCGCTGTGTTATGGTCTGGCAGACATTGGTCGGCAAAGGCACTGAAGAACTCTTCAGGGTCGAGGTAAGAAAGACCATCGCTTGTACCAACAGATACACAAATGTAGGACAGCGAAAACGGGGCCAAGCCAAATCTATTTTCGTACCTCCAGTACAGGAGAGTGGTTCCCGCGCACACTGCACTGACAGGGGTGAAAATGGGGAAGGCTACGGTAAAACTGCTCTAAAATATTACGTATTGGCCATCTGAATTAAAAATTGGGTGGTTTGTGTAGGGAAAATGTCAGGCTATGCAGGGCCGTTAAAAAAATGGAGAAATTCTGATTATTAGTTGCCGAAAAAGGTGTACAAAGTATGTTCACCGGAGTTGGTGAACAAGACTTCAGTGGGTTCTTAGTGGCAAGCTGGCTGAACTCTAGTCAGGGCACCATCAGATCACGGCCCGCAGCGACGAGTTCAGATTCGATGAACTAGGTCACAAGGTCGTTTTGTTTTTATAGACCCTTTATCCTATAATCAATTTTGTGCAATAGTCGCCAGGTCACTTAAATTACTGCCCTAGGTCGAAAAGACGCCTGGAAAACGGCCCCGGTCGCCGAAAACCCCTCTGCAGTCACAAAGATGCCGAAAATGTTCAACCCTGCCCTATACAGGACTAGTGCATTAGGCTATGGGGGCCGCCATCTTGGCTCAGAGCAATGCATTGTGGTTAGGCCCCCGACTCCAGCGCAGTGCATCATGGGAGAATTTCTTATCAGCACCTTTGTTCTAGGTGTGAGGAGAGGGGATTAGCCTGATAGGGAGATGGGAGTTTAGCCCCCGACTACCTGAAGTAGGGCCTACCAGGATGTGCTAGCCCCGTATTGAACTAAGGAAACGCATGTTTTGTTTTTTTGCTAAAAAGCATAATTTTTTACCCTCTCTTCTCAAGAGGGGTCAGAATTTTTAACCCCCCCTATTGGAGGGCGAATAGATGAAGCACCGAAAAATATAACGAGGTTTTCTATTTAATTTTCTTCTTTCTTTAAACCATGGAGCCATAAAACATATGGGAAAATGTTGACTTTTCTCAAACAAATTTCACAATTTAGTAGTCAAGAGTTTGTTGAGAACATGTATATTATTCCTAGCCCACTGTGTTGCAGACAGCTTAAGCTCTAATTTTATACCAAAATTGTCAATTTTCACATAATTTTCATCAAAAATGCTTATCAAGTTTTTACCAAATCAGTATTTCTGATGCGCGCTGTGATGAGAAACCACCTCTTATATATGAGTATGCCAGTGCTGCTCATAAAACCTTTTCCCATATTTCTAAAAATCTGTCGCTTTGGTGGGTTCTGTTTCTTGTACAGGGGTGTGAAATGGGGAAAAATCCTCTGAAGATGCTGCGTCAAGTTGTAAAGTAATATCTCGAATATTACTTTAGTAACTGATATATTTTCATGTAATATTGCAGAATGAATATGATTGCTATATTGACATTTATGAATTATGATTATTTGATATGTTATAATGATGATATGGATATTGATAGGATATGATATATAAAGCTGACAATTGAGGTGTTTAAGGTAGGCCCTACATATAAACCAATACGGCTGCCAGGGTCATGGAGTGCACACTGCACTGATTACAGGTGCAGGCTGCTGGTCCTTATCAGAGGCAGTTAGAGATAGTGATTTGAATCTATAATCAGGCATAGCATCATACCTGTAGTGGGAGATTGTGGGGCTTGATAATAAACAGTTATAATTTGGATCTCAATGAAGCAACTTGTCTGTGTCTCTTCACATATAAACTCATCTTAGTTTACAAAGTGACAACACTGCGTGCAGGGCTGACTCATCTACTCGAAGCCCTTGCAAATTACATACTAGGTTTTGGGGCATGCCTCCCTTCCATAATGGGAAATAAATTTCTCATTGGATCTGGACAAATCTCAGGAAAACGTCCTGGTGCTCATAAAAACCTCGAACTTCCGAGCTTCCAAAGAGCTTTCACACCCCTCTTTGTAGCGTACAGATTAATGTATATCCGTCTGGAACCATTTTATGGCTGTTACCTTATTGGCCGTCTAATAATATTCTCCTATTGTCTCGCCATTACTCCTTAATAGGCCTATTAAATATGTGAGGTAAGAAACAAAGAGCATTCTTTTCTGAATCTGTTTATTCTACTAACAGTACAGCATTAATTTGTTCCATAGATAATGTGCCATAAATTAGAGAATACAAAAGTTTGTGTATATCGGTATATGTATATGGATGTACACATCGACACTTTAAACATATTACAGTGCACCATTATGAACATGAACTAATACGGTGCTGCATGACGCACCGTCCCGAGCCTTAGTTAGATCACGGTCCCACCACACGGGGGCAGTAGATGAAGTATTGTGAAGAATGCCCGCCAGAGGGAGCCGTATACCTCAATCTCTACACATCACCTTATATTTCTAATCACCTTCCCACTCAGGCTTACAACTTGTTATAGGCAGCTAACAGTGGAGGGTAGCAGTGTGTCAGTGACCAGTTATCTAACCTAATGTTAAAACAATGTGTAAAATGAGCCATCTCTTATCTGAATGGCACGCTACTGTGCAGTATTGGTATTTTACACTAAATTATTCCAGTTGGCGGGTTAAATGTACATGATATTGTATTAACAACATAACTGGAAACACAATCTGTTCTGTTTAGTCAGTGATTTCCATCAACTAATTATTAATCACGGCAAAACTCGTGTGTGCGCGTGGGGCAGGACTACCTGGCCTCGTACAGTCGACACACGTGAATATTGCATATATTATATCACAGCACCTGTAATGAAAATTGAGACCCGCCGCGTATGGATGCCCGGCCTCATAGACAGTGTTATCATCATGAAAATCTTGACATGGAACCCAAGACCTACCACTTTAAATATGATTACTATTGTCAGACACTGGTAAACAGAATCAATGTGCAGCAATATGTTACAACACAGATCTACGTCTTATAACCAGCTACTATTGCACGCTAGGCTAAGTCCCCATACACTGTCCATGGTGTGTACTAAACCTGAAAGGTTCCCATCTTGAGAACCCAGTGTGGATTTACTACGGTTAGTCAGTACTGGGGACGCTATAACCGGTCCTCTGTACCAGATAGGTTAAGTTTGTTGTAATGAGTGAGATGCTAACAGCTCGTCTTCTGTTATATATACATATACTTCTTTGCACTCTGTTCATGATAAGGACTTTCTCTATCCACATGGACAAGAGAAACCCTGTAACTAGCTATCGAGAATATATTCTGACGACATACTGTGTCTTGTAGGTTGATGTAGCTTGTTAATGTATTATCTCAGAGCTAGTCAGTAGAAATTAAAAAGGTTTTGTGACATACTGTGCTTGATACAAGCATTGCCATCTCATCAGCATCACTAACAGTAGTGTGAACCAACAACGCAATGTCAATTTCTGCCTTACAATTTCTGCCTCCCTATGCTACACACAATATAAGGTTATGACAGATGGTCTGTCACACGTAGATCTTTCTCTTTTTGCTTGCATGCTAAGAAGTATTAGTGGACTAACAACAGTAGAACATGATGGCGCGTTATAAGGGGTAGGACCAGAGAGGACACCACTATTTGGAACAAAAACAGCAGAAATGCAGATAATAAGTGCAGGGTCCCGAATTCAGATATCCTTATCTTGTGTTGTAGCATATGTCATCATCATACTGTGGGGAACTACAAGCATACTGATGCATGTTAAGAGCTGAGTGGTGGGACTATCTGGAGACTTTGTCTTCTCGAGGGGTGCTACTGCAGCAGGGTCAGTATGAGGTCAGTCCCAGGGCAGGCTGGTGGTCCGTGGAGGTGGTACCTAGAACAGCTGGGAGATGCAGTCAGCAGTGTTGGTGTTTTGGCACAGCGAGAAGATCCAGCGCATGATGTGCAGCGGAATATCATCATACCAGACAAACAGCATGGACTTCTTCCATTGACACTGCTATAGAGCTGGCACACAAGCAACGGTTCACCTTTCTTCCTTTCTCATCACGAAAGCGAAATTAGGATTGATACATACTTAACTCTTATACACTTGTCAGAAAGAATGTCTTAATCCATGTCTTTTGACAAGTCATATACATAGGATTGTACTAGTACTGAACCATGCTTTTTGCCACACCAAAATTTACTTTGTCTTGAATGTCATGCTTTTTATGTTTAACAAACTTCATCCTAGACTGCCTTTAATGTATCATGGACTGGGTTGTACCTGAATTGTGCCATGCGAAAGTAGCATAAGAGAATATCGGCAGGGTAGCAGGGAAGGGGACACAGTATGCTTGGGGACTGTACCAGGACAGGGATTCACTATCTACAGGAAAAGAACCACCTACTTTGGTTGTGAACCATTTATTGTTTTTTGAGATACATGGAATGTTTCATATACCATATGCTTTCTCTGACCACTGACTTGGGGAAAAATAAACTATGACATCAAAACTGGATAATTCTTTATAAATAAATAAAGTGGAAAACTTTGTGTGCATCACACACATGCTCTGAATGTAAGCTTTGTAAACCCTGATGAGTCAATTCTAATGATCCAAGACTTACATACCAGCAAATATTTCATTACACTCCAGTTCTCAGGTTCAATCTAAAGGTTCTGGGACATCAGGTCTTTAGAATACACCAAAACACAGTGTCATCTCATTTTGGTTTGTTGACTTGGTAGATCATCAGCAAACTAGAATCAGGTCTGAAAATCTTTCATTTTTTATCTTGTCTACAAACTACATGTCATACACAATATCCTGTGGATATACATTGATCTTACTTGGCTCATAGATATTACACTACTTGGTTGGTTTGTGAGGACCTGCGAGTGATTTTTCCCGTACCTGTTTATTTTGGTTGGGTAACGTGGTTTGTGAGGACTTTCTATGGTACAATCTATCTACGTTTTATTATGGAACCTGACGTGTCGTATTTTAATGAGATACACAGTACTCGTGCTATGACCAATAGATTATCAGTGTCGAAAGATAGAGATGATTCAACAGCGGCGACTTGCAGGTCGCTTCATAACATAACTACGCTCCAATGAGTCACAACTGTCTCTAATGTCTGTACACTGACAGTTGGATACAATGAGCCCTACACTGTACAGTCTCTGCCTACAGCAGACTAAGTGACATAAGAGGGGAAAGACCCAGTGCTTCCAAGCAATAATCTACAATCAAAGGCAAAGATACATCCATATCAAGCAGTCTGGTTGTCTGATACCACCAGCATTCTTTGAGGTTTACAATGACCCGAGAACTTCTACTACATCTTTCATTCCCGCGCTTTTATCTTAGGTTAGAATCATTCTAGTATTACAACACTGATTTATTCATGTACAAAGATTATTCTGTGGAGATCTCTGGAGGCTTTGCCTATACAGTCAGCCATGCAGAGTCATCAGACGTAATATCACCACCTGCTCCCTTCTATATATCTACATGTATATGTACAATTATTCATTAGTACGCCCACACAGTAGTGGCGCCGCCTTCAACCTGCTGGGATGATTTGTGAATCAGCCTTCTTACAAACACACAGTTGTTAACCCTTTAAGGGCCACATATTGCTTTAATGCATTGTGATCTTTGTGACAAAGGACACTTTAAAGCACTATGTGGCCTTTGAACGGTTAAAGTGAAAATGACACTGCAGCCATAGGCGGCCGGTGGGCGAGTACAGGAAGTTAACTGACTAGATTACATGGGCAGCTGTACTTGTATCTTGTATACAATGTTACATTATAGTGGGTACACTTTGCTACATACAGGCCTATATCATTATATATGGTCTCCAATGGAATGTCAAGCAGAAAGTTATATCTGGTATCAACAAAATGGTCTCTTTGTATGGAATTGCTGATCCCGCCCTTGGCCTAGACAGGAGGACTTGTCCGCCCCAACCCATCATCACACCCAAGACTGCCAGAACAGATGGTCGTTTCATTATATGAGCATATGTGCGGGATAAAAATGATACATGATAAAAACACAATGAAATAGAATAGACTTTGTAACAAGCCTTTGTATGGCTAGCACACTCACACTCAGCATTGAAACAAACTTCCATGATTGCTGCTACTACCCATGCCAAGAGCACTAATGAAGAACAGAGTAATAATGAAGGAGAAAATGATGCTAAAAACATGATGAATATGACTGTAGGTATGTCTCTAGTAGATGACCCCTGAGTTATTTTACATAATGGTAGCCGGTGGCAATGATGAGGTCTGTGTGAAATGGGTGCTGACCGGCAGCCTGGGTGTGTGGTTGTTGGCAGCGTAAGGGGGCGTCCCGGCAGGAGTGCCCAGGTCACTGACGAGTCCCGACTCGAGGCGAGTCCCCGTAGACAGTCACACCTACAGATGGGTCTGCAAGAGTGAAAACCATTAGAACGCATCATTACGGGTATCCAGCGAGAATACTTAATAAGTCAAACCAGCTTAGTAAGCTTCCATAATAATAGTCCCTTTGCAATGTTCATAAAATAGGCTTAGCATATCCAATCTTATATTTTGTCCAGGTTTTTGTAATCACACATTGTCACCAAACATGCAGAATTATGACTCGGCCCTTAGCTTATATTACACCTATGCATCAGATATATCCACGCCTATCTTACAGTCTTAGATTCACTTGTTACTAGAGGTGTTATCTGGGTCCTAGGAGTAAAATGATGGTGGTTGTATTAGCTTGTCCAGAAGTAACTGTACTTAAGACCAGGCAGGGTGAATGTTCCTTACTGGGGAGAACACCACGACCAAACTTCAACCACCAAGGCAGCCGTAACCCAAGTGCTGCATTTGCTGCTGTAGTAGTAGTAGTAGTAGTGGTAGTGTCAGTAGTGGAGTAGTAGTGGTAAAAATCAGTTGTGGTAGTCGATAGTAGTTGTGCTTAGTAGTAGTGGGCACGCTTGTTTCTTTAGGCCGTGAATGTACACATAGAGACACACACACCGCCTAGGGCAGTGACTAAGTAGTAACTCTCGTTACTTCGAGATCTAAGTAAGTGAGGACCGGACTTTGTTCTGTTGAGTGATATATCCATGACTGGGGTTTCTGTGAGTGAGTGCTCGCTGGTCAGTCGGCAGTGAATTCTATACATTATATACACAGGGTAGGCGGCAGCCGGAGAGGCACACAGGACACACACAGTGTGTGCGCGTGTTACAGGGCTCACAGACACCGGTCACAGCGGCTAGCATCCCCCAAAACTGAGACTTCGTGGTGGAGGAGCAATTTGGCGACGATCACTTGGGAGGGGCTCAGGCAGGGCCTAAGCTCGGATAGTGCGGGTGGGGCGGTCGAGAACCTGTTACTGTAGAAAGAAAAAATGAAAAAGGCACACTAAAAGTCAGCCTTGCACTCCACATTATGGTCGAAAACCTGTACAAATTGTGGCACACAGACACAGAAATGGGAGTTCATGGTGAGTGGATGTACAAGGGTCCTTAACTTAGCCAGACACTAAATTACCTAGACTAAAGTTAGACAAGCACAAGCAATGTTAAGTCTAAATCTACCAAGTACTTACTAAAGTCTAGATGTTAACAACTCTATCTACTCCAAGGAATAGCTATTGACAATTGTGGATTTCATGGTTATGATAGTATTTCTATTGGAAATGATCATATGTAAGGATCACTAGTGTCTATTCATACTAAATGTTTTAGAGTGTGAGGATTTCAATGGAGTGAATGTCTTCTTTATGAGTGGTGTGTCTTATCATCCCTGTTTCCAAGGGTAAAGAGTAAATTGAAGATGCAAATTCCAAGGGAAGCAGCCCCAGCTCAATAAATCATCACAACTGAACCTATGAAACTCAAACTGACAAACTAGTAAACAATGTATCTGTGCTGACAAATTAGTGCAAGCCTACAAATGTTTCTGAACAGGATTTTACAACTTACAAGTTTTCTTACCCATTAATCTAGTTGGTTTATCATTTCTACTCATTTTTACCAAAACTCGAAATAAGAAGTTGGAGCAACTTTTACTTGGATACATTCTATTCTAAAGCCATGCAGCTATAGGCTTTGTAGTCCAGAGCATGCCACATTTATTTCATAACGGTGGATGATAAGCAATTTGTGATCCTTGGCAAAATATGTTGGACATCTATCATATTTAGTTTCATTAGAAATTCTTCTGCCCTCTTACTTATACTTAATTTCATATTGCTCTCTTATTTATCACTTGAAGATTAATCTCAAATTCTCATACGTTGGTACTGCTCCAACAGTTAAGAATTAAAATAGATTTAGATATTTTTACCCCGTTTACCAGTAAGCAACCAGAACTAAGAATTGATTACATATCCACTAACAAGTACAGAGTATGCTCTTTGCAGATGGGAGACATGTCATATTATACTGAACAAAAAGGGAAATAACTTAAATACCACTATTTCACATCCAGAGACAAGACTCTAACCCTAGGTCAAATACACGCACCAAGTATAACCACAAGCAAACAAGGGCAAACACAAAGTTTGTCAATACCAAACAGGTGAAAACAGAACAGTGGGGATCCTACGATATTAAACTAAACACAACAGAGATGTGTGCTCCACATGGAACAGACATCTATGTAGTTGCTATATACTCGTGCACCTAGGTTCTCCGTTGATACCCACAGGGGGACGGGATAAGGTGGGGTCTGAAGGGTCTGTGTGTACTGTCATGGGGGCATCATGTATCCCCCACCTCTACTGACCTACCGCTAGGCGGTTTGTGCATCCATCTTGGCTATCAGGTTAGGGGAGGTGTGCACTACGGGTTAAAGAAACAAGCGGCAGCAGGCACTGGCCAAGGACTAGGTGGTTAGGGGACATGCTTACACTAGATGGTAATTTGAGTAGGATCAGGTTAGAACTGCTCGTTGAAGGGTGCAGCAGCTTCAGTAGCAGCAGCAGCAGCAGTACAGGAGTCAGCGGCGGCCTTGGTCGTTGTTGTGTTGGTGGTGGCAGAGGCAGTTGCAATGACGGTGGTTGGGTCAGGGGCTGTGGCCTCAGGACCAGGGGTTGTAGAAAAGCGCATGGGGGCGCCCAGTTGGGACAGCCCGTGGGTGGGCCCCAGCTCCATGCTGCGGGCTTTCAGTGCAGAAGCCATGCCCGGCTGGCTCAGCATCTGGCGGCTGATGGCTGGGTCAGAGCCCATGCCACCATCCAGTGACAGCCCACTGCCCATCTCCCCACCCAGGGTGGCCACCGACAGGGAAGTGCCCCGCACAAGGAGTGGAGCCGTCTGATGGATCCGGATGTCAACACCAAGACAGGGCAGGAAAAGTAGAGGAGAATACCACGGTTAACCCACACCACTCCACTGCAGCAGCCAGTCCCACGCGGGGCGAAACGGCGTAGAAATAAAGCTTAGCGCACAGCCAGCATTTACAAAATACTAGCAGAGCCACACAATGTCATTATATCAGCTCTAATTGCAATTAACTGCAGCACATCAATGCAGCCATTTTCCGTCACAATAATGATGCAACATTTCCATAATTATAAAGAAATTCAAAAGATGTGAAAAAAAACACTTTAAAAAATAATGAAAACAGAAAGTATAGAAGTGTATTTCAGAACTGCCAAATAAGCACTATTCTATCAGACGCTCTAGGTCTGGACTAGGTCTGCAGTTTATATCCCCCCTCCCTCCCAAATAAGTCATGAATAAATCAGGAATCGCTGTGAATAATCATGCCTTGGTGAATTCAACATGCAGCCCAAATGATTATACAGGAACGACTGTTATTGAAAAGTGAAAAAAATATCTAGTGGAAATCTCTGGATGAAAAGCCAATGACAAAGACGAATGAGCATGCTCTCTCGTTTTGACAGGCGTGAACATGTGTTATAACCATGACGGTGACTTCAGGGGGCACTGGAGTGGAGATGGTAGATGGTCAGTGCAGTCTCTCACTGTACCCTTATCCAGGACAATCCGGCACTATTTGGCAGAGGTATCCGGCAAAGCTATCCTGTACTGCCTATAGTGTGCATTAATGGCTACAAGAGGGATTAACTAGTGTTGTAAACCAGCGTTTGGACACTTTATTACGGCGCCGAACCATGAGTACCAAATGACTCAAAGCTTCATGATATTCTAATATACTGTAATTCTTATTTCAGTTTTGTACAAAGCACACTTTAACATTAGTGATTTTACACTGTGTTGTGTTTTACAGCAAAATTACAGGAGTAGCACTGATCATATTTATTACAATTAATACACTGATCCACATGGTGAAAGTGCAACCAAAAGTTAGACCATCTTCTGATTCCATGTACATGATGCCTTGTGAATGTACGAGGCAGATCTCTGTAACAGTAATAGAACTGGTCCATCCATTGATGGCTATATGAGGCTCCATCCACATGAGGTAACCATCAACGTTTGGGACCGCTCCCTCACTGTCACACAGTGTAATCTGTATATTCATAGCAGCCGTGACAAATTGTTCTGTATATCCTAATGACTTAAATGTCTACAGAGGTAAGCAGGAGGCAATATTGATGTGCAATCATGAGACAAGACGTCTGTGCAGAGAGGGCTTATAGACATGTAACATGCGGGATAGTATTGAATGGAGTGGGTCTAACAGTCATGCATTTTAGTGACATTGTCATCATATTGCTTGTAAGTGGGTGAACATATAATGCGTGTCACAAATATAATGCTTAAATCAAATAAATTGTGAATCAGGAGTATTTGTAGAGTAAGATATTGTGGTAATTGATGTGCTTACGTAAAAAAGCTACTTAAAATATAACTTCAGTTTTGCTGTGGCTAAGCATAGAATGTGTATGATTACAACAGTTATTTTGCTTAGAATCATTGTATGGCTAACTACTTAAGATGGTAATTTGATTTTAGGTGCTTATGATTTCAGTTCTATTGGAAAGTAGAAATGCGAAATTGTACAGAAACACAACACGATTATCTAGAGTTTTTGATTTTCTTTGTCAGATATCTTGGAGTGGTCTCCATATTAAATTGTTACTGATGTGTCGTTTATTAATTCTAATGTTTACCAGAAGCTTTAGAGTGCAAAAGCAGTGTTGATTAAGAAAATATGTTTTGAGATCTTCATTATACTTCAGTGTAAATCACGTTGTGTTTGTGTAGTAATGTGTCATAACTCCACCCGGTCGGCTGCTGACCTGACAGGTGCCACTTACCACATGCTCCACCTGTGACGAGTCTGGATGCGAGTCGTTGCTCCCTAGCGTCCCCATCCCGCTGTCCGCCACACTGGCTGTCGTACTGCCTCGTTTAGGTCCATCCTCGATGAGGCCGCGACCAGTCCCGCTGATCTCCAGCTCGATCTGCTCAGAGCTGATGGAGATGTCGGCAGCTCCCTGCCCCGCCGTGTAACTCACGGCACGACCCGAAAACTGTGGTGTGTCTGCAGCAAGTGTAGGCAGGTTAAACATCAGGTACAAGAACCAACTCTAGGGACATACTCAGTAACATCCAGGCTACAGGGAGCACTGTCTGGGTGCTCCTTGTCGTTGAGCGATTGCCGACTCCAAACATGAACATAAAGGAGTGGGAAAGGTCTATGCCATCTAAGAGAAGCAACGCAAATGGCTCAATCGATGCTAGTACAACAGATGTGCTGTGACATGTTTGGAGTAGCAACGCTCAACTTTCTTTTACTATGGTTTCCTCCATACCTTACCTTACCATGATTCAGCTGTAATAAATTATTGCCTACTTTACACACATTGAAAATTAGGACTTCATGCCATTCAAACCCAGTTATTGTATATTTTTCTTCCTTCTCTGGGGAAGTTACATACTCAACAAATTATAATCCAAATAATCCATTACTGATTTACTACTTATCAAAGTATCCTTCATAAAATAAGCGATGGGCCCAGATTGGACCCTCAGGCCTGTTTGACTGTGAAAATACTAATAATCTCAACTTAAGTAAAGGTTTAAACCATGTCTTACTTGTCGATACTGTAAGAATGTCCATGCTATCTTCTTAATGTTACATTTTGGCAATGGGCTATGGTGGGGGAAGACTTAAAAGTAATGGAAGTAGTGACTATACTCCAAACAAGCAGAGGCAAATACATGCTAAAATGCTATGAAAATATTTTAAATAGTATTGGGCCGTGTTAGTAATGGGTGGGAGGATAGGGGTCTGGGTCATGCTATGGGGGAGAGATCGGAAACATCTATTATGCGTCTGTATGGTGTTGGGCTACGCGGCTAGGACAGTGGGTTTCAAGATCAGGCCGCTTATGGGGGTGAATGATAACGTTAACAGCATTACATGGTTGAATTATTAATCAAAACTATCTACAAATCTAGAAACCACTCTGAGGAGATGTAATAAGTAAATCTGTTAGTTGTAAACTTATTATTAATTTAAGTAGCCTTGTGAGTTAATGTCTTATGTTAGATGCCTGTACAGTGGGCACCTCACCCATGCGCTACTATAGGCACAGTACAGACAGACTCTACTTGTAAGTTAATGATAGCGTGTTACAGGATACGTTTGCACGCAGGATATTGTACTTATCAGCAGTGTTAGCTGTGTGTGCAATATATACAAATATATAATATATAAATATACATGGCATACAAAGGCTCCCGGCACCTCCCAACAAATTCTCAATCTTGTCCTTTTTGCTTTGCGCACAACAAATACAGAAACATGTTATCTGTCCAGAGCATTCTCTTACAGAACAATACCAAAACATCCATACAAATTCCTCAAAAACTGTGCCTAAAATGTATCAAAACAATATATAATGGATGATATATGACCAAAGCAAGTTCTTATTAGGAAATGGGTTATGTAATCATAGAGGAAAACCTTTCACCCATCAAATTCAATTTACTTGTAACATTTAATGCAACATATATTCATTCATTTTCTGAATTTACAACTTGTATCCCTTCATTTACTGGATACTTGATATGTATCTAATCGTGTGGTGAATACACACTGCATCTTAGCCCTAGATAAACTCTCAGCACATAGCGGCTATATGGACCATTAACCCCTGGTGGGGGGCAGGACGTAGGAAGGTAGGTAGAACGGGTGCGGCAGGGGAGGTGCAGGGAGCCCCGTGGCTGGCATGATGAGTACACAATGATGAGAAGGTGAGGAAGGAGAGTGAGACGCATACCTAGCATATCACTAGAACAACTTGGACTAGACGTGGTAAAACTAGGCGTACCCTCCGTGTATTCAGTGTGGGTCGGGGTGGACTCGGAGATGCTGTGAGCCGGCGACCCGCCTGAGTGGAAGGACGCCGTTGACGTGGTCACCACATCATGCCTGGATCATTGATAATATCGGGTTAACTATACATGGGGGTTCCTGGCACAATGAAGGAAGTACAAGAGGCAAAAAGCAGTGTTTGTCTGTATTAATTTTTCTGATGATTGTAGTAAAAATAGACGGGATAGGATTCCAGGGATGAAAGTGACCATCTCAAAAAAGAACCACTTCAAATGTCCTCTTTAGTTGAGCATAGGTCTTTGCGACATAATAAAAAAAAACTTAGAAATCAGGGAAAAACTTGACAGTCCCTAGCATTGAAATTCAAATCATTACAAAGAAAAGTGTCCTCGTTGAAGGCCTAAATAAGGTAATGCTTGTGGATCCATCCTTACCTGTCTGTAGACAGCCGACTGCTGTGCATGCTCGATATCTTGGAGGTCAGAACAGTCTGACTTGTGGAAGAGGAGTGCAGGGAAGTATATGACGATGGTTCTTGTGTGGCCATGGCCTCTGCGAATGTTGGAGGTGGGGTAGACGTTGTAGGCAGGAGGTCAGGCCGCCCTCCCATGGCACCGGCTGCAGAATAAAGGGGATTGGCATTAAAATCATAACATATTACGGTAAATTTGATACCTTATATTTCATATTATTATAAATTCATTTACCACTGTCAGGTATGGTCTTGCATAGCGCCTAGTTTATTGCAAACTATAAACTGTCAGAGTGAGAGAGGAAAAGCAAACCTTTCCCATAGTAGGGAATTATGTCGACGCATTATGGCCCACCCCAACATATAATATGAATAAAGCAATATTTACCTGTATCAGAATCATCCAAACCCGTCTGAGCACGTGCCCTTTCGAATGGCGCACGTTCTACCGTCCGCCCCTCCACCTCCGATGTGGTGACGGACCGCTGGCGCTGTGTTCCCTTCTTCTTTGAAGGAGAATGTTTCAAGGCTGAAAATTGAAAGGCATTCTTTAAGCATGTGTGTCAGTGACTGATATGGACAAAAAGGCATCATCATTGACTATAAGTACAACAACTATGCTGGCTGGAATATGGAAAATGTAAAGATGTAAAGAGACTTTTCGGGACGCATGCAGACATTGGGAGGAACACGGGACAGTGGGACACCGCACATGCCCTTAGTGATTGGCCTCAGTCGCCCAGCTTCTCATCCTACCGACTCACAGGAGGGCCCACTCCTTCAATATATCATTATACGCTTTACGAAAATATACAAGCCTTTCACTACTGTCATAGCTTATAAAACTGTTCAGGAATTCTGTTGTTATTGAGGTAGCTGTTAAAATAAATTATGATCCTACCCTTTGCAGCTGTATGGTGGGGAGGTAGGATTCATTCGGAAAGCGATAACAAAAAACAAGTTATTAGGAGCACTGGTCTACCTCAGGAGGCAGCATAGATTTCTTGAACTTAATAATATTTCTAGAACTTATATATACTTACAGACTATGTGTAAAAAGATCCCAAAGCCAAGAGTAATATTAACCTAATAGCCCAGTTATTTATTCCAGAAGCCACGAAAGAGAAATTTTGAAATAAATACATACTGCTTCTGTACATAAGCCAATAAAGTTGGGAAAAGATTTTTTTTTCATATTCTCAATGATATCAAATTTTGGTATGAATTCGGACTGCATATCTGCCTTATATTCAAGGCAAATTAGGAGATGATGAGTCCACTTCTAAATAAATCTCCAAAAATATTTTCTTTTCTTTGTATGCTGCGTCCTTCGCGGGTCGGTTAAATACTACGCATCTACATCCACATGTGGTGTAATAACTTGTTACAGCCACAAAAGCCGTTGTATGGCAGACAGCCCTACTACATCAGATCATACTGCGCTGTGAGGTCAATCCATGCTACATTATATCATTAGACGAGCAAACTCAACGGCCAATCAAAGGACAATGATCAGAAACTACTACTACTTCAGATTTATAATCTATTCAATAGTCTACCGCAACGAGCTATTTCAGACTGAGCACATCGCAAGCTTCAAAACATTGACAACAATTAGTCTTCTACTAGACACTATAGAACAGTATCTTCATTATTCATCATTGGCTATCCAAACTTATAATGCGCAATAATCTGGGTTCTCTTCAATGTATTTACAGCAACACTGTTAGTCATTCAGATTCAGTGTTATTAAAATCTACTGCAGTCACTACCAACCAGTATGTACTTAATTCAAACCGACAGTGCTTTCAGTGCAGTTATTATATACAGTTCTTAGGTTTAGCATTCCAGTATGTAGGAGAAGGTTAAGAGGGTGTCCTGCCCTCTGTGAGGTGGTTAAAGTGAATCTAATCTTTACTATCAACAGCATCCAAAACCAAACACCATAATATCAAACCAGTAACCAATCAGGTTATTGTTAAGTGAAGTCCAATTCAAAAAAACTCAAAAAATCATCTAATTAAGGGTGAGGAATGGTGATATATAAAAGATATACCAGAGCAGTCCCAAAACTACAATCTACTATAAAATTAGATGTTGTTATGTATAAAGGTGGATGAGGAAGGAAGGGCTAGAAACATGTTCTCCTTGGGCACCTACCAGTGACTGTGGCATTGTGAAAGTGGAATAACCCAATAGGTATTAATATCATGTTGCGGTAAGGTGGGGGTATAAAGCAGGGGTCATTAGTGGCTTCATACCACATCATACACAAAAAATATGAATATAAAACAATGAGAAAATACCTTTTATATCACATTATGACCCCCAAAAATCACTGTTTGCTTCAGGGACTATATCAGTTGTGCTGCACAAAAATTGTAATGTTTTATGACTTCCTTCATCGGCCAGACTGATTGCTGACGCACACTTACGGGTTTCAATCACTCAAGGTATAAACAGTGAGATACATTAAAAGCACATGTAACACATGAAAACATTTCTTGATGATGACAGTAGTTTCTTCACAATATTCCTTTTCACAGACTTGTTCCATCAGTTTTCATACATATTTAAACACATAAGCTTTTGCGAGAAGACGCTTGATGACCGTTATACTCATTCGGAAGTCAAATGCTTCGGCTCTGATACATACAGATTACAAATAGGACATCTTTGTGACTTACCTCCCTTGGGAGCTAGGTACAGTTAGTGTTACAATAATGGTAATAGCAGGACAAACAGGCTAAACAGGTACTAGCTGCTATGTATGGGACTCGCATAAAAAGTATTTAAAAATAATCGCTGACATAGTACTATAAAAATATTACACTGATGTATAACAAAAACCTGATAAAGTGTCAGGATGAAAACAATTCAATATTTTTCCCCCCGAATATAATTTTTCTCCCTGAAGGATTTCTAGTGTGTACAATAAAAATGCGATCAATGGGGAAAAAATACGTTATGATGTAATACAAAATTACCTTATGTAATTGCCATGAATATTGTTTGGGGCTTAGTTGGAGGTTGTGATGTTTCACACTATATGCAGATTACCTGCTTTGGTAAAATGGCTCTGTGATCACTCTCCTTTTATGTGTGGAGTAGTGCAGTTCAACAAAATGAACTAATCACACAGAAATGGATATTTTGCAAAAATCAGCAACAGTATTTGCATCTTTTAGCACATTTTGTCAAAGTGAAAATCTCATCAGTTGTGAAAAATATACACTTTATGTAAAAGAACAAACCAATCCATTTTCTGAAAAAAAATACTGACAAAGAAATCTAGCTATTCTGACAAGAAAATACGAAATCGGACTGATATTTATCTAACACTGTACGAAACAAAAAAAAAGAGTGAACTGACCCATCTTTAACAAAGAAGGCAGAACTTCTTGAGATGAGACTACTGTCCACCATACACTGACTACAAGCTGAAGAATGACAATGATAGGGTGAGAAAGGTAAAATGGAGAAGTAGAAAAAGGGTAGTGACTACACCTATGGTGACATATGTTGGGTCTGTTATAGAGCCCATAATGTAAGACGAACATCAACAATACTGAGACACCTAAACAATCCCAGATGGCGGCAGAAACACCGTGGAAATTTCTCTTTGTCTTAAGGCTCATTACATATTTTTCTCTTCCTTTCCCCCTCACAAAAAGTACATTGACAATGTCCATAATTTGGTATATATTTTGTTTACTGTGGTAACTGTTTTGCAGAGGCAATTCTTTGTTCTTTAAATTTTGTTTTCTATAATAGATGTAGTTGAGGTTCATTAGAAGATTAGTGTACTGTGAATAACTAGTGAGTCAACAACAAGACAATATATAGAGGGTGGTGGTGGTTTGTAGCATACTAAACAAAACATGGTGTTGTGTCAACAATAATAGAGTGTTTTAATCCAAATCAAGGGTATGGCAACACGATAAGGGACTAGGACCGGCGTTGCATCATTGAGACTGCATTGGTGGTGGAGTCTAGGAAACGATCAACGAAGGAAGTCACAAAGTGGACTAAAAACATGTATGTCACAATCTAAATAAACTTGTGACTTTAATGTTAAATGACAAGAAAACGCGGCCTGCTGCCGGGTGGGAGTAAAGAGAAGGTGTAGCTCTGTAACCACGCTAAGTAACGTCCATGCAAGAAGCATGCTGTGGGCGGGGGGCGTACAACTGCCTGGGCGACAGTATCAGCCGGAGCGGTACAGTGGAGAGGGGAGCGCGGCCCTTGGTGTAGGGAGGGGCCGGGCGCTGGCTCCACTGTCAACACAAGGGCTACAGGAGGCACTGGTAGTGGTTGGTGGTGTAGGACAGAGCGGCAGAGCAGGCACAGAGCACAGACGGAGGAGGATGATATTTACCTAAATGCACCAGTTTTCTAAATCGCATATGAGGGCCTTTGAACTGATGCTGATCCACTGCGGAGAGAGAAGGAAAGCCACTGCCGGTTAAAAACACAGACCGCACACTACTACCGAACATCAAAGGCCCGCTAGGCCTATGGGTAGATAGAGGCAGGGCAATCCCTCGTTGGCTCTATTTGGGGAATCTTATATTTTTATCCATCATATTGCCTACTAGCTACGACAAGACCACAGCTACAAACACAAGTTTAAAACCTCTCAGTCACCCTTTACGCATCACTCCTCAAGCACAGCTCCTGACATTCTTTCACAACACTGCTCTCAAAAAAGATTCATTCCTCAGAAAAAATTACCACAAAGTACTCCCTAGTGGGTGAACAAGCTAGAATAGTTTTTCTTTTGCTATAAATCTTAATTGGTTTCATTTAAGTACCAATGCCTCACTGCATCATTGAAACAAGTAGTTATAATTCCTTAGTGGTTAATACCAACACATCTAAATAGCCACGTATATAATTTGCCTTGGGAAGAAGGTGTTAAAAGTTGGGGAGGTTTCAGTCTTGTGAAATATTACATGCTCACTGAACGTAGATAGGTGCTGGGGCAGATAGGTGTTGGGTTCTGATACAGCGATGCAAGTCAAAAACCTCAATCAGCAAGAAACCGGTTCAACATTCATTGTTTAAAAAGAAAAGACAATTTGGATATGCTGTTCATAATACATGGTCAATTTAGTCTTTGACTTCAATTATTACAGACTTTAACATGGGGTAATGCATATCATGAATCAATGCTTCCCTGGGAACACATTTCTCAAGGAATAAACTGCTAAGAATATATATTCAGGTTGGGCACACACATTCACTAACATGCTTCTGACATTCAGGTATGCTTTAATGTCAGCTAAACCAAGGAAGGGGGATGTTGGCTTAAATATATATATGCGAACAAATGGAAAATATGACCAACTCGTTCTTTAATAATAAAGTAAGACACCTAAAATTCTATTATCTGTATCTGATGTTGTTTAACTATAGTCATGCGTAAGTGAAATACAGTATTCAACGTATGTGTCCTGGGGCATTTCCTTATATTTTGTGTGTATTTCCATTAATTTTTTCATTTCTACAAAGTAGAAACTTAAGTTGTCAAGCAATTTTTCTAAGCTACTCTGGCAGTTTTCTGTTACTAGAAATAATTTCCAACGGTGCTACAATCCTATCTAGGAGCCTAGGCAAGGCAGCATATTTAAACAAAATGAAATCAAATGCTGACTGGGCTTTAGCATGTAAACAATAGGGTAGCATTCGCTAATTTTCTGCAATAATTTTAATCAGCAGCCAGTCTTATATAGAAATCAAAGCGGCTATGGTCATTCTGCTTGGGGGCCAACAATCCCCACCCCATCCGATCCGCAGCGAATACATGACAAAATCATGCACAATCATGGCTGGCAAAGCGAATATGTATATATATATGCATCTGGGTAGAACATGGAAAACTAAAGATAAGGCTAGTTCCATACTTACATGAGGGTATTTTCTTAAATACTGTATTGGCATAGAAGTTCTGGAATCTTGTTGCATAGAATCCGGGTCGGTGTACCGAAATTGTGTCCTGAAAAATTATCAGTGTTTTTTTTTATACTGTGGAGGGTTATAACCTTCAAGGGGGTGGAGGGATAATTTATAGACACATAATTAAATTGCTTAAAATATTCTGTATCCCAATATGATAACGCGAAATTAAAGAACCAAGCATGCTTCCAAGGACCAATGATTCTAAGAGGGCCCAATATAGACCCTTGTGGTACACCATAGGTCACATTTAACCAAGTTGAATGGAAACCGTTAGCATTTGTCTTTGTGACCTTGTACTCAAATAATTTTTAAATCCTTCAACATTTCTTTTTTTTTAAATCCATTAAAGATGGCATATTTGCGAGAAGTTTCTGAAGATTTATATCAAATGCTTTAGGCATATCTATACAAGATTTAATTCAAAAGCAATGATGCGGCCCTTCCCAAATGATGTCCTCAAGCTGATATTTTTGTAGGTGGCATATTGGAGGCTTTCAAACTCATTTTCCCTCACTTACCCCGTCATATACCATAGCCTTCATGACGTGTTCCAACTTCTTCTGAAGCCGGTAACTCTGGAGGATGTCGATGATACCGATGTAGAGTAAGAGCCGCTCTCCTCGTGTGTTACGAGCTGGGATACCTCCCGTACTGGAAACACAATTATTCCATTGAATCTATTACTACCGAGTACTTTTGTGTTTAAGACTTTGTTGAGCTGCAGATTACAAAGGAAGAACTTCATTTCTGTTTCTCTTGCAGGACCTCTTACACCCTCGATAGGATTGATATTGGAATGTTTGATTTACTTACGGGACGTCTTCATTATCTATTTCGACTGGTTCTGAGGATGCTTGGATAGCCTCCATGGCCGTGGAGAAGGCAGCAATTCGCTGTTTCATAGATCGTCCTCTTGAGAAAGCTATAAAACAAACCAGATTAGTCTATATAAGTGATCAAAGATGATATTTGCAACTTTATTTAACTACGGTACTTGTTGAATGAACATGATATTTTGGTGCACACTTCATATAAAAGACTCTTTATCATCAAGGATAACTTCATAGCACACTACAATGTATTTCCTCCTCCAAACACCATAGTATTGCAGTCTATACCACTTTTGGATGTCCTTTGTACTTACAAGCATTTGCTGCATTTGCTGCCGCTGCATCTTGTCCACCTCCTGTGGAAGGGCCAGCTCCATTGGGATCTGGTTCCGTCTGATAGACGAAGGTAACAATTTAGATATACTCTGGGAGGGCTTCATTGCTAAGAAAGTCTAAATGCCTCCTCAATGCCGTAATTAAGTTGGCAAAGCCCCCCCCCCCGCCCTACATACAACCAAGTACATGTATTGAGATTAAAATGACATTCTTAATGGCCGATTCAAGTTGTAAATGAATTACCATTTCCGGACAGATGGTCAGACTGAAGGATTTTCAGATTTTACTATCCCAATTTGGAACGTTTACCTTTCCTGTACAACCAAAGGGTGGTTAACAGGTAGGATATGTTACCATTTTTTAGCATATTTAGATTAATCAAATTGAGAAATGATAGCTAGTATTTCACATTGCTACTGTAGTACTGATTCAGGCATTTTTTTGTATTTCATCAAATGACTTACCCGATCTCGGATTGACTGGTCCAAATTATGTACTCCTAACAGTAAACTATAATCCATGATTTTAAAGCTTTGCAACACCTTAAAAGGAAGAAAAATAATAAGATTATCCTAATATGTTGATGTTGATCCACAATCAAACTCTTCCATATTGTTATACATCAGTCCCCTTTTCTATACAACAACTGTGTATCTAAATATGGAGGCCTGGATATTTGATGTAGAATGCTTTCAAACCTGCATGAGTCACAACACCTGTATAGGTGTGAAATGCTGCATACTGCAGACTATCCTCTAGGGTGTGATAACAGCTAAAACAGGTCCCCACACCGCCACACCCTCATCTCAGATACATATATACTTCAATATGTTTCTACATCATACATTTTCTATACAACAAATGTCCCAGTACTATTTGATGAAGACGGCTTTCTCTATTTTAAACATACCACGGAATATTCTCTTTAAAAGACAGGGATGAAAGTAACCAATCTCAAAAATGAAATGTTCAAATTCAGGCCCTGAATAAAGTTCTTCCATAGTTTGGTACATGTTTTGCGACATAAAAAGAATTTAAAATCAGGGAAAAGCTTGAGAAATTTCACTTCTGAAAATTGCCAAGATCGCCCGAAGGTGCCTTCCTTTCTATTCTAACAGGGCCCAAAATAACTGCTTATCCTTAATTCTTGTTCGAGTTTCTTTTACAAGGCCTAGTAACAAAATAACCACTTACCCTACAGTCTCGTTCTATGGTTTTGATGAGGGCGCCATAGGTGTCTGCCTCCAGCATTACTCCCTCTGCGTGCAGTTCCATAAAGTCTAAGTCCTTCCACGTTGGGTTTGACTTCTTCTGTTCTCGTTTAGATGCCTTCCTTTTGTACGTTGACCCTTTCATGTCGTATTTCTCGTGCATCTTTATGCTCGATGGTAACAAGTTGTTCATAACGACAAATCGGATGTTCTTGCCACCACACTGAAATACAGAAGAAATTGTATACAAAATCTACTTCAAATGCGTTTTGAAAAAATATATATTATCAAGTAATCACTGCATTGTATATTTTCATTTCTTCATTTAGGTGATTGCTGAGTTCTTTGGACATGACCACAGTTGTGCCTCCCTCTTTACTTTGACTAGAACCAACTTATTTGATACATAATTGATGTATTACTTAAAGGCTTTCTTTTCAGGTAGGTGTGTTTAGATTTGGGAAGTTTAACAGCTGTTTCTAGCTGCTAAACGTTATTCAGTTTCTTTCTTTAACATGGAAAGGAATGTAAGGGGTAAAAACTATGGTAAATATATCAAACCAGAACATGAAACGGGTAAATATCAAACTCCACAATTGCTCATATAGTAAGGATAAAAGATTGAATTGAATTCCCAATAATAGAGATTACAAACCAGGCCATGTCCCTGAACCTTTTTAACACGGAAATACTTCTTGCGTCAACCTACAGTTCAGAACATATGTTATGCAGAAATGCATGAATTTCAGATAACAAAGATTAGAATTTGACATATAATTTAACTACTAATGCAAGCAGTTAGGGTCCAGCAGTTAGTAATATCCACTTACCTGGTAACAATATAGTCCGTAGAATTTGGGTAATAATGTTCTGGGATTTTGATTTAAGTTCTGCAAGAAAAGAGTAACATCATTACACATCATGTTTACCCTCACATTTTACTTATATTAATTCAATTTTAATGTCAAACTTTATATTAAAGGTGCACATATTTTGAATGCAAATAATATTAATATGAAATTAATCGAGCAATTACCGTTTACATAATTGTGAAGACTAATTGTTGTTCTTCGATGCATGATAGCTATAACAATGTTGTTACTTATCTGACCTCTTGTGCTCACTATAAATGGATTAACTTCCTATCCCTAAAATATGATATGTTACTGTGTGGACCGGAAGCATGTAACGTTTCAATTCCTTGATGCACTAAAGTTCTGTAAACGACTCACCATGTAGTAGCCTGGAAGTAGTTTTTGTAAGAATTCAGCTTCTTTGTGTTGGACTGTTTTGATGATGAATTCGTCGTCGTTGGTGATGTAGAAAATGCTGCCACTTGCCCCAGGATTCGATAACTCTCTCAGTTGTTCATTACATAATGATAACTGAAAAAAGGAATAAAGCTCTAAAGTTGCATCCTGTTTTCCAAGGACCAATGAGAGTCGATATAGCCCTACAATATTTTGGAGAGTAGTCTAAAGTATGTCCCATATTCTTAAATAAAACGGGCAGCACATCAGCAAACTGACCATTTCTAAAGAAATGAGAAGAGTTTCTGAAGATCCCCATTAGCATATACAATATTTTGCAATAAAGTAGGATATTCAGAAAAAAAACTGTCATAAACCTATTCTATATTCCCAATTGGTAGAATATGCTTCTATATGTTTAAAACTGGGAGATGTTGCTCTAAATATGTTTTGCTTTCTTCTAAATGGTACTACATACTTCTTAAAACTGAATTTCACATTGTTTAAATCTAAAGGTGATAATTGGCCTACATAGCAGGCAGCAAACTATAGCAGTCAACTTATAATGGTGAAGAAATTGATTTCATTTACCAAAAAGTCATCTGGTTGGATGCCAAATAGTTCTCTGAAGTACCGGAATGCGATCGGTGCGTATGTTTTAAATCGGAAGTCACTGTAGTGGTGTGCTGGTGTTAGGTTGCTCCCCTCCCTGTAGAGAAAGAAAAGATAAATATTCATATGTGTGTGCACTTGATACAGGTATAATTGCATTACATGTATAAACAATGTAATAAATCATACTTTCTTTATATGTTCTATTCTATGGACAAGCTGAATTGTATCACTTCCTGAACAAACAATGTAAACATGCAAAAAGTTGCAATCGTGTTCTATATTCACTTTAGAAATGGACTGTTCTTATAAAACTACAGAAACTATTGAATTAATACAGCTTTTTTCTTCAAAGAAATATCCAGTTATTTACATGTCATTAGATCAAATCATTTTGATCATCTAATTCAATGTGCAATCATCATTTGATCATCGTTAGGCAGTTCTTTTTAGCGATGTAAGAACCTATTTGCAACTACTGTATATTTCACTTTGACAATCGCGTCTAAGTGACTGTTACATGAGCCTACCTAGATAAAAGTGTGAGTCAAAGTGTTTTGCTGACAGCACTTAGTTTGTAATGAGTGCCATAGACAAAGTCTACAGCCGGGTAACTGTTTGGAAACTGAAAACATTTGTTTTCTTGTAGCACATTTTATCAACACTAATAGTTGCCAGCGAAACACCCTGTTCCTTCTGTAAACTGCGTAGCGCCTCAACCTACCATATACCCCTACCAAGCACTAAATAATGAATTACATATGTGTCACATGCATGCAATGTGCTTGTTGCATTTTCTTGATCCCAGAAGAAGTAAGGAGACAATATATATATATGTAAAGAAATATTGAAGATGTGAGGACAACAATAAATAATCAAATAATTGGTGTGAAGTCAACAAGCATACATAGCTGTGGACCAATCGTCCGATGTGTGAGTGAGCGGCGAGAGTTTGGATGGATTGGGCAGACATATCTTTTTAACCTTTTTAACAGTTTCTTTATTTTTTTATTTCGAATTTTAACTTTTATGGTTATGGCTAGTTCTTTCCCAAGGTGACGCTAGACAGCGGTTGAATAGAAGCAGAGAACAGACCACAGAGAGCTCTGAACAGAAAGCAAATACTCAAGAGGATGGTGTACATTAGTCGACAGCACTTTGATATCCTGTTTCTAACACGGCACAAATAATACACTAAAATAAGAAGACACACGCGGTCTTCAACACCACACAAACTATTGCTCATGTTAGGTACGCAAAACTCAAGCGCTGTCAATGGTCAATCCCTAATATATTTTATGACGAACACCATTGCTCTTTCATCCATTATGAAGACAGTTAGGTTAGATAATTTTGACAGGGCAGAATTCCTGCAAAATACATGAGGTTTTGACATTCATTTCTCCATAGTTTAAAGCAAATGTATCAACTAATATTTGTTGCTCTATCTTTACTTTAGGAAATTGTTTATGAAGGCAATAAAGATGAAGTGGCATACAAGATGACAAAACAAGGCAGACTACCGTAACCTGTATTATATGCAACAGATCTACAAGCCATCATGCAATATTAAGGGGTAATGCTAGCAGGGCAACAGGTTTCTAAACCCTTTCAATCATCATCTCATTTCTTGAGTAACATCTACTGTTGCATTTTTTTTCAATAAAGAAGATCAATATTTCAAAATTAACTACATTTTTCTGTCTTGGTAACTTTGATTATGCTCTCAGGAAATTGAACATTTATTTTCCCTTGCGAAAATTCAGTATTATGTTTCAGGGGAAAGTGGAGATGAGAAAAAACTTTGTTGCCAATTAAATATTCATTTTATAACGGTGACCGTTGATCTACCATGCCTTCTACTGTGGCGAATGTACATGGCATAGACAGCGGAGCGCTACGTTAGAGCACTGATAAGTCATGCCAGCTGATACTGAGCTCTTACATAGATGTCCTCAAACAATGTGCTCCAAGTATTGGCTTTTTGGCAAGGTTTCACACTAAATTTTAAGTCAAAATCTTCCTTTTAGACTAAATTATTTATTGTCCTGCTGAACTGCGTCTCTAAAGATACTTTGCAAAACAATTAATTTGGTTTCTTGTATTTTTTTTTTCAAACCTGGGAACTTTAAATGGTTTTGTGTAATATGAGCTAGTATATTTATGTGTTTAGAATGACTGCTAGATAAGTTGCCTTTCCTATGATCTATTTTTTGGATGGACAATGCTGTTTCTGAGTAAAATATTCTCATTTCTATGCAGTACATTTCCAGTTGCTCTGATCATAACCACAAATGTCAAAGAAGTAGTATTTATGTTAATACCAAACTTAACCTGAGTGAGTATGTGAGATCCTGGAATACACTCTATTATTCTTTCAAAAAGACCTTAATTAGATATTAGTGAACAATTTAAAATGTATATTAGTCCGAAACTCTTAGAAGGACATTATACCAGTAGGATATGCACTGCGATGAGGTATACAAGGCATTGCCAGCAACACATGCCACCTTAGTAACACCTTGTTCAGTAAACATGTCCAAATATAGTAAAACTCACTGAGAACAACAACTCTAATGTGACTGGGCACAACATTAGTGAGAACACCTAGTTGTAAGTTACAATATATAAGTGCGGGTGTACAATATAATAGCCAAGTATGTGACGACGAAAAAACGACATCAAGGGTACGAGGAGGAAATGAAGAAAAAGAAGATGGGGGAAGAGAGACGAGAAATGATTAAAATAGATGGAGGCTTGGCCCGTCACCGAGTCTCATGCTGCCGGTGCCGCTGGTGGTACTGGGATCGTGCAGAGCATCGCTTGGTGTACATTGGTGATGCTAGCCAAGGGAGGGGATATATATATGTAATATACATCTATACGCCACGGATGGTGCACTTCTAGCAGGCAGCTGGCAGCAGCTCGCCTCCACCGTAGACAGCAGAGAAGAAGAGGGACAGAGGAGGGTGCACTGTTGCGAAAAGCTCTCGCCCTTACCTTGGGAAAAACACTGTTTCTACTATGGAAAAGTCTTGTAAGAGCAAGTCGCGTTTGGGTTTGGTTGAGAGGCAGGTTATACTCTGTCCAATGCCCAACTGTATTGCAGCCATAAGTTCCGTAGTGGGTTTCTGAGGACAGAAATATAAGGACATCGTAATGGGATTCAACGTTATTATCTTACCTGGGGAAAAACACACTTTCAACAAGGGAAAAATCTTGTAGAAGCACATCCCGCTGCTGTTTGCTGGTCAGACACCCTATACTTTGTTCCAAGCCCAACTGGAGCGCTTCTTTAATCTCTGTCGTCGGTTTCTATGGAAACAGATCAGTCATGTCATGGTAACAAACAAAGTAGTGCATTACTAAAGTAAAAATCTAGTAACCAACTCATTGTTACCCTTTTCAGTTTGTCCGCACGTCATAATTGTAGTGCTAATAATTCAAATACTATTTGTGAGTACTTCTACAGTGCTTCTACTTTTAACTTCGTTGATTTGAAAATGCAAGTGAAATTCAAGAATATGTGTACTTGAAATAATTTATTTTGAACTTAATGTAATTCGAATTAATCAGAAGAAAGTTTAAACCTAAGGGTGAAGTTGAATACTAAAGGTGGCAAGTGCTATAAGAATATGTACAAATTAAATAACTCCCTGCAGCATCTATGCTATGGGTGCTATTTAGTCAAATGTTAAAGACTAATCTGTTTCCTTTGGAAAGAGTTTTCACTGAAAGAGAATTGTTACTGCTCTTTTCTGTCCTGCAAGTGATGGAATGAATCTTACATTTGGCTTAGTATATTAGACCTACCTACTTTGTACTCCTACTTTAGTTTAGCAGACATACTATAACAGCGTGCAACTTAATCATGGGTTATTCAATACAATTGTGTACTTTTTAGTTAACACTCATACAGCAATACCTTATATGTGTAAATTAAAATGGTGTTGGTGGAAAACGGTCTGACGTGTGAATAGTATCATTTGAGATGACTGGTAATTTAAGTTAATTGTCTAAATTAGTAATTAATTAGTCTTTCAACCAATAACGTGATAAGCATAGTGTGTTTTACAGTCTAGAATCGGCCCAAAAAAGGGTGTGTGCACTTCAAGGGGATGTGCTTTTTTAGGTTGGATACGGTAGTTCTAACTTGACATGAATAACTAAGTAGTGGTTCACAACCAGTCAATAGCATTTGATAAATTGCAGGTCACGCCAGTTTTCCATTGTCATACTCCTTCACTTTGGGTTTGTCTTTAGTGCTGTGAGTAGCAACATGATAAATGCTGTAGCTGGGATCTCATATTACAAGATGAAATCTTATCATCTTGACATAAGATAACAAGTGTGATATATTAACCAGTACAAACAGTGGTATAAAGGTGTCTCAAGTATGCCATGGTGTATGATGTATTACATATACATAACTTACTGCAAAAAGCAACCTCACAAAGTGAGAAGCCAACATTTGAAATCAGAAATGTCTTAACATAAATTCACTGAAATACAAAATGAAGTTGGAATTAGCTGAATTCTGCAGAACCTCTGGGCGCATCTCACCGTCCTTAATCCTACTATTGTAGATGCTGTTAACTTACTTTTAGAAAGGGCAGTGGCCATGGTATAGTGAGTGGGGTAAAGAAGTCCTCTTCCCATCCTACGTCATCGTAGATGCTGTAGATGTTGTGCCATCCAAGTTGCATGCCTCGCTGCTGGCCCGTGAACCCAAACCGAGCCATGTGGGGCTGTACCACCACCCCGGGTGACCACATGGACGCTGACTTCCCCATCCCCAACCCACGCACCGGCGGGCCGTCTGCCGTCCACATAGCAAGCATGTCCGGCCCGTTCACAGCCCAGTACCCCTCCTCCATGTTCCCGTCACCATGAAGTGAGGACGTCTCTCCCTCAGTTCCACTGGCATGAGACACAACCGATTGAGAGGCGGAGGCACGCCGGCCCATATTGTAGGCCGACCTGCCTGTCTCCAGTCGGTGGAGTTCGGCGTTTAGGATGGTGGGCACCGAGTGTGCCTTGTGCATGGTGGTGGGCTCGGCGGTCAGCATGATGGCTGTCACACACAGCAACAGTCCACCGCCCCACCCCCACACTGAGCACCCATCCATGTCATCTCATCCATTGACAATGTGTGTAAATCCAACTGTCCTTTTAATAAATATTAAATAAGTCTGGCAACAACTAGTCTGGGGTGTGAGGGTAGCAACACTTATCCCATGCCTCCCCACACCCCCTGCATACCTTCCTAATTCCTGTTCAGTATTTGGCAGACATCCAACAGCAAAGGTATTTTAGAGACCTTATTTACATTAATTCGCCTGTCAAAGATTATCTATTATGCAGATGAAGGGCATGAAAATGATTCAAATCTGACAGCTTTTCCCCGCAAGCAATTTACCATTTCTATTCTATATCACGGTAGCCTAGGTAAAAAGTCGTACCTATCGCACACATACAATATATATCCAAAAATAGGTGTACATATGGGCAGCGCACAAGGGGCTTTAGCATCGGCGGTATAAACTAATCAATCGTTGTGTGGTATGATACCTATAGATGAGACAGTCTAAGGTCTGGATACAGCAGGTAAGTTGTGTTTGTTGTTGCACCTTTGGCCTTATAAACCACACCGCCCATTTCTGTGCCATGTGCTCCTTTTGAAACACTGACAGATCACTGAGGGATGCATTGTCTCTTTTAGCAGGTAAGTATTTACAAGAAGCTTCTCAGTAGCCAAGTTGGAGGGACAACGCCTACTGTCTATGTACCATTTTGTTACACAACCTTTGTACACAAGTCATGCTGATTGTTATGTTATACAATCTCTGTATGTTAGTCGCGTGTGGCCTAATTAACTCCCGAGCTACTCGGAGTTATTACTATATTACAGCCAGGACTATTTGATGAAGCCTTTGGTGGTTGTGCTATATTGATATGCGGTATAAGTAAAAAGGCCAACACTTTATGTAGGCCTACCAGGGGTGGGAGTCCTGAGAAGCTTTGGTCGCTCAGCGACAAGCCAGCTTATACAGCAAGGCAATCTTCACCAGAAATTTGGACAAATAAAAAATCACATTTCAGGCCATGTTGCTAATCAAATACCAGAGTCAATATGGTAGCTTTAAGGGAGTAATGTGTCAAATCACAGATTTAGCTTGTCACCTTGGCTGTGTGGTGAATGGTTGCGTTTAGCTTGGCATGGGTTGACACTTTGTACCAAAGACCAAACACAAAGAACCATACATAGATCACACCCGCTCCACTGTCCCTGAGAGGCGACATCAACCCGTAGATTCAAGGTGCACCTATCTATACTACCAGTAACAGGTCATTCTATGATGTCCGCCATCTTGCTCCTTTCATAAAAATACTAAGTTCCAATATTAGGACTGCCAGTGTAAAACAGTAGTGAGTCTACTTTGCTCCAGCAGCACTAGCGAAATAACCGACTAGCAACTCACATTCTCCTGTAAATCGCTCTAGCTACACTAGCGCGATTAACCGACCAGCGGCTCATTTTGCACTAGCCAACCAGATAATTACACTGCTTATAATCACATGGCTGCCTCACCGTACCCCAGATGGTAGGTGAGTGGGTAGAGTGGGGTAGAGCACCTCAGGTGCAATGTGCTCAGGGTATGAGGCACACGTGTAGAGCACTAATGGATATCCTGTGTTAGCAGCCATCCTGTCCCTCAAGGATATTAGCGAGTTCCCATAGAGTAATGTTATTAGGCACAGTAATGCTAAACAGGTATTGGCAACATGTTAGTTCATGGGGATACGCCACTGCTTATTTTATCAGGGTTGCTATTAAAGTGGCTGTGAAAGCACAAATGGAAAACTCAATATTTCATATGGTTGCTGCTGATCCCACTGCAGCACTGCAATTAGCCCTGCCTGGTATTGTAAGTATAGCCTTATCCTTATGTCACTACAGCCTCCAGGGGGCTGATAGAAGTGTTGTCCACGGGGACAGTGGTATCAAAGACCACGGGGACAGCGGTATCAAAGGCCCCATTATGGGTATTGTGTCTGGGCCGCCCCCAGTGGGCATGATGAAATACAAGTCCTTTGTCATCGTATAACCCTTTTAGGTCATATCCTCCCATCTCATGTGAACACTAGGGAGTAAGGTTTCACTGTGGCTTTATATGTCTACAAATGGTATCACAGAGCTGCTTATTTCATGTTTGACAGCATTTTTGTTATGTCCACAAATTGTATCACAGAGCTGCCTTATGCACGCGATGGGGTCTGATTGGCATTCTAACTGTATGACATGAACCCTTTTTATAACACTGTCCACAATCATGTACTATGGTTTCCTGATGTTCAGTATATCACAAAACTGTTCTTCAAATCCTTTAAGGTATCAGTCTACTGATACTCCTCCGTGCTCTTAGATACGTAGGTAATCCAATTACATGGTTCTCCAGTGTACACTTTTTATACAAATCTTATTCCAAGGTGAAATCAATGATCTTGAGTCAGCATCAAGAACTTTGACACAGATCCAGTGAACTACTTCTATGCTAACTAATATATTCCAAGGTTAAATCAATGATATTGAGCATCAAGCCTCTATTACACCTCCTGTGTCCATGCTATGTTGGTAGTGAATGGCGAGATGGTAGTTGGCAGGAGGAGGCATGATATGACAGGAGGAGTGCCTGGGTAGCAGCCGGCAGGCATACAGCAGGCAGGGGCAGGTGGGTGGGGAGGATGCCTACAGTTACCGTGGTATACAGGTGTTATAGCAGACCTCGGTATATACAGCACACGACACACCTGTACAATAGCTGTAGGTAGAGGCTGTATCCGTCAGGCCGTGTCACTCAGGTGGGCTGAGGTTATTAAGGCTCTGGTAGCAAAACAGCCGCACATGTCCATGTACCTGTACGTAAGGTGTGCAGCTGGTCAATGCATCCCGGTCACCCTCCCTCCTACCTGTCTCCCTCTGCATCCAAACCAAAGCCTAAAATCCCATCTCCGACCGACACCCCACAGAGTACACGTCAGTCGATGCTGTACCTATATGACCACCACCAACACGGGGAAGGTACCTCCTGTTTTGCTGACACCGCCCAGATTAACTGACGAGCCCCACCCCCTCCCTCTCCCGACTGACGTTATATCCGACTCGTGCTCACTCGCTGATCCAGGGCGGGTCACCGCTGCCACAGGCTTATCCTGTCACCAGCGAGATTGATGTAGGTTGGCGGCGCCACTGTACAGTACCTGCTGTCTCATCATAAGACCAGGTGCCCTACCTGTTCAAAGCTAATAGTTGTCTGAATTCCGTGAATTGATTTAAATGCCTTCTGTGTATCTTGTCTATTTCAAGTATTTATCTAAGGAGTGGGGAGGGGAGTTCTCTTATAGCTAGGGCAGGTAGCCTACCTGTTTAGTCAAAACGTTTCAAAATGTCAATATTCCTATTTGACTTTAATCCCTTTTAAACAATGTTTTGTATCTTCTTTCAAAGACATGAATGGCCATGCGTTAGCGAATGGTTTTACTGTCTTTGCTTATGCCATGCAAATATAAAGACCGTAGAAAGGCAACCATGTCTCCTTTCATTTCCAATTTTATTGTGCACCTAGTTCAGCCAAATTGCTGTCATAAATTCTCATTTGAGTAGTTTTCAATGAAACACTGAGTTCTATTAAAGCTGGGTGGGGCCAGAGTGACTCCCACCAAGATACAGGAGCCACCACAGTACTCAATTTGCTAATGGAATTGATCCAGCCATCTAGAGTTTCACAATTTACCTGGTTTATGGCCAAAATACCTTTGTAGATCATAATTGTCAGGTATCTACAGACATGTCTGCGATCAACGCATTACCATACATGTGTATGATGTAATACAGGGCGACTACAATTACAATCCTGGCAATTAGAAACTTTTATTTCCTGTCTGTATGGCAGAACCAGCAGGACTATTGTCTCTCCATTGCATTCCCACATTTTAACAAATACCGTATTAAAGAAAATCACTTACTGTAAAAAATGAGGAAAATCACCAAATGTATACCTCTTCCCAATACTGCTTTTCTCTTTTCAACCGAAAGGGTTTCAACTAGATTCACTGCCAAACTAGTATTGTGTGCGAAACCTTGACGTGCGATGCGCCAGCATCAGTTAATCCCACGACAAGGCCGTAATCGGCCTATCCTTTGGCGGATGGCCAAAGTCAACTCTGACGCCTCCAACCTGATAATGTGCTACTCGCTGCTGAGGGCAACCATTTTGATGCCCTGTTAACATTGCCTGGTCCTAAGGTAAACAGTCACAAAGGTGTTCTGCTGGTTGCCCTCATTAGTGTGCCCTGAGACTAACCGGTCAAGGTTCACAGTGGAGGCATGTGTTGCTGAACTTCTCCTGGTAGTAGTATATACAGCAGGCAGTTTGAGTCAGGCTGAAGGGTCACCCTTTACCCATACGGGACTAGTATATTAGGCTATAAAGCCCGCCATCTTTTCTCAGAGCAATGCATTGGGGTTAGGCCCCGACTCCAGGGCAGTGCATTATGGGTGAATTTCTTATCAGTCCCGTTGTTCCAGGTGTGAGAAGGGGGTTAGCTTGATAAGGAGATAGAGCTTTATCCCCCGGCTAGCTGAGGTAACAGGATATCCTATTCCTGCATACCCGGCATACATACATACAAAGTCAAGAGGGACGGCATATTGGTTACCATTAGCCATTGTCTAAGGTATGTATACTATTTAAGCTGATTGGATCACTAGAATGACAACAGACAGCCGATGCAAATGACGACACGATAACCGCTATACGGCGAGCACCATGACTGCTATAGCTGTAGAAACCTCTGCTAACTGATTCCACCCCCCACCTTTACCTTGGGCGTAGGCGTGGTTTAAGACTTGTGTCTGTTTACTAGTTCTCTGTGTTAGAAGTAGAAACCCCCCCAGACACACCTCCCTCAGCCTCTCAGGTCTCACAGGAACTAAGTACCAGTGCTCTCAGTGAGGAGCTGCTGCAGACAAAGGTACACTTGATACTAGCCAGAGGGTGGACTCTTGTATAGATATACTTGTTGACCTAAGGGAAAGCCAAGTTGTTTAGATAAGACATACCATAAAACCTCGCCTTTAAGACGGATTTTATTTGTTTTTCCCCATAGTTGGAGGGTCGTCTTAGGGTCTGGGGTTTCAAAATATCTATTTGAAAAAAATGCCCTCAAATGGGAGAATATCAGTCACATTGACAGTCCGACACTTTCAACCTTAGAAACAATTTCGTTTTACTATTGATACAAGTCCCACTATGCCTATACAGTTTAATGTTAGAAACATGCCCATAGCGATTCTAGAAACCTTTACTGGAGGTATATCTGACCGCAGACTACTAGTTGATGGGCGGGTGGCATGTGGTGTGTCGTGATCAAGGTAAGTAAGCTGATAGCTCAGGTAAAACTATGCCTCTACACAGCACCTATAAACATGGAGCTCTAGAGTGGATACAAGGCTTCATGCAATACAAACACTGCCTTAGAGGGCCTTTGTGGGCTAATACTGACTGGGAGGTTTAAAGGATGTCCAAGTCAGCAGGAGTATGGGTGCAGGAAGCATGGGGCCTGGCCGCCACCACACCTGGTCATTTAGCTGTTTGTGTTGAATCAACACCAACCAACACAGGCTGTAAAAGGGTCTCACTGATTGCCAACTCTAGCTGACCTCAGATGTCAGCTCATCATCATCAAGTACAACATGAAAGGTGTCAATAGCTGGCTTAAAACTTGTATGGGAAAGTATGGCCCCCATGGCCATTGGGAGATGTGCCCCGGTTATCCATTTAAGGGCTGCATAGTGCTTTAACGCCTTTCGTCGTCATGGTGCATAAATACAGCCCTGGCGAGAACATACGTGAAGACTCACGAAGCCCTACTTTACGCATTATGACGGCACAGGGATTAGCATATTAAAGCACCATATGGCCATTAAAGGGTTATTATATTCAAAGCTGGGCCTTCAACAGTTGTTTTTTTCCCCATGAAGCATTGAACGATGTACAGTATGCCGGCTTCCGCTGTACCATAGTTCATGCACTCTGAGGTTACAAGAGCACAGAAATAGCTCTTTTTGCTATTTTTTTTTTGTTTCTCCTCCCTAACCTTTTTGCACCTTACGATTGATGCGTCTCGTATGATGTTAACAAGACAGCTCAGAAGATATTTCAGATGAGAGAACTATTTTATGCTTCTTACTGTTTGTTTCATCTTTTATTTCCGCTCTAAAGGTTTATGTTTTAGCTGTACAATTGAGCTGTCTATTGATCATACAGTTCATTTTGTTATCTTCTAAACCGTATACTCTTTGGGGCTAATTTTTGAAATGAACTTTGAGCATTGCTGTGGTGAACATAATATATGGACCACCAACTCCTCTTAGTTTTAGCAAGGATGGCAGGCACAGTAGCACGTTTAACCCCAGTAAAAACCTGCACTTTGTCTCCCCCCCCCCTAGTACTGAGCAAAGCTGGCCTTCAATTCATCGACACTTTACTCTGGCCCTATATCAAGACGACTGGATACATGTCTTCATTGATATGAACATGCGATTACTATAGCCTACCGATGCCCATAACCACTACCATTTTCTGTTAGTTTAAAGTTGAGACATATAGGAAGGGCTATTATATGGGGCTGGTTTGAAGGTTAGACTAGCTTCTTGTGTGGATTGGATTAAGTGGAAAATGTAGAACTACATTGATTAAACCGGCTGTATTGATTAGAACTATTTTGGGCTCATCCGCTGAGAGTATCAAGTATCTACTGAGTAATGAGTTGAAGAAGCGGCCACATCCCCAGAGGTCGAGCAAAATGTTCTGATTCACACACAAGCCACGGCTTATATACTTGACTTGACGGTTAAAGTCAAAAGCCATCGTCCATACCAATGCAAGTCTCATAAATCGCCACCCCCCGTCATCCCACCTCTAATCCGGCTAGTCTCCTTACTAATCCAATATACCCTGATTAGGGTCAGCTCCTGATAGTCCCGCCCACCGATGGTGAAGGCGCCAAACATTCTGGTCCTGCGGGTTGTGCGAACCCCAGGTACAGATAACTACATGTAGTACTGTAAAGCACCCTGGCGCTAATAGATTTGGAGGCCTATACACCCCCGGCGCTTACACAAGACAGGTGCATATCAGATATCCTGTTTTAGTGCTTAAGAAATATTTCAATACCCCTCTACCCCCAGCGCTTATACACAACAGGCGCGTATTTAAAACCTGGCGCTTAAACGCAATGGTATGTAATATACAATTGCAAGCTTGGGAGGGCAGGTTATAAATATGAGTCTTTTTTAGGAGTAGAGCGCGCAACTAAAGTAGCAGAATCAGACACCAGTTGCAAGTCATAGGATTTTCCCATACCCGGGCTGTGGGTTATGTGTGAGGCTTTATGGTCGGGGGTATGGCATCTTGGATCCGGGAGCTCTTCTGTATGACTCTTTTTCACCGCCAAAAGCTCTGATAAATCATACTGTAACAATGAATACTAAATATGTATAGTTGTACATTGAGCCTCTGATTGAGGGACAAAATGGTCGCCTACAGGTAGCCACAATGTCTCGTGTTATATAAACCCTACCCTGCTCTCTCCCTTTGTTATTACCTGTGCATTGGGAACTTAATTAGCACTGATGGGCCTGGGGGTGGATGGTCTCTCCGGCTGCACCAGCTAGAGGACAATTACCAACCGCCATCTGAACACAAACCACTATTACCTGCATTGCTACTTAGCTGCCTTTTCTTCTACGCCTACGCACGGCCCCACCCATACATCCATTGTCTGCTGGATCTATAGATGCCAAGCGGGTGAGCTCTGGACCAAGCAGACATCCCATGTTTTTCAGAAAGTCAGGGATGAAAGCGACCAAGCTCATAAAACCTTCAAATTGAGGCCCCTGAATAACGGCCCTCTATGTTATGTACAGGTGTTTGCGACATAAAAACGCTTGACGTCAATGAAAAACTTGAAGACTTTCATCCCTGGGAAGTGCTGAGGCTGCTCTTTCTATTGATTATTCAGTGAAGTTAAGATGTAGTTCATCATCCTAGCCCTATGGTGTAGCCTTACACTTTATGTACAAGCAACGTTTTTGGCACTGAGCACCTTTACTGGGTCCCAGATTACCCTGTGCGTGTTACCAACCGGGTCGAGAGCAGCAGACAGTAGATATTCACCTTAAGCACTAACCTCCAGTTCCTTTAATCTCATTAGCCACGGGCCGATGCCCTTAGAATGGAAAAGGCTACTGAGGCATAAAAAAAAAAAAGTTGAGTTCCGGTAACATGGCCCAAAAAAAAGAGGGTCGGTAGGTCGGATTTTTTTTTTTTTTTAGATTTTTTTTTTGGTAAGATTTTAAAATTTTAGTAGTAAAAACACCAAAAATGTCCTAAAATTAACAAAAAAATATAAAAATGTCTAAAAAAAATTTGGGTCGGCCCCAAAAACGGAGGGTCGGTCGGGATACCGGAACACAACTTTTTTTTTTTTTAGGCCTGACCGCTCTCACCGAACTGACTATAAACATATAACACGCGGGTTGTATACGCGAACCCCAGAACCCTAGTGCAGGTTTGATGGTTCTCCCAAAATCAAGGTGTGGGTTAATGAGTCTTCTTTGAGTAAACTACGGTACCAAAGTGAGCATTTTATAAGAATCACAATGCAATATGCTATTTGAATATGGTCCGCCCTAAGTTTGGGTACAGATTATATATGGGTAGTACACACGCCTTTACGATAGTTCCCGGTGCCTCGTCCCATAAGAGTGTCATTTTAGAGCCTAATCTACTTTGATATGACTAATTATTGCCTTTCCCTCACTGGTTTTACCCATATCTATTACAAAGCAGGTCAGCCCTCAAACACCTCCCTTACCACCAGCCCCACAGTCCTGCCACCTGCTAGACAGTGGCTGTACTATATGGCTGCAGCAGCTGCAGGTGGTGATGTGAGTGTTAGTCAGTAGGTGTCACCACAGTACAGCAGTGTAGTGGTACAGGGTGGGCAGCAGCGCTGGGGGTGAGGAGGCAGTGTCAGGGCGGCAGGATGAGAGGTAGCCGCGGGGTGATGAGGGGTAGCCGGCGGCTGCTGCTGCTGGTAGCGGGGTGAGATCAATACCCTGCTGATGGCAGCCTGACAGGCACCGTGCCGCCTCCTCCCATTTCTCCTGGTCAAACACACACCCACACTGTGGGGCTATTTCTGACTGGCCGGCCACGAGCCGGGTCGGCCACTCAACCTATACCCTGCCCACATAGCTCTGGTCTACTGCCTCTGTCCGACTACCGTAATTCCCTGTATATTACCTGTCGGTATACTGAAGATGGCATATAAAGTGACAAAGCTGTGCAAAGGGCAGGCACATCTACTCCAATCCCTTGCAAATTTCATATTTTAACAATCAGAAGGGGTTTGGAGGCATGTCCCCCGAAAAAGAACGAAAATCTAGAAGCCAAATGGTGCAATTTCATGTATTTTGCTATTCTGGTCGGATGATATTTTTAAGCCCCCCCCCCCCCCCTACATGAAGGGAAATGAAATTACCTAGGCAATTCTCACTGAATCGAGACGAATCTCAGGAACTGTCCCGGTGAAGATATAAACCTCGGGGATTTCCGAGTTTTCATACCTCTGCAGATAGATTTAAAGGATAAGCCATGCAATCTATGGCGAGATATTGACGATACATGTCTCCACCCGTGATCTTGAATTTTATCTCTGTAGGAGTGTTTCCTTTTCAATAATTTTCTATCATACATACCTTCTACACTATCAGGGGCGTGGCAACGGGGGGGACGGGGGGGGGGACATATCCCCCCACTTTTGACCAAACCCAAAAAAGGTCAAACCAAAAAGGTCAAGTAAACAGGGGTCAAAAAGGGTCAAAATACCCCTCAGTTCCCCCTACTTTGAAACTGCTTGCCACGTCCCTGACTATTTTCTATTGTATAGCAACCCCATGGACAGGTCGAAAAGCAAAGGAAGGCCCAAACAGCATTAGAGGATGATCCACTGCCTCCACAGTCTGGGGACCCTGGGCTGCCTCGTCACCCTGTCCAGGCCCTCACAGATACATTTTTCTGCGCTCCATCTCCATCTCTCTGAGAGCTGTACTGGTCCCTGTCTCAACTTTCCCCAAAGGAGGACTGTGGCTTCTCAGGGGGCCGGCGTCTGTGTCCTGGTGACTTTGGTATGCGATATTCAACGTAATAAGGGCACTGTGGATTTTAAAATATATCTATTACCTAGAGGTATATTAATGTATTTTACCATTTTGTCAGCATGATTCCTAAATCCTACCCTACAGTGCTGCATGCATGCAGGTACTGGTTGCGTCATGAAGACAGATAAGCATGGTCATGGACCTTCAAGCATTATGCTTTTAATACGTTCCCGGTGGCAGTCACATTGTTGTGGAAAGCAGGGCAGTTGCCATTGGTTACACATACCAGTAAATCAGGTCGCTACCCAGCGATGCACCGCACCCCAAGCTGGCCCAATCATAAGTTCTACCTTGGACTTGGAGTTGGAGATTGAAAATTTTACGCCAATCCGATCCTATTTCCGATATGGTAAGGCATTCCCGCCATGCAGTATAGTAGGTCAGACGAACGCTGTCTCCACGATTTTCCCGCGCCAGTATCTCCGGCAGCGGAGCTGCTGGTTAGGTTTTAAAACATTTGTCTTTTGCTTTGGTGTTTTAGGAGGCGGGGGATTATGTGATAACTATTTGCACTTACCGGTAGTATCGGGTACATAAATCTCCCATATATGTACACGCCTACAAATCAGCCTGGGAGCAGGCAGGTCAAAAACCAGGCCACTGCACTGGGTGAGGGGCAGGTGATGCAATCCTAAGGGCTAAACCTCATAGTGCTTTAAGTGTCCTATGAATCTACATGTTGTACTTGCAAAGGATGCAATTATACATGCCGACCTTTCCGGTTGTTCATCAACCCTAGAGGGTCGGCATGATTGAATGCCGCACTGGCGAGTTACTCGCCAGGACAGCATTCGATAAAGGGCTAAAGGGCATTGAAGCACTAAGTGGCCCTTGCAGGGTTAGCCTCCAGGGGGCCCTGGATGGAGGAGCTGGCAGAGTGCCAGATTAGAGGCACTCAGAGAGGACAGGGGGAGGCAAGGGACACCTTTGACCTCGGCTTTGATGTTATGGCTGACCGCGTGTACTGTGGGCCTGTATCAGTCTATACCGTAGGCCTACAGTCTTGTGTACAATCCACAGGTTTTATGCGAGTCAGAACCACAGTGCGGGTTGTAGTGTTCTGCCCAGGTCTAGGTGCGGGTTTTACTAGAGGTTTTGGAAGGATATTTTAGTACTGAAGTAGCCATAACCTGACACCAAACTTAGGAAGACTGGCACAAGGCTAGGCCTTTCACTACTTATAGTAGGCCGGTACAATTATCTGGGGATGATCAAAGTTCATCGAATCTATGGGATGAATTGAACACCCTTTACTGGTACATGCTGCGGGGCATACATTTTGTTTCAGCTCTAATAGTTGGACCCGGTACCGCTAAAGGATGTGGGCCTACAACGTGTGATGTCAGTGTATACAAACAGTCACCATATAACGCGTCCCGGGCTGCCCGCATAGCAACAACCCTCACCTGCCACTCCCTCTCTACCCACCCCACCAGCACACACAACCCTGTATTAAGGACAGCATGTAACTAAAAGGCCATGGTCATGATGCACCATTGCAGCCCCGACCAGTAAATCGCCAGTGCTGCATCATGCCAACACTTCGGGAGTGCATCAACCCCACAGGGTCAGCATGATACTTGGATGCAGCTTTGGCGAGTCACTCGCCAGGGCTGCATACATGCATCATGACGACCAAGGGCATGAGGCATCAATGCTCTATGTGGCCCTTAATGGGACCACATAATATTGCCAGTGAAGTTGACACTTTAATAAAAGCTCCCATGTTTGCTATCAGCATCAGTTATTGGAACGCACGGATCCCTCTTTCAGCTTGGCTGCTCACATTTGCTTACAGCATCAACATTTTTAATAGTCTCAAAAATATTTACACCACAGCTCATAGGAGGTGACCTATATATTTTGCTACTTCTTTTCTTCAGTTTTTATAATGGCTGGTTTCCTGAGACAGTTCCTTGTCTAGACAAGTGAAGACACCCCCGAACAGTGACAAGTGGATGATATGTTGGGGCGTGGTACCGGTTCGTAGCCCGGTCCTCATGACCTTGGGGAGTAATTAGCACTGATGAGACGCAGCAGACAATGACCTTCAGCACCAAGATGGCCGCCGTCGTCACGTGGCCCTTGGTGCACAGGACGTAGAAGGACGTTAACAGGTCTAGTCCCTCAGTGCTAATTGGCAAACAGTTGGGTCAGATGTAATATGTAGCAGGGCTGGGCATGTTGTGATATGCTGGAGCAAATCTAGAAATCTTTGGAGTAAAGTATTTCACACGGGCACACATTGACTAGATGGGGGTGCAGATGGGTCAAAAGTGACCTTGCGACTTGGGCCATTTTGAAGGCGACTTTCGACCTAAGGCAATAATATAAGCGACCTGGCGACTTTTGGGAAAAAAATTACAATAGGTTACAGGCCCCAAAAAAGCGACTTTGTGACCAGGACCCCTTAAATTTGGCGACTTTCCGACCTCAGGGGGGGGGGGACCTCTCTGCACCCACCTAGATGTGTGTCTGGCAGCCCTCCCCCCCCCCCAACCATCTTAGTGGATTTTGGGTATGAAAGAAATGAGAATCTTTACATTTCTGTCTTTAGTTTAGTGTGCTGTGAGGGGTTTCATTGCTAATAGGAATTCTCTAAATTCTACCCTTAGATGTGTGCATTCTGTATTGGGCACATTGCTCTCAGACATAACTTTAGAATGGTGAATTCTGGCACATTGCTTTAGGAAAATTTTGAAATTCTATTTTTAGAATGGTATATTCTGAGGGGTTTGCGAGCATACTGCTCACCCAAGATTTGGAACTCCTACCTTTTAGAATAGATACATGTAGATGTATTATGATGGCTTGGGGAGCATGTTGTTCCAGGAAAATTTAGAAATTTAACCTGTTAGTTAATTCAGATGTATTCTGATCATTTTGGACGCATGTTGCTCCAGGAATATTTTGAAAATCTACCTTTAGATCGGTGCATTTTGTGGTGTTTTGGGGGCATATTTTTCTGGAGAAATTTGTGATTCTGTAGATTGGTATATTTAGAGGGGATCAGGAGACCATGTTCCAAGACATTTGAGGAAATTTACTTTTAGATTGGTGTATAGTTTCTGGGCATGTTGCTCCACAGAATATGGGCATTTTACTTTCAGATTGGTGCATTCTGTGGGCATATTGCTGCAGGGAAAGAATTGGGGGAAAAATATTGTTATATGGGTGTATGCTGAGAGGTTTAGGGGAATATTGCGCTGGGAACACTGCAAAATCTATTTAAATAGTCCTAACTTTGGTTCTAATTGGAACATTTACAAAATTCTTTCAGCTTTAGAAAGCCCAGACTTTCCCTCATGTCCCTGTCGCACTTTCCAAGACCTCTGTCGCACATTTATTGCGACATTGCGACAGATGCCCAGCCCTGTGTAGGCGTCTGTGCTAATTAGTGACATAGATTAACTCTTTAAGGACAGCATAGTACGTTAATGCGCCATATCCTTCGTTGTCATGATGCAGAAATGCTGCGGTGGTTAATTGTGACGACAACTGTTGATTTCAGGTAATATAGAAGGTTAAAACTATGCAATGGCTAACGAAACCTACTACATGTACCAAGTTACCAACGTTTGTTTCCATTTTTCGTTGAGTATAGTTTGGGGGGACAAGATGGCTGCTTTCTTGGGGCAACCAGTATCTGCACTATATACCACAACACTAGAAGGCGGCTAGGGTTGTAGAGCCGGCCCCCAATGCTATCGGCTCACCCGATGGAGGGCAGGCTACAGCTGTAGTAAGTAGCACATGGAAAGTGGCTTTCTCTGCGGGCGTGTAATGTAGTAGACCCACACTGCCCAGGCCTGCTGGTAGTGGTACAAGCAGAATACAAGGACTGGGGCTGGAGGCCAGCATAAACCCAGAGTCCAGTGTCTAACACGCTTAGTTACCAAATACAGCAACAACAACATGTAAAATGCCATCACATATTCCCTAAAATGCAGTAGTATTTGTTCAGTAACTGGAGAAATTGCAGAAATTGCTGTATTTTTATATTCTATAGCATCCTATTTGTTTCAGACCTGACGGCCCTTCATCAAGGATAGCACACATGAAAACAATGTTACATCTGATCCAACTGTCTGCCAATGACAGAAAAACTCTAAGCTTTCACTGAGATATGCCGTAGTATGTTTTATTGCCTGATTGAATATGAACTACACAAAAGCCTTGGGCGACAGATCAACCTCCAACCACCAGTGGCAAATCACACGCTCCACGACAGATCCAATGTCAACATCAAAGTAGCTTTCTTCACATCCGCACAACAAATAATCCCTCTGATGTTGCAACACGATCGGCACTCTAATTCTCGCGTGTTAGCTTCGTGCCAAGATATACATAGTATCCTTCTGATATTATCACTTAAATCATCTATCATCTAACATTTGTAAAAACAAAATGCCTCACACAAAACGTGTGGTTATACAACGTTAGCCTTGTTGAAATCAATATTTTGTAGGAGCGGGTGCTTCCTGTGCATACATTGAGTACACAACGAAACAATTTCTCCCCTCTGTATACACGCAGTATACCTAATGCATCCCTACAGTTAGATGCAATTTAGCATGCGGCACAACTTATTATTATATCATGGATCTAGCGGCCCCTGGTTCAGAGGCTGGTTTTACTAGCGGCGTTAGTGGAGGAGGGTGTCGGTAGTAATGCTACACATGGACCAGACGTCGGCCACGTCTCGGGCCTGTTTACACTGTCCGCTAATACAAACAGGGAGAGCCCCACACCCCCAGCTACCCGCCCCGACCGCCCGCCCCACCCTACCACCCTCAGCATAGGTTGTATGGGTATGTGCGCAGAGCTAGACCATGACATTCTGCAGCATGAGATAGCGCCACCTGTCAAGCCAATTACCTCTCTGTACGATATAGCCATTTTTATAATATACACCAGTGGATAATGAATCAATCTATTTAGTTAGAGTTGAGTCTAGACCACGCATCTGCTCGGAGAGTGACGCCTCTGCCAGAGATTAAACCCCGCAGAGAGGCCTTCTAGTCAATCCCTCTGCTGCAGAATGATAGCATTGGGACCTGGACTCTTTTCCACAAGTAGGTAAGGGCCATGAGGCCTTGGTGGCCAGTTGGGTTGCAAAGCAGTTATGGATGATCCAAGACACATCTCTTCTGCGGAAAATTTACACAAAATGGCCACTCAGTCTTCAACAAAAAGTAGGTAATTTGGAGATTTTGGTAACTGTTATGCAGGAAATTAACATAATTTAATACAGAAATTCCAGAAAAAAACACGGAATTCCTGCGACAGTAGGAAAAGTGGCATCTCGTCTAGCCGTAACATTGCCAGTGGCAGCGCCTGGTGGTGGGTGGCACACTAGTAGACTATCAAACAGGGGCTATTCAGAGCCTGGGCATGTTCTGCGGCGGCGGTGGTTCCAGAGGGGCGCTGGGAGTAGTGGCGCTATACAATGTCGTCCTGGGCAGGTCTCAAGGGACAGCGTTAATTGTGGCCTCTCTCCACACCATAGTGCTGTATATGAGTTATGGTGGTCCTCAGCGGTCGGTATTGGCGCGCAGGGATGTTATGTCGGGACCGTGCTCGACAAATCTACTTCATGTGTACACGTGACTAGCCACACAAAGAGTATACTCAACACGGAACATCCTCTTTGGGGTGGTCAAATACACTAATTCGTTTATCATTTTTTCATCCATATTTTTAGATTTAGAAGTTTTTCTGTAAGGTGAGATAATATTTAGACCTGGTCCATTTAAATGCATGCATACCTTTCACAAGGTTTATACATAGATATCAAAGCGCAATATCTGCAAATCGAGCTACTCATATATAGCTCAAAACCATTCTTTGTTTGTCATAAAACCAACTTGTACAAATGTTATCACCATGGCATAATGTTGAGACACCTTTACCTTGTATACATGTAGCTGATACCATCTTGACGGGTCTTAGCAAGTTCCTATACATCATTGTCAGAGGTGAGGGATTTGTAAAGGGAAATCTGCTCTTACATTTGTCATTTCTGAGATTTGAGGTTTGATACCTTACACACTTGACACAAAAAGCAGACCATTCAAAAATGATGTAACATTAAAAAGAACTCACTCTCCACTTTTGTTTAGGCCACGGAAGTTACCACGGCTCATAAAATAGTGCACTCTACATCCTTATTAAATGCTGCGACTTTCTTTTTTGTGTTACGTAATTCTTGAATGGTCTGTGATATTGGATTAACATGAGCACCACAGGTCATATCGATAAAAGAGTCCCTTATCATCAATTACAGAAGGCAATAAAAGTAACAGCTCTTTCAATACAAGTTATCTTCATTTCTTACCACAGTACAGGAATCTACATTCACACACACACACACTATCTTATCAAATATTAATTGACCTAATATTATTATATTAAAGTTCACCACACCATGCGTGCCTAACCTGCTAGGTGCGGCCGACTCACCTTCTTGTATGTGACTTGTCCGGTATCGTCCACCCGCCGGTGACCGATCTTTCGGTCCCGCTCGTGTGGTCGGGGCGTCATGGAGCCCGGCGTCTTCGGTCCTGAGCTCGTAGACGTCATACTCACCTGGAAACGATAATTCATAAATATATATTATAAATTTTTGTTATAAAATTCTTGGAAAGAAAGAACGATACAGGTATGTATACTGTAATATTAAAACATATTTAGATTTTTATAAACAAATGTAGAACTGGTGCGTTTGGTTAAAATAAACTCAAAACACACTTAATACCAATTTTTAGCCTCGCAGCCTGGCTCACTACCTCTGTGATATTATACTGTGTACCCTTGATATCGATTGTATTAGATTCTGAAAGACTATATTAAACGTTTTTCTCCAAATGCTGGTATTTTGATATATAATTTACTCTAACCATCCCTACAATCAGCAATTATTCTTTTCATAAATACAAGTCCATGTAACGTCCTTTTGTCGATGTGGATGTATCTTATATAGTGTATGAGGTCATTATTATCGGCTACCAGTCCAGACAGACACGAGCGTCTGAGTCATACCACGAAATATACATTAACCCTTCAAGAGTCACACAGTGCTTTTATGCGCTATGCCCTTTGTCGTCATGCTGCATGAATACAGCCCAGCTGAGTGACTCCCATGCATCATGCCGATCCTGGGCCTTCAGGAGTGTATCAGCCAAATAGCGCCAGTGTGATTCATGCATGCAGCATGGGAGAGTCGCTCGGCAGCGCTGCAGTCCTGCATCATGGAGGCAAAGGGCACAAAATAGACATGGTGGTGTTGATGCTCAGAACCGTCGACCCCGCCAAATGGGCTGCTAAAAGCCTCACATCTTGTCTGACCATTCGTACACAAGTCATGATGAGACTCTGCATAACAACTTTAAATACATGATAGTAAACTACACATACAGCAGTTGCTGCTTTCTACCTTTATTTTTCTTAGGTTGGTTGGTTGATGGGTTGTTGGATTGCTTTACGCCCTTATTACTAGCTACTAATGTTTAGTATGGTCATATCAAGGGCGGTGATGGTGTCGAATCTATGAGGTCACTACCCCAGCAGGAGGGAGGTCCATTTTTTCTTTGTGATCTTACAAATTGGTGTTATGAAATGTCTATCGTAGATTCATACACATATTTTCTTTGACGCACCGACATTAATGTTCAGGTGCATTGTTTTTATAAAGATATTGCATTCCCTATCCCTGATCTGGTATAATCACATTCTGCCCGCCTAGTATAGGAGTGAACATAACTTCTAATGCTCATTCCCTCCCCATACGATAGTTCAAAGATCATAGCCCCAAAACCTCTTCCTTTAACCACTTCCCTGGATCCTGCCTCTACATTATTATCATTGCCTGTCTTCACTCATGCCATCCTCCAAGACTTCCCCTGCTTCCCTGCTCCCCTGCATCTCGGCCCCTTCCCTCCACCCCCTTGCACACACAACTCTTCCACTCTTCCTGTGTTGAGCCTTTAAGGGTCGTATAGTGCTTTAATGCACGATGTCCTTGGTAGCCATATTGCATGTATATACAGCCCTTGTAATCAACTCCACAGTGAGGCATTCACGGATCATGCCGATAGTTCAGGGTCGATACAGTCTAAAAGGGTCAGCATGATGCATGGATCCTGCCTGTGCACATAGACTTGCCAGGGCATGACTGATCGATCAAGGGCAGAACACATTAAAGCACTCTGTTGTTCTTAGAGTGGCAATGCTCACATCTCTCACCTCCTCCTGTTCACATAAATTATGCAGGTAGTGACACATGTTATAATGCCTGCTGCACACCTTTACTACATCTACCGTAAATGCTCACATATAAGCCGAACTTGCGTAAAGGTGCACCCCTACAAACCATACAAGCCGCAGAGGGTATGACTTTTCCTGATCTTATAAGCCGGCCTGGCCATCTGTCTTACATACTAGCCATGGCCTATACGTGAGGTTTTACGGTACTCATAAACCCCCTCATATATTAAAGCAGAGTCTGACTCGTGTACAAGGCATAGCTTCTACATGAGAGTTTACGGTAGTCCGGTGGAGCCGTGGTGTACAGGAGGAGGAGGAGGCAGGTGGGGGTGAGCTATGTCAGCTCCAGGTGGGAGGCGGTATGTGTGGTATGCAGTACTGCACGCACTGACCACCTCCACCGTTACACCTGTACGTCACACACACACACACACATCCCACGCAAGCCGACTAATATAAAGGTGTAGCTGGTAGCATGCTGAATAAAGTTAACATGTTCAGCCTCCCCCGTGGCTTCCCTAGCGCAACTTAAAAGGGTCTATAACTCCTGTTTTCTGTCCCCTTTTATGTTTTTTTTTGTTGCCTATATGCGCGGACACAGACACGTGTATTGTCTGTAGAATTGATGTCTAATGTAGCTCCCTCTCCATGAATATGACCTTAGCTGTCGAAATAACATTAAACAGCTATTAACGTAAAACCTGGCGTAGATGCCGCGGCTTGTAACCGAGTTAAATAGCTGGTGCGGCTTATAGCATCGGCACAGTGGAGTGCGGCTTATACGCGAGTTTTGATATATACTACAGTACTAAAGTAGCCATAATCTGATCGCCGGTGCGGCTTATACGTGAGTTAGGTTTATATGCAATGTTTTACGGTACTCACGCATTCACTCAGCCCTCCCTTCTCACATGCTAGCCATGGCTACATAATCAATTTGCACAAATAAGGTTTCCCTTTTTTCTATTGAGACCGCCTAAAAGGCTGACGGACATGTGTGAGTGACCAGTGATATACACTCCAAGTATTGTAGTTTCAGTATGACTGAGGACATGAAAGTATCCTCATCTGTCTTATAAACAGTCTGCTTAGCATGGTTTGGTCAGATGGGGTTTCACAAAGTTTCATGAATATACATTACAAGATCAGTCACGAATGACACAGTCCCAGTCACGCAAAAGGGAAAAATATGGATATCAAATATACAAGTGGTTCCTAAAAATGATATATACTGTACGTATAGTGGTAGGTATCAGTGTATGTTTTTCAAGTTGGTTGTCTATATATAGAAGCATGTATTCCCTTTCCTCGGCTAACCCAATCATCTATACTCAAAAGTAATAAGTGGTCTATAGATTTCTCTTTACTCCAAAAAGGGTGAGTTCGGTTTTGATCATTCCTTTAAAAAATCCTTTTAATGACAAATGAACCATGAGGCATTATCAGGTGCTTTAAGGGTTGACTGAATATTGGGGTTATTATCTGGTGTTTTAAAGTAGGGACATCATGTGGTTTTTAAGGGGATAACTGAACAGTGAGGCATTTTCTGGTCACTAAAGCGTTAACTGAATATTGAGACACCATCTGGTACTTAGAGGGTTAACTGGCCGGTTAACTGAATGTGTCCTTAGAGTGTATAGTACTGACAGGTACCTTATCAGTTTGACTGACAGTGATCTGACTATTGACCCCGTCATAGAGTCCATAGCCCGGTTAACTAACACTGTGATCCCAGCCAGCATTTTTCATGCCCAGTGATATCACACTTAGCAAATTACATGCGCAAAACACCCAAGTTAATTATTTCCAAATGAGATTATTATTTAGACAATGCAGAGCTTCTAGGCCCTGGACAATGTTATGTTTTTCATGAAAACGAACCTCCAGCTACCTGTCTTTATTTACGTAGGCTTCCTCCGCTACAACTGTCGTCTTGTTTTTGTTTTGTATCTATATGATAAATTGTTATTCACGTGGGAGGCAAGAACACAGTTAAAGTTAATCATCGCATAACAAATTTATATCTTAATTCACAACGGTTTAATACCTCTCCACCCACTCGCCACTTCCGCAAGGGGACTTTTAACATCCGCATCTCAATAACTCTAAATCTAATCTGATTTTATAATACGAGGCCAAAGGAAGAAGTTATCTTTATTTTTGTCTTAGAACCTGCCATTAAAACACGCTGAAAATGCCATTGTGTAAAATAATGTGTAATCAATCAGCATAAAGCACCAGCAAGTGTATAACTATTATCAAACTTTGGTTGCCTCAAACTGTACAGTCTGTACTGCATTTCTTTGGAATCAAGTTTTAACTGTTCAGTTTATTGATGGAACATCAGCATACTCGCACACCTCCCTCTTTCTTCCATCCCCATATGTACCTAACCTCCTCATGTCCCGCCATACTACATCCGTCAGCCCCATATCAGTGTTATCGGGCTGATTCGGTCACCGTTGTCCCCTTGTGATATCGATTACCGTATGGAATGTGATAGAGACAGATATAAGAGGAGAATTTCATGTTCAAGTTGCGGGGGGGGGGGGGGGGGTAGGTAGGAAGGAAGAGGTAGGAAGGAAGAGTATCGCAAAGTCTCTGTAATAACAGCGATGCCACTCAGTTAGTCAAATTTCTGTCGGAAATTAACATAATTTAACACAGAAATTCCAGCCCAAAAGTAGGAATTTCTACAAAGCTAATAAAATTTGCATTTCTGAATAATCAGTGTTGCCAAAACTTTTTATACGCACAGGTCAATGTGGCTTTCACGGGCCATCTACATTCTACACATGCTATATCACTCTACATCAATGTCATATCAGTATAATGATAATGCAGATATACCATGCATTTGTAAATGCGTTTCAATAACTTACAAAATTGATTAAAATGTGTGAATGCATTGAATAATGTTTACAAGCCACAGCTTTGCCTCTGATATCTGAAAAATGCTTCATCTGTTGGAATATTGAGATCATGGCCTGCCATACGTTTTGATGGTTTCACATCGGCCATTGGGATTCTACATCGGCAAACGCGATATTCCGGTGTCATTTCAGCAACATTGTAACAACCTGCAGTCTGTACACAAACCAGGGGGTAATACGCAAGACTTTATGGTAAATTATATTTCATAAATAAGGCTGACGTCTACCCTACTACTCATGGCCATGTGTGTTTTGTCTTTTTTCCCCCTTTTTTGGCCTCGGCAGCTAAATTACCATAGCGAAGTCATCCCCACTCCCCACTGATAGCACCTCTATGATAGTATATCATATAAAACGAATTCTAGGCTGGGATCGTCCTTCTAGATTCGAAAGGGACAAATTTCTCACCTTGTTGATTCGTAATATTTGTCATACAAAAAGTCGCCACACGTCCTAAGAACAGCTGGTTATGAGTATCCGAGTTGTTATTCTCCTGGGCAGGGGGCGTGATGGGTAGAGTACTGGTCTAGTCTAAAGGTCTAGTCCCCTCCCCCACCCCCAGGACTGTACGGCCACAGTGTATCAGTATCGGCTAAAGTTGGTGACTGGGTGGGTGCTTTTGTTTCCTTTGCTATTGTTGTTGATTCTCTCTCCATTTTCGCCCTTATCTATGTGGTAATTATAAGGTAGAAATCGCAGTTCACTATGCAAAGGGTTCCCGTAAATATTCCAGCTTGAACTTTCCATGACCAAAAAAGTTCCTCTTCCCTAAATATATATTTACTGTACATAGCTATCTAGCACTGTGCGCTATACGTGACTAAATTACCCCACGCTACCTTTTAATTTTGTTGTAAGAATACCTGACTTTACATGACTTCACGTGACGTTCCCTGGCCCGTGGGTACCCTGCTTGCTCGGGGGCTAACGGAGCATCCTTTTGGCGTGCCTGCTCACGGATAGGAACAGGAAAGCACAGCGTGCTATCAGACCTTCCCCAGTGACACTCATAACAAATGTAACTGACCCTATTTGTATACCGGGTATGTTCCTTTTTTGTGGTGACATCTTAACTCTTTTGGGGCGGCATGAATGATGATGCCTCAGAGCTTCATGTCAATGAATTTTTATTGGTCATCATAAATTTGATGCAATTTAATTATTCTATGTTTGAATAGACGAGGAACTGTTACCCCTTGGTCACTATACTCAAATCTGACAGGTACGGTAGGTGAAATTTCCACATTTCCCTGGGCGGATTTTCAAGTCATGTGATCTCTTGAACTATAACACTGCATTCCCATTGGCTGTTCTGATAGAATTCAGGTCAAATTCTGTCAGTTCCTACTCTCAGACCAGGTCTCCATAACACTTAACAATTTTAATTGTCTTTGTGATTTTATTCAAAATAAATTCTTTAGTTGGATATTTCTAAAGAAAAATATCCAGCACCATGTTTGTATGGTTGAGTGTAATGGTTTGAAGTGTCTGGTGACACTAGCCTGGTTCCCGAGTTGAGATTTGAGTATTTCAGTGTGTAACTTCCATCAGTTTAATGCAATTTAATTATTCTCATAAACACGTTGTCTGCAGGTAACTCGCTGGCGCTGCATTAGTACATCATGCTGACAGCTTGATTGTGCATCAACCCTGAAGGGTAAGCATGACGCATGAATGCAGCACTGGCAAGTATACTTGTCAGAGATATTTTCATACATATGAAGACAAAGAGCCATGATGGCACATGAAAGACTTATGCCGTCCTTAAAGGGTTAATATATGAACAGTCTGTTGGGGAGCAGCTCATGGTAAGAGGATTAATATAAAGCATCCATGTCCCTCGGTGATACGCCACCAGAGTTTCAATATTGAAACAGGATACATCACAAGCAGCTTATTCCGTTATAAAATTGTCTATTTCTCTCACAGTTATAGCATCTTCAGCTACTTTGACATGATATTCTTTCTACTCCTTGTTTGATTATTACGCTCTTTATTCCTGGGTTAGTTTTTATTCATGAAAATAGAACTTTGACCTACTCCATACTCTGGTGGACGGGAGTTCCCCCAACTCCGTCAAAATAGTTACTCCATACTCTCTGGTTGATTTGATACGGAATTTCAGCAAACTAGTATGGTTTCCTAGAAAAATCAATCACGTACTTGCAAGTGATATGGTTTCATGGACACTGCTATAAAAGAGGGAAAGAGTTGGGAAGTCTCACAAATATTCGCAACTATGTGTTTCCTGCTCTAAAAATATATACAGAGAGCGGCCACACCCAGAGACACCGAGCCACCTGAGGAGGTCAGAGATTCCTGCCCTGTGCCTCACCACTGTCACTGATAGGGGTGTAACAGGGCCACACAACATAGTCACTGATAGGGGTGTAACAGGGCCACACAACATAGTCACTGATAGGGGTGTAACAGGGCCACACAACACAGTCACTGATAGGGGTGTAACAGGGTCACACAACATAGTCCCTCTGTTAGGGATGTCATTGGTATCGAATTTTATAGGTTATCAGTTATTAACTATTTTGGTGTCGATATGTTTGATATATCAGTTATTCATTATCATAATATAATAGGTAGATTAGAGCACTTTTTTAGAAAAAAATTTAGGGTATGGACACCTCAGAACATTCTCAAGTACAGACGGACACCTTACAAAAATTCTCAAGTACAGAGGGACATCTTAAAAACGTCTTAAGTACAGACAATGACATTTTAGATAATATAAGATTTAGTCTTGTACCTTTTACCACCTAAATACCTTAATAATGGTCCGATTTACACGCAGTAAAAACTCACATGTAGCAAAAAGAAAATCCAAGATGGCGGCATATCGATACCCATAGTTTGTCGATTCGGTTATCAGATACATAAAAAAAAGCGATGTATCGATACCTGTGATACCAATGACATCCCTACCCTCTGTTACTGATAGGGGCGTAACAGGGCCACACAACATAGTCCCAGTCACTGATAGGGGTGTAACACGGCCACACCACATAGTCCCTCTGTTACTGATAGGGGCGTAACAAGGCCACACAACATAGTCCCAGTCACTGATAGGGGTGTAACAGGGCCACACAACATAGTCCCACTGTCACTGATAGGGGTGTAACAGGGCCACACAACAGTCCCACTGTCACTGATAGGGGTGTAACAGGGCCACACAACTTAGTCCCACTGTCACTGATAGGGGTGTAACAGGGCCACACAACTTAGTCCCAGTCACTGATAGGGGTGTAATGGGCCACACAACATAGTCCCACTGTCACTGATAGGGGTGTTATGGGCCACACAACTCAGTGCCATGGGTGAAACATTTTTAGGGGCGTCACAGGATGACCAAACATTTCCCCACTGATATAGGTGGCCAAGATGGGACCAAAAGGTGATGATATATAGGGGACAAGATGGCGACCTACACAGGGTGACCTGTGTTTGAAAGTCTGATATTACCAATACAGACACCTGAATGGAGTGGGTGGAATCCCATCTGTGTATCGCAGATGTTACCCATACAGAACTGGTGTTGGGCGTTGTATCTGCTCACACTACAACACATTACACAGACTGATACCATGAATCACTGTCATTTTGTCCCAATATTACAAGCTATCGATCCCTATATGTTCCTGTTTATTGCAACAGTCGTGCTGAACTGCAAAAGGAAACTGCTCTTTTTCAATATGTGTTGGGCACATTTTTTTACAGCAGACTGGAAGATCGGCAGGTCAACGCTGAGATCGGCGAGTCACTTTCTGGGTAGGTTAAAACAAGAAGTGGGGAGAGGGGGTAGCTACCTGCCGTGTGGATAATTGTTTACATTAGGCACAGCCCAGCTGGAGATCTCATCTCGCTCGAGCTTCATAATGAGAGCATTTTGATTGGTCCATCGTTGGCCCATAGTTGTCGCCGTTATACCGTCTGAACATTCCAGTCGTTATTTTAGCGGCTTATTAGGAAAGATACAGCATTAAATTTAAACCACTCTAAAAAATAAAAATAAATCCTGACACAAGCCAAACATTTAGATGCTCGATAAAAACCTGTGCATGTGATTTTATATCCAGGCAGGTAGGGGTGTGTTCTATTTATAGTATTGGAGGCGGTACCTGGCGGCAATAACAGCTCAACGCGCTGCCAATATTTCACACCCGCTGACCCACACACGGTTATACCCACCCACACCTCTCTCAGGGCAGTGTTCAAAGTTCATACCTGACTCTGCTGCAAGCTATTCATTTCCATAAATCCCCCTCCCCCCCCCCGATAACATGGCGTCCACTTGCCATCCACAGTGGTAATGTCAGTGTGCTTAACTCTTTAAGGACTGCATATTGCTATTATGCATTGTATCGTGCCCTTTATTGCCATGTCGTGCCCTTCATCATCAAGATGCTGAACAGTTGTGGCAGACACTTAGGTCCTAAATTTGTCAGAAATGTTGGAAGAGTGCACCCAAAGTGGTGTATCGGCCAGGTCGGTAGCCGCTATGGCTAATTTCCCCCTCCGTGCTTCTGTATTATTACCACTGATAAATTATAAAACAGCAGAAAACACTCAACTGTGACGCCACCATAAATATAGCATTGATACGTATTGGTCGGTACTACGTCAAAGCCAGGCTGGTATGTCAAGCGTGTAAAAACGGTAACATAGCACTATAGCACTGCCACCGCACCAGTCTACCAGAAATAGCGGAACCGACATTGAACCAGGGCTTATTTTCCTAGAATTTGCTTGCACCCTGAGGTATAAAACATACAGTTCCCACCCTGTTTTCTACGTCACACAATTTCCGGTTCCCAGAGGAATTCAGCGTGTGAGTTTGGTCTAGTTAATTCTTCTTCCACTTATGTGCAACAAATATTTCACCAAGCCCATTCTGGGAAGAATGCTGCAACTAGATTTAGTAAAACTCTAGCAATGGTCTTGTCGAAATAAAAAAGATTGAGCGTGTGAGTGGCCTCACAGATGACTCAGGGTAAGCTGAATCTGTAGCTTATCATGTACTTAGATATAGTACTCCCTTTTAATCATTCATTGGTCCATTCTGGCATCAGAAATGAATTCCTTGTTAAAAAGTACCCTAAAGTCATGTGTCATACATGTATATTATTCCATTTCAGGCCAGCAGGTGGGTGTGGGTGAGCAGGTGGGTGTGGGAGAGCAGGTGGGTGTGGGTGTGCAGGTGGGTGTGGGCGACCGTTGCAGGCTGCGGGCATGTACCGCCTTCTGTCCCTATCAAAAAGCCAGTCGATCGGACGATAAACGGCGAAGATATGGGTGGTACAGTTTTGAACTGCTCTGGACGCTCCTTTTATCCTGACGCTGTTGCTGCCAACTCTCGTGTTGTAACATAGAAGTAGGGGTGGCGCCACCCTTTGCTGTACAGTCAGTATAGGAACTAAAATATTTTTTGTTGATGCTCTGTGTTGGAAACTTTTATTTAAATTTAATTTAAACGTTTAAGATGGTTTTTATTGTGTGTTTGAGGGTATTTCCACTGTAGAAGATGGCATTTCTGCGCGTGAAGAGAGAAATATAGGAGACTTTGGCAAAAGTAGTGATTTCTATCTTTGGTTCAACACTGAAGCCTATGTGGCTTTCATTTAGAGGGTAGCAATTTAAGAATACTTAAGAGTTTAAGGAAAAGAGAGAAATCACTACCTAAAGATCGCAGGCCAATTACAGCAAGAAGGAAAGACATTTCAAATTTCTTTTCGAAGGAAACATTTGTCCCCCGATCTTGCCTGTCTCTCCATGGTCTTATTTAATGGCTGTGGGCCATGGACATTAAATGAGAGCACTTCTCCCATGTAACAAAAACGTCTTAAACCTTGGTTGGGTCGTTTAGTATTACTCAGTTACCCTGAGTCAACTACAGATTGACACAGATTTGAACGACCATGGCAAGGATAAAAAGAAAACTGTGTTTTAGGTAACATGCAGAAAGAGAAGCTACATGTACTACCGGGTAGGTGGGGTTGGACACACTTTTTTCTTTTTCTTTTTTTTTTAATATTTAGACAAAAATCACATTATAAAATGATAAAAATGTCGGGAAAATGTCCCCAAAAAATTAGGGTCAGCCCTGTTTTGCTACGTAGGGTCGGTGACTGGAAACACATCTTGAAACACATCTTTTTTTTAGGCCCAAGTAACCAGGTAAGATAGAAGAGCTTATACTGCAGGCAGAAAGCATGTCTCAGGAGACGGCAACTAACCAGACACCCCCTCCAGCCCCTCACAGTTTACCTCTCACCTCTTCAGGCCCCGAGGAGGAGATTCCTGCGCCCGAGGATCCAGAATAACACGACGTCTTATAGCTCTCCAGGGAAGTGCCGGCATGGGGAGGATGAGGTAGGGGAAGGGGGGAGGGGGGGGGGATAGATAAAACATGGTTCAGGCCACCACCACCTGTAGACTGGGCCCATATACTGGGTGTATAGATAGAGGCTGGTAGGTGGATGGTCTGAGCAGGGTGAAGCAGTGAGATATGACCCCACAGTTACTTAACACACTACTGGGTACATGCATGTACATGTATAAGTTCCTCACTTTACACCGTCTACCTCTCCTACTTCCACATCCCAAGTTCCCCACCTGCCCTGCAACTATAAGATATCCCCCTTTTTTTTTAAATACAAGTGCCCTTCCTGTCTCCCATCAGTTTAAACTGTCTATCTCTGCATCATCTCTGCAGTGTCCTTAAAGTTTGTCTTTTTTCCATATTATCTCCCCGCCAGTTTTATGTCACTTTGTTTCTCCCTCATACTTTCGCATATACCTTCACAGTCATTTGTAATTAGCGCACATCCCTTACGAAGCATACCAACCATACTTGACCATAATTTGAGGCTTAATTACTTGAAATGTGTAGTTTTTCCACTTTTCCCATGGCACCGCCCCCTTCCCTACTCGTCTCTCCTCACCCCACGTGGTCTCAGTGCACTGCTTATGGACCACCTAAAACAACCCCCTCTTGGCATCGAGTCTATCTCCGAGCAGCTCAGACATCAACAGGCTGAGCAGCTCTGAGCAATTCCCTCCAGTAGCTCTCAGTGCTAGGAAGGTCTGGGATAGAAGCTCTGAGGGGTGTGCGATCATGTTTAAATCTGAGTGATTTGGAGATTTGAGATTATGAACCCCTGGGTGTTTTGGAGATTCGGGATTATGAGAAGGTCTGGGTGCTTTGGGGATTGTGATTATGAGTAGCTCTGAGCGTTTTGGGAGGTTGGTGGTCACGAGAAACTAACTACAACAACTTGTATATAAGCCGCACCCTGACTTTACAACGATCCTATTAGTCGCACCGGCGATCTGATTCTGGTGACTTTTGCATTGTGTCATAACAGCAAAAACTCTTGTATAAGCCGCAGCCTGACTATGTGCCGATCGTATACGGGACTAGCGCATTAGGCTATAGGGGCCGCCATCTTGGCTCAGAGCAATGCATTGTGGTTAGGCCCCCCGACTCCAGAGCAGTGCATCATGGGAGAATTTCTTATCAGCACCTTTGTTCTAGGTGTGAGGGGATGGGATTAGGCGGATAAGGAGAGGGGTTTAGCCCAGACTACCTGAGGTACCAGGATGTGCTAGTCCCATATAAGCTGCACTGACTCGCGTACTAGCCGCAGCTTATACATGAGGTTTTACGGTAAGCATGGTTTTTAGTTTTAGAATCATGTGTAACTAACTGGGAGTTTTGGTGTCAAGAGTAGCTGAATGTTTTGGCGGTTTCGAAGCACGAGCAACTCTAGGATACCAAACGAGTACTGCACACAACCCCTCCTCCCAAACACACAGTTAAAAAGCAATATCCAATGATATACATAAGTACAATATCATAGTTTAGGCTCTTGAGTCATGTTTTCAACGATCATATCCGGACATATTTGACACATTTTAGGCCCCGGGCATTCCGCCTCCCAGGTCGGCGCACTTACAGACATCCTTGTTGGATACATATTTGATAATGTCATTATCTATAATATATTACACAAGGTCATATTACAGAGCTGTACTTACATCGAGCGGCGGGGGCCGGTGTTTCGGTTCTTTAACTGGAAAAGAGAAAGCCGAAGTTAAGGTGTGCAAAGTAAAATAGGAAATTACGAGGAATATAAAAGTGTCCTGAGTGGATTTTAGCCCCCATGTCTTATACTGTAAAGAAATATGCATGAATCTTGTATATCATATATCATGTGTGACTAAAATTCATCGAGTAACCTCTATTCACAAAGTACAGCATTTGTGGTAGAGTAAACCATTAAAGTATGATCCATTGTTTTATAGGGCTCATTAGAATTATAGTTAATGTGTGTACAAATCGAGTCACGACTTGCATCTTCTTTAATGAAAATCCACCAAGTTCTGCCATTGAATTTACATGTATCTAGTTCCACCTTATCAAAAAACAAACCACCCCGAGAAGAGGGTTAGTTACGGGCCCAGTTGCACAGTTGTAAAGAAGGTAATTTCTTGTTCACATTCCTGAAAATGTTTTTTGACCCTCCTCAAGCCCCACAATAGCAGTAATGTGACCCGCAGGTCGTTAATCCTACATTACCCCATTACTCCCCACCCCTACGCATTGAGGCCCTATATAGAGGAGAGGGATGGTACATTGACGGCCCTCGGTGCCTGGTGAGGTGTGAACAGCCTCGGTGCTATCAGCACAGATTCACACACTACCTCCGTAGCATCACCCTCTAAGAACTGCAGAATGGCCCGGACGAACAACGCTTCTACAGAGGTCCGCAGCAGCACTGAATTGGCACCAACCCTTCAGAAGCCAATAGGTTCAGCATGCTGCACGAGTACAGCACTGGGGAATTAGTTCCCAGGGCTGCATTTGTGCATCACAAGAACAAAAGGAGATAGCGCATTAAGGCACTCAGCTCCATTGTAAGGGTTATCTGCTACCGGTCGGGAGGCCGGCCGGGGGAGATTAGCCACCGACCTGCATTGATCTCAGTTAATCAATACTGGATAGAACAAGGTCACACCTAGAACCTGTCCGCTCACCCCGAGGTCACCGCACCCGGGACCTATAGAAACACATCACTTGGCACTAACATAGATTTGTGAGTGTTTCTAAGCTTTGTATGTTTACTGCGTTGTATCCTAGTTTGTTTATTTACATATGATGTTGCTTTTCCGTTCTCTGTGTTTTAGAAATGACGCTGGATTTTGCGGGCGTGAAATCGTAATGACCAATATTGGGCCATTAAGCACTGATCTGAGCTTTCTAACACTACCCGTGAATGATTTTTTTAGATACTCGAAGTGCATTTAGACTCATTTATAGTAGCTTTAAGTTAACATTGATGATGCCTTTAAAATGCTTAGGCCTAGATGTTTAATGTTATACATTTTTCTAAAGCATATACCATTAGGACCTGCTTGTGTGATTTTAACTGCCGCCTGGGTTAAATTCTCTGAAATTCACTGCCTGTCCGCTTTCAGCTACCTGTAGGTTTTAAATTTTGAATATATTTCCACTAGAATCAAAGTTATTATGTATTTTATAAATGCACCAGAATACAATGGTTGGCATCTCTGTTGATACTACTGTGATGGCCCGCAACCAGCCATAAACTTTTCTTAGTCTTTCTGTCCCATGATAGGGACTACAGTCAGTATTCAACCATCAGCATTAATTCAACAACAGGAAGGGGGTGGTGGAATTCCATCATGTATAGAAACAGGCAGACTTTTTCAGAAAAAGTTGTAACTTTTTTTTTTAGGCTTGTGTCATTCATAACCAGGAATAGGTATACTAAATAATTGTTTCGGGGGGGGGGGGGAGGGGCATACCCCAAACCTCCCTGGAATGGTCGCTGATCTTCGTTTGCAATACTTGGCGCACACCAACATTTTAGCAGAAAATGTACAGTGTGCCTTTTGATCCTGCGGAGAAGCCTGATGGATAGGCAGTGAAGGGGATTGAATCTGTGAGTTAGGGAGCAAAGTCTCCAGGGCCGGTAGCAGTGCCAGACGTGCCAATTGGTATTCCAATCTCACTGAGAAGTGAGCTAGTCTGCTCCACACCGTCCACACCCCACACCCGTCACCACTGGGATCTATTATCTTATTGATTTTGTTTGTTTGGCTAGTGTATTATGTCAGATTGTCCCTTTCACTAGTCTACATCCCCTTCTCTTTACATACAAAAGTCCCACCATGTGCCACAAAACTTTAGTCATGATTAACAGCACCCAGAGATTACCATACTTTTACGATATAGGCTTATAGCGCTGGATATCAAGAGAGCGCCAGTATTGTGTACCTGTAAGCGCCGGGGTACAAAAGTCAAAATACTGAAATGTGTCCTAAGTACTCAAATCGGACCTGGGGGAAACAGCTCTGTTAAATTGAAGAGTACCCGGCGCATTATCGAAACGGAATGGTAGACTAGCTGATTCATCGCAATTTGTTGAAAATGTCCCTGATTGTTGATAAAAGGTACACCCCCTACCCATGCAAAAAAAATAATAAGAAGGGAAGTCAAAGTATCTGAGAAAGTGATTGTTATGAATACCTATTACTTTAATACTAGATATACCAAATGCTCAATAAGCAACAATAATGGACTTACGCTCCTTACTTTACACATGTCTTTAATCTTTGTTCTTTTGCCAGATGGTGGCACTAGCCACCACCTACCGCTATTGAACAGATTTATACTTGATAGCACCTATTATATGCTTATATGGTGGTCAATAAATGGTATAGTATAACTTTAATATCGGAAGATCGATCTAAGTCCTAAATCATGATGGCCAATGACTGAACATATTATGAGACTACCGTAAAACCCCGCCTATAAGCCGAATTTATTTTGGCGTTTTTATTTCCTATAAGCCGAATTTCTCCCTTCAAACTCACATTCGGCTTATAGGCGGGGTTTTGGAAAAGAATATTTAGAATGATACTGTAGAAAATTATGAAAACTTATGTCATTAATCTAACTGTATTTTAAGGCCTTACTAATCATTTCCACGTGAGGTATACATGTTAAACAAACAACACATGGTATTCCGATGCAATAAAGGGATTAGAATCTGTTTTAAAACTCTTTTTAGGGGGACCAAATTAGGGGCCAGGGGGACCCTAAGAGACCCCAAAAGTCACATTCGGCTTATAGGAGGGGTTCTCCTGAATGTCAATATGATTTAATATAAGCCGAATTTTTGTCCTTAAACTCACTTTCGGCTTATAGGCGGGGTCGGCTTATAGGAGGGGTTTTACGGTACCTATCAGTTTAGGATACAGACTGCCTAGTATTATCAGCTAATGGTAAACCTATTAGGCGCTAAGTACCTCGTTGAATATTGATCAATAGATACCTTAGGCTTAGTATGCTATTCAAAGCTGAAATAATATAGAGGCAAACTCAAAGAGTATGTATCAGTATTGCACACCAATCTAGAATAGATGCAAATTTATACTGACAAATTTTGTTTTTAAATTATACATCGCAATAAATAGACCAATTCAAACACATACAATGGTAATAATCCAGCGTTATGTAAAATGTGGCCTTTCATGTTAATAACGCGACTGACCTAGTTACTCCTGTACCTACTTCCTGTGTTTACTTCCCTGTTCACTGTTTACGGTAGTCACGTGACAGGGAGTCAACTTTAATCAATACCCAAACACAAACGGGTTATCCTGAAACCCGATCATCCGTCAATCAATGTCTGATATTATCGCCACACTACCGTAATATTTAACACATTATGTGAACCTATGTTACTATGTGATAGACATGCTCTGTAATACATGAGATTTTGACGTTTAGTCTTTATCTATAAATATGACTGGGCCTGGGGACTTGAACTTCAAGTTGAAGTGAATACACATCTCAATGTGTAATGTGTATTCTTATACATTTTCAAAATGATTTTGGATGTGTTTTAGTCAATGTGGACGTTATTAGGATGTTAGATGTTTGTAAACGATTCCTGGGTTCTAACGTGGGTCTGTTCAAGAAGTATTGTGATTGCATTAGGCCTACTGTAACTCCTTCCCTCTTACACTAATTCTTAGGCAGATTGTTTTGTGTGGATCTACAAAAAGAAACAACTAAATCTGGCTCTGAGAAATATTGCCCTTGCCTTGGCATACCGGGTATGTAAAGTTGCAACTACCTGCCCCTGGTCAGCAAATCTCCTTTATCTCTTTTTTAAGATTATTAGTTGGAATTCTTAAAAAGGTACCGTTAGGAAAAGTGGCTTCTCTAGACGACATGTTTATGATTGCCAATATTTGCCAATACACATGTAGTAAATGCTTAGTTGCACTTGTTATCTTTTTGACACTTGACCTGTGGATTAGTAAACATTAAGATTAACATGTCAGTTGTCACTGAGTCAGCAGAGCCAGAGGTATTCTAGATCACATTGTATCATTGATTGTAATGTGATAATGAATCGTGTCAGACCAGACTTAAATATTACATAATGTACTTATGTAGTCAATCTAATGAATGTCTATTTAATACGACAAATGTTCCATTGAATTAACCTTGTCTAGCCCCTTCAAAGTCTAGCTAGACAGCCGTTCAGGAAAGGACGAGAGGCCTGGTAAACAAGGCAAGTGGTCATCGCCATTATTGATTTAATGTTATGATTTATATAAACAATGATTCATTCACCATTTCCCCTCAACACATAACCCTATTCAATCGTGCTCAAAACGCTATCAACAATACCCAAAAAAGACCTATATTAGATACCAAAATATAACAAAACAGTGGGAGGCATTGATTGAATACCATCACTGTCTCCTCCTCATCCGTGGGAATCCAAGTGGGTGACAGTGACTGAATCAGTGAATGTGACAGCAACAGACAGAAAACCGTTCAACCACCACACGGTTCACGCACTTTACAAGCCTCGACCAGAGCTCCTAGACCGAATAAAACCTTGAAATTTGCACCTCCTATTTAACAAACATTCACTCAAACAATAGGCATGATTTTTCATCTCGGCTGATGATTTAAATTCCCTACCTGGCTCTTGAATCCGGACATGTTGCTCGTGATCCTTCGGTTTTGCAGATGCAGCGGTCGCCATTTTCGCGACCACTTTCTAGAAAGCAGGCAGGTAAACGCAGTCGTTCTCAACTTTACCAGACACACTTTACACCAGAATCACGTACAGAATCTCCCATATCAACACGGTTGGATGTATTATGTTTTAGACGGTGTAAAATACGTATAGATCGCATATGGAATAGTAAATTTAGCTGGGGTTTACGGCACTTCCTCCCCAAGTCAGTCGGCCATACCGTCTACGCATGAGCAGCAGTGACGTCACAAGTCGACGTTGCTGCCATCTGGTTTTAGCGGGTGGAACTATAAATTCCCGCCACAACGCGGGTAACCTGACTGGAGTCTGGGTGTAGCCCACTTCCATGGTCGTTCATATCACAGGGAGGTCTAGAGCCTACAACGCGGGCGTCCGCTCTGGAAAACCTGACAGGCTTGGTTGTGGTTACATCGACACAGGGCAGGCCTAAGGGAGTCTTCATTTATAATATTAATTACAGGGGGGGTGGTGAGATTTTGTGCGTAGGGGCGAAAAAATTTTGCGCCCCCCCCCTCGAGAGCGTGTGGAACGTTTCACCCCCCCCCCCTCACCGAAGACGCCGAAAGATTTTCGCCCCCTCCCCCCCTTTGAACTATAGTAGGGCGCTTGCTTTTTTGCTAAAAGGGGGCTTACATTTTTACGACCCCCGCCCCTCAAGAGGGGTCAGAATTTTTTACGCCCCCCCCCCCCTCAGGAGGGGTCAGAAATGTTTACGCCCCCCCCAACCCGCCACCCCCCTGTAACTAATAAATGAACACTCCCTTAAAGGTAGCGGGGAGCTAGTGGCGAGGGGGGTGTAATAAAATGAATGTTCACGCCTCTGCGCAAAATCTCACGCCCCTCTTGTAATAAATGATCACTCCTAGAGCATAGAATTCTAATTCCCTGGTCCAAAGTGGGTTGGAGAGAGAGTACCAAATTTGGATGGACATTCCCTATGTAGCTTATATATTGTCTGAATCAAATTTTCCAACAAGTTTAATAAGCCTACTTTCGGAGGGGTTAAAGTCTCTGGAGGGGTGGACTTTCACCTCCTTTCAGTGAAAAAGCCCTCGCGTTTTTCTTTAAGTTCAAAAAAATCCCCCCTCCCCCCATTGCTAAATAATGCCCAGATTTGGGAGCAGTTAGATCTGAGCATTTCTTGTCGGGGCATATATAATTATTATATACCAGGCATAGCAGGAAGTATGAAGTTTCTGTTACTATTGACCACAACGACGCATGGTACATGTATATTAAAAGCATTTTATTTATAGAGGTAATATACATCATTCAACTTCCAAATTCCATTTGTCAAAACATAAACGTCCTACATGTACAAATATTCATTACATATAAAACATGTACAGTATACAAAAATATACTTCTGTAAAATATTGGCTGCCTATTAAAATACGATTGCTCATACAGTAAACATTTTTTTTGGTTAAATTCATACTTTTTTTTTCTAATAATAATTCATTATTTAAATATGTGCCCCAAAAATGAGACCTATAATGTAAAATTCAAAGAACATCAATGGCATTTTCCTTATCAGATGAGAATTACTGTTTCAGTCAGACAGGGTTCGAGACGTAGAAACACTTCGTAGGGATTACAGATACATTGCTCACATGAAACAGAGATTGTGAACAATCCTCAATATATCGCACTGGTCCTATACACAATGACACTTTGGCTGCCCTTTAGTCTTTACCAGTCTATGGATAGGCCTGAGCATGTGTTATGATTCTTCACTATGAGCACATTGAATTCGGACGCTAACCCATTTACGGTTTCCAGACACTACAGGAATTAATTGCGTACAACTATAATCGCTCCTCATGCGGTATATTTACTTATTTACAAAAATGTAATAAAATTCATTAGCACTAATCTACAGAAAATTTGGAGGTCATGATGCACCCGTGTCTCCTTGTGTGCCATGTATCAAATCTACGATGGAGTGTGTTTGTAGCGTCTCGTCGATGATTCTGTACCGTCGTTGTGGAACCTGGAGAAGAACAAACACCTATTGAAACAAATATCGGACCAAAAAAGAAAAGGTGTTTAAGGTAAGTACAGGTAACCCCACCTAGCAAAACATGGCCGACCCTAGAAATTATTATCCAATTTTGAAAAAATATTTAAAGTAATTTCGGGGCTATTTCAGAGTCAATTTGATAGTCCATGAGTCAACGCCGTTGTCCCTGAGTTAGCGCTGAAGTTTGTGAGTCAATTTTGGGGCATTTTCTCAGGCCAAAGTGTTAAAAAAAATCAAAAGGAAAAAAAAACCCGACCTACCCTACCTAGATTTTCATACTATGTAACCTAAAACACACCTTTTATTTGTTTTTTGCCTCAGTAAATTCTCGTGCCTTCTACCCCCGGTATGTACCAATTGTACAAATAGCTGAAATGTGCAGCACCCTCAAATTCCACCCAATATAGACTTTTCCGACTATCACACCAATGTGACACATTTCTTGAGGCGAGGTTAGTGTCAGAAAAGAGCTTTGTTTTTGTAATTACTTCTCTACTTTTCGTTTTAATACATGCCTTGCTACTTGACGAAGTCCATGAAACAAGCTATAATGCATTATGTTGTTTCCTGAGCATATCTCACCTTTTCCACATGGGTATAGGCGGATTTATCGAACAGAACCCCTTTCTCATTGACACTGAGACACCGCGCTCTGCAGTTTTCTGTGACGTCGCGTGCATCGTCATAGAGCAGGAGTTTGCTGAGTGCTGTTGTGTCGTAGCGGAGCGCTTTACTATGGAACCCAGCACTCATTGTACGGAGGGCCTCACTGAAACCAAGATCACATACTGTTACTCCAAGAATAAATGTGATAGATCTAAGAATAGCTTTACAAGTTCAAATGCAACATCCTCTATCAGTAATTGTCGGTCTTTGCAACATGAAAATGACTTGATGTTAGGCACTGTGTTTGTGTATCTTGACGATCATAAATGAAGCTGAAGCATTGCGGTGCTGTGAGGGATAATGCCCTGATGCATCATGCTGTTGGTGGTCATGATGCATGAATGCAGCCCTGGCGAGTAACTCACCAGTGATGCATTCAAGACACCTCCGAAGGGTCGTCATGATGCACCGATGCATAATGGTGCATCATGACGACAAATGTGATCTTTTAGCGACATGCCGTCATTAAAGGGCTAATGGGTTAACTATGCTAGATAGATAAAAAGCTATCCGGGTGAGAGTATCCTTACTTCTGTAATCGTGGTAAGTGGGCGCTTAGCGCACACTGGTACATGGGTGCCAACCTACGACACAGCCGGAACACACGCACGTAGTTACCCAGTAATGCAGCCGTGCTGATCTCTAGTGCAACACGAAAGTCCTGGTTTTTGCTGAAATAAATAAACGACTTTTAGATGATGCCTGGCTGCTACTTGGTTGTTTATTTACTGTATATTGCTCAGTATACCTACCTGTATACCAAAGGTTCAATTACAATTTATGTTTAATTTGATATTTGATGCAGCTACAATGTATTTACACTCTTCAGGGCAGCACTGGTTGCTGCGAAAAATCGCCTTTTAAGTAGTAGATACCCTACGAGTAACTGAGTGCATGTCAAAATAACAATGGCATGAGGCCACCAGTCACTTTACCACTGTTATTATTACATAACTCAGTTACGCGGAGGGTATCTGACTTAACCTTCGGTTATGTGAAAATAACCAAGGTGTGAAACCCATTGTATTAGCCCTCCACCGTGGGTTAACCATATTTAACCTCTACCAGTAGCTAACAGTGGTTCCAAGCGAGGACGAAATTAGATTCTCACACGCACATTAGACCTTTTCCATCAAATCAAGTACCGGATAATACTTTAATGTTTAATGCTATACTCTTTGTCGTCATGGTGCATATCAATAAACCGTTATGATGCATAACAAAAAAAAAAAATGAATGCAGCCCTGGCAAGTGCCAGGGCTGCATTCATGCACACTGCTGACCCTTCAGGCGTGTATCAATCCAGCAGGGTCAGCAAGGCGAATTAATGTACCGTGCTGCGCATAAATGGTTAACAGTAGTTAGACCTTTCCTACCGGTATTTAAACCACAAACACACATGCACTCACATGAGGAGCCGTGTCTGCGTGATGCCGTGTAGGAGTGCCTCTGTGCGGCCTGCATTGTACAGCAGATAGAGGGACATGAACTCGGCCATGTTGTCGCGGCTCTCCTCGACCCCCTCGGCGTACAACACCAGCAGGCGCTTGGTGCACTCCTGGACGTGCGTGTCGTTAATCTTAGGGTCAAACTTGGACATCGGCTCTGAACATAGTCTGACAAGAAAAAGAAGAGGTTTCTGGAAATTAAGCGGCAGGCGTTGAAAAAAGCGTGTACACATAAATTATTAATATATTTAGATAATTTCGAAAGACAGGATTTTTCAAGGGGACGAGGCAAAACATGGAAACGCGTGAAAAAAGGAAAGACTGAAGTAAAGGAGTCTGCCTAATCCAAATTTGATTAGAAAGAACATGTCTACGGAAGCTATGTGGATATTACAGGGGTTTCTCTAATGTGGTTGAGTATCAATCGACAAGAAATTTGTTTTTAATTTGAATCTGAATAAATAATGGAGTGTGACCTGTTAAGGACAGGATGATGCCTCAAGTTTTCATGTTCATTTGTTGTTATGATACACCAATGCAGCACTGTACTAGTAACTTGCTGGCACTGCATTGGTACAAAATGTACATTATAACATGCCTCGAGGGGGAGTGTATCAACCCTGTGTAATTTGGATGGTCTGTGTATGCAGCATTGGAATAACTAACCAGTGGCTCATTTATGTATTTAATATGCCTACAATTTAGGGATTAAGGGTTAAACCATACACAAATAGAAAGTTTATAATCACCTGTAACCTGAATATATGTGGAAATTGGTTATCTTCTCTAGAATCGTAGCAGCAACTGGGCCACTGAGGCGTTGTATCACCATATCCATACGTACACTTCGTAGACGGTCAAACACGTAGTCATAGACAAAGTTCCACGGCCGATCAGTCCGTGGAACTATCCTGAAATGTGATATAATATAAACAATGTAAACTGTAAATGATCATCAGCACCCTTGGAGATCAATATCTACAACAAAAAGTAAACTGAGAAGGAATAGGTTCAAATAATTTGTTAGGATTTCTTCCTATGTGCTCTTGTATATCTCATTATCAGCTATTGTTATAACTAAGAAGATAATTTGATAGTTCTGTAAGGAATACCATACACATTTCAGCTTCACTAAAGAGATTTTAAAGCAAGAGTTCTTTCATACAGTTATATGATAACCGAGGAATACTTACTTGTCAATCAGATAGTTGACAGTTGTTAGAAGAACATCCACCGGCCGCAGTTCTCTCGGTTCCGCGTCCTGCTTCCCGGCTGCTGGTCTCATGTATTCTTTAACCATAGCGTTGTAATTTGCTCTGGGTCTGCATCACAGTAATTGAAATAATTGATGAATTCATTATTTCATGTGCAGTAATACTCCCATTTTTTTATACCCATTTCTAAATGATTTAAACCAGAACACCCCCCTCTCAAAACAGAAATGTACTTTGTCAATAGGTCATCCCCATATCCACTGACAACCTGGTGCCTATCTTATTAGCTCTTATCAGTGCTTCTCGCCGTAACCAGAGCAGCTCTTACCCCATCCCTATAGAGTCTTTCTCACGAGACATTTATTCGAGAGATGACATACCTTTTTGTTCGCTCTGTTCCAGGGGCCATTTCAAAATAGTGAAGTAGATTGTTCGCCTCACGCCTTAAAAGCAAGAACATAGAAAGATATTTTTGATGAAGAGGAAGACAGGAGTTAATGCAGGAGGAGGAAGGGATATCTGCCCCTGAAGACTCGAAAAATGTTCATTGAATGGATATTCAATAATAATAATCTATACCGGTATATAATTCTATGAATATTACAAAGGTATCTAAGGCCACTCAAAAGGTAAACTGGTTTCTCATCACCGTGCGTGTCATGAAAATCGTCATTTGGTGGTTACTTTTTTGTTGTAACGATTTTAATAGAAAGATGTGTTCAAAACTGGAAACATATTGACATATTTGGTATCAAATTAAAGCCTTTTAGGGTTTATTTCTGAATATGTTTCAGCCCCCAATAATTAAAAAAATTGATTTAATCTAAAGAGGCCCCTCTTAATCTTTTTCACTAGTGGTGATGAGATATCAACCTTTAGTTTTAGTGGCCTAATAGATTTAAGTTACTTTAAAATTTGTCTAGTTTATATAAGGCCATGAGAATGAAAGTGAGAGTTTATCGTCCACCGCCCGCATGCCTTTGAAGGGGCCGCATGAAAAGTTCATTATTTGAAAAATATTTCATTATTTACATTTTTTCTAATTTTTTCCTTTTCTAAAATAAATGAACCATGATAGAAAGGTTAAAATATGGACATATTTGGTATCAAATTAAAGCTGAGGATGTAAGGAATATGATCAAGCATCCAGCTGGTTACCTTCCAATTTATATATCCAAAATATAATTCTAATATAGTTTATATATTGGAATTTGAAATAAGAATCCAAGCCTTACCATTCAAAGGGGTTTCAATCTTTCATCCTCTCATAGGTAATTGATACAGTAGGCCTATTGCTGGATGCTATGTTTAGGCTTTAGCTTTTGGTTTAACCTCCCTCATCCCACTAGATTTTAATGCCCGCCAGTTTCCCACTAGATTCTGATGCGTCAGATTTCCCACTAGATTCTGATGCCCATCAGATTTCCTTTTCTAATCATCACAGGGCTCGACAAATCCTTCAGACCAGGTGTGTCAATATTTTTACCCCTCTTGTATGGGGAGGGTCAAAATTGTTTCGCCATTTTTGAGCGCAAAAGCCATGTGTTACTAACTCATTATGCTTCAAAGTTGTCAGGCAGGTGAGAGATGGAAACACAAGCATTGAGTATAGATGTATTTCAACATATCGTTTGGCCACACCAGATTGGTTCTGCCTCTGCCCTCTTGGTGTTGCCCCCCGACATGCGTGTTGCATCATGCTTTATAGGGATGGTGACGACACCCTGGGAGCAGCTCGCGCCCCCTCTGACCACCCACCAAACGGGGGGACACGTGTGCCTAGGGGTGGAACAGTCAGAGGGAAGGGCGCATGGCACCATCTGAGTGGTGGAGGGTGATGTGTGACGTTGATCCGCGGATCATCGTCGTCACTCCTAGATGACTACGGTAGATTTCCTTACAATACGTACAAATACTCTGAGATGCAACACCCACTTGTATCGCCCTAGCATGCACCCCAGGAGTCGCGCATTGAGGCTCACCATCATAGATACAATAAAGAACTGGATTAATTCTATTCATTGTGTCTCTCCTATATCAGTTTATATAGCCCGTATGTAGCCCAAACAGCTATCTAACAAAGGGCCCCGCATGTGCCGACTTTCTACCCATAGGTGAGGGGGGGGGGGGGGTAAAAAATATTGACCCCTTGACGGGGGTGTAAAAAATTGCACACTTTGGCTTTGCGCGAAAACCCGCCACTCCCCCCTGTTGATCACTCCCATCATCCCATGAAGTAAATGTTCAGTGGCCATTCGAAAGGGGGCCATATGTCAGGGGGCTAAATAATTATCAGGGTGGTATTTACCCTAGAACCATTGACAAATAATGAATAATGAATAATGCTGTAGAAAACGAGGTGTGTGTCGTAGAACCACAACTACAAAAGTGCCCGAATGAATAATGAAAAAAAGCCTCATCACTTTTCAAAAAAGTTCGGACGGTAAATTCTTACTTTCATTCTCATGGCCTAAACTTTATAGAATATAATTATAGAATTATAGACCACTAAGAGTAAGACTACGGTATCCCAACTGGATCCAATAATATGAGATCATGAGAACCTACACTCCCTGAATTTAAATGATATGTGAAATTCATAATAACATCAATGCAAACTTAGAGTGTGGCGTCTTTTTGTCCCTGAAAAATGAAATTGACCAGTGAATGAATGGAGTGAATAGGAATAGACTGGTATTATCGCTCACGGTTCAGAAGAAAAACTCACATTCTTGTTTCCTCTATGGGGCACATGGTCCTACACGTCCCCAGGACGGCTTCACCATCTTCAGAAGACATGGCATATACCTCTATGCTAGCTTATGAATATGATTAGAGAGCGAAATCCAATAAAATCGCTCTTACTAATTTCTTTGCTGCCTGACAGATGCAGTAGTACTGCTACCTCTGAGTTGTGAGAGGAACTATAGTTGTAAGGCCAGGTGGCGCCACTGATTATTTTTTATAACTCAATACGCTGTTGGCCATCGGACCTGGCGGCTCCAAGTAACTATACTATATAACAGGTTATTGACTCAGGGTTAAATTAACCCTGAGTAATATACATCTACCAATTTTGCATTTTAAGACAATTTGGAGCATGGGAGAATCATTGTATTTCAGTTATTATTCGATTGGACAAATGCGGAAAAAACGATGAGATAGGCAAGATCGGGACACACAATTTTCCTTCAAATTTTTTTTTTGAATCTCACTTTTTCTTAAAGATATTGAACTGCGATCTTTAACAATTTTTTTCTCTCTTTCACTATTATGTAAATGTAGGCCTACTAAAAAAAAAAAAGCTACCGCCGCTGCCGGGCACCCATAGACTTCAAGGCATTAGTTTTTTAGCAGAAGATAGAAATGGAAAATGTACTAAAAAAAAGCTACCGCCGCTACCGGGCACCCATAGACTTCAAGGCATTGGTTTTTTAGCAGAAGATAGAAATGGAATTTTCAGCGATTCTGGTGATATTTCTCTCTTCTACCACTAAACCAGGCAAAAACTGGGCATATTATACCGCCAGCACCTATGCAATAAGTCACATCCACTCTATATCTATATGTTGACATACATGGTGGTATAGACGGGGGGGTCCCCATGTTACACATTGACTTCAAGAAATAGCCATCTTGTATGTCAATGTGACTCAATAATCCCCATGTCCCATGTTGATTTCAACAATCGCTCATGTCGCATGTCACTGAGGTGCATGTCGCATGTCAATTCTAAGAAAAGGCCATGTCGCTGTGTAGAATTCAGCCATCCACCTCCACATACATGGTAGAAAACATGGGGTGTGCAAACTTTGACAAACAGTGGGTTAATTCGCCTATTACCGTGTGGGGAGGGGGGGGGGGGAGAAATCAGTTATCATTTCACACAAAGAGTGTCAGGAAATGATACAAGGGGAAGGACAAACCCCCCTCCCCCCCCCCAAGTCTCTAGTACAACCCACTCGCCATCTGTGATCATCCAATAGGGTCCATAAAGCATACATAATTTTCGTACTGCGCGAGATCTCAACCGTCAACGTGTGCAGAGCAAAATTGTACCACCCATATCTTCGCCGTTTATCGTCCGATCGACTCACTTTTTGGTAGGGACAGAAGGTGGTACATGCCCGCAGCCTGCAACTGTCGTCCAGACCCACCTGTACACCCACACCCACCTGCTGTCCCACACCCACCTGCTGTCCCACACCCACCTGCTCACCCACACCCACCTGCTGGCCTGAATGGGAATAACATACATGTATGACACATGACTTGAGGGTACTTTTTAACAAGGAATTCATTTCTGATGCCAGAATTGACCAATGAAAGATTATAAGGGAGTAGGGGAGACCGGGGCTAGTTGAAACACATGAAGCAATTTCGGATTTTTTCCTATATAGTTAACATTTTTACACAGTTTTTTGGGGGGAAGTCAAAAACAACCTATGGTACTATGTGCACGACTATTTTATTTCCATTTCATTTCAACATTTATAGGAATAAATTCCATTTATTTGATTTGTTTCAACTAGCCCCAAACCGGGGCTAGTTGAAACACAGCTGGGGTCAGTTGAAACACAAATGTTATTTCTTCAGATTCAGAAAGAAAGAATGATAATGAGAAGAAATCTTAAAAATAGGTAAAAATTGAAACAGTTACCTTGTAGATCCACTCATTAATAAATAAATCCACAGGAAGAATTACCCTCAGCTATGAGTACATGTTAAGATTTCTGCTTCCAAAGTTTGATGGTGCAAAATATTTTTTTCCAAAAATATGTTTGGGGTCAGTTGAAACATTTTTAGTGAAAATCTATTTTTTACATGAATGATTTCACCTTTATGCAACTTTCTATGGCTGGAATAATGCCCCGAAGTAGCATCAATTCTATTATAGAAAAGGTTATATTTGATTCATGATACTCTAATTGTCACAATCAGTCATAATTTGTGTTTCAACAGACCCCAGCCGGGGTCAGTTGAAACACAAGATTTCACCCGATTTTAATAGGGGTTGGTTGAAACACTTTTGAACAATTATGTTTCAACTTGCCCCACCGGTGTTTCAACTAACCCCAGATCCAATTTGGGTTAAAATGACATTTATTGCAGAAATTATACACAAATTCTGCACCTATGGTGGTGTGAATATTATCCACTGTTTACCTGCACATACGCACAGCTGCAACTAAAGCTGAAAGGTGCAGTTTGGGTGGTTACTGGCATATAGGGGTGCCTATGCCTCCAGTGAATTTGTTTCAACTAACCCCAACAAAAGTGTTTCAACCGACCCCACACCACATAGCATAGTGCTGTCCCCTTAGACATTAATATCACATTATGCTAATGTATTCATTATAATTTATGTGATTTCAGTATACATGGTTAATTATATAAAAGTTAAATTAGATGGATAACTTAAAAACTAAAATTTTGAAAAGAAAAAAACTCGATTTCTGAAATTTCACTTTTTCGATAAAAACATAATTTATAGATGCTTTGGGCCATATATCAAAAAATTTAGCTAATATCTTTCTGATTTTTTCACTGGTGATAAAGATAACAATAAGTTCACATGAGAATCAAGAAAATCAATCCAAACATATGTTGCCTCTATCATACAGCCTGTGTTTCAACTGACCCCGTGTTTCAACTACCGTAAAACCTCGCGTATAAGCCGCGGCTTGTACGCGAATCAGACTCAGCTTTCTTTTGATACCAAACATGCCTATATAGGGTGCGGCTTATACGAGAGTTTTTATAAGTATACTACAGTACCAAATTAACTTGTCTCAGATGGCCTCTGTGGCTTATAGGATCGCACCAAACTCGGGGTGCGGCTTATACGCGAGTTAGGCTTATACGCGAGGTTTTACGGTAGCCCCGGTCTCCCCTACTATATCTAAGTACATAAGTTACATATCCATCTAACCCTGAGTCATCTGTGAGGCCACTCACACACTCAATTTTAATCAAGATTATTAAACAACAACAGGGAAATCGGGAGCGGCCCCAAGAATGCAATTCGTCTGCTCACTCTCTATCCTACTGTCTATGTTCAGCTGTAGAAAACAACAGACCTAACATCTGCTAGGAGATTGATGTTTCACGCCACTACGACCCTATTTACGATATGCTAAGGCATTCCCACAGTGCAGTGTACTAGGTCAGACGAACGCTACCAATTTTCCCGCCGCCACTATGATATCACCGGCAGCGAAGCTGCTGGTATCCTTTAAGATCCATTTTAACTACAATACACAATACATAATCGATGTACGGTACTGCTAAGGACTGTATCATTAGGGTTGAACATTGTTTATTGTAGTTATAATAGATCTTGAAGGATACAATCTTGGTTGTAGCCGTTTGCATAGTATACATAGTTATGTATAGCTGGAGCCGCCAGGTCCGATGACCACTAGCCTCTTGCTTTTATTGCAGACCAGCGCCTTCGGCGCTAGATTCGATGGGAACGCTAGTGGGATTGGCCAGGGCAGAAAGTCCAGCCTACTTCGGCGGCTTGGTGGGAAAAGCAGTCTTTGGCTATTTGATAGCAAAACACAAAAAGGGTAAAGTGGCAGTCTTTATTTAAAAAGGTATTCATTTAAAAAGGGGTGATCCATTTAGTATGTCACCCCTGTTGTGTACGCGTCTCTGTGACGTCATCACTTTGTGTGAAGACCGCACGGGCGACGTCAAGGACATGGATCTATCTACATGTTGTATTTGTACCATCTAAGATTACAGTAATGACATATGTTCGACAAGTCACAGACTTCATCACATTCTTTACATGGTGTCAGAAGATGTGGATGTTTGAAAGGACCCTGGTAGATGAATTCTCCAAACTGTGAGTAGACATTCAATATTTGGGTGGCAGGAGTGCCACAGAAAGTGAAGCCTACTGGCCATTCCAACCCATCAAATTGACATTGCCCGCACTGTAATTTTGATACAAAGTAACTATAGATCTATCGTCATGGACCCAATGGCAGTACCACAGGCAGACCTGCCAAGAATGGACTGGGATCATGCAGATTTATTTTTCTCTGGCCCCCTTCGTAAGACAGAGCAAAACCAGCGCCTCAGTTTCATCTTGATATGGTCCGGGTAGCGGGGCAGGGAGATATTCTCCACTTTTCACTTTGCCCCTGCTGTTGCAGCTGTGCATGCTGCAGATGGACAAGCCGCTATCTCTGCGATAGCCGGGGAGGACAAGACCGACCTCCAGACTGTATATAAAAAGTTCCGGATGTACATAGTGCCAAGGTCGACTATGTTTGTTTCGCGTCACAAGTTCTACACAAGGGCGCAGGGGCCGACTGAGTCAGTTGACAGTTTCCTCATGGGACTAAGACTCCATATTAAGGACTGTGCTTTCCCAGCAGCGTTTCTGGATGAAATGCTACGTGACCGACTGGTGCTCGGCACCGACAGCGATGAGACAAAGAAACGGTACCTGGTTAGCAGAGATGACGTTGACTTGTTTGCAGCTCTGAACATTGCTCGTGCTCTGGAGAGCACTCAACGGCTCCTGAAGTGCATGGGTGGCTCAGAGGCTGCAGGAGTCCAGGCCGTGGGAATATCCGAAGAGAAAGCGGTTCCCAACAGGCAGAAGTATGGCGACCATGGCAATGTTAGTGGTGGCAAACAGGCTCCGCAGAGAAGCACAGCTGATTTGTGCCCTAAGTGCAACCAGGACTCTCATCCCAGCATGAAGAGTTGCCCTGCCAGAGGGATGAGATGCGGTAACTGCAAGAGGTACAACCATTTTGCGGCGGTCTGCCACGCACAGGCAGTCCACACAGTGCAACCATCCCCAGATTACAGTGGTAGCTATGCAGGCGGGGATTTCTTCATAGATGTGGTCAACTCAGCGGCGTGCACCAAAGACCAGGCTTTTTTCCACATCCAATGCCATGGCGTGACCATCAAGTTTAAGGTAGACACCGGGGCACAGGTCAACGTGCTACCCAAATCCGTGTTTGACAAACTGTATGTCCAGCAGCCGTTCATGTTGAGTAAGACCACTCTTCTTGGATATGGAGGGCAGTCCCTAAATATATTGGGAGTCTGTGATCTAGAATGCACACACAAGGGTGATAGGCAGCGTTTACAGTTCCATGTTGTCGACGCACAAGCATCCCCCACTCCTTGTGTGTGGACATGAATCTGGTACACCTTGTACTGTCCATCGATGAACAGGAAGCTGGGACACGAGAGTATGATACTAGTGGTAACGACCCTGCTATCAATGCACTGATTTCAGAATACGCTGACATTTTTGAGGGGATAGGAGAGTTTCCTGGTATGCATAACATCAGTTTGCAGCCAGGAGCTGAGCCAGTCACACATGCATCCCGCACGGTGGCTGTATCCATCCGTGACAAAGTCAAGGCTGGGCTGGATCGTATGGAGAGTCATGGAATAGTTACGAAGGTCACCAAACCCACAGACTGGGTTAGGGCCATGGTGGTGGTTCACAAAACAAATGGTGACTTAAGGGTATGCTTGGATCCCAAAGATCTGAACAAGGCAATAAAACGACCACACTACCCAGTTCCAACCCTGGATGATGTCACTAGCTGGCTGTCAGGATGCAGATATTTCTCTATGCTCTATGCCCTCAGCGGTTACTGGCAGATTCAGCTGGACGATGTATCATCCTGGCTGACAACGTTTAACAAGCCGTTTGGTCGGTACAGGTACCTTTTGGTATCAACTGTGCCCAGGACATATTCGAGAGGCGTGTGGATGAGACCTATGAGGGGCTGGCCAGAGTAAAGGGCATCAGTGACGATGTACTCGTGGCCGGAACAACTTGGAAACGCTCCGTGCAACATTCCAACGTGCTCGTGAGCATGGTCAACGATACAACCTGGATAAATGCCATTTCAATGTCTCAAGTGAAATACTATGGCCACGTCATATCTGTCAACGGTATCCAGGCTGATCCCAAGAAGGTTGAGGCCATCACTCATATGGCAGCTCCCATCCCGAAAGCAGAACTCCAAACCATACTCGGGATGGTGAATTACCTTGCAAGGTTTGCACCTAATCTGAACAGCATTAACCCCGATGCGAGACCTCCTGAGAAAGGACATAGAGTTTGTGTGGGATGCCCAGCAGGCCCCGGTCCTGGCGTTCTATGACCCCAACAAGCCACTAACACTGCAGGTAGATGCCTCTGAGAAGGCCACAGGAGCGACACTTATGCAGGATGGCCGACCGATTGACTATGCATCCTGAGCATTAGATGCGTCCAAGGGTAACTGGGCCCCGATTGAGCGTGAGATGCTAGCTACTGTCATCTAAGATTACAGTAAAGACATATATGTTCTACAAGTCACAGACTTCATCACATTCTTTACACTGTGCATATAACATTCTGTGCTGGCATAAAATATCATTATCATCCTTAAGTGAATTACAGATGATACAACATAGGTACTTAATCTCTTCCCATTCTTTAAGCACGGCACCATTTAGGGTGAAAATGGGCATCCTCATCTGCTTGTCTATTGTCTATTTAGTGTACCAGTATACTACAGTCAACTCCCACCTCTCCAGTACGGCCACCTCGTCATTAAGGCCATTTTCGATAAGTACCAATCGTTTTTCCCTTTATTTTAATGTGAAAAACTTCCTCTAATGCGGCCACCCCTCTAATGCGGCCACCCCGCCCTACGGCCACTAAATTTCCAGTCCCAAAACCCATTTTTCTCCCTCTAATGCGGCCAATTCATGAAGTTCATACCGTATCTTAATACCTAATGACAATCTCTCAATATGTATTTTGCACATAGCCGCCACTTTCTCACATGACACTCCCTACCTATATTAACCCTTTAATCGCCGCATAGTGCACAATGCATCTTGCCCGTAGGTTGTCAATACTCATGCTGCAGTAGTGAGTAACTTGCTGGGCCTACATTGAAGCATCATGCCGCCCTAGGCTGACGCCACAGGGTTGATACTCTTCCCCCGGCATGGTGCGTGAACACAGCCCTTGCAAGTAGAATCGCCCAAACTGTATCAATGCATCATGACGATTAAGCATGTGCTGCAGTAAAGTCACGGGAGTAAAGTATTAGGGCCACAGCTTTTTAGGGGGCAGTGTCAGTGGCCGCGGACGAGCTGCTGTTATAACACCTCAGCCTAAGACAATGCAGACCACTGCTACCCCTGTGTGTTATGGTCGTGGTCATGATTATTGTTATTATTATTTTATTGAGATGCGCTATCGTCCCTACGGGACGGTCTTCCGCGTACCATACAGAGTACAATCCTGGTTCAGGTATGGTGCTATAGGCGTAGATGGGTTGTACAAGAGTGTAATGCTTTGTTCAGATAATAGCATGATATATATCCCAATTGTTAACTGGATATTGGGTATGTTCTGATACATGATAGTGCAATTAATGTCAATAGTGGTAGAGTAGGCTTATTTGTGAAAATTAGGCATAGTAGACTCAATGGTACATAGGCGGGGCACTATTCCAGCTTGAGCTTGGAAATGGCGGTTTTGAATCTGCTATAGGTGGACAGTTTCTGTGTCTCGTGAGGCAATTTGTCCCAGACAGTCACAGCGGGGTAGTAGGGTGACCTTTCATAGAATGCTGACTTGGCTCGTCTTTTGGCAACCCTAACTTTCAGATCGCCCCTCGTACGCACGTTAGCTTGGAATAAAGCCTCGCCTTTTTTATACTTCTTTCACATGATACATAGAAGCTGTTTGCTCCTCCTAACAGACAGGGTTTCGACTCCACATTCCTTATGTAGATCATCAATGCTGATGTCCCTAACGCGTGCTTGTAGACAGGTTCTTAAGGTTTGATTTTGCATGCGTTGCAGCTTGTTTAGTTCACCTTTAACTACACTGCCAGTATAAAACGAGCAGTATTCTACTGAGGGCGATATCATTACCTTGTATAGTCGTAGACTGACTGACTGGGTCATGCTCTTGCGTAAGCGGGTTAATTTGATGTTTTTATTGCCGAAACTCTTTTTTACTTTTGTCACATGGTGTTTGATTGTTAGTTAACTGTCTAATTCTATGCCTAAGTATGAGTAAGTTTTGCAACTTGGAAGAACATGTCCACATAAAGTGACGGACGGATCGTCCAGCCTGTCAATCTCACTGGCAGAGCCAAAGTACATGACCATGCTTTTTGATGTATTTATAGTCATATAGTTTTGATGGCACCAGTTACCTACACTGATTAGGTCTTCTTGTAACAGCCGCAATCCTTCTTGTGGGTCACTATGTGATGCATATAGCATTAAGTCATCTGCATGCATAGCAAATTTGCAGTTGTGAATAGTGTCAGCTAGGTCATTTATATACAAGACGAAGAGCAACGGGCCTAAAATAGACCCCTGGGGTACTCCAAAGTGTACTGGCGAGGAAGGAGAGAGACCGCCGTTGCACATAGTTTCAGAGCGGTGGCCTAAGTAGTCACTCAGCCATTTCTTCAGGGCGCCATGTATGTTGAGCCTGTATATTTTCTAAATTAGAGTAGGGTGGTGGACACTATCAAAGGCTTTGCAAAAGTCCACAAAACAAGCGGCTGTTACCTTACCATCATCACGTGCAACGAACAGATCCTCAACAACTGCAAATACAGCGTCAGCAGTTCCTCGTCCCGGCCTGAATCCATATTGGTTTTTGTTCAGAATATCATTATCTTCCAGGTGCTTGGATAAGATGGTATGGACCAATTTTTCCAAAAGCTTGCCAGGCAGGGGTAAGAGGGTTATGGGGCTCCAGTTTTTAATGTTGTTGAGGTTCCCCTTTTTGGGGATCGGAATGAGCAGACCCTTTGACCAAGAGGCCGGGAAGACACCGTTAATTATTGATGTTTTGAGCATTGTTGTCACGGCCGGGATTAGACACAACAAGGCGTCTTTAATCACTCGACTGTTTATGCCACTTATACCACATGATTTATCAATGTTGATTTTTGTGATTAGTAGCTTGACATTGGCTTCGCTGACAATTTCTTCAATGTCAATAGGGGGCTCATTGTCGTCTACATCCGGATCTGGGATTAATATCCCCGTAGCGGGTAGCTTCGAGAATAGATCTTGTCCAATATTAGCAAAATAATCATTTATATAGGCAGCTGTCTGCTCCCTGGGGATGATTTCCCCGGTGAGGTCATTGACTAGTTGGATGTTTAGATTTTTTGTGACCGGATTCACTAATGCACTGACGGCGCGCCAGAACTTGTGAGGATCACCCTTGGCATTTTCAATGCTTAAAATGATATAGTCATTTTGTGCATTTTCAAGCTGCCGCTGAGTGCGATTTCTCAGGCGCCTTATGGCCTTAAGAGTGTCCCTATTGTTAGTAACACGGTTTTCCGCTATTAGTTCCTGGCGTTTATTGAGCATTTCAATGGTTTCAGGGCCAACCCAAGGTTCTGACTTTTTCTTAATTACTATGGTCTTAATTGGACAGTGCCGATCAAGGTATGCTATTAGATAATCATATATGATAAGCCATTGCTCATCTGGGTCACTAGAGGCATAAAAAGCTGTCAGATCAAGGTTTGTAATTTCAGCCTTGAGGTGCTCAGAATTATAGTGCCTGTATGAGCGGCCTGTGAAAGACAGACTAAAGTGTTTCTCGCGATCCTTTTTTCTGCAAGCATAGATGCTGTAATGATCGGCGATCATGCAGTTTAGCACCCCTGAGTGACTCACAATTTCGCAATTAGTGATGATGTGGTCCAGACAAGTGCCTCCATTGTCGTTCTCATTGGGGCGAGTGATATCTTCGATGTAGCGCTTGAGACTGAACTCTCGGCACATATCAAATAGATTGATCGAGCCGGTGCTGTTTCTGTCTCGGGTATTTATATTCAAATCTCCTACGATCCACACTTCGTATTTGACCCTATCGATCAATTTCAGCATGTCACAGAGCTTGACATCGAATTCAGCCACGTCCCCTTGCGGGGGGCAATATATATTCAGTATTAGTAGGGGTTTGTGTTTTGGCTCCTCAATTTGAATGGTTGGAGGGGGCGGGGGGAGGGCAGGGTGGGGGGTATTCATAACTAGAGATTGGAAGTATATATGTGGAGGTATATAGTTGATTGTGAATTATATTGTGTATTTATTCAGTGATGTATGTATGCCCTCTATCATATCAAATGGACGTTTAGAATCTACCAAAGAACTGTTTACAAATTCCGTGGCAATAAAACCCCCTTTCATACCTTTGTATATGCAAGTAACTCCATGTAAACCATTTACCCCCTCTACTGCGGCCACATTATCAGAAAGTCCCAAGGGTGTCCGCATTAGAGGGAGTTGACTGTAGTATTCTAACCATGTAAACAGGAACTCCTTGGTTAACTAGCTTACTAAATAGTTAGGTATGGTTCACCTTGTCAAATGCCTTTGATGCATCCAGAAAACACATAAAGATACAGTAGCATTGAGTAGTAGTATATAATGTATCGGAACGGGACTATGCTTAAGTACTGTTTATTACTCAATCGATATGCAGCCAATCAGAGGCCGCCATTTGGTCACGTGACCCCCTCATTTGCATAATTACGTAATAGGCCACGCCCCCTTGATCACCAGCCAATCAGAGGCCGCCATTTGGTCACGTGACCCCCTCATTTGCATAATAGGCCACGCCCCCTTGATCACGTGACCCCCCCTTATTTGCATAATAGACCACGCCCCCTTGATCACCAGCCAATCAGAGGATTCCATTTGGTCACGTGACTCCCTCATTTGCATAATAATGGATCACGTGACCCCCTCATTTGCATAATAGGACCACACCCCCTTGGTCACGTGACCGGAAGGGCTCCTTATTTGGAAAATAGACCACACCCCCTTGGTCACGTGACCTGAGCCCCTCCCTCATTTGCATAATATAGATAATAGACAGACCACGCCCCCCTTTTGGTCACATGACCTGGACCAGCCAATGGGAGGTTTCTATGGGGGGGAGGGGGAGGGGGAGGGGGGGAGGGGGGCACTTTAAGATGCATGGGGAGGGGAGGGGGGGAGGGGGGCAGCAACAGTTGAACGAGTTGAACGATGGCAGCAACAGGCTAACTAGGCGTGACGCATCGGTCTGCCGCATTTTGAGTTAATTATTGAGTTATTCTAGTATTATGAAAGAAAGTTCGCGACAATTATTTGAGGGAAGATACAACGAGCTACTGGAGAAAATTTCAGAAGATTATCTCCATTTTGAAGAAAGTTACAAGGAGTTTATTAACTCAGCGCTGGAGATTTCAAATAGTGACGGTTAGTGAGCGATAATTGGAGTTGCTCCCCGTATCTACAATGCAGTGAGCAGTTTGAGCTGCTCGATTTAAATTTAGTCTTCACTTTGGAGGACTTTACTCGAGTATTATCACCTAAAGGAGTATATATATATTATCTCATCATGGCTCCTACCAGGATTGAGATTAGATTGGAGGAACTTTTCGAGGAAGTGAGAAAAGTAAGACAATCAGTTGAGCAACTCGCCGCACTCAATGCTCGAGTAGGGGAGGTTGAGAAAATCCTCCATCCTTTGAAGGAGCAAGTCACTACTATTGAAAGGTCTACTCAGAGTCATAGTGAAGTATTGGAAGATCATTCTAAGTTAATTAATAGCAACAAGAAAGTCGGGGAAGACACTGTCCTTAGAGTGGATACCATTGAGAAGGACATGAAGGATTTATCCAATCGTCCTGAGTTTAAGGAAGCAATTAAAGTTGCCTTTGAAGAAGCACTCAAGAAGGCTGGGACTCAGACTCAGGCTGAGGAAAAGAAAGAAGTTATCCAAGATAGAAGAAAATACAATTTGCTGTTGCTGAATGTTCCAGAGTACAAGAGAGAGGCTTTGTTACTAGATGTGTGTGCTGTACTAAGGCCTTTAAAAAGGAACTTCTACAATGATATTGTGCAAGTAAAGAGGCTGGGAGTATTCGCTGGTGTTAAAAACCCTAGGCCTATCTTAATAGAGTTCGAGTCCACAAGGGTCAGGGACTACGTGTTACACAAGAGGTTTCAGATCAGAGACACACCTGATAAAAGATGCAAGGCTTTCACTATTGTGGAAGACCTTGACGAGGAAACGAAGAGGGTCAGAGAAAAAGTGAGGGGAATTGTCAATCTAGGTGAGCAGTTGAAGATGGATATACGTCAGGCTGGGGACTTTGTGCTCCTAAAAGGCAAGCCCTTCAATGGAAGAAATGAGCTGCATCTACTACCCAAAGAACTTACCATTGAGAAGGCCTTCACCCGTGAGCTAGAGAGAGGCATCATGTTTCAGGGAGAACACAGTTATTTATCTAACTTTTATCCTCAAGAGATAAACTTCCAAGGTAAACCATATGCATGTAATGAGCAGGCATTTTTCCATGTCAAAGCGCAGATCTGTGGGGACGTGTCAAGGGGTGCTGAAGTGATGAAAGAAAAAGATCCAAGGAAGATAAAGAGGCTAGGAAAAGAAATCAAAGACACTGACCCGTGGGTAGCCCAGCGTGCCACCATTCTCAAAGAAATTAATCTTGTCAAATTCTCCATTCCTGCCCTCAGAGACAGGCTGATTAACACTGGAATTAAACCCATATGGGAGTGCTCGGGGTGCCCATTCTGGGGAGTTGGGGTACATCTACTGTCCAAGACCACTACAGTCGGGAAATGGCAGGGACAGAACAAGTTTGGACAAATGTTGGTGGAGGTTAGGAGAGAAAAAAGACAAGAGATACAGCAGCAGCAGCAGCGCCAGTAGCAGAATTAGTATTAAGAAATCATTGACTGACCGAAGCAATTTTAAATGTGTTATAATTTTTTCTAGACTTTATAACTTTGATAGTGTGTAGATATATGTGTTTACTTTAATCCTACTTAATATCGCTACTTAACCTTGCGTACTTGCAGAGATTTTAATTATTTAGCAAAGGCCGGTAGCGCTCTTAGAGTTAGACTTGGTTTTGAACCGGCGCGGTAAATGTAAACATGTGACGTCATCGAGCGTCTGGTAGCCAGGTAACGCTGCGCGACCATAGAGTCTCTTAGTAACGGTATCCATAACAACGGCATAAACAACATGGCGCCTCTCTGCGTCCAATCTCAAGTCTCGACGAGTGAGGCAAGTATGTATTTGTCTTTTATAGAGGTAATATGTGTAATATTATTACATCTAATAGCCTAAACGATGTATAACACATCCAAGAATGCGTATGTAAAAGATTTTAGGTAATGTTTATTAATTGGCGGTGTTATTATGAAAACATTGTTGGAATTTTTGCTTCGGTCAATGTGATTTGGTCATTTGGTACTATCTATAGTGACATATGGTATTCATATCGATGTGCAAAGGTCGTTCAGCGTGTGAAGATCTATTGCTTATTATATATTATTATTGACTCAGTGTGTCTGTGAGTCTAGACGTGGAAGGGTAAATGTATATGGTATCTATTGAAAAAAGGAAAGCTATGTGTGTGTGAGACAATTAGCTTTGTCGCAGCTTCTTGTTCACACGAGTTGATGATTTTTCTAAGTAATTGAGAGCTATTAATTGTTATACCAATATTAATTATTTAATTACTTAATTACTATATATTGATATTAATTTAATTGTACTCAATGTTACTCATTTGCTGGTAGCCGAGTTGCCAATTTTTCCAATATTGTGCAAATAATTAACGATGGATTTCCCCCCCCCTCCCCCCCCCTCATCAAATCTCATCATATAACATGCCTAAAGGTTTACAAATGGTATTTTGGAATACTCAAAGTATTAAGTCAAAAGAAGAGGATGTAAGAGAATATTTGTCTAGTTTAAATGCTGACATTATTAGTATTTCTGAGACATGGCTTAAAGAGCACATGGGTGACAATTACTTTGCTATACCTGGTTATGTTGTACATAGATTAGATAGAGAAATAATCAATGAAATATTGCAAGGCCCTGATGTGAATATTGTGAATGAACATTGTGAGTTAATGGTTGCTAGAATTAGTCTACCATATACTAGGAAAATATTTGTGGTAAACGTGTACAGGCCTCCATCTGGGGATGTAAATGAATTTTCCAAATTGGTAACTAAAGCTTTAAAGAAAATTTCTGTTGGCAAGAGAGATAAGGATATTTTTCTAGGTGGGGATGTAAATATTAATTATGCAATAAGTTCTCCAGAAAAGAATAAATTGTTGCTATTGGAGATTGCCAATGGCTTTAAACAGTATATTGATAGCCCAACGCGCCCATTGTACAGTGATAAAGTTATAGACCTAATTTTTTCAAATTCAAATGATGTCTTCCAGACTGGGTTATTATATGCCAATGTTAGTGACCATGTACCAGTCTATATCGTTAGAAAGAAGGCAAAGGTGAAGAGTAAACCTGCAGAATTTTTTGGAAGGTCTTATAGAAGCTATAGTAAAGAAGATATGTTACAAAGCCTTAGTGAGCTAGAATGGGACGATTTTTTTGCCTGTAATGATCCAAACGAAGCTTGGGATATTTTATTTGGGAGACTTTTGGAGTACTTGAATAGGAAATGTCCATTAAAAAATAGAAAATTCAAAAAACAAAAATCAAAGTGGGTAACAGATGAGCTGCTAAGGCTTATTAATGATAGGGATGTTGCATTGAAAAAGGCAGTGCATTCTGGCAAAATTGAAGATATTATTGTGGCCAAAGCCCTCAAAAATAGATCAAATCTAAAATCGAAGCAGGCAAAAAGGGATTACATAAAAAATTTAATTATAGAAAATTCTGGTGATCCAAAAAGTTTCTGGGCTGCCATTAAAGAAATGTTGCCTGGTGATGTTAAGAGTGGAATTTTTAATTTGAAGAATGATTTAGGTGAAGAAATAGGTCAAGAGGATGCAGCTAACCATATTAACGAATTTTTTGCTAATGTGGGTAAAAATTTAGCAGGTAAAATAGTTCCGGTTGTTAACTATCAAGCTCCTGTTGTTGATTTACCTAATGCCTCTTTAACCTTCAATGATATCACATTACCAGAGCTTGAGAAGGAGTTGTTATTAATTAATGAGAAGAAATCATCTGGTCTTGAGCATGTGTCTGCAAAAGTTTTGAAGGAATTTTTAATAGGACGAAAGGATGAATTTCTGTTTATTCTAAATTTGTCAATTGCTAGTGGCATATTTCCAAAAAAATGGAAAGAAGCAAAAATATCACCTATACCCAAGGTAAAAAATCCAGGGGATGTATCTGACCTTAGGCCTATCTCTTTGCTTCCTATAACAGGAAAATTTTTGGAGAAGTTTATTCACAAGCAAACTTGTTGCTTTTTGGAAAATAACATGTTACTTAATCCAAAGCAAAGTGGCTTTAGGAAAAATAGAAGCACTCAAGATGCTGTCTTGGATCTTAATAACAGAATTTTTGAATCCTTGAATGAAGGAAAATATACTGGTGCCGTTTATATCGATTATAAAAAAGCATTTGATACTATAAGTCATACAAGGCTAGTTGAAAAACTTCCAAAATATGGCTTCAGTTTAAGTGTCATTGAATGGTACGTGAGTTATTTAAATGATAGAAAGCAAAAAACTTTTGCTAATGGTGTTTATTCTGACTGGGAGGATGTTTCCTTTGGAGTGCCTCAAGGTTCAATTTTAGGGCCTATCTTATTTATTTTATATGTAAATGACTTGTCAAAATTGAATTTATCTTGTAATTGTCTACAATATGCTGATGATACTGTACTTTTTTACTCAGGTCATGATCTAAATGTAGTTGCTGACTTTCTGCAAAGTGATCTTAATGCATTAGTTACCTGGTGTGATGAGAATCAGCTTACAATTAATGCAAAGAAAACTAAAACAATGTTGTACACCTATGAGGATAATGTCTCCCTGCCTCCTGTAAATGTAAAAGATGTTGAACTTGAAAATGTTGACAGGTATAAATACCTTGGTATTATAATGGAGAGTAACATGAGTTTTAAGTTACAATTTTCAAAAACTATAAGTTCTGTAAACCAAAAAACTTGGTTAGTACGCCATTTCAGAGAGCATATGGATGAAATAACTTCAATATTGTTATTTAAGACAATGTTATTACCCTACATTGATAACAGTAGTGTGTTTTTGTCTGGTATTAATTTGCATGACCAGAAAAAATTGCAAATCTTGCAAAATGTGGGTATTAGAGTATGTCTCAAGATAAAAGATCCAATGTCTGTTTCCGTTAAGGAAATTCATAAAAAGGTGAAAGTGTTACCAACTGATTTAAGGAGGCAATATCTTCAAGGTATTTTATGTTATAGGTTAATTAAAATAAATTCTCTTGAGCTAGTCAATAATAGATTTACACGAGCGGCAGATGCGCCCCTTATAAAGATGTATATTGCTCATACGGTTAGAGTGCAAAAATCTCCTCCTGTTGATGCTTATAATACTTGGAATTTAATTAAGCCAGATATCAGAAATGCTGATACAAGCTCATCCTTTAAGAGCAAATTAAAGAAGAGCATTGTTAAATATTTCGATACGGTATGGAGATATGATCTTCAATATACTAACCTATAGATTGCTATAGAGTGAATTGTATTGAATTGGTGTTTTATCGTTTATCATTTATTCACCATGAAAGCCCTGGATTGGATATACAAACAGATGAACTTTTCGCTGGATTTATCCAGCTTGGTGGGCACTTAAACAATGACAGATTATTAAGTCTCTGTTTTGTATCAAAAGCATTGCTGGCTTTTATGTCATATTATATCATTGTTATATTATTGTTTAAGACTCATCTCATGTATGATAGTGTTCTATCCAAATCTAGACCCTTGGAAAATGCGATCACCCATTACTGTGTTTTTATCCTCAAAATGCTGATTATTTATTACCACTCTATAAACATACATATGCTATTGTATAATTCAGTGTTTTACATAACTAAAGATTACTTGGTATCATTTCATTCTTCATCCTTCCCCCCCCCCCCCCCGCCGGTCTTAAGTAAAATCACCATGATTGGCTTTCTCATAAGTCTTCATATACCGTAAAATTGAAATGGAGGTGCTGTAAACAAAATGTATATTTAATATTGTGATTTCATTATAAGTATCAACCTCTTCTGTGATTCAATGGAAACAAATATAATTGTATGTACTTTTATATTTTTTGAGATTACAGAATAAACTCATGTCAAATTGAAATTAAATTGAATTGAAATTATTTTGGGGTGGGCGGGCACTTGGGGGGGCCTTTGGGGTCTGCTGGGGAGAAAAAAAATAATTTTATCTGATCTCTAGGGAATCGCCTCCTCCCTACCCCCCTTTAGGGGGTAGGGAGGAGGCGAGTCGGAGGTGACTGTAGAGGAGTTTTTCTTACGGACCGGATAACAATAACCATAGTTACCTTGGTTACTGTTGATGACACGTAATGAGCAACGTCGTCAAAATTAAGCTGACGTCAGCGGTCGGCTAGCCAGACAGTTTTTTTGTCAAAATGACCGGAGCAGGTTACGTTGCGGTCGCTCAAGAGACGGTGATGGATCTGGTCACGAGGATACTGAAAGAAGGTCTACCTAGAACCACCACGCTAGTTTGAGCGCGGCGGGTATCAGTCATCATGGGACCCTTGACGGGTGGGTCCTCCCCATGCAGCCGTATGTCGAATTTAAGAAATGTCCATGTCACATGTCACTAAGGGAGAAACATTTTTGAAATATTTAGAACCCAAATTGAGCATTCTGGTACATTTTTAAGGACCCAGACACTGCAAAGCCGGGTACCATCCAAGAAAAAAAAAAATTTTGCGAAATGTTTAGGCTTGAAATGGTACTTTTCTGATGCACTCTTCGAACATTTTTTTTCTCATGTCACTATGGTCCATGTCACATGTCGGACTTAAGAAATGCCCCATGTCCCATGTCACTTAGATGACCATGCCCCATGTCGATTTTTTAAGATATAACCGTGTCGTCGTATCGAATTTTAAGAAAATGACCATGTCACCATATCGAATTTAGGGGTCTAGGGACATCAGCATGTCCGGCTATCCTCCACAAATTTAGCTCTAAAATGTTTACTTTTTTTGGGCTGATTTTTCATCATTTTTAAAAAAACAATAGGATGTTGAAATGTTTGCTGTTGTAAATGGAAACAAAACAAAACAAGCGCATGGTTAGATTATGTCACATTGTAGTCGCGGGTCCGCTCGTGGCTTATCCAGCCTCTTTGTGGATCCGCGACTGACAATGTGTCATATACTAATCACCTGGCGTTTACGGTATTATATACTAAGGTATGAGACAGGCCCTACAGAAAAGGTGTCTAAAAGCGCTGTGACCTGATTAAAATGACGTCAGCGGCGTCTGCTCGTCAGCGCCCAGCTGTAGGACATGCCATCCTGCTTTGCTGGATGTTTTGAAATATTTTGATTTAACTGATAATACCTGATAACAAGCCTCTGAAGCAGTTTTTGATCGAGTACGTGTTCTCTACTTTTCCATTGATTAGCTGCTTCAGCAAAAATCGCGCGCGCACGGTCTAGATGACGGAGGCGCTAAAGCTCTGTTTAGAGAGTGGAACTTGACTATAGACTCAGTACTAACTGAACGCCCGGGTTCACCCCTCATGTGGGTATATGTACAAGCTCAGGTTCTTCACTTTACGGCTTGACTAAAACTGAGACGCGTCCATGATAAACTCTAGCTTTTTTTTTTTCTTTTCTAGGATCGAGAGATTTTAAATGGGGCGGTTATCTAAATAGCGTGGAACTAAAATCAGGCTGCGGCAGATAGTATCTCTGCGCACCTCAAGACTCAACGTAGCTTTCACTCTCCAGCAGAGGTTTAGTTGTCACTAATTATGGGTGGCGACCATTATCCACCGGCGGATATTGGAGAGTGTTGGAGAGCTGAAGCCTACAGACATATAAATCAATCGCTCTGGTGGAGACAAGTGTCGGAAATATCTCGCCATAGATTGGAACCAAATACTTATCTAATGGAATCGTTATCAGTTTTCAGTTTTCTTGCCGTACAAATTTAATTCCCACTCTTCACGTGGTGATAGCTGAAGGTCGCTCATCGTAGGTACGTGTGACCGGAACACCCTTTTTGTTTTGGCGCGGGTTGACATCAGATTTGTACCGTACTGTCGCGATTAAGGGCTCTGAGGGAGCGCTTTTCAATTCGGTGAAGTTCTTACTCAGGAGCTATATACAAGCCAGGCGCTGGCGTTTATTCAAAGTCGCGATTTTAGTGCTTAAGAAAAAACATTTGGAGGCTCTTATACTCCGGCGCTTATTCAAGACCGGCGCACTTTCAACACTAGTTGCTTTATCGCGACCGTACGGTATGACTTCGGTGTCACAAGTTCCCAAACTCCAAATAAGGAAGTGAAACGACGTCGCCTGTCTACCTCGTGCGCGTCATAGCGTCGTCGAAAATAGTGTGACGTCAGCTGCTCTCAGGCGGTTAGGAAGTCAGTTCGACAAAATGGCTCACCGAGTGAACTTCGTGGCCGTTTCCCGATCTATGATCGATGCGGCCGTGGAGAAGGAATTCGTAGCCGCACTACAGAGAGAAGTGGCAGAGAGACAGCGTGCTGCTGCTGCAGAGGGTGTGGCCGATGAGCTGATCACGGAGTTCGCTGATCAACTCATCCGGCAGTGCGTCGAAGAAGTCAAGCAGCAGGTCTGCAGGGAGGAAGGCCTACCGCCCGCCGTCCTGGAGATGCTGAAGGACTACGACGTGATATGACCACACCCTCCGCCTCAGCAGCAAGTTCCCTGCGATCATCTCTAAACGGTCCTTTTCAGGACCACCCACTCATCACAAAAGTTGAAAATCAATCTCAATATAATATACGCATCAGAAAAAAACCCAAATAGTCTCTACACTGAAACCCTCTTGAGTAGGTAGGTCGGGTTGGGTTTTTTTTTAGGAAGGGCATCAGGTCATCATGTGGAGGTCATCAGGTGTACTGTGTGCTGTCTGTCTGTGTGTGTGTGTGTGTGTGTGTGTGTGTGTGTGTCTGTCTGTGTCTGTCTGTGTCTGTCTGTGTCTGTCTGTCTGTCTGTCTGTCTGTCTGTGTGTGTGTGTGTGTGTGTGTGTGTGTGTGTGTGTGGTGGGTGTGAGCGTGTGTGAGAGAGCGTGTGTGAGCGTGTGTGAGAGAGCGTGTGTGTGTGTGTGCAGTGCGCGGCGTGTGTGTATCATGGTGTATGATGGTATCATGATGAATGTGACGTCGTATCGGGTCTAATCATGAGGGGAAGGGGATAGGCCGAACAAAAAAAAGTTGTGTTCCGGTAACCCGACCGACCCTATCATTTTGGCCGGACCCTAATCGTTTTAATTTTTTTTTTAGATTCTCCCTTATGTAGAGGGGGCCCCAGACGGGTAAAAAATCGACAAATCGACATGACCCTAGTGACAAGGGAAAAGACATATTCCTTAGAATCGACAAGTGACATGGGTATTCCTTAGAATCGACAAGTGACATGAGGGGTAGTGACATTTTTATAGTGTCAGTGACAAGGGACAAACCGCTTTTCTTAAAAATCGACAAGGGACATAGCCATTTCTTTTAAAAAAATCGCCAAGTGACACAGCATCCCCCCGTCTAGGGGCCTATGTAGGGTATCACCAAAAGGGTTTAAAACATACATAATGGCCTTCAGCTATCTCAATTCTTATCCTTTGAAAAAGCCTAGAAGGGTGGGAAAATTCTTTGTATGTAAAAACAGAACTGATAAGGGTTTTTAATTAGACAGATATTGGTTCTACACTATCAAAAAATAACCACTCAGTAAAAAAAAAAAAAAGAGATTCCGACATATTTTGGCATAGAAAAGAGATGGAATCTGGCGACCTAGATATATTTTTCCTCTGTCTATAGAACTGGTTCGGGCTCAATTCTATATTACTATAAAGTTGCACTCAATAAACCCTCCCAGAATACAACACAGTTATCGCCCTCTATTTTTGAGTTACTGCCTATTCTCCAAGCACAGACTTGGCTAGCTCATAGTTCCGGTTGATCTCTCTCAGCAGCACACGTGGGTGTCTATGCTCGGAGAAGGGTTACCGACCCCTATGTTTGCAGCCAGAAAACTTCTCCTGTTCAGGACTGTTCCATGTGTCAGTCATAACAGTTGATGTAGCCTATTATCTTAAGACTAAGAAACAACCTAAGTTGTTTCTCATCACTAAGCAGTGAAAAAAATATGACGAGAGCGTGTTTTTTTTTTTGTTTTTTTTTTACTTTCGGGCTAAAATACATGGGGAAATTTGGAATTTTTGCGATCAATTTTCACGTTTCAGTAATTCGGAAAAAAAAAAGAAATAAAAAAAAGAAAAAAGTTGTGATAATGCAAGTTATTCCTAGCTGACTGCATTACTGACAGCATAAGCTTTTTAATTTGATACTAAAAATTTGCCGCCTTGTGTGACTCGTTCTTTTCTGTACATTATTAAAGTTACATATCTTGTTTCAAAATACTCCAAACAAGTTGCGTATTACCCCATCTCAATCTACCTCCCAAATTCCTACATCCACACATGCGACATTTTGAAAGGAGGTTTTGGTACAACATATAAGCTGCAAGTTATACACAGGGATTAATAATAAGACCCCAGACTGGTAAAATAGCCAAGTCAACAATGTCCTGTTTTAGCCAATATGGACAAAGAGACACGGGGGTGCTGGGAGTTGGCGACAAGGGGCAAGACGGGCAAGACTACTTCTCAAAATAGACAATGGACAAGACCTAGTTCTTAAATTCGACAAGGACCATTGGCATCTCTTATATTCGACAAGTGACACATGTGCCCCGTCTGTGGTCCTAACATAGATTTTCTAAAAGTAAATTTTCTGCACCGTGTGAAAACGACCGATCAGCTAGATAGCAGAGATTTCCCCAACCTATTTTGGATATTTTTCTATTCAGTTTTTGATCAGCGCTCTATATTATCATGTTTTTTTTTAAAATTTTTAATCATAAATAATATGTAGACTTGGAAAAAAAAAAGAAAAAAAAAGAGAGCTGACACGCAAACTCCGACTCTATCCCCTCCTACTCACATGTCGCTGTTTTGTCACTAAACCCAAAGACCTACCCACCCCGTAGGAAAGGGTGACGTTTGTGAACGTTCCCTTAGTCTTCTATTCTTTATTTATTGTGTGGCCCCTAAAGAGGGGCCAACCAACTCTGATCGAGTTGGTTATATGCTGCACAACATCGGCGTAATTAATTACGCCTCATGTTAAGCAGCATGGATCACTCTTGACAGACTGGCCTCAAAAGCCCCTTTGGACGGGGGCCCTTGTGGCACAACGAGTCAAAACGAGTTGATCCGTTTTTCAAATTACCGACTCGGTGAGAGGTTCTGACTATGTATATCTTTTATAACGCCTTAGATATGGTGTGGTATTTTTCATCTCGCTATAGTTTAGTTGGTATTTAAAGAAACTGTCTCATTTCTATCAGAAATACACAATATTGAATTGTTTTTTTATATTTTAATATATTAGAAGCGCGCTTTGTTGCCTATATAGCTCATTATGCGTTAAAATGTTTGTGAGCATCGTAGGAATGTACAAAATTCCTATTGTGGCGCCATCTGACGAAAGAGCGGGGAACTATACTAGCGCGTTCGTTATTTGCATCTTTGACAGCGACTAAGAGACGCTCAAACTGTCTCTTATTTAGTTTGAACTTATCACAAAATTGTCTTTGATAGGTCGTAGATTGACTTCTGACTTTTTTTTTTTTTTTTTAGTTAGAATAAAAAAAAACAAAAAAAAACAGTGACGCCGACACAGACCTGCGCATTAACGCGCTCCACCGTCTTCAGAGGGTTAAGTCTATAGTACAGTAGATTCTACTGTGTACTTACACTAACAGTGCTACATATACATACCTGAGTTCTAAGTGGGGTTTTTTTTAGGAAAAAAAAGTGATCTACTCACCCAAACCGCTATTAGTAGGTAACCTGTATGAACCATACCGCAAACATCTGCCTCGTGACTGATAGTGTACCGGTGGTGAAGTGCTGTTGCAAGAACAATTGAGGCTCTTTATATAGCTGAGAGAGCGAATGTCCTAATCTTGTTTTCACCTTGAGCCCCACCCTATTCCAGAGAGGATATCAAAAATCACATGTACATGTATATGGGCTTATAGCTGGTGAATACTGTGAACGTAGTTATATTCACGGGTATACATTTTCGCGGAGGTGGCAAAAACAATCATTTCACTGGTACTTGATTTCGCTGAGAGCCAGTGCAGATGAGCTGATGGTGTTTATAATACTGTATTTGCGGTATTTAGAATTCACTGTTCTTTCAATTCCGTGAATATAGCGAAAATATATACACAGTGAAATAAGTTACGACCACAGTAGATAAGGCGGGACAACTGTGTATACAAAGACTACAGGGGGCGTTTTAACGACAGGTGTGACGCGCCAGCCCGTGGACGGAGCTTTTGTTTTCAACTAGAGAGGGGATCAAGAGTGTATACAAAGCCTACAGGGGGTGATTAACGACAGGTGTGACGCGCCAGACGGTGGACGGATGACTGCATCTTCTAAGCTTTGTTTTCACCTAGAGACGGGATCAAGAGTGTATACAAAAAAGCCTACAGGGGGTGTTTAACGCGGCCGGATGACTGCATGTTATGGTCTAAGCCTGTTTTCAGCTAGAGAGGGACCTAATCACCTAAGCCCTTTCCACCCTTAAATCAATCTGATAATTGCCATAAAGGGGAGTAATGCGCGTTACATGTATATAGGATTATAGCTGGGTAAGAGATTAAAACGCTAGTCAACCGTGTATACAAAAAAAACTACAGGGGGTGTCTAAGGCCGGGTGTCATGCACCAGCGGGCGGACGGATGTCTGCCACTCTAGCTGTGACTACAAGCGCGTGCGTGTGGTAGACAGCTTAAATCAAAAACAAGTTAAGCTCCTTATAGCTTCCTACTGACTGCGGATTCGAGTGCTTGAAAGATGGTCTTTTGTTTTTTTCATCTATTTCCTCGGGGAGTCGAACAGGATTAAAGATGTAACGAACCCGCACCTACACAGGTAGACAGCTGGTCGCCTTCCTAGTGAGAGTTTTTCTCTTGAGTTAAGAAGCTTATCTCGGAGCCTAGTACATAAGCGAGAGTGAAACATGGATCCCACACACTTCTTCTACCACCTTCAGCATGGCGTCATCAGGAATCACTCTACGTTCTACCAAATGTGAGCATCCCAACACTACTACAGAGCCGCGACAACACCACACGGAGGAGACGTCCATGGTTACTGATGAGTTAACAAGTAGCAACGTGGAGGTTCGTTTTTATCAAGATTCGTACGGGTGGCTGGATAGTGTGAGGGCTACTTCTGCAGCTGTTGCTGCTGCTCGTGCAAGACGTGAAGCTCTTACCGCCGTTCGTGCTACACATGCTGCATACGAAGTCGCTAATGTTGCTAACAACGCTGCTGTTACTCTCGCCTCTGCTGCTCGTGCTGCTAATGTTCTTGCTACTGTTACCGCTCTTGCTGCCGATGCTGCTGCTGCTGATGCTGCAGCGACTGCTAACGGTGACGCTGTTGCGGCTGCTGCTAGGGCTAGTGCTATTAATGCTTGTACAGCTGCTAAAAACATAGCCTGTTTCGCTGATGCTAGTCGCAATGTCGCTGTTGCTGCTATTGCTGATGCACATGATGCTAAGTTACGGGCTGTTGCTTTTGCTGATGTTGCTGTTGATGCTGAAGATGCTGCTGCTGCTGCTGCTGCTGCTGCTGAAGATACTGCTGCTGCTGCTGCTGCTGAAGATGCTGCTGCTGCTGCTGCTGCTGCTGCTCTAGACACCTATGACGCTGCTGCTGCTGCTGCTGCTGCTCTAGACACCTATGACGCTGCTGCTGCTGCTGCTGAAGATGCTGCTGCTGCTGCTGCTACTCTAGACACCTATGACGCTGCTGCTGCTGCTGCTGCTGCTCTAGACACCTATGACGCTGCTGCTGCTGCCGCTGCTGCTCTAGACACCTATGACGCTGCTGCTGCTGCTGCTGAAGATGCTGCTGCTGCTGCTGCTCTAGACACCTATGACTAAACTTAGTAGGTGTTATTTACAAACAAAGAGAGCCAAGTGGTGTTGTTGTGGCTTATTATGCAAATGAAGAGGCCGCGTGACCACGGGCTGTTGCTTTTGCTGTTGATGTTGCTGCTGCTGCTCCTGCTGCTGCTGCTCCTGCTGCTACTGCTGCTGAAGATGTTGCTCCTGCTGCTACTGCTGCTGCTGCTACTGCTGCTGAAGATGTTGCTCCTGCTGCTACTGCTGCTGCTGCTGCTGCTGCTGCTCTAGACACCTACGACTAAACTTAGTAGGTGTTGTTTACAAACAAAGAGAGCCACGTGCTGTTGTTGTGGCTTATTATGCAAATTATGAAGAGGTCGCGTGACCACGGGCTGCTGCCTGCTGCTGCTGAAGATGCTGCTGCTGCTGCTGCTGCTGCTGCTACCTATGACTAAACTTAGTAGGTGTTATTTACAAACAAGAGAGCCACGTGGTGTTGTTTACAAACAAAGCGAGCCACGTGGTGTTGTTTACAAACAAAGAGAGCCACGTGATGTTGTTGTGGCCTATTATGCAAATGAGGGGGTCACGTGATCAAGGGGGCGTGGCCTATTATGCAAATGAGGGGGTCACGTGACCAAATGGTGGCCTCTGATTGGCTGGTGATCAAGAGGGCGTGGCCTATTATGCAAATGAGGGGGTCACGTGACCAAATGGCCTCCTCTGATTGGCTGGTGATCAAGGGGGCGTGGCCTATTACGTAATTATGCAAATGAGGGGGCGTGGCCTATTACGTAATTATGCAAATGAGGGGGTCACGTGACCAAATGGAGGCCTCTGATTGGCTGCATGTCGATTGAGTAATAAACAGTACTTAAGCATAGTCCCGTTCCGATACATTATATACTACTTTGAGTGATCTGTATCTTAGTATTTACTTCTTCAGTGCATCAATACACATATCTGTATCATGCCTCTTTTTAATCCAAAATAGTTAGTATTTGTGATAAAGTACCCTTGATAGAAGAATTGATTGAAGTAAAATGGATTGTCAACTTTTTATTGACCCTTGGGCCCTAAATTGTAATGAATGATGCAATATGGTGAAATAAAAACATATGAAAAGACGAAATGTAATATGATGTGTGGAAAAGTGCGATCTTTGTATCATGCTCCATGCACAAGTGGATATACTCACATGGGAGCGTGGACAAGAAAATCTTTCCAATCTGAAAATCTTGGCATAATCTTAAAGATCGTTAATCTTGAAATTGATAATCTTAAAATCGATAATCTTGAAATTGATAATCTTAAAATCAATAATCTTCACACCAGAGGGCACCATCGTTTTGGGCTAGGATGCACACTACAGGCCCCTCCTTCCACATAACCTATGTGTATACAACAATATAACTAAAGCTATAGCCTTTTTAAGATTACTGATTTTAAGATTGGAAATATTTTCTTGTCCACGCTCCCACATGAGTGTGTCCCGATGAGCTCCATGGCTTTGAGTCAAAACAAAATTCCTGCCTTGTTCGAGTATTGTGTATGTACTGAATTAAATAAAGTCTTAATGATAATAGCAATGATATGAGTAATCCATAGTATGAAGCAGTATTTGTAGTGTAGTGATCCGCTGTACTACTTTCCATAGCGTGCAGTGCTTTATATGGTGGTTCCCAGGTTCTCCTGGATTGTGGCGGTTAATTTATATGTTGTAGCATATAGGATATTAGTAGGAGAGCAAACTGGTCAAAAGCCCCTTAAATAGGTTCCAGTGACCCCCGAAAGTCTAATGGCTATAAATCATGTATTTGGGTAATTTTGGTATGAGCAATCCATTTCCGGTATCCGTTTGGCTCAAAAAGTGTAGCATCATATCTGTTTCCATGGAAACAGAAGGATTATCTATTTTCCCTAGAAACGCCCATTTTCTGGTCAATATATTAACAATTCTGGTCTGCAAACAGGAGGATACCGATGTCATATAAGCAAAAGCACCTCTAACACCATATATAATGATGGGGACATTAAATAAATGTGTTATTAACGTTGCTTAAGAAAATGGTTGCCATGGCAACCAAATTCAGATTTACATTCTTTCAAAAATGTAAGACTGCCTAAAATAATGACAAATAGTCATATCTTTGGCTCTATTTGAGAGCCTAATTGCTGAAAATCATGAACTTTGGTAATTTTGGTATGAGCAATCCATTTCCTATATCTGTTTGGCTCACAAAGTGTAGCATCATGTCCGCTTCCATGGAAACAAAAGGATTATCCAGTTTCCTTTGAAACACTCATTTTCTGATCAATATATTAACAATTCTGGTCTGTAAAGAAGAGAATACCCATGTATTATAAGCAATAGCACTTCTAACACCAGATATATTGACATTGAATGAAAGGATTATTAACGTCTCTTCAGAAAATGTTGCCATGACAACCAAATTCAGATTCACATTTTTTCAAAAATCTAGGACTGCCTAAAAAAATGACAAATAGTCATATATTTGGCTCCATTTGAGCTACAGACACAATCAAACGCTGTAAATGGTTGTTTCCGAGCCTTGATAATCTAATTTAAAATGTTGGAAATCCCATAGTGCAACATGTTGGCAGCCATCTTGAATTCAAAACTCTAAGTAGCTACCCCAATTGGTGCTGCTTATCAGTTGGATGTGCGTGCATGCACACACAGGCCGTTTTTTACGCAATAACCTGGAATACACCCTCCTTATATTCTTAATTATGGGTCCCAGTCACATTATGTCCTCTCAGTTATTCATTAGGCCTTTAGGAAACAAGTTAAGCTACAACCCAGTATCCGTCATTCTTGAATAGGAAACCCAGGCCTGAACTTGTGATAGTGTAAAGCTTTTTTTCCCACAGTTTTTCAAAGTGTTCAGAATATTTACTCCGCTCAAATTATCTTCAATACACATCTTAAAGAGGAAATCAATAGCTATCCATTCATGTCTGTGTCTATGTCACAAGTTTGCTTTAAGAGCTGCGGGTTTGCACATATGCAAAGGTATGTTTCATCATTTTGTGATGCTTTAACCCTTGGGGGATGCGTAAATATGGGGGTAAAGGTTTATAAAATGTGTCCTAAATGATTTGATATTTAAACTTCGGTCATGGGGCTTGTCATGTGAAAGCATGATACATACATGCATATGTATACCAAATTGCATAACAATACAATGCCTAGATAAAAAGTTATAACAATGTTTCTGCCTTACATGATGTGCATAAATGATGTGTATTGGCCTTGTTACCCTCACTACTGACGGGGCACATGAGGGTGCTTCCCGGCAGGAAGGAGGTGGCGGGGGGGGGGTATAAAGCTGTGAAAACTGTATGGCCAGGTCGTGGTGACACCTATTGCATTGGGGGGTCCGTGTAAAGGTGAGTTCTCTATTTCTCCAATGGATGCCCCTTTTATCTGATGATTAACCTGGAATTCTGTCGGTTCTAGACATGGTAGATACAATATTAAAACAGTTTTGTCATACAAACGACATTGCGCATTGATACCAATAAAAACTATAAAAACATAATATATTTTGAATTTCTATGTGGTGATGCTACTCTAAGATACACTCCAACCTGAATGTTTCACTCACAAAATGTCCCACGGTCTGTATAGAAGTCACTGACAATAATGGAGTACCAAAATTGTGGTCTAAAGCATAAGAACTACATATCTGGTCAATACAGACCTCAGTTATCTGATTAAGGCATTGTTTTGGTTCAAAAGCATCATGTCTGTTGCCATGGAAACAGAGGAAATATTAATTTTCCTTGAAAACCCCACATTCATGGTAGACATCATGAATTTTGGTCTATAAGCACAAATATATCTATGTCTGGTAAAACATCCCTTCTAACATCATACATAATTCACTTGAACATGAAATCAATGGTTTAATCACAAACTGGCGCCAAAAAGTCTGTAGCATCCTAGAAAAAACTGAAAAATTACAAATTTGTATTATGTTTCTGGCCTCATTTGTGCTATAGCAACACAGTATTACCCTAAATGGATGTTTTCCTGCACACAGAACTGGATGAAATATACTAGAAATCCCATAATGCAACTTTTGTCCACCATCTTGAATTTAGAACTCCACCAAGATACACTGCACCCAGAATGTTTCGCTCTCACAATGTCTGTATACATTGAGGTTGGGAATTACATATTTGGTCAATCAAGATGTTAAGATTCTACGTCAGGCATTTGAATGGCTCAAGAAGTGTACTATCGTATCTGTTTCCATGGAAACAATGGGATCATTCATTTTGCTTGGAAATCTAATCATAGGTTATGAAGCCATCAGAGGAAATGACCCTGGATCCTGTTTTTCAAGATTCATTTTAGATCCCGAATGTCATATACAGCCAAAAAGTGTTTTTCTTCACTCAATATTGGAAAATCATTTGAATACAGAGGTACATATTTGAATACGGTTATTCAAGCAGGTGGTATTCAAATTCTTCCAGGGGGGAGGCAAAACTATTCCAAAACTAAAACTGCTCCCTGAATAGGTGTGGCAAAAAAATGTGAATCTGAATTTGGTTGTCATGGCAACATTTTCTGAAGAGACGTTAATAATCCTTTCATTCAATGTCAATATATCTGGTGTTAGAAGTGCTATTGCTTATAATACATGGGTATTCTCTTCTTTACAGACCAGAATTGTTAATATATTGATCAGAAAATGGTTGTTTCAAATGAAAATGGATTATCCTTTTGTTTCCATGGAAATGGACATGATGCTACACTTATTGAGCCAAACTGAAATGGATTCATAATACCAAAATTACCCTTATGCATGATTTTCAGCCATAAGGCTCTCAAATTTTGTCATTATTTTAGGCAGTCTAAATGTGAATCTGAATTTGGTTGCCATGGCAACCATTTTCAGAAGAGACATTAATAATACATTTATTCAACGTCCCCATCATTAAATATCGCAATAGAGGTGCTATTGCTTATAGTACATGGGTATTCTCCTGTTTACAGACCAGAATTGTTAATATATTGACCAGAAAATGGGCGTTTCTAGGGAAAATGGATAATCCTTCTGTTTCCATGGAAACGGATATGATGCTACACTTTTTGAGCCAAATGAATACCGGAAATGGATTGCTCATACCAAAATTACCCTGATATACGATTTTCAGCCATAAGGCACTTATCTATATATTAATGGTTTGTGCTGTGCATTCTATCTTACACCAATGAATAGATCTTGTTAAAAGAAGTGAATTTGCTTTTTAAATGAAGTCTTCATGTGAAGTTGAAGTGAAAATATACATGGTTAAAGGTCTCATATCAACCCAATAATTCTGCCACAATATGCCATAGTTGAGTGTTTAGGTGTTTGTGATCTTAGCAGGCAGGGCAGGTGAGGGAGCCAGGGCCACAGGCACCCTCCTGGGCCGAGTGTAGAGCCACAAGGTCCGCCCACACTACCATCACACCTTGTCTGCACATTCTGTAAATGTGGCAGAGGGCTATATTCTCTCTATGATTTTGGAGTTGCATTTAGAATATATTGCACAATTACAAAAATAAATGGCGTTGACTCTTTCTAGACCAGAATTGACAGGAGAATGCTCGGAAATAATTTGTTTTAGTGTGCAACATGATCTTCTTATAGTGAACGGCTGCTAAACTTAGCACAAAAAAATCTCAAATTTCGTTGAAATTAATGTCAGAAACCGAATCTACGGCCAATTTAACGGCTATACATAGGTCACTTGATTAAGTTTTATTAATAATTTAATTATCTTCTTTTGATTAAAAAAATGCATGTGTGCAGAGAAGGGCCACAGGCACCCTCCTGGGCCGAGTGTAGAGCCACAAGGTCCGCCCACACTACCACCACACCCTGTCTGCACACCCTGTAAATGTGGCAGAGGGCTATATTCTCCCTGCAGATTTTGGGGCTGTATTTTAGCATACTGGGCAATGGTAGAAAGAAATGACCTAGACCTTTTCCAGACCAGAATTAACCATAGAATGCGACAATAGCATTTGTTTTTGTGTCCTGTTGGATTTTCATATGAAAAACGGCCGCTAAAGTTATGTTTTAAATCTATTTTAGGGAAAAGTCATATTCTACTTGATTTCTATTTGTTAAACCTTAAATATAAAATATGCATTCAAAGCACACCGTGAATACCTTTAAAATGATACCTTATGCACCCTGATGCTCCAATAAACAACCCCGGAATGAGCATGCAAAGAAATCATAGGTAGCAGTGACCCAGTAAAAGAATTATCACACTTAACACCTCCGCAGCAGTCAGACCGGCGCACGGGAGTTATGTCAGTGCCTACATGATAAGGCTCTCAAATGGAGCCAAATATATGATTATTTGTCATTATTTTAGGCAGTCTCACATTTTTGAAAAAAATTTGAATCCGAATTTGGCTGCCATGGCAACCATTTTCTGAAGCGACATTAATAATGCATTTCTTCAATGTCCCCCCATCAATATATATGATGTCAGAGGTGCTATTGCTTATACGACATGGGCATTCTCCTGTTTAGAGACCAGAATTGTTAATATATTGACCAGAAAATGGGTGTTTCTAAGGAAAATGGATAATCCTTCTGTTTCCATGGAAATGGACATGATGCTACACTTTTTGAGCCAAACGGATACCCAAAAATGGATTCTTCATACCAAAATTACCCTATTGCAAGATTTTCAGCCATAAGGCTCTCAAATGGAGCAAAATATATGACTATCGTCATTCTTTTAGGCAGTCTTACATTTTTGAAAATATGTGAATCTGAATTTGATTGCCATGGCAACCATTTTCTAAAAAGACATTAATAATGCATTTATTCAATGTCCCCATCATTATATATCCTAATAGAGGTGCTATTGCTTATAATACATGGGTATTCCCCTGTTTACAGACCAGAATTGTTAATTTATTGACCAGAAAATGGGCGTTTCTAAGGAAAATGGATAATCCTTCTGTTTCCATGGAAACGGATATGATGCTACACTTTTTGAGCCAAACGGATACCGGAAATTGATTCCTCATACTGAAATTACCCAAATACATGATTTATAGCCATTAGACTTTCGGGGGTCACTGGAACCTATTTAAGGGGCTTTTGACCGGTTTGCTCTCCTACTACATCTCCCTATCCTGAGAATAGGAGATTGAGATGCACCATGTAACAGATGTTAGTTCTATACTCGCACTGTCTCAACTCCTTCCCAGGAGTATGACATTGGGGAGTATAATATTGCTCTGGAGGTCAACTTAAAAAATGAATGGCCTTGATCCAAGCCGGTGGCCTGGTCAACCAACAGGGCAGTTTAGTCCTAGTTTGAAACGAACAGTTGGTAACAACCTATCTCGAATGATGAAGCACCCTGAGTAGATTTCTTGATCACTATTTTGGTGTCTATTATTGGTTTTTGGACTAGGTTCATGTACTGAACTACAGGAGTGTAATGCAAACCACACTAACATTTCATCCAACATTTAATAGGCCTACAACAGTTCCCTTTTTTAAACCAAATAATATGTTCGATTTTAGTTGGAATTACTACAAAGATTTATCAACTTTAGATAAGTAAATTGTTCCTCTACCTGCCAATCAAAGGGTGCATTGATAAGATGATTTTGTTGATGGGAATTCCGTAAATTTTGGAATATTAATTTGGGAGATATCAATGACATCTTTACTGGGTAGTAAATTCACGATTTCCTGAAGAGGCCAATATAGTGACGTTAAAGTATGTTACCCCAAGTACTGCAAGAAAAGTGGCGCAGTCAAACCAAGTGGGTTTGGGGCCATATCCAATAAAGTAAATTCTGAAGGTCTAGACTTGAAAGGGTGCATTCTGATTGATTTTGGCAGGGGTTTAGGGGTCTGTTGTTGCTAGGTTTTAGAGCCCCTGCAGAGCAGGGCCAGACTGATATTGCCATCTATAGGCTGGGACAATTGTTAAAACTAGGGTCTTGTATAAGCACAGGGGTAACAGCCCCACCAAAATGAAGAGTCCCTGGTACTTTATCGCAACAATATGGAAGTCCAATCTGCAGAAATCTTTGGCTAAGGCTTTGGAATATTTTATAAGGTCTGAACTTGAAATAAGGAATTTTGGCACATAATATATTAAAGCTCAGACCAGTATTCATCCTCTGTTGATGGTGCTGGAAATTCATTTTTTTTAATGAAAGATTTTAGAAGGGCTAGCCTTAAAATAGGGCAATCTAGTGTAGGCCTATTTTGGTAAACATGACTGTATAAAGGCTCAGATCTGGATTCCTCCTCAGTCAATGGCACTGGGACATATTTTTCAATGGGTAAGTAGTGAAGGTCTAGGCAACAGTGTATTCAGCCCCTTTCTGAATGTGAAGACTTTTGTGGAAATTTTGAACATCCAGACTTGAAACTGGGCTATTTGGCACAAAATATATTAAGGCTCAGATCTGGATTCATCCTCGTTTTATAGATTTGAACAACAACTGAGGAAAAAGTTCCACTTGTGTAATTCTGGATAGCTTAGGATTGCTCTGCAGATGTTAAACTATTTAAATAATGAATAATTTGCATCAGCCTTCATCTTTGGGGCTCGGATCAAGGGGGCAGGGGCGGTGGAAGGTGGATAAAGTCGGGGGGCCCAGGTCCCAAAACCTAATGGGTGTTGGTGGGAGGGAGTAACAAATAGGAGTGTGGGGGCTGCAGGCCCCCCAAAAAATTTAAGAATTCCCCCTTAAAATTGGCGCATTCGGAGTGTTTTGAATAATCTTTAGAGATTTTTGAGAATTTACACTTAATTCGATGTGTTCTAATGGAGCTTGAGCTTGCTATTTGAGAAAATCTTAGGTTTGTTTCCCAAAAACTTGGGGGGGCCAAAACATAACTTAAAAGTTTGGGGGCCTGGGCCCCCTGCCCCCCCCGTTCTGCCGCCACTGGGCTGGGATACAAGGGAACTGATTTTTTTGTGAAATTTTGAAGGTCTAGAATTAAAATGGTGCAATCTACTGTCTGTTTTCACACATGGCTGGTGCCCAACCATGTCCGTTTTTGGTTCAAACTCCCCAAGTGAAAATTTTGAAAATTCACGAAGTAAAATTGTTAGATTTAACGGGTGTGACACAAAGTGTCGCAAGAAAATTTTATGATTTTAAAGGTAATTTGCTGCATTTCTGCAGAAAAAGTAAAGAGTTAAAGTATTCAGCGTCACGTCGCGACAAATCTCGCCCCCTCCAAAGGTGTTGAGTTATTTTACGCCCCCCCCCCTCTCAAGAGGGTCAAGTTATTTTACGCCCCCCCCCCTCGGAAGGGGTCAAGTTATTTGATGCCCCCCCCCTAAACTCACCACCCCCCCCCCTGTTGTTAAAAAATGAACACTCCCTAATGAATGGTGTTTTTTTTGTATTGGGATGTAGGGCATATGTAATGCACTATACAGACCTGCAAACTAACTCCAAACCTTATTATGATGGCATGACGACATGGCCATTTCTTAAAATCTACATGGCGACATGGCAATTTCTTAAAATCGACATGGGACATGGCCATTTAAGTGACATGTGACATGAGCATTACTTAAAATCGACATGTGACATGGGGCTTAGTGACATGAAAAAATAATCTCATATAGAGTGAAGTAGGCTACCAAACCATGTTGACCACTTGACCGGGGATGGCACTCCCCATCTTTTAATAGGTCCCTAGACGGAAGGGTCCTGTGTCACATGTCGATTTTAAGAAATGCCAATGTCCCTTGTTGATTTTAAGCAATTTGAAAGGATCTTGTCCCTTGTCATTAGCACTAATGTCTTGTCGCTAGCCCTCATGTCAATGCCCATGTCATTTGTCGATTCTGTGAACTATGTGTGAACATCACCTCAAATTTGGTACAGCTATCATGGGGGAAAATCTATAAAATAGGACTTTTTTCACAGGAATTAAGCTAAAACATCCTACACCTATTACATCCATCACGTGGCCCCTCAGATACAGTAGGCCTACATACCCCCAGTAGGGGAAGATGGGGTAATACGGGTCATGGGGTAATAAGGGACACTCAGACTGATATTTCTAAGTAACTGAAAGGTAACACTAAGAACTCAGTTTTGGTTTTACAATAATAGGTAGGCATCAGATCATATGTATTGCAGCATTTATTATGTTGTTGGAGGAATTATTAATTAAATTATATGGAGAAAATAAAATTGAATACCTGAATTTAAGGGCTGACATCTTGATTAGTAAAGCATAATTAGCCCCTAGCAAAATGGTAATATTTTTTCTGGTTTCAGGTGCTATGGATAAAACACCCAATAGCTTATCAAATTAAATATATAGACAAATGCCAACGCCCATTGGTACCATCTCTGTTGTATTTCATGAGTGGGGGCTGGGGCAGTATCCCATGAAGCCGCAGGCTGAGTGGGATGCGCCCAAGCCCCTACAAGTGAAATACATCAGAGAGGTACCAATGTAGTTGGCATTTGCATTCATTTTTTCATTTGAAGCCATTTAATGAAGGAGAGACAACCTTTTCTTATCCCATTGAATATGGGCACATTGTATTCAATTAGGGACATTAAATACAGCCTTCCAATGCTTAAGCATAGGAGATCTTGTATTTCCAAAAAATAAGGTTTGGTTATTTTCTGTGAAGTGTCTAGGAACCACCCCCATACATTTTGCTGTAGTTGGTTCAGTTGGGTGGTATGGGTATTCTACTTTAGCCATATGAATTGTAATATCTGTGGTTGGTTGATGCATGATTTATTGGCATTTAGAATGACAAGATTACTAGTAGGCCTACAAGAATGATCGGTGCTCCCTCGTCATGGTGCTTGCCTGGTAGCTGTCGTGTAATCATAGTTCCTGTATGTGCCCACAGGCGGCAGCACCATGTACGGCGTCTATCTCTGTTCCTGCCCTGCTGCCTGGGTGAGGATGCCACATTCCTCCCAACCTTATTTAGAACGGTAGTGATATATGATAATACAGTAAATCCTTAAAGTAGATAACCGATAAGATAAATGATATACTTTAACATGAGTAGTTTACTGTGCTTTTAACCTTTGAGTACTTATATGATAGCTGGAAAAGTCTCTAGAATAAACTATAAACCATATTTGGTGAATGGTGTATTGACTCAATGTCGAAACCAGATTATATTATACTATAAACTTTGAACTTTGAAACACATTGATAGGTACATGTAACTGTTGTCTGTTACTTAGTGCATGATATAATTATCCTCAAGATAAGGAGGATGAGGCCTGTTCCTGACTGAACGTGCCTCAGGAAGTGCTTGCGCTTCAGCCATTCCTGCTTCCGCTTCGACTGGCATTCCACCTGCATCAGGTTCACCCCATTCCGGTTCACCCTCTAGGTCATACTCATCATTATTCTTCGGGTCGTTCAGTGGGTTGATAATCTTCTTAAAGAAGGATGAGTTTCTGGTGACTGACTCATTTGCTTGCTGAGCCATAATCTGACTACCTTTCATCTTCGTTATGGTGTAGGGTCTTGGATCAAATGCAGTTTTGAAACCCTTTTTTTTCAAGATGACGCAGTCTCCGACGTTGAATGTTGAGTTCTTTGTGCGTCACGTCTGTGAAGGCCTTCATTTTGGCCTTGGCCTCATAGTCATTGGCACAGACTTTATTGTGTACCTGAGGGTCAGGTGTTTCGGGCAGCTGACTGAGCTTTGTGCGGATGTTTTTACCTATCATTGCTTCTGCGGGTGGTACTTTTGTAGATGAATGTGGGGTAGCACAGTAGGTTCGGAGAAACGCCCACATCTCTTGTTTCCAGCTTTTACCTTCGATCTTTGCTGTGTTGATACATCCTTTGATGGTTCTCATGAACCATTCAACCTCACCATTTGCTTCTGGCCATAGCGGTGTAACACAGTGATGCTTTAACTCTTCTTCCTTGGCATAGTCTGCAAAGTCTTTGCTTTGGAAGGGTGGTCCATTGTCTAGTTTCAGAGTCTCTGGTGTACCCCATCTGGCAGTGATGCAGTCCAGTCTAGGGATGACGGAATCTGCGGTTAGGCTTGTGATGATGTTGACTTCAGGGTAGAGAGTAAAGTCATCAATGACAACCATGAGATACTGGTTGTTGCCCATATCAGCAAAGTACATGCTCATCTGTTCACTGGGTCTTGATAACTTACACTGTTAGAAATAAGTAGTGTTCCTGTACAGCAAATATTGGGTGCAGCTTTGGTTCCAGTAAATTCTGCTGTACACCTACAGCATAATCTACTGTAGACCCGAACCTGAAGGTCTGGGGTTCAACTCTCAGTATTGGCACCTTTCTACTCGTCCATATGAAGAAAAACATGCTGTGCTCAAAAACAATACAAAAAGTTACATAAACATTGCTTCAAGGTTATGAACTAGTTACAAATAGGCTACATCCATGTCAAATGCTTTTAAATGTTTATAAAAAGTAATGAGTTCTAAAACAGGTTCTTGTATATTCAACATTGGGTATCTTGGAGATTTGAAACCCCGGCTTCTGATCCATATTAACCGCCCTCTGTGAAGCCTGTAATGAATTGTGTAGGCACCCTCGATTATTCAGCTGCTTTTCCCAGAAGCTGTTCTATGCATATGCTTCAGTGATCCGGCAGATTCACCATCCGATCAGTTCTTGCATGAAACCTGGGAATTTTGAGGTCTGACTGTACCCATATCTCTAGAGCTGAGACAGTAGTGACATAGCGTGTGCATTCAACTGTAATAGAGGATCATAACCTCCCAGCATAAGGGCCCCTACAATCCTCCGGTTCAGATAAGTCCTTCCCCTGGTGGTGAGTGCCTACACGAGGCCTGCCTCAGCTGCCATGCTGTGGAAGAGGCTGTCGGGGTCCTGGAGCAGCTCCTGGGGGGAGTCAAACTCCCTCACAACACCTGCATCCATCACCATCACCCTACAGGATAGAGAGTGGTGAAAAAAGGGACATTTTTAGATCTGATTTATGACAGAGACTAAGGTGACAAAGATTATACCAAATAGATACAAATAAATCTTGTAATTTATGAAAACAGAGGGCCATGCATCTGATTCTTTGCCTAATTTTGTAAATTTCTCAGACCTGTCATAGTCCATGATGGTGTGGAGTCTGTGAGCTATGGCTAGTACTGTGCATCCCTTAAACTCAGTCCTGATGGTGTTCTGGATGAGGTCATCTGTTTCCAGATCTACCGCTGCTGTCGCTTCATCCATCACAAGGATCTTTGTTTTCCTCAACAAAGCGCGAGCCAGGCAAACTAGCTGATGCTGGCCAACACTGCAAAGCATGAATTTCATTTGGTTCAGTCTAGAAGAGATGGATTGACCTGTTGGTCTTGTACACAATATTGTTACTTGGGAAAGTAGGGGTAGTAGTACACTGGTTGTACTGTTTAGCCTAACCCAGAATGTGAACCAAAGAAACACAATAAAAGAGAAAGAGATACTGATACTGTATGGCAATATATGGCAAGAATGGTGTTGTGTTTGAGTGGTGGCGGGGGATCAAAAGATAACCTCTGCTATGTCCCCTCATATGCTAATGAATAGCCCTGCTCTTACCTGAGATTCTCTCCATCCTCCCCCACCTCATATTCTATGGTAGCGGGTAGCGTCTGAACGAAGTCCTTAAGGTGGGCCTGCTCCAGGGCTGCCCACACCTCCCTGTCACTATACAACTCTCCTGGGTCTATGTTGAACCTGAGAGAGCCTGAGAACAGCACAGGGTCCTAGCAAGATGCATACACAATAGATTCGATTATGGGAGACCATTTTTCTGGTGTATTTACTGGTATATTTATTGGAGTTTGGACATTTTAGCAGATGTAAGGAAAACTTGAGAACTTTAGAAAAAGCTGAATTAAATTCTAAAGTTTAACCCAGTATTAATTATCTTAATTTAATGTGTCTATTTCTCAATTTCTTCTCGAAATGTGTTCCATGATTTCTGGTATATGCATAGATATATCCAGAACATCCTATGAATATGATTCTAGCAATGTATCATAATAGTCTGGCAGAAAGAATAATTATTCCCATGTTATACTTGACAATGGTCATTCCGTAAAGTACCTGAGGGATAATGGTAACACATGACCGGATGTCATGGAGCCCCATCTTGGATATGTCCTGACCGTCAATGTAGATGGCGCCACTGGCCGCCTCAATCAGTCTGAACAAGGCCATGGTCACAGTGGACTTCCCTGCCCCTGTCCTGCCCACAATTCCAACCTAGAAAAAGTAATCAAACTTTCAATTATACATACTACAAATACCACAGAGTGCTACAGCTATGACATGTTTCTTTAAAATATCAGTTCAGAATATGTTTGAGTCTAAGTGACCTCAGCTCTGCCTCAGGACATAATCCCAAAGGCCCAATGAATGAGAATACTGTCAGATTATTGTAGAGCTATATGTAGTCTGTGTAACTACCATTTCTCCAGCATTGATATTGCAGGTGACGTTCTTCAGTGCTAGCTCCAGTTCAGGTCTATATCTGAACTTGTATCCAACAAACTCCACATTCCCTGCCCCAGGCCATCCTCGGGATGGGCGGTTCTTGTGGATAATCCATGGTGCCTATGTATTTATATGAATAATACAATGATGAGGAGAGTGTCATATGTTATAAGAGATACAAGCGAATAGTGTGCAATGAGATTTTGTTTGCAGTTATCACTAGTTCTCAGATTGGAGTTAATATAATTATATCATTACCCAAGCTATACCCTAAATGAGCTAAGTGGGTAAATATACCTATAAGGTTGTCTTACCTCTGTTGGCATTTCAGTGTATTCCTTTATCCTCTCCAGTGCTACAACACACGTCTCGAGTTCACATGACGATCGTACTGTCAGCACTACCTGAAGGCTCACCTAAACAATACAATAATGTCACAGCTGTTGACACACTATCTGTTTCAGGCTTCCAAAGTCGAGGAGTTTGATGATACTAGTCTGTATTGAGCATTTAATGATTTCTGATATAAATTATGTCCACGTTTGCCAATCTGTGAGCTCATTATAACAGATTCTTGGACCTACACTACACTTATCAAAATTAGCAATGCTAGACGTAAGTTTCTCAGGAGGTTGCACAAGACAATATGCACAAAAAAATGTATATACCTGAAGTGCGTAGGTGATTGAAAGCCCTACTGTTCCAGGCTCAATTGTGTCTTTCTCAAGAACGACAAAGACAGCGGCAAAGAGGACAACCAGGTCTCCAAGTATCTCAGCCCACACACTGATCCACCTGTCAGTTTGAGTTAAAAGTTATGAAAATACTATTTATCATGATTTACACACTTCTTTTGTAGAATATAATTTTGCACATATCCTTGAGTTTATACAGTGTATACAATCCCTTGGCAACAATATGTCGATCGTGCAATAACTATTACAGGCAAGAATTGTGATCATGATAAAAGAATAATTGTGCGAGCACGGTTATGGTGCATAATGTTGACCTTTCGAGAGTGTATGAGAGACAGCATTAGAAGGTGCATGCAGCATTGTCGAATTACACTTCTCAGTATCATCTACATAACTGACCTGTTTGAGCAGTATACGGCGTACCACACCTTCTGACTGTCATCCAGCAGCTCATCAGACTTCTCTATGAAGCGGTCTTGCTGCTGGTAGGCACGGATAGAGCAGGCCCCGTGGAGGCTCTCACTGAAGAAGCCATAGATAGGAGACCGCTTGATGCAGTCTATTCTCTTAATCTGCCGGGCAGCTGTGACATACACACGCTGTACGAATGAAAATGAGGACAAATAAACAGTGAGCTTTTCAACAATTAAATAGCAAGACATTTCTAGATAATAGTTGCCTCGATGTGTGACATCCAGAGGGAATAATCTAGGGGGTCTGTACGAATGAAAATGAGGACAAATAAACAGTGAGCTTTTCACCTCTTTTAACCTATGACAATAACAATTAAATAGCAAGAAATTTCTAGATTATAGTTGCCTCGATGTGTGACATCCAGAGGGGATAATCTAGGGGGTCTGACTTAAATTGCCAGTATGCCTGTTGTATGTCATTTTTCCATCAAGGCAAAAGCTTTTGGTCAAGGGATGGACAGACCTGAGCTTTTCACCTCATTCAACTTGTGATAATAAAGAAACAAATAAACAACAAGAAATATCTAGATAATAGTTGCCTCGATGTGTGACCTCCAAGAGGGGATAATCTAGGGGGTCCGATTTTAATTGCCAGTATGCCCATTGTATGTAATTTTTCCATCAAGGTAGAAGCTTTTGGTCAAGGGATGGACTGACCTGCAGTATGATGAAGAGGATGCCGAGGGGGATGACCACAGCTACAAAGATGGGGGTGCTGTAGATGATGATGAAGAGGGTGGCTATCACTGAGGACAATGTGGACATCCAGTTCTGGATGAACCTTCTCAGGTCGGCATCCACTGTGTGCACATCTTTACTGAACCTGGTACACATAGAAGGCCAGTGAAGTTATTGCATGCCTTCATAATAACCATTTTTAAAGGGCATCATGACACTTCTATGCACTATGTATGCCTGCAGCCCCTGGCAAGTAACTCTCCAGGGCCCACCAATCAAAGTACACATCCTATCAAGGCCAATATCATAAAAAGGGTTTTTGCATGGTAAGACCAAACTGGAATTCATTCAGTCTCATATGGCTGTATCTAAAGTTAGGAACCTCATGCCCATCAGTATTTTGCTCGTACTTTATTCTTTGTAAAGTGAGTCATTTGAAAGACACTAGAGGAAAACTAAAATGACATGAGAAAAGTATTTGACTCCATCCATCATAGGTTATTTCCTGTACTACAGAAATTAGCCAAAATAGGCCTACAGTATACATTTCAAAACTGGCTGGAAAGCTTTTTACAAAATTGAGCTCAATGCAACAAGATTATTTCCAAAGTCTGTAGATGCTTATTCTGTTGTTTCCTAAGGATCTTTCCTTGGATTACTCCTCTTGAAAGTCTGATAGGTACAACAAATGTAATACTTGTCCTCCATGTAAGCATTATAGTAGTTGAATACTGTTAAAATATTTTTTCGTACAAATACACAACATAACGTCACTTTGCGTAGAAGTTTGCAATAAAACCCTCTTTTTTCAAGCACCCACCTGTTCAGGATACTCCCTAGTGGGGTCGTTTCAAAAAAGGACATGGGACATTTCAGGCTGTTCTCTAATAGGCCACTGTGAAGCCGTTGAGATGCCTGCACAGCACCAAATGCGCAAGCAAGTGAAAGCAGTATCACCCCAACAACTGAAAAAATGTAGAAATACTTTGAATTTTACCAGACAACATCGCTTAATGGGGCCATATGTGATTTACTTGGGCACACATGGGCGTTTTATTATTGGAGTGTTGTATGAGTACAGATAATTGACGGATGAGCAATAGATACTGCCTTTAATACTGTTGTATTGCACCATGGCATTTGTCATAATGGGCCAGCGTTAGTGTTTCCCCCTGTCTAGGTTTCTTTTAGATATAGCTTATTTATTGCCTTTATTTGCAAAATGTCTGCAAAATGAGTCATCATAATCATACATACTCTGTGCAACTCCTAGAAGTCCGTATATGCCTATCCGTAGTCCAACTGCAGGAGCAGTTCCATTGGTTGTGAGGACATCATTAGACCAGTCACTCAGCCAGATACTGTTACCCACTTTGCCACCAACATTAATGAGGAGAGCGATGATGGCAGGAGCTGCCCACATGGCAGAGGCAGCCCTCATGTAGCTTCTCACCACAGACATTTTGATCTGTCAATAGTCACATACATATGGATGATATATTTGTGTTCTTAGAAATATAGAACTATGACAAAAGGTAAAAATGATGTAGTGGTGCTGGGGCACTGCAGTGCTTAATTTCATAACTACGTATACATATTTCTTTATTGCTCTACACTCTTAGTCACCATGCATGATTGCAACCTTGGTGAGTAACTCAACAATGCAGTTCCAGCCAGTTACAGGCTGGCGTTTCATTGGTGTGTCATGATCGCAAATATTGCCTCGAAGCAACATGCTGTTCTTAAACGGTTAAAATAATACAAAACCTTTGCTGGGTGGGCAAATACAGGAAATGCAGCTAGCAAACTCACCACCCCTTGCTCTGCTGCTTCCTCTGTAACCAGAGCGCGCTTCACTTCCTCCTCCATGACCCTCATACTGGACTTTCGTCTTGCACCAGACCCTCGACGCGAAAATGGTTTCACACTGGACCGACGCCTCTCAGGTGTTGTACTGTACCTCGATAAGCAATATGTAACAAATGGGTTGTAAAAATGGACATTCCAATGTCAGATAGCCATAGCATATTTGAATATAGAAAGAGTCTGAGAATTGCATGTATTACTGACTTCAATTTCACACCTCGTTTCATCAAGGCCTAATTACCCTGGTAGTAATAAATATACCACACCAAAAAACATCTGTAGATGGCTTTCACATGCCTAATTTTTTTTCCAAAACCTTGTCGCCCAATCCATTGACAAATGTACTCTATCTTGTGTGGCTTAACCTATACAATTCGATTTCAATGACGTGCCTAACTACGGATAACATGATGTACCTGCGTCTCTCAGGGGGTTTGACACTACCCCTGCTCCGTAGGGCACCTCCTACATCTGTGTAGCTGCCGATGTCACCAGATGGCCGGGGGAATGCGCTGATTTTACGCACAATGTCCTGTAGCAGCTCCTCCGCTGTGTATTAGAAAGTATTATACGAGTATTGACAAAGCTATACAAAATGTTGATTTTAGTATTATTTATTTCACTTGTTGTCCTACAGATTGTAGTCAGTAGAAAATACCAGTTTGAAGAGGAATATGAAGGCCTATGTAAGGGCTGACTTTCTATGCAGGTAACAAATACTGGTGAGAAGAGCAACACCTCTTGCATGAAGACAGCTAGTCTTAGTATAATATGGGTACACAATGTATTACCTTGGCTTATATCAAACATTATATATGTATGGTAACAGTCCATGATTTGTGAAGACTAGTGGGCTTAATGAGCATCATTGAATCAGTTTGTTGTTATGAACAGTATAAGATAGTGCAAGAGAAACAAAGAGGTCAATGACAATTAAAATAATTATGATTAAAATGTACCCAGGGTATTGAGACAAATAAAAGATGGAAACTACTAAACAAAAGAATGTACTGACTTTCAGAATCCTCCTCTTCATCTTCCATCTCCACCAAATACTGGTGGAGAAACTCAGCAAAGGGACCGTGTTTTTCCAGGAGCTGCTCAAATGACCCCATCTCTGAAATGCCACCATCTTTGAGCACAATGATCTTGTCCACCTTGGGCAGGAAGCTGATTGCATTGGTGACATATAATCGGGTCTGAAAGTAGATTGGGAATTCACCGACACTACATTGAGGTGTCATCCATGTAGAAAAAGGTGATTATCAGTCTGACACTCCCTTCATGATTCAGGCAATGTCAATTCCCCTTATGATAGTCCAGCATTCCCAGACTATGATATAGGGACTATAGTCATCCTAGACTCCCCTTCCAGAGTTTGGCAATGTTGGACATTTTGAGCCACAAACAGAGCCCAGCGTTGCCTGGCTCTGGAAGGATGTGTAGCATTGCTAAACTATCTTATACCTATAGTCTGGGAATATTGAAGAATCATAATCACAATTATCTATTTCATTAATATCCAATTCAATCACCTTACCCACCTTGTGACTGAGAAGCCCGTGGTGTCCAATCACCTTATGGAAGATGTGTTTACCAACGTGGGAGTCTACAGCAGACAGGGGGTCATCCAGCAGGTAGATGTCTGCATTCTGGTACACCGCCCGGGCCAGACTGATCCGCTGCTTCTGTCCACCCGACACATTGATACCCTGGGGGCAGACATGGGTTAAGGTCATTGGGTGGTTTCAGAAAGTTTCAGAGTCATATGCCATAAGGAACTATGCAGACATTTTATAGATGATATTGGTTCGATAATATATGTACTGTTTCTGCAGTCAAGAGAGTCAACCCCATGGCTATGGGGTTCACATGAAGTACAGCCCATCTCCCATGGGAGCAAGCATGCATGCTACATTCAAGCATCATGATGACCCTATCGGTTGGCATACTCCCAAAGGGTGAGCATGATGCATGAATGCAGCTTTGGCAATAGACTCATGAGGGCTGCATTCATGAATCATGATGACCAAGGCATAATGCCTTAAGGCAGTAGGCAGCCTTTAAAAGTTTAACATGGTAAACTATAATACTCACCCTCTCTCCGATCTCAGTCATGTCACCACTGGTGAGGATCTTGATGTCTGTGGTGAGGGCACAGGCATCTATCACCTGGTCGTACTTCTTACAGCTGAAGGGCCGGTCAAACAGGACATTGTCTCTCAGAGTCATATTCTGGATCCAGGCTTGCTGTGGGACATAGGCCACCTTGCCCTGTGATAGGGGGCACATCATTAACCCTGCCTCAGGTTGTGATAAACTGGGTGCTAGGGTATTCATGAAACAGGTGCGGCTGTTAAGTGAAAGCAACTATGCTTCCTAAACACAAAATACCTTCAAGAATAGGGCTGATATTGGGGGATTAGAGTAGTTTATTTCATTTGACGGATGGATATGCCTTTTAGGAAGTGTTTCAGTTAAGTGTTGCCATGGCAACGTTAGTTCAATTCTCAAATAATTGGGTACCAAAGGAACATGGTTATGCATGCAGGGTAAAATTAGCACCTATTTCTGCAAACAACTCATACCCACAGCTCTAGAATAAGTGCCAATTTTATTTCAATTACATTATTTCCTCTTCACCTACCTTTACATTAACATTGCCTGCAGTTTTCTCCATCTCACCCAGGATGGAGTTGATGAAGGATGTCTTTCCGCAGCCCACACTGCCCACCACGGCCACCAGGGTACCATCCTCTATGGTCACATTCAGGCTGAAATCGCAAATAATAGGACATTACTCCTTGCGTTATAATCTATTGACCAATGGGATAGAATTGCATGGAATACTGATTTTTTTTCTTACTCCTTTAGTGCAAATCTGTCCATTTCACCCCATGTGAAAGTTGCGTTCTCGATGCGGATTGCAGCATCTGTGGGAAAGATGACACAGAGAATAGGGTGAGAATGAGCCAGACTCTCTCTATTTCACCAAAACTGTCTACCTCCAGGATCAGACATTGCCTGAGTCTGAATCATCTGGAACCAGAATCTAGCATTGTCAGTCTGCAAGGGGGTCTGGCAATACTAGATGAGTTTTTAGTGATGTACAGCAGGACATTTCTTTCTGTGTGTATGTCACACTTTAGCTAGTTAATTTAAAACAGTTCTGTATTGGTGTCCAAAATAGTCACATCTGTTACATACATTATAGATAGTGAGATCAGTGTGAAACATAGTAAATACCTTCAAAATTATGGGTGATTGCTTCTGGGTCAATTTCATTTGCCAGTAGAAATTGTTGTATTCTCTCAAGGGATACCATAGCCTGTGGGGTCGATAGTTGATTGTTAATTGGTTTATCTGGATATGGCTGTAACTACCTCCAACTGTACGGATGTTTAAATCTAGCCATAGACAATGCTTTGAGCCGGTGTTCCACCAGAGCTGATTAAACAACAAGACCTTTTTTCTTTTTTTAATTGTGGATAATTAATTGATAAATACATATAGGTAGATTACCCTAACAGAATGGGAAAGACTGCAGCAATACATCCAAGATAGAATGAAGAGTGGCATTGAGATTTCCAGACAGTCTTTGTAATTTCTTTTATATTCAAATGACCCAACAAAGATATTCCAATGTCATTTTTCTTTGGAGCAGAATAAAATGTTGAATTATATTCTATACTACCTATAACCCAACTTTGGTACTTGTATTCATCAATAAGTTCATTTTACCCTAAATGACTAGACCCTACCTGTCTGGCCTGTATGAAGCTGATGATGGCTACAGGTACCAAGAAGAGTGGTGCAGCTAACACGTTGAATAGTGACACTGAGACGAAGGCTATGTCAGGTGTCAGCACGTTGTCTGATGAGGACAGCACAAATGTAGTGAAGCACAGCAGGGGCACCTGATAACACAGCTAGATGTTATATGTATGTGTTGTATATGGAGTCTTCCACCTTTGATTAACATTTGATTAACCCCTAACCCTTTAAGGGCCGCATCTAATATGTTGTCGTCTAGGTCGGCATGGCGGGAATGCAGCCCGAGTGAATCTACTCTTGAGACCTGCATTTATTTATGCATCATGCTCACCTATCAAGAAAAGTCAACCCATAGGGTTGGCTTGATGCTTGAATTCAGCACTGGTGAGCTACTCGAAAGGGCTTCATTCATGTGTTATTACAAACCAAGACAAAGGCATTAAAGCACTATCCAATGAAAATGAGTCTAATATTATTATACATCTATAAACATTGGGCCCCATAACTATTGAATAACTTTAATGTGCACTGAACCCACGACGTCAGTTCGTGTAAAACTCGGCAGTGTTAGGTCACTGACCCAGTGCGCCTTTAATGATAAAAGTAAATGAACATCACCATGAATATACCTACCACAAACTGGGATGAGAAGGAAATGCCATAGTTGATAGTACTGATCAGGGCAGACCTTCTCAGGACTCTGAGTTCCTCGTTCCTGATAGACTCAACCTTACGTTGGAAGTAGCTCTCCCAGGCATAGAGCTTCAACACCTTCATCCCCGTCAGGATCTGATTCATCAACTTAATCCGCAGGTCCTTGATGTTCATTTGGAGGGCCTGAAGGTATGTATAAGGGCTCTGAGGTGATTGTTTCAGGAATGTCCATAAATGTTTTATCTATAGGGCCAGTAACATATTCAACTGACCACTCCACACAAGCGAAGATGAAGGAGATGGTGCACGGGTATGATGCCTGCCCCAAGGTTGGAGGGTGTTGATGGGCATGAGGGCTCACCCAAGGAGGAAGGAGTTGGAGGACATGATCGACCTAGCTCATGCAAGTCCGGGATGCAAGTCCATGGACAAACGTTTTTGAGTGATTCTTACTACAATCTTACTGAAGTCTTACAACCGGAAATTCGTAATATAGTATATTATATTTAGTAATGGTGGAACCCCACACAGAGAGAAGTAAAGGCGTCGCCATGACTCTTTTACCATAGTCAACTCTAGTTGACTCTGGTAGCAGAGTCATGATGACTCTGGTTGAGGGGCACAGCTACTCCAGCCATAACCTGTGCTCCTTGACTCTCCCTCTTGACTCTATCAGTGCAGAGTCAAGTGCAGTTGACTCTGCCAACAGCAGAGTCATTTGTAGTTTGACCCTTCATGAAGAGTCAGATGAAAAATGTGTTGAATCTGATAGTAGCTGCATATGAAACCACCTGGTGTGGCAACCAACACTAGTTTGGTACCAATGGCAACCACAAGGCAGAGCCACTATCTATAATTTAGATAATTGTTACATGCCACACAGTTTTGATTCTTTATAGATAGGTCCACTATGTCTACATAGTGTGGTTAAGGGATGGCAATGAATAAGCTTTCCAGTTAACTTACCTGAATCAAAGGTGATGACAAACTATACACTACACCATATTTTTTGGCTATGGGAAATAGACATAAGGCTGGGCACTAACTGTGTGAGATATAATGTGTGGCACTGCTTACTACTTTATATAGATCTGATATTGGCAACTAATATGTGGCCAATGGTCTGTAGAATGTAGTGTAATGCAGATACAACTTGGCCCTTTCACACAGAGAGAAGAGGCGGACATGACGACATGTCTTGTTATTGACCAGTCTTGGGCAATAACCTCACATACTCACTTCTCTCACAGGCCTCACCTGGCCTGCCCACTAATTATATACACCTGTTGCCCCTACTTTATCCTGTAAGTAAAGGATCCACCTTACCTGCAGGCCACTCATGTATTCAAGTATCAATTTTGACACCTGCTCATTTGACTCTCCTCCTCAGGTGTCACGTGGGAGACAAACTGCAACTCTAGCTGTCAGAGTCGTGGCAACTCCTTTACTTCTCTGTGTGCAGTTAAATACCCTTTTAAGATTTTTAAGGCATTAAGACCACATGAACTGTGTCATGGTACATTTTGAGACTAAAACTTCAGTAAGATTGGGGTAAGACTCACTCAAAACGTTTGTCGCTGGACTTGTGTGAGCTAGGTGCCATCTGCCATGATGACTCTTCCATGGTGGAAGGAGTTGGTGGGTGTTATGCCTCACTCCAGGAGGGAGGAGATGGTAGATGTGGGTGTGATAACTCACTTTATTTTTTGTTTCAACTTGGTCAAATTATTATCATGATTTTACGTTACTGCTGGACCTATATTTGACACCCTCATATCACATTCTATAACATGGAGCCCCGAATTACAATTGGATAGGTACCTGTATGATATCACAAAATACAATAAGTAGTAATGTAAAATGGTGAATTAGTTGGCAGAAAAAAAGAGTTGGGAATATGGCCATGCCCCTTATGCCATTGGGGCATGACCTATATAGGTAATGAGGTAGGGCAATAGAGAAAAAAGGCCCCTCACCTGGGACCTGCCCACGTAGCGCCCCAGGAAGAAGGAGCAGGCAGGTATGACGACCAGCAGATAGGCCAGGCCCACCAGGCAGGATGGTCCCAGCTTCTGCCACAGGAACACTGTGGATATCGCAATAGCAATCGGTGTGATCCAGAGGAAGTGGAAAAATTGTGGTGCATTCTGGAGTCTTTCAGCATCAACTGACATAAGGTTGGTGATTTCTCCAATGGTTGTGGTTTTGCGTGAAGTATGGGAGAGCTTCATAGCCTGGAAGGTAGTGATTGAGACTTAGTAGGATTCCTTAGAAATTTACCATCAGATTGACAAGAACAAATGAGAGAAATAGGTGAAATAAATTTTGGATTAGTCTGAAACACTCTGTTTCCTTGCTATAAACCCCAGGTGTTTCATCTGTGTGGCAATAAATGTAATGGCTAAACTCAACCCTTGGTAGATTTTAGTAGGCGAAAGTGGGATTTTCTAGGACGTGCTGCAATTCTGTAGGCAATGGTGGAATCTTTTCTTTGGATTCTCTTTAATGTCATCATAATATATGTATCAATGCGGTTGGCGAGTATGTCGTCAGAGCTGCATTTAAGAACCAGTCAATGTACTCCTCGAGGGTTGGTATGGTGTATGAATGCTGCTCGGGTAAACAAACTCAAAAAGCATACCATATTACAGTAGTATGCGGCCCCTACGTACCTTCCTGTAGACGGCAGTGATGACGGCAGACCTGAGGTGTTGACCAGTCTGCATGGTTATGTAAAAGGACTGGTTCATGAAGAGGCAGCCTAGCACTGACAGACTGAACATAAGTACTGCCAGCAGGTAGCCCTGCCACACATTCTTACTATCTGACTCCACAAAGTTTATCAGTAAACTGAAAATATAGGCACCATGAAATGATGGTTGTATTAGTTATGTGAGCCCTAAAGTACTTGTAAATCTATACATCAAGTTGTCCTCTTGAGGAAAACAACATTTTGATAGATTCACATAATCGGTTCAGTAAAGGAAGATGCACTCACATAACGATGTTCAAGGTCATTCATGAGATAATCTAATATCTAATGAAACATCTCGAGTGCCATATTTCTAGATTTAAAAATAAGCATTTGATACTATCGGCAGCTTAAATTAGTAAGCAAATTAGGAGGTTTGGCATCATTTCTCTGTAATAAATTGGTTTGGGAATCATTTAAGACACAGGCAACAAAGAACCTTTGTGAAAGACAACTTCTCTGAATGGCAAGAGGCTAAATGTGGCATACCCCATGGATCTTTATCGGGCCCTCTGCTATTCAAAAAAGGCCGGCTCTCCCGAGCTTTGTGACTACATTCACAGACTGGAAAAACGCGTCAGCGAACTCGAAGCATGGAGTGATACCACTACAGTTGATATCCAGGAGACTAAGACAAAGGTAGGAGCCATTGAAGACCGGATGGTAATCTCAGATAAACTTTTGAATGAAACCGCTCGGATTCTCGGCAAGCTGTCAAAAAAATATGACAACACCGCTACACTGTCAGAGCAAAATGCCGCTGCTGTCACAACCCTTGACGGTGATCTAAAAGTGCTTGAAGACTCAATACAGTCCACCAGGCTCATCTCATGTAACATGAAAGAAAGAATGGAGAGGTTTGACGAAGAGGACAGACGTAAAACCCTTGTTATGACAGGCGTTCCCGAACAAAACAGAGAAAATCTCCGCCGGTATGTTGATGTCTTGTTCCGCGACCTTGACCGTCCCTACGGCAACGAAAAAGTGGATCAAGTCTTTCGCCTTGGTAAATACGATGAGAACCAAAAGCGCCCACGGTCTCTTATTGTCAAGCTATCCAACAGAGGAATTAAGGCAGAAATATATAGGAACATCCAGGGTCTTCAAGGAAAGACTCATTGGCATGGCGTATCGCTACTAGATGAACTCTCACCACAGGAAAACAGAGAATTCAATGAGCTTCGGTCCATTTATTTTCTGGCGAAAAGGTACAAATACGAAAACGTCAGACTCAGACAGCGTTCACTCATCATAGGTACAAAAACCTACGCCCACAAGGACATACCAGCCCTACCCAATGGATTGACACTCCGAGCAGCAACTACATACAAGACAGTAGATGGACTTGCTTTTCGATCAGAGCACAATCCATTATCTAATCTATACCCCTGTAAAATTTCCCACAGGGACAAAGATTATACATCAATCGAGCATGCCTTCCAACATGACAAAGCCTTGTCAAGTAACCATCCTCTATCTGACGAGATCTACAGAACAACAGATCCATATCAATTGATGAAGCTGGGAAAAGAAGTGACACCAGGGCCAGACTGGAACAAGGGAGCCACTGTCCTACTCTTCAAACTACTGCAACAGAAGTTCAAAGATCAAGTGAGAGCAAGGTCGCTAGAGCGAACAGCTAAATGGCACCTATACGAATGCACTTATCACCCTGTCTACGGGGCAGGTAGGCACCCAGGAAATGTGCACTCGTTGACACAAGAAACAGTCCAAGGAGGTAACTTACTTGGGAAACTACTTGAGAAAATTCGTGCAGAATTACTTGAGAAAAGTGCAAGCTCCAAGAAGCAGGGGACTCTAAACCAACAACAACCGGTACCGGACAAACCTGCCGAGGTGGAAGATCCAGCCCAAGACGAACAACTCACTGCACCTGAAACGCCAGACGACAAAAGTGACAGAGTATCAAATCCAAGCCAGGAAGATCCTACATTCAACTTGATTGAAGAAATAGAAAAAATGCAAGAGGACAATGTCAGTGAGGACATAGACATAGACAAAGACAAAGACAAAGACTCACCTGTGCGTGCAAACAATCTACCACCAGATGACAACTTGACAAAGGAAGGTTCTCCTCAAACCCCACCCTGAGCGTCCAGACTATCCTCCAAGTGTACATACGATGTAAATAAGTCCAGTAGTTTGAAATCAAAAAACACTTGTATAAGTTTTGTATGTGTAAATGTATGTATGACTGTGATTATTAGTGTAATGGTAAATTATAAATGAAATACCCACAAATGTATAAATTTTCAGTCAAAGTAATATTATGTCAGATGTCAATTCAGACCCAAAAAAACCAAGTTTGAAAAATACCGTATTATAAAAAAATCTGAGTTGACAACATTCTCTTATCATATATTGTAACCATTCAAATGTATAGCCTGGATTCATACGCGAAATAATTATTTTATAAATCAAAGTGTGAATGATATTTGTGAGATTATCTTATGTATACCTATTGAATTTGAAAAATGTCGACACTGTAATCAAGGAGCAAAAAAATCCCCTCTATTCCAGCCCTTGTCTAAAAAGGTATGAGCAGCCAAATGTGCCGTAGCTCACTACCTGGGTTTTTTATTTTTAAAATTAAAGAAAAAACACACGATAGGAATTTGAAGAATGCAAACTTTGTGAAAATTAACTGTTACAAAAAATATGGTTGACACACCGAAATTGACAAACGGGGAAGGTCAATGCATTATGCATTTAAATGCTCAAAGCATCAGAAACAAATTTGATTTGCTCAAAAAGGAGCTTCTTGACCAGTCGATTGATATTTTATTATTTTCTGAGACGTGGTTGACAGCAATGAACGCTGACATAGATTATCAAATGGATCACTATAATTTATATAGATGGGATAGACAAAGACAAATGAATGCCGGTGGTCTGTGCGCATATGTCAATGAGCAAATGTCATGTTCTGATCTTGAACTTGTTAATATGAATATGAGTAATATAAATATAGAAATTCAATGGTTGAAAATAAGCAACGGTATGCACAAACAAATGATAATCGGTAATGTGTACAGACCACCAAATGGTGATAGAAATGTTTTTGTGACTTTATTAAAAGGGATGTTAGCTAAAATTAATAACTTACAAAATATAGATGTAATAGTGACAGGTGACTTCAACATCGATGTGTTACCGGATAGCATCATTAAAGATAAAATGTACTCTGACATGGCTGACTTTGGTCTCCGACAGGTAATACATGAACCTACTAGGAACAAGAACTCCACCACATGTATTGATTTGATATTTACAAATATCAAAAATATATCCGCAAGTGGAGTAGCGCTCCTAAATACCAGTGATCACTTACCGGTATATCTAAAAATAAAACGTCCGACCTTTAAACACGAAACTAGATATTTTGTCGGGAGGTCGTATAAAAAATATAATACACAATGTTTTACAGAGAAACTACATGAGCTATTATGGGACGAGTTTGATACATGTGAAGATGTTGAGTATTTATGGGATCTATTTGAGAATAATATAAACAAGGTTCTTGACGTTTTGTGCCCTATAAAAAACTTTAGAATCAAATATAAAGAAGAGCCATGGCTAACACCAGACCTCACAGCCCAAATTATAGAAAAAAATCAGGCACTGGCCAGAGCAAGGAAGTCAAATAGAATTTTAGATTGGAATAATTCCAATAGATTGAAAAAATTTATGTTGTACAAACGTCAAGAAAGCCAAACAAACATTTGTAATTGATGAAATTAATAGAAATGTAAAAGATGCAAAGAAATTCTGGGCTGCTATGAAAGCCTTAGTGCCATCAAAAAAAGGCAAATCAAGGTTAATAAATCTTGTAAATGCTGAAAAAAAGACTATAGAGAAAAGCAAGGTTTCTGAATACATAAATGAGTTCTTTACCGGTATAGGACCGAAGTTGGCTATGAAACATGATAGTGAATGGTCTTTCTCTGGTCAATCATGTCAAGATGAAATGCCTTTAATGGAAATAACTGAAGAAGAAGTAATTAAAGTGGTCAAAGACATAAATATAAGCAAAGCATCTTCTCTGAAAAATATATCCTCGAAGGTTTTTAAAGATGCAGTTTTATCCATGCCAACTCGTTTTACAAAAATTTTACATTTGTCGATTAACAAAGGAATTTTTCCAAAAAAATGGAAAATTGCCTCAGTCACCCCCTTACCCAAATCTGGTGATTTAACAAATGTATCTAACTTTAGGCCTATCAGTCAGTTACCTCTCCCAGGAAAAATATTAGAACGTATTATACATAACTCGATAATGGATCACATAAATAAAAATAATATTTTGACTGAAATTCAAGGGGGATACCGAAAAAACTGTTCGACTTTAGACACAATATCCAAATTAACAAATGACATTTTAAGAGAAAGAAATCAAGGGAGGGCTACAATGGCAGCTTTCATCGATACAATGAAAGCTTTTTATTGCGTAAATTACTCAATATTATTTAAAAAGTTAGAAAAATATGGGATAAAAAATCAAAATTTAATTTGTTTAAAAAATTACCTGACTGATAGGCAACAAGTAACTATAGCAAACGGAGTCTTATCTCCACCACTAAACTTAACTTGTGGTGTTCCACAGGGGAGTATATTGGGCCCTTTACTGTTTTTAATATATGTGAACGATGTTGTACAAAATATGGAAAATGTGAAAATTTTATTATACGCTGATGATACAGTTTTATATTCACATGGAACCAATCCAACGCTGATAAAGCCCTATCTTGAAAATGGTTTATTTAGGTACGCAAATTGGTCATCAAAAAATAAATTGTCGATGAATGAGGGAAAGACAAAACTTGTCTATTTCACATCGTCAATACGGTATAAGAGTTTACGTCTGAATGAAATAAATATTAAGGTCAATGACAAATACCTACACTTTGTACCATCATATAAATATCTAGGTATCATTTTAGATTACGAACTAACGTACAATGCTTATGTAAAAGATCTCAAGAAATCTTTGGGCTATCGCTCATTTTTATTGGGAAATCTAAAAATGTTTGTACCCACAGACATAATGCTAAGGATTTATAAAACATACGCGTTACCTGTGATAGACTACTCTGATATATTATATAATGGTGCTAATATTGATTTATTGACTGATTTGCAAAGAATACAAAATAGATGTTTAAAATATTGCCTGAAACTACCTATGTTATCATCGACTGACTATGTACATCAGGAGGCAAACCTGCCAAAACTGAAAGATAGAAGAACTTATCATGCCTGGATTCAAGGTTTTAAACTAACTTTGAATAAGAAAAACTGTGCGGTAAAAAAGTATAACACAAGAGCTTTTAATGCCCCAGTTTTAAAATATAATAGAGTATACACTGCATCTTACCAGAGGTCACTAGAGGTATATGTATCTCAAGAATGGAATGCTCTAAAAACAGACATGAGAAATGCTGATTCTATTTCAAATTTTAAAAAATTGGCAAAAGAAATGCTTGAAAAAAAGATTCCAAAAAACATGGAAAATATTTTCGCTTAGACATGCTAACGTGAACCCTAGCCTTTTAATTATTTTATGTTCAAACAAATTCTTCATAGACAATTTCCAATCACAGTAGTGTCTGATTTTAGACAACGGATATGTATACTTATATAATAATGTTGTTTTTACACCCTCTTTTATGTGCAATAAATATATGTATACTACCATACAAAACTAGAAGACTGGGAATCATTATAAGGGTGATCTATAACATCAGCCACGCTGAAGGTCATCCTCACTTTTTTAGCCCAGTATTTATTGTTTAAAGGTTGTCCGTACGGTATTTTTTAATATACATCGATATAAAATTACTACCGGTATTTTAATCCATTATTAATGTCGAGATACAATGCAACGTGACGATAGCATCTACTGTGATATTATTACATGTAACATATGACAGGATACCCGGTTTTGAAATCCAAACAAATGAAGAATGTAAATACAGAATTTATTATACATGGACAAACCGAAGAAAAATGTAACTGTGATACTCAAATTGGCTAATAAAGGTTAAATTGTCTCTTAAAAATTGTCTCTTAAAAAATTCATCTTGATTGTAATTGTAAATGGCATGCACCATGTTCAAACCAAATCAAAAAGCCATGCTGACAGTGGTTGTCTGGTTTGTAAGGGTCTACAATAATTGCAAGTATCTTCAGATTGTGACTTACTTCATGACCTGTGGGTTGGTTAGAGCTAGGGTTTCATAGACGATTTGTAGTAGACCAGCAAACATGAAGTAGCCCCCATAAGCGCGGAATAAGGCCTTGGTCAATGATACAGGTTTATTTTCCCTGAAACACAATACAGTAGACACATGTTGCACTGAACTGGTAAAATGGCCATTGATAATAAATCAATGATTCGCCTTGAAATAATTATGTGCATTGTACGTCATATGTTTCTCTAATAGATGTTGTATAATGAGGAATCTAATGATTCTAGTGAATGGGGTTGATACACCAACCTGTGGTTCTGAAGCTCTTTCTCCCACTCTGGCTCGAACTTATTGACAGCCGTTTCTGACGTGTCTTCCTCTCTGATGTCCCACATATCCTTGTAGGAAAGCGTGCTTTTGTAACCTCTCAGTATCAATCTGTGAAAGACGATGCAGCATATAGATTTTATACCTTTGAATTTGTCCTTTAGTGACTTTATTGACTATTCCACCATCATTATACAAAAAAAGGTTTTAGTTTAATTTACAAAGATCAAAGATAGATTGTTCCCTCAAATGAAGTACAGTTATCGTCATACTGCATCAATGCTACACTGACCAGTTACTCAGTCCGACTCGCTCACGTTGTTTTGGTGCATCTTACCAACCTCATAGGAGTGTATCAGCCTCGTAGGCTTAGCATGAAGCATAAATGTGGCCCTGGTCAGGGTTGCCTTCATGCACCATCACAATGAAGGGAAAAGTGCATTAACGGTTTATAAAGTCATTGTTTAGACACCCTTACCTACTGTACCAGCCAAAGAACATTTTAGACAAGAAGCTGGCTTGATTGACAGGACATGGTTTCTGTAATAAATAGATGCATTATAATGTGTAACATGAAATCCAATGGTGACACTTGTTACATAAGTGTTAAGCACTGTGTTGCTAAGATGTGAAACGACTTTTCACTGGCCTCTAGGCTTTTGCCCTTAACTTATACAAAGTTTTAGTTGGATAGGATTGAAAACGTGACTCGCGAGCAAAATCTTTACCTCTTGTTATTGTGTAAATTTGAAGATTATCAACCGAACAAAATGGTCTTCTGATATTCTGTTAATGTATATGAGTATGCTATAATCCATTCTATATTCTACATAGTTTCATAGTATTCATTTCACTCACTTGTGGTATTTTGGTAACTCCTTTACGAGGGTCCAATAATAGAGGACTTCTTTCGTTGTAGAGGTAATGCGCATACTCGGAGCGCGTGGCTGCCTTATCAGCAAACAGGTTACTGAGGAACATGAGGCTGACCAGGCCGAACCGGAGATGGGCCGTCATGTAGAGGAACAGGTCACCCACCTCCCCCTGTGTGGTGGCAGATGGGGAGATAGACACAGAGAAAAGGGTTAGCGACAGCCTGGCCGAGGTGCCTGGACATTTACATACCTTGTGTGTTCTTAAGCTTATACCTAACATATTCCTAGGTGCAACAAGGGACGAACCTGCGGAGTCACTAGACGCCGCTCATTCTGTGTGTAATCTTAAATCCCCACTTCTGGCGTAATCTTAATAGTACTCACCATTATTAAAGAAGGGAGAAAAGGGAAAAGAATAGCGGGGGTGGGGGGCAGAGCCCCCTATTAGGACTAGCTTGAGTTTCATTATTAAGATTACGGGATAAATGGGGTTTCGTTATTAAGATTACGGGAAAAGTGGGCTTTTTAAGATTATGCACAGAATGGGCGGCGTCTAGTGACTCCGCAGGTTTGTCCCCATGTGCTTCCTAGGTTATGTTTTAAATAGCATCCTGATACTGGATATATTCTTACAATGCAGTATATTTATTATTGGCAGTTGTGACCCCAGCCCTCTTTCTTCCCTCTCTGCTGTAATCTTAAAATCTAACTGAAATCTATCATAGCCTAAGACTACGCAAGTTATCCTGTTATGCACTTTAAAAATTAACGAGGTATGCCTAAAATGTTCAGCCACTCCGGACAGTTTGCTCCTTGTAATGATGCCTAAATATAGCCGGAATGAGTTACTCGACACAGGGCTGCATTCATGCATCATTACAATATAAGGCATGAATGCATTAAGGCACTATGAATCCAAATGTTGGCAGTGCTATGCCGTGTATACCTCTACGTCCATGCGGATAGCTAGTGATGTGACTTGTAGGATGCAACATAACTCCATCAGCAGCCAGAATATGAACAGGACACCTGACGTGTGCTCCCCCTTCAGGTACGAGTACCGCGTCAGGAACGTGGCCAGAAACTGGGAATAGATTATTAATACATTTGTACATGGCATAGCGGGAAACATCCTCAACAAAGGGTCAATATCGTCTTAATTTTTCAAAGCTAATATATTATGTAGAAAGCTGACTTGGTGTTCCTGTTTAATTCGATCATTTGTGGAGGACGTGTATTGAAACTATTTTGAGAGACTTGGTTCTGCTTATAGTAGTATAGTATGTATCGGAACGGGACTATAGTTAACTACTGTTTATTACTCAATCGACATGCAGCCAATCAGAGGCCGCCATTTGGTCACGTGACCCGTTGCCATGGTAACGTGACCTACTTAGGGCTCTCAGCCAATCAGAAGCCAGCATTCTGGGTGACCTACTGACCTACTTAGAAGCTCTCAGCCAATTAGAGGCCGGCATTCTGGTAACCATGGTAACGTGACCTACTTACGTCACGTGACCTACTTAGGCTCAGCCAATCAGAAGCCGGCATTCTGGTAACTAGGGTAATGTGACCTACTTAGGGTTTGTTTGTAAACAACACCACGTGGCTCTCTTGTTTGTAAACAACACCACGTGACACGTGACTGTTTGTAAACAAACAAACAAAAAAGTTATGTAACTTATATATAGAAATAAAAACACAACAAGATAATTTCTTTTTTTTTCATTTTATTCTTTATTTTCATTTCAATCAAAAAAACACACAAGTTTATGCTTTTTTAGCTCGCTTCTTCGATTTGCAACAACCCAACAGGCCGCAAAGTCTCACGCCGCCGTCACTCGCACCACGACACCCCGGACGACTTCTCTCCAATAGACATTGCACGACTTTGGATAAATCCAACACCATTTCGGCAAGGCAGAGAATCTTTGCCTCCATGAAACGGCCGCCATCGCAACAACCCGTCACAACAGCATCATCGATAGCTTCTGACTCACTGTCCGGTCGCTCAGCTTTGGGATTTTGCTCATGCGCATGACGCACTTCTTAGGGTTTCTTGTTCGACATGCTTCAATTAGGAAATGAACGCAATGAGGTCCACAGGTGTCAGCAGAAGTGTCTTGTAGTTGAACGCGGTTTCTTTGCCACTTGAACGGAGCAGAGCGTTCCACGAAAGACAAGAACTCCGCACTCAGCGGCGGTAAGCCGAAGGAATCAAAGTAGTACACTTCACCCGTGCTCGACACGTAAAACACCACCCAATGCTGACCTGGTAAATGTTGCGGATCTGTGTTGCTCACGAAACAAGTGTCTTTGATAGGGTGCTTCGGAATAGTGTCACAAGAGAAAACACCCAGGAAACGATGTTTTGTGTGAACGTTTTCCTTCAACACTCTGCTTATTTCAAGCGTGTTCATACGATACGCTAAGTACCGCTGTCTTGTCTTCAGTTCATGTGGTAGTCGGTGATGGGGTGTCGATCTCGGGTCAGCTCGACGACGTTGTCGTACACCAAGTAGAGTAGCACCGTTGTTGTCGCTTGTAGCGCCGAGCGGAAACTGACTTCCACCCTCAGCTGACCCGCTCTTATAAGGTTCACGCGACACCCGTCGTGCGATCTGTCTGGGGTTAAATCGAGGGGGAACACCGTGTAACCGTTCAGGAATTGATCGTATGAAATACCGCAGGAGCGCGCGCCCTCGTACATCCCCGTTTCCGTGTGTAGCGCCAAGTACTCTCTCCCGGCCGCTTTGGTCTTAAAGTCGGGCACGTAGGCGTCGTTCGGCACTTTCTGATCGTTCACTATCACTTGAAGCGAGCTGATGTCGTAATGCTTCATCTCGAACGGGTTCTTGGTGTAGCTACCGTTGAAGGCGTCGTGGTCTAGGAAGCAAATCATCATCGACTTGGGAAGCTGGCCTGTGTTGGAGTGCGTGTAGCTGTGATCTCTGTTACCTTGAGGGATGGCGTACGTCGTCACCTCCACTCTGTTCACCGGGTAGTCGAAGGGTCCGTGTTCTATCACCGCTCTCTCGTGCGTTTCCGCTACAGCGTCCGCCACCAACACGCGTCGCACGTAGAGCTTTGCTTTGTAGATCTTCAAGCTGTAGCCTCCGTCAGCGGCGCACATCAGATAGAAAGAGGGCGCTGCCTGTTTCAGAGTGAGATTGATTTCTGTCTCTCCAACGATGAGCTTCGGTTGATGAGCCAGGTCAAAGTGCAGTCGCGCCATCAGCGAAAAGCGCTTGTTGGAGATTAGCTTCCTGCGCTCTTTGTACCCCGCATTCGCGTTACTCAACGCGTCAAAGTGACCAGGCGTATCTTCATGCCACCCCTGGGCGCTCATGACGCCGTCCTTCACGTCTTTGTTGTAGTTGAGTAATCCTTCCAAGTAAGCTCGGTAAGGGTAGGTCTCGGTGTTGCCAGACACTTTGAAACCGCCAATGGAGACTTGGACGTCTTTGAAGAGCGAGTGAGCCAAGTTGTTCACCTGAGCTACCGCGTCGGTGTCCTCGAGCGCCGCTCCGTTCGGTTTCAGCACTTGACATTCCAGATGAAGGTAATTCTCGTTCAGGTCTGTGTACTCTTGCGACTTGTTGATGGTGAAATTTATGTTACCTCCATCCTCTAAAGAGTTTTTTGTTTCTATCCCCAGGAAAGACGACTTTAAGATAGTAGTCTGAGTCGGCGCTACGGTGTGCAGGTCGAGCTCAGAGAGCGCGCACTCGTTACTGCTCTCGTGTACATAAGCCATTGTGTTCTCTCTTCACGCGGACGACAGACTGACGCCGGCCGCCTCCAGTCTTTTTATTTATACCTGAACGCCTAGGCGCTTACCGGTCGAATACATCCCCTCTACGTCTCTTGCAAGAGCCACCGCCCGTCTGAGGAGAATGCCGGCGACGTTTCGACCCTTTCTTAGACGCGACAGTCGTCTTTCCTCCCGAGAACGCCGTACTCGCCAGTCTCTTCAGAGCGCCTGCGCCTCGGTCTTTCACGCTGCTCTTTAAAGTCCGACCCGCCAGCACATCTTTAGCTACGCCCACACCGGCGCGGAGCAGCGTTTTTCCCACCGACTTCAATAGCGGGGTAGCCGAGCGCATCAGACCTAACAGAGCGCCGCCCAAACCGTGCCCGCTCTGGAAAGAGCGCCCGCTGTACACGTTGATGCCGTTGCCCAGCTGCGCGTTGTAGTAATCGCTGTACCCTCTGCCGACGGTGCGCCTGGGTGGAAAGTACGGAACGCGTTGACGCATCATTTTTCTCTCTTTCAGCGCTCAATAGGTCTCAGATGAAGTGTCACGGTCACCTCGCCTCTACCGAATGGGATGGAATGACCGGATCGGTCTCTTAAATAGATGCCGACCTCGGTAAACCTCTTGGATTTCAAGGGGAAATAATCCAAATGGGGAAAACTGATAGCTTGCACGCCACCTCGACGCTTTCCGCCTCTGTCCACCGCGACGCAGCGTAACAGCGGCACTTGCATGTCGCCCACACGTCTCTCCTGGATCATGTCGGTGTATATGTACACAGAGTGCACGTCCCCGAAAACATCCATCGAGTAGGCGCCGGTAGTCGGCGATGCGAAACACGTCTTCTCTCCGAAGCCTAGAACGCATGCGAGATGCTGAGTCAGCAGGACAGCACAGTGTCTCGGCGGTTTGATGGTGACGCGTTTCGTCTTGGAGTCGTACGATAAGATCCCCATCGGTTTGAGCAAGAAGCTGGCGCCCTCTAGTCTGTCATCTCGCAACGTCTCACTCAAGCGCTCGACTAGGGTGTGGTTGCTTCCGGTGAAAATAGGAGGTATCTCGAATATGTTTGGCATGAAACTGCGCACGCCCATGGCTTTCTCCATCTCTTCAATCATCTGTCTTGCTTGATCGCTGATCGCCTTCTTCTTCACCGCCGGGGACAAGAACTGCTTGTATACGGCATTCGTCTGTCTCAAGTCGACCTCTCTCTTGAACCTTTTTGTTTCCGGTTTCAATCGCTGCTCTTCCGACGTGTCTGATAGCTCTTCCACCGTTACATAGCTCGCTTCCTTCCAGCTCAGCGGGTATTTTGAGCTGAACGTTAGCTTGCTCAGACCGTTCGCGTTTTTCATTCCCCTCCAGTCTACCTGCGGTTTTCTTCTTTCGGCGAATTTAGTCTCTTTTAAAACCTTGATCGCCTCCTCTAGCGAACCCTTGGTGCGCAGAGGAACAACGATGATCAAGTCGTCATCGTGCACGTTAGTCCATTCTGTAGGGAGGATGATCTCAGTCAGAGCCGCTTCGTACGCTTCGGGCAGAAGGAGCGGCGAGTCGAAGTGAGTTCGGAAAGACGTCAAGCTGTTGTCAGGATAATACTCCATAGAGCTGTTGCTAGGTAGAGTGATGTTCATTTTTTTTTTTTTTTTTTTTTCTACGTTATTTTTTTGACGGGGATCCACTCGTTGAACTTGTCGTCGTAACCTAACCAACGTACGAAAGCTAACTCTTTACCGTCGACGGTCTTGCGGCGCAACACCTCGTCTATCAGGTAGTTGTTGTCGTAACGACTCTTGTACACCTTCTGAACCTCTTCCGGGTAGAAGACGCCTTTTATCTCCTCGCCCTTGTCGTCTTTCAGCTCGAACCCTCTGCTTCCCAACGTCTTAGCAACGTCGACCACTTCCTCGCGCCAGTTTCCCTCGTACCCTTTGTCGAAGGCGCCTTTAGTTCTCAACATCCTCACTCTGTCACCCGGAGCGATGACGTCGACGGCGGACGTCTTTGTTTTTTTCTTCTTTTTCCATATTTCGTCGATTTGTTTGTTAGTTGGGAGATCTTGTCGGTAGAAAACTGTTTCGCTGTTTTCCGAGCTGACTTGAGCCGGCGCCATTTTCAACGTCTTGTGGTGAGTGCGATTGTAAGAAGACACTACATGGTGCAGTACGTCTACGTAGCGATACGTGCGCTTGTGTGTGAAATAACGCCACAGCTTCTCCTTCAGACTGCGGTTCAAGCGCTCCACTAGACTAGCTTTGATGTCGTCGTTCTCGCCAGTGAAAAACTCTATGCCCTCGCTCTTCAAGTGATCTTGAAAGATCTTGTTCAAAAACTCTTTCCCCTTGTCTGTCTGAACAGTGCGCGGTCGTCTCTCGCCAGTGTCTGTCATCTTTCGGAAGGCCTCGGTAACATCAGCGCCGCTCTTGGATTTAATGGGAACGGCCCACGCATACCTAGAGAAAACGTCGATCGCCGTCACCACGTACCGGAAGCGGTCGTTGTGAGACGCCAAAGCCTGCATGTCCATCAGATCTATCTGCCACTGCTGATCGATTGCGCGGGTTATAGTCTTGTTCCTTGCGAATTTTCTCCGAATGGGTTTATGTTTAGTGTAGGCGTCCAGCGACACTAAAGCATCTCGGATGACGGCCGGGTTTAGGTGGCGAAAATGATGTTTCTGGAGTTTAGTCACGCTAGTGAAACTGGAGGGCGCTTTGACGTTGGTATATCTAGGTACTACGCGCTTCTTTTCTTTTTCCTTCTTGGTCAGTCTCTTCACTGGTTTGCCCATCGTCGACTTGTTGAGGGCGTGAACGACGACGTCGCCGCTAGGCGGTTGCGCCCTTTCCTTTTCTTACTCCCCGCGCTCCTATAGGAAGTCGGAGTTTGGAAAAGTTCACTGCCCTCCTCGTCGTCAGAGGATTGATCGTCCACCTGGAGAGAAGAGTCTGCTGCTGCTACTGCTGCTGCTGCTGCTTCTCCTTCTTCCGAGTCGAAGCTCGGTCGTTTCCGACCTCTGTCAGCAAGCCGTGTGTCCAAGCTTTGGCCAGGTCCGCTCGCTTTATACAGATGGTTTCCGATCAAGGAGTCTGTGGGAACTGCTTCGCGCAGCGCTTTTGTGAACGGAGAGTAGCCCGCCGGTCTGGGCGCCGTCTTCCTGAACCTGGCGGCGTCGTTCAGTAAGTCCACTATGTTGATGCGATGCTCAGGTGGTATTCTCCGACCCGACATCTCGCGCACCGCACCGTCCTCGTTCCACTTGACCACACCGGATTTCTCCAATTGTTTGTACAGCGCCACGGTCCGGGTGCGATTCCTCTTGGGAACTTGGTTTACCAACCGCTCAAGTAGGGACGCGCTGGCTTCTTCAGCAGACTGACGGAGGTGAGCCGGGGGCAAAGAAGTGTAGGACGAAGAGATGTTGCTGTTGTTGGGATTCGCGAGAAAAAAATTTCTCGCGCGATTCCAAAGTGGGATCGTTCAACACTAAGTCCAAGTCCCTGTAGATAAACTGTAGCACCTGGTGCAAGGCCGCGTCGGGATGAAGGGACTGTTCTGCCTGCTTGTGGTAATAGGCCATATCGGCAGGTAGGCGGGCGGCGGTGGCAGGAGCGGAACTCTCGTTCTTTTCAGTACGCTCATCAGGAAGAGGAGGAAGGTTTGGAGCAGTAGAAGTACTAGCAGCAGCGACTGCAGTAGTAGCAGCGCTAGTAGTAGCAGCAGCGGGCACATGATGAAGTAGACCTGCTCGTGATGATTTGTAGAGCGTCTCAGGATCCACGAGTGCTAAGCGTTTGTAGTGTTGTTGCTGCTCTGAGTCCGTCATGGGGACGATGGTGGCGATGACGGTGGCGGTGGCGGTAGTGGTGGTACTGTCGGCGAGTAGGTGTCGAATGAGGTGTCTCATATACGGAGAATGCTCTTTATAAGCGGTAAGGCCATCCCTATGAGAGCCGGAATGAGGAAACCTACCTCTTGTACCAAGACGCGTCTCTTTTTCTTGATGGGCGTAGATTTTTTGCCGACCTCCCTCAACACGTCAGCCGATTCTCGAAGCTTGTCCAGTTGTTTGTCGCTGAGCGGGATGTTCCCTACCAGTAAATTGTGACAGATCTCACTCAACGCTGCGATCAGATCGTCGCTTCCAGAGTCTATTAGATGCGAGCAGTCCTTTGGCGAGCACTTAGCTAAGTGCTTGAGAGTACCAAAGTGTCTTTCGAGTAGATGAGAAGACATTTTTGCTACTGCTTTCTCTTGTTCTTTTTTTTGTCTAGCGGTACGAATACTAGCTGAGAGTGTATGGACGTCAAAGAGGAGCGTATTCTCAGATCGTCAGGTGTTGACTGCTTGAAGTCCAGAAGGAGGTATGAGTGAGGTCGCTTGAGTTCATGGGTAAATATACTAGAGAGGGCCGCCGCGTTGGAGGGAAACACCTGGCGAGACAGACTAGCTATTTGCCCCATGTCGCGCGGGTTCTTGAAAACGATCATGTAGTGAGCGTTCAGACTCATAGTTCGAAAGTCGGGTGATTTCTGGAATAGGTTCTGAGTGATATATATGACGCTCACGTTCCAGTGATGCGAGTATTTAGTAAAGATGTCGGCTACCACTTGCTGATTGGAACTGCTCATCAGATCGTCCAATATCAGTAGAGTGTGTGGTCGTAAAGCGTCTTCTGCTACTTCCACGTCTCCCGCTATAGCCTCTTTGCTAGGAAGACCTTCTCTGAATTCCACACCGTACTGATTTTGCATTTTTTCAAACAGAGGTTGCCACTCGCCGTAATGGTAAAAAGTCTTTTCCACCGGCGGCGTGACCAAATTGTTCACGTCGCTCAGAAATTGATCCACCAAGCGCGATTTTCCACAACCCGACGGACCGCTAATGATACAACTAAAGGGTCCTTGTAGTCGAGCGTCGAAATGAATTTCTGTGAAGAGTTTGCTTTTACTACTCGACATTTTTTCGTTTTTTTTCAGGACGCGTCAGAGAGCGGTTGTGTGTCTGACTGTCTGCTGTGTTTCTCACTCGAACGGTCGGTAGTGAATGGTTGTGGAGAAAAGTCAGTCAACCTTTTTATTGATACCGGCCGGTGTCACAGTAGCGGCGGCAGAAGTGACTTTTTTTTCTTTTTTTTTTGCGATAAAATTCTATTTTCACTCAATAGTCATAAATGTTTGTATCAGACTCCAGAGGAGTCTGATACAAATATTTATTTTTTTTTAAAAAAAGAAGAGGAGGAGGAGGAGGAGGAGGAGGAGGAGGAGGAGGAGGAGGAGGAGGAGGAGATTAATTTTTTTGATCATTTAGGCAAAGCTCGTCGCTTTGCCGCTTTTTTTTTCTATTTCTGTGTTGTGACACGATCGTCTCGAAAAAGCAATAAGGCGTGTGAGCGCGGCGGTGACAAATACATATTGGAGCGTATGGTTTAAAATGGTGCGTCCCTATCTTCTTCAATTCGGCTGCGTTGCAATATGCCGGATAACAAGTGACGACGTCGAAACGTTTAGAGACCGTGTTCACGTCGGCCACAACGCGCGCCCACCGAGTGGGAGCTGCAGTCGCTCCCAAGAAACCGATCGGCTTGTCGAATCGTTTCATAGCGCTTATTCTCACTTTATAAGAGGAGGCAGGGTGAGGAGAGTAGCGGCGCTCTTTCTTTTCATGAAACGCCCAACGAGTGGGGGCGCTGAGAGCGGCTGTTATGCAATGGTAGAGTAAATACTGTTCTGAGAAGACGGCTCTCGGCCATGTCGCTACGTTTTCCTTTTCCGCTCTTGTATAACGACGATGGCGCTCAGCTTTGCATTTCTCGAGAATTCGGTACGCTTCAAGAGAAGCGTGAACCTCAACTACGTGACGCTCTCTCCTTTGAGATAAAAAAATAGCCGGGCAGTTGAGGAGGGCACTTTGTTCGCGCGACCGTCTTTTAGAAACTCGCGCCCTCTGCAGCGCCAAATTTCTTTCCTCCGAAACAAAAAAGACTGAGTGAAAATAAAAATTTTAAAAAACAAAAAGCTCAAAGAAAAAAAAAAAAGCAATAAGCAGACTCAGCTCGAAATTCCCTGCTGGCGTGATGGCGGTGACTGCAGGCGGTGGCGGCGGTCGGCTGGCCGGCGGTGGCGGTGTCGGCGGCGATGGTAGAAGGGTGTGTGGAAAGAGAGACGCATCTCAGTCTTTTATAGGAGCGGCGAGTCTGACATTTTCAGCTGTCGCATGCTGACCTGCTGCTATCATAAGAGAAACAAAAGCCCTAATCACGCTTTTCAGCTGGATCCTTCCACCCCGCCAGACATGGATCCCGATGGGAAGGTGGTTTAAAATTAAATCCGTGTACTGACTGTCATACAATAGAGTAATTAGTTGAACGCGTGTTACCTGTATAAAGGATTAGCGGGTCATGGGCTCAGCGTGTGTATAGAAAAACAACTACAGGTAGCGTGAACAAAGCGACCCCCTCCCTTTCTGTCACTCTGTCTGTGACTAGAGGGTGCGCCGTGTGGTAAGCGGCTTAAATCTAAAGAAAAACAAATCACCCTCTCCTGTCGTCAGCAGTCAGCTGGCCGGCGGCTGGAAAATGCGATTAGAGGGATGATGAGCCACGTAGTAAGCGACTTAAGGCTGATCTAAAGACCTGCCGTGAGGGGGCAGCTGGCCGGTGGCTTGAAAAAAGGGGGGAGTAAGGGTATATAAGGGGGAGTGAAACCGTATTCGGCATCGTCATCATCGTTCACGCTACTACTACTACTACTACTACTACTACTACTACTACTACCACCACCAGCACCGCGCCTCAATTTGCAGATCCCCATGATGGAAAGTTGCTACCGTGACATGAAGCGGAATGACGAAGCGGTGCGCGAATGTGAAGCTGATGCTGTAGCCTCTGCTACTGCTGCTGCTAGTGCTGCTCAGCGTGCTACTGCTGCATTTACTGCGGCTGTTAGTGACGCTGGTTGTGATGACGTTGTTGTTGTTGCCGCTGCGGCTGTGACTGCTGCTGTTGCTGCCGCCGATGCAGCTACTCATGCCACTGATGCCGACGCTGCTGCTGCTGATGCTGTTGCGGCTGCCGATGTCGCCGCTGATAACGCTGCTAGTGCCCGCTCTGCCGCCCTTGCTACTGTCGCTGCTGCTGTTGTTGCTAATGCTCACGCTACTGCTGCTACCGCTGCTGCTGCTGCTGCTACCGCTGCTGCCGAGGCTGCTGCCGCTGCTGCCGATGCTGCTGCCGATGCTGCCGATGCTGCCGATGCTGCTGATGTTAGCAGTCGCGTCGACAAAGAATCGTCATTTGTCACTCTTAAACCTCCAGTTGAACGCGCGACGGGTAGTAGGGCTACCAACGCGACGGCCGGATGGTGCAAATGGTGTCGTCGCTTCTGCTCGTGCGCTTGCTTTTCTTCCGGTCCTACCTGCTGCTGCTACGGTATGATAGTGTTATAGTGTTTGAATGAGAACGCGCGTAGTTACACATAGACGCTTTTGAAAATATAATTTTAACATAACATGGAACTTGTTGTGTTTATTTTCTATATATAGTTGTTTGTTTACAAACAGTCACGTGTCACGTGGTGTTGTTTACAAACAAGAGAGCCACGTGGTGTTGTTTACAAACAAAACCCTAAGTAGGTCACGTTACCCTAGTTACCAGAATGCCGGCTTCTGATTGGCTGAGCCTAAGTAGGTCACGTGACGTAAGTAGGTCACGTTACCATGGTTACCAGAATGCCGGCCTCTGATTGGCTGAGAGCTTCTAAGTAGGTCAGTAGGTCACCCAGAATGCTGGCTTCTGATTGGCTGAGAGCCCTAAGTAGGTCACGTTACCATGGCAACGGGTCACGTGACCAAATGGCGGCCTCTGATTGGCTGCATATTGATTGAGTAATAAACAGTAGTTAACTATAGTTCCGTTCCGATACATACTATACTACTGCTTATAGCTTCATTTTAATTACTTCAATTGCATAACGCCTTACAGGAAAGCTTGCCTACCAATGTAGCGAACAGGAGAGCTGTACCCAGATAGTCGGCAGTTGTCGGTGGTATCATGGTCTCACCTTGGACAGTTCTCATGATGAGTGATACAAGATCAGCTACACAGGTAGAGACTAGAGCACTTCCCAGCGTCTTCAAATTAAACGTTAACCCATTACAATGCTGATCACAAAGGGGACTTTAAGTAAAGAGGGTCTTTCACTAACTTACTATTTTAAACTTTAAACCTTTTTTGATTTTGCAGTGTGTATTTATTTCATAAATGATCTTCAAAATACAACAACAATCAAAAATAGCATGTGAAATATCATGATATAAATCATACAATATAGTCAACCTTAGGCCACTCAAAAAAAAAAGTTGTTTCTCATCACCGCGCGCATCATAAAAATCAAGATTTGGGGAAAACTTTTTTTTTTTTTTTTTTTTTACATTTTTGATGAAAAATATGTTAAAATTGCCAAAATATTGGCAAATTTGGTATCAAATTAAAGCTTATGCTGTCAGCAATGCAATTCGCTAGGTGTAACTTGCATTCTTACAACTTTTGCTGATCAATAAACTCCAAATTACTAAAATTTGAAAATTGATCGCGAAATGTCCACATTTCCCTATGTAAATTGCCCCGAGTAAAAAAAAAAAAAAAAATTAAATAAATAAAAAACGCCCTCGTCATATTTTTCATTGCTTGGTGATGAGAAACAATTTTTTTTTTTGAGTGGCCTTACTTTGAGATATTCCACAAAGTAGGAACAAAAGACATTTCCCCCCGTCAATTTCATCAGTTTTCATTTAAAAATTCCACACATTACTCTACATAATTATGGCATGTACACACATGATTTGCGACTCCTTAGGGGGTGACAAACGAAGTTTGACACTTCAGGTTGTTAAGAAATTATCGCTCCCTTACCATCTTCCACTTGTTGAGGTGGCTGAGGGTGGCCTGTGTGTGTAGGATGGGTTTGTGGCTGAGATAAGGCAGGTAGATGATACAGGCAAGCCACAACCAGCCAGCCGGCACCCAGATAAGGACCGTCTTCTGGAAGCACGCTGTCAACTGTGCCCGAGGTGTGTTCACAGTCAGGTCTGAACTCTACAGGAAAGAACATATATATTCTTCAGGGGGAAGGGTTTCTTTATTCCTAAAGAGGATCAGAATAAACTATTCTTCTTATATACTAATAACTAAGGTGAACTGATGGTAGAAGTACAAGAGGCCATACTGGGTTACCACAGAAGTACTGGAGGCCATGCAGGGTTACCACAGAAGTACAGGAGGCCATGCAGGGTTACCACAGAAGTACAAGAGGCCATACTGGGTTACCACAGAAGTACTGGAGGCCATGCAGGGTTACCACAGAAGTACAGGAGGCCATGCAGGGTTACCACAGAAGTACAGGAGGCCATGCAGAGTTACCACAGAAGTGCAGGAGGCCAAACTGGGTTTCCACAGTAAGTATTGGAGGCCATACTGGGTTACTACAGAAGTGCAGGAGGCCATGCAGGGTTACCACGGAAGTACAGGAGGCCATGCAGGGTTACTACAGAAGTACTGGAGGCCATGCAGAGTTACTACAGAAGTGCAGGAGGCCATGCAGGGTTACTACAGAAGTACAACAGGCCATGCATGGTTACTACAGAAGTATAGGAGGCCATGCAGGGTTACTACAGAAGTGCAGGATGCCATGCGGGGTTACCACAGAAGTACAGGAGGCCATGCAGGGTTACTTCAGAAGTACAGGAGGTGATGCAGGGTTAACACAGAAGTGCAGAAGGCCATAGAGGGTGCGGTTACCATGGAAGTACTTACCCACAAGAGGTCATACTGTGTCTGGTTACCACAGAAGGCCGGCAGGGCCACTGTGTAGTTGGCCTCCATCATGTGGCATTCCCCGGCCCATGCACGCTGCAGAGACATAAGGTATGTTGGTAAGTTATATAGCTAATCGACACATCAGGAAATTCATCAGTATACTTTAATTACTGCCCATTACTGAAACAAATGCAGGATGGTTAATGCTTCTCCCACTCTAGCTATCATCATAAATCACATTGTTGATACCTAAAAGGAGCCATGAGTGAAAATTCTAAGTAAATCTGCATAGTAGTGGCACCCTAGCTAACAAAAAGATGTTTCCAACGGTAAATATGATTTGGATAATGTTAGCTGGGTAAAGGTTCCAAAACGTTTCCAAACATTTCTAGCTGATATGTCTATCAAATAGCAGCATTATGTGTTTTGTTGGTGTTATCAAACCAAATTCACATCACATTGTATGTAAATACGTGCAGCTCATATATGACAAGATATATTGATATGTTAATATTAACTCTTATTTCAAGCACATTTGTAAAATATGATAACGAAAGAATTTTAACAGTTCATTTGGGGGGAAAAACAAGAGGGAGAATAAATTCCAAGGCCTTATTTTCATCTAAATGTATGACTAGCAGATCTTTGTAGGCACAAGTTCACTTCCTATATATATGAACAATCTGAACATAAGTAAATATATAGATATTAGAGCCAGTTTAGATACCTCTCTGGAAATCCTGACTCCAGTGACAGTCGGCCAAAAGGATAATTGTAATCTCACAGGCTCACGAAATCCAAATTACATTAAACCATATATAGTACTAATACATTGTGCATGCATGGTATCTACAACATACCTCTTATGGTAACCTCGTGCAGTGAACTTGTTTGCATATAAGAGTACACTGTGGCCTGAGTAAGTAGGCCACTTTGATATCCAAACACCCCTGCCCTAACTGAGTGCAGGTTGAGGCCACACAGAGGGACGTCATGGTGTCTGTTGGACAGCATCCCTGGCTGCCAACATACCCTGTCTGTCAATCAGGTATGTAGTCAGCACTAAATCCTCAAACTGTCTTCCTTCCCACCAGAAGGTAGGGAGCATAGTTGAAAGTGGAGACTTCTGCTGTGTATATAAATGGAACCTGGTGACATGAGAGAAAAATTAATGACATGACACTATTTATTGATGATGACATAGCGTATTTCTTAAATTCGACATGGGACATGGAAGGTCATTAGAAGCGACATGGGATATGGGGATTCAATTGGCAGGTGACATGGTCATTTCTTAAATTCGATATAATGTAAAATGTATTTGTACATTTTGGTTAGTATGACGAATATAGGAATGATGGTGCTGATAAACAATAATTGATTACATAATGTTACATAATGATTAGGATTTATGAATCTTGATATGATTATCAATATTAATTAATAATGGTTGTAATATAAAAGGTATATGAGCTGGAGGTACAAGGAATATGAAACTTATTACAAATAGATATACCCTAGCTAGCAAGGATACGTTGGGCCAACGCTGCCAATGGTCTGCACCGTCGCAGGCAATGTTTCAACGTTGTGCCAATGTTGAAGTGCCAACGTTGACAAATCTATGTTTGACCAACATTGAAAATACTCCCAGGGATCTGCCAATGTTGGTACAACATGAGATAATTCATGTTGTGCCAACGTTGGCAAATCAGTGTTGGACCAACAGTGGATGTACTCCCAGCAATTAAGCAATAAGAAGAAAACTGGCGTTGGCCAAATGTATTTCCAACGTCCATCAGAGGGTATGGAATGTGGAATGGAGAGAAAACATGTTGGAACAACATCATTTTTAAGCTCTAAATCTGATTGGCTAGATGTTGGTACAACATTAAAAATCTGACGTTGGGCCAACATCCTGATGTTGGGCCAACGTTGGGCCAACGTCATTTCTTTGCGGTGTCATGGCGATGTTCTGTTGGACGGGCAAATGAACATTCCAGCCTTGACTATTGTTGGCCCAACGTTGGCCCAACGTATCTTTGCTGGCTGGGACGGTTATCATATGTCAAGCTGATATGAGGGCAGTTGTGTTATCTGGTGGTCACCTCTATAAGTATTATATAACCCTTATTATCTGCACTGTAGGTGCTGTACGGATTTTTTTATTGTTTATTTGCATGAATTAGGATGATCTTCTGATACATTATATTTATTGTTCAACCGAATAGATACAAAATCCTATTACTGCTTTAATAAAGCAGTAATACGATTTTGTACTTACCTTTTACAATGGCGACCACGAACTGAGTCTTAAATTGGGCAAATATAGTCCATCTGACTTATACAAGAAGACAGACACTAGTTAGAAGAAGAATTAATTGTATGCAAATTTGGACAAATTTGATATATAGACAATTTAGATAGACAGCACAAGGGTGACGTCACAATTTTGTAGCTGCTTCTCAGACTGCGTTCCCGTGTTGACAAGATAACAACATGTATACATACCATGACAACATCAGGGACCCCCTCCCCATTCACATCCCCTATAAAGACTCACTGTTCTCTAGAGTAGATAGAATATTTTAATAGAGAAAGGATTATATTATCATTTTGATAGGTACAGAAAGTAGACATTCTTTTTCCTATCATATTTACCTTCCGCAAATTGTCATAGTGGAACAAAGTTAAAATGTGTTATATATTTTACAACATTCTCATTCAAGATGACGCAAAATAGCCATACAAAATCATTTTATTTGCCACAAGGGTTGGTCGGCCCAGTATTGAGATGCAAGTCATGCAATGACTGTGATAAATGAAATATACTTGAACTTTACCTTGACTTTTGACACCAGAAGCAGATGGACTGATTACCTTGACTTATGACACCAGAAACAGATGGACTGATAACAGAATAACTTACAGATAATTTTGGCATCCACCATTTATATGATAACAAATAAACATCAGGTTATAATGAGTGCAGAAGGAGAAGGATATCACTATGGTCTGTGTGTAATTTCTCCAGAAAGAAAATGTGATACTCTTATCAAGATTTAATGACACCATTAAGAGATGTACATGTAAATGATATCAAATGCCGTTACATTGCCTTTAAGAGTAAAATAGATATTTGTTTCTCCTTGACCTGTTTGAGTATATAATTTAACTTACAGTAGACGTTAGTATGTGGTAATTTTGATGTAACAACCTGAATAAAACACAAACGTTGTTACATAAGGTGCAATATCGAGGTACCTACCAGTAGCCTACCTGCTGACTTGGCTGACAAAGGGTATAGTTTGTGGATGTATCAACCCGTTTATGGGAATACTACCTCCGGTGCATGTACAACATACAACACCAGGGGCCCTCTGCCCAGCCCTTGTTTGATTACATGCACTTGAACTATGATTGGAAGATGTCAAGGTTACTTATATCAGGCTCATAAGACAGAGCCATGGTGCCTATCGTCGTAATAAGGCATGTAATATATAGATTTGTTGCAGATCGCACACCTGACCCTTATTTAAAAGAAGACATTTCCCGTGGGTTCAACCCAAGATTGCCTCATGTAATAAAGTATAGAGAAATTCCTTGAACTGACTTCAGATTGCCCTCCCATGAAACACGTTAAAGGAAGAAAGATGTTGACTGACATCTAGGAAACACAAATATCCAACCCCTGTGTGACAATAATTCAAGTATTGTCCAGATCTAGGATGGTAGTGTCTATGAATTATGTAAATTTGTGATTCCTGATATATTGATACAGTAATGAGGATTTCAGGCAGTACTGATCCCACTATAGGAATTCTTTACAATAAACCACTTCTATTGTGTCCAAAACCATATGCTAATAGGTGTGATACTTTCCCAGTTTTTCTTTAGGTTGTGCCAGGAAAGTACATAAAGGTTACATATGTTTGGACTTAACAGAGATCTTATCATTGATTGAGCATGAGTATGATAAATTAAGCTGAAGCTAACATACTTATAAGTGTCTATGTGATTAATGATATCAAATAGCATACCAATAACAGTACCTCACTTATTACGCATATCATATATTCAGATACGCATATGGACTTGAAGGAGTTTATATCAAGCAGTGGCCTTTGAGATAAAGAAGTGGTCCATCATCTGGGTGACTGACCATTCTCGCGGCGCTGCCTTGGCATTGCATATCTTTCGTGGTCTGAAATTAGAGAGGCGAGCCCTTGGTATGCTTAGGACTGCCTCGTTTTCTTTCTCTCTTTTTTTTCTCCTTTGGCAAAGAAAACGCCAAACTCCGGGCGCCATAACTTTCAGCGTGATGCTTGACCTAAAGGAGAGGTCACGTATGGGAGGGGATTTATGACCATATACGGGATATTTAAGACCATGAGGAATATGGATGGCAAAGCACCGTTTTATCGTTATTTGCTGACTGACAGGAGATTGGAGTAACCTATTGGTGCTTAGACCTTATTCGCCGAATCCTTAAAGGCCCAGCGCCCCTATATATATATATATATATATATATATATATATATATATATATATATAGAGAGAGAGAGAGAGAGAGAGAGAGAGAGAGAGAGAGAGAGAGAGAGAGAGAGAGAGAGCTGAGTACCTGTCCCGACTGCACTCTGACTGTTTCTGGACGTGCAGTAAGATCTGCGTGTTTGAAGTCTTGAAAGCGATGATGATACAGCCTAGCATACAACAACTGTCCTCTCATTTATCTTACAGAAGACCAACACTAATCCATTATGGTGTTATCTAATTTAACCCATTTATACATTGCAAAAAAGGTGTTTAAATCCTAAACACAATCCTAAACACATTCCTGCCCCTTTTTTGTCACACAATATGTTCCTAAACATGTTTAGGATGATAATATGCTGAGCTCAGTGCTTAGACATTTATGTGTTTAAAGCAATGTGGATAGGACAATGAAGTGTTTAGAATTCAAGAATTTAGCATATTATTGTGTTTATCTGTCAGGTTTTTAAGGATAAAAGTGGTGTGCCTAGATATGTATATCATCATCATGTTTAGATATTTATATTTAAATAAATAAATAATTTTATTTCCATATAGTGTCTTGAAGAGACTTCCAGCACCCCTCCCCCCTTAGGGCAATATCGTCGCCTCAGTATACAAAGGTCGTATAAGTGGAAAATTCATATTTTGAGATATGAGCAAAATAAGAAAAATCAATATGGTCTTCAGGCTGTAATTTCTAAAATACATGGTATATTACCCCCGAAATTGTTACACTTGTAAACTACAATAAGTATAAACATATCATACAAATGATTCTAAAATATCTTACCCAATTCCTTACAAAATATGGCAATGATTAGGGAAAAATGGGGAAAAGTTGGTCACTTACGACCTTTGTATACTGAATAGCATGTATACTCTTGTATATTTTATCAGTAAACAAAGGTGGTAAGTGATTTCCCCAGTTCAAAACTGTAAAGAAATGTTGAAATAGTCGATTGATTTGAGCCTAATGCTCACCAGATGAATCTTTTATATTTATAGTTGCTTATGTTACAAAAAAGAATTATACACATTTTGCTGTTGCCTAGCAACAGTGAAATTTCTACTAAAATGAGGAATTTCAGTCATTTCCCCCTTAAATTCACCCCCTTTACACTTCAAAGTTAACATATTTTTGTAAAAAATATAAAAATGTACAGATATAATAGGATTTATTTAAAATGGTTAAGAAAATCACAAGATACACTGGTTTAATGATAAAATACATTGGGGTTATCATTTTCACATCACTTACGACCTTTGTATACTGAGAAAAAAATCACTTTGTCAGTTACAACCTTTATATACTGATCTATTACATCCCAAAAAAAGGTCATATATGAAAAATTCTAAAAATTGGCGAAAATTTATTGGAAAAAGAAAATATCCAAGAATAAAAAGAAATCTTATTTTTTCACTTACAACCTTTGTATACTGAGGCAACGATATGTGCATCACTATTTCACATAGGCCTCTATTTTAACATAAACACAGCCTTGAGTTGATACAACAGATATTTCATGGAAGATAATGCTTTATCCATTCTTAAAGTTCTTAAAAGAGGTGTCTATGTAGCAGATGTATCTTTATTGCATCGAAATCATAGTGGTATAGCATTGAACCCTTGAATCCTGCAATGTGTATTATTATCCTTTTGTATCCCATGCAATTTAGATTAATTAACTCAGATTTAAGCACCTCTAGATCCACAATAACATTGAAGTGGTTGTAGAAACTACAGCCAACCACAGAGCTGCCATCTAGTATGTGTTTGATATACTATGATCTAAACACTACATGTTTACATCCTAAACACCAACTTTTCATACTGTTTAAATTCTAAACATTAAACATATTCAATATAGCTGTTTAGGCGTTTAGAATAAAAGTTTAATTCCTACAGAAGGATTCAAAGACACAAACCTAGTAATATGTTTAGACTTTAAACATGTTTAGACCTAAACATGTTTAAAACCTAAGCAACTTTTTTGCAGTGTACCGATACTGTACAGGAGATGTATTGGAGGCAAGACATTGACACTGAGCAGTGTCCATTTATCATGCTCTCCTTTACACATGTCTGGTAACTAGACTTTCCAGTTGCTCTTGGGGAAATATGGCGGAACCTGCTTAATCTTAAGTCTCATGAGCTTCCTCTTATAGTAAATCCTGTCTCATCTACAGTTGCAATTAATTCTAAACAAATCTAATTATTATAGGAGTGATGGATCCATAATTTACCATGTAGTTATCATCTCCCAAATGAGATGTCAGAGGCAGGCACACAGAGAGGAGTAAAGGCGTTGCCATGACTCTTTTACCATAGTCAACTCTAGTTGACTCTGGTAACAGAGTCATGGTGACTCTGGTGGAGGGGTCACAGCTACTCCAGTCATACCCCTTGCTCCTTATACAAATTGACTCTCCCTCTTGACTCTATCAGTGCAGAGTCAAGTGCAGTTGACTCTGCCTACATAAGACTCATTTGTAGTTTGACCCTTCATGAAGAGTCAAATAGAAATTGTGTTGACACTGATGGTAGTTGCATATGAAAGTACCTAGTGGGGCAAACAACACTAGTTTGGTACCAGTGGCAACCACAAGGCAGAGCCACTATCTATACTTTAGATAATTGTTACATGCCACACAGTTTAGATTCTTTATAGATAGGTCCACTATGTCTAAATAGTGTGCTTAACCCCTTCCACGCGGTAAGCCAATATATTGCACAAAATTGCATTGAGTTACAAGAAACCCAGTGGTGAAGGGGTTAAGGGATGTCAATCGATAAGATTTCCAGTTAACTTACCTGAATCAAATGTGATGAAAGACTAAGCAATACATTCTAAGAACATCAACAGTATAAAGCTTAGTCACCATATTTGTGGGTATGGGAAATAAACATAAGGCTGGGCACTAACTGTGTGAGATATAATGTGTGTCACTGCTTACTATTTCATATAGATATGATATTTGCATCTAATATGTGGCCAGTGGTCTGTAGACTGTAGTGTGAGGCAGATATAACTTAGCCCTTTCACACAGGGGGGAGAGTGGTGGATATGACAACATGTCTTATTATTGAGCTGTCTTGGACAATAACCTCACCTTCTCACTTCTCTCACAGCCCCCCCCCCCTGGCCTGCTCATTGATTATATGCACCTGTTGCATATCTACTCTGCTATAAGTACAGGATCCACCTTACCTGCAGACCACTCATGTATTCAAGTATCAATTTTGACTCCTGCTCTTTTGAGGGGTCAATTGCTGTTGACTCCTCAGGAACAGAGAGTCAAACTCATTTGACTCTTCTCCACATGACACATTTTGTGTCGTGTGGGAGACAAACTGTGACTCAGGCTGTCAGAGTCGTGGCAACTCCTTTACTTTTCTGTGTGCAAATTTTAGCACAAATCAATGAGTTTATTCATGTTTTTTTTAAATGCATGTTGTATGGAAGGCCCCAAGGGAATAAAAAGAAGTATCTACCAACCATCAATTAAGACATTTGTCTATATTTAATCCTGTAACAAAAATCACAAACTAGTTTAACATTGATAACATTTTATTTTTTTCTGAATGTACAGACTCATAGTATCTGACTAGTGCTGCAATATGAGTGTGGTTCACCCCCTATATATAGTTAAGGTCGTACTGACCTAAGAAACGTCTTTTTCCCAATGTGCATACTCCCATGGTTATTGGTTATAACATAATTTTTAAAAAAAAGTATTTAAATGCCATCACACCAAGCATACCTATAGTAACCAGCAAAGTCTATGGCCCACCTTTCATGTAACAAATAGCAGAAACTAGTTTAGTATTGATAACAGTTGTCTTGTTTTTAATGTACAGACTGAAGGTATCTGACTAGTGCTGCAAAATCAGTGTGGTTAACCTCCCATAGTCAAGGTCATACTGACCTAAGAAACTTGTTTTTCCCAATGTGCACACTCCAGTGGTTATTGGTTATAAAATGATTTTAAAAACAAAAAGTATTTAAATTTATGCCATCATACCAAGTATAGCTATAGTAACCAGCAAAGTCTACGGCCCACCTTTCATTCAACATAATACAAGTGGCTATGTCTCACCACAGATTCGTTTCTGCGCGGTCTGCGCGGCAAAACTATTCTCCCCCGCCCCCTCTAAGTTGATGAATTTTGCAGTTTTCCACTTTTCTTGCTCCTTTTAAATCTTTGTATTTTCAACCTACACGTTGAAGGCTTTATTCCTCCCCCCCCCCCCCTCACTGGGTATCTCTGATTTCTTTTCCTACGACTTTTAACATATCTTCAGTCATTTTAAGTGATTTTGGCACTACTTCTACACAGGTTACTAGGTACATCTCAACTGGCGTGAGACATAGCCATGTGTATGTGTACATGTATCAGAGCTGGAAGAGCGAATGAATAACTACCTGTGATTAAATGTATTAAATAAGCACTATGCTTCCCCTTGGGTTGACTACAAGTTCGATTGAGAATGTATTATTTTGAATCAAACCCAAGACAAGTAAGATACAACATACCTATTGTGTCAGGGTATAGAAACAACACATAACATATCAATCAGTCTGCATTACTCACCCCTAGCAACTTTTGGTGCTGATTGCAGAAATCGGTGAGAACATAGTGTGATGATGTGTTAGTGTGGTCCTTTAAGCACTAAACCTAGCCCTTCTGTGATGCCATCCGAGATCTTGTGTGTATTGCAGAATGCAAGCTATGATATAGACATTGGATTGTTCTGTTTCGTAATGTCCATTTATACATGCCAAAAAAGGATCTACCATGAAATTATTCTAACACATCACTGATACTCATCATACATCATATACCAATTGTCTTTAATATCACACAGACGATGTATTTTGGCCACCTTCCCAGGATTTCACCAGCCGTAATGTACATAAATATAAGTACTAAACTAACACATATTTCACAGACCTGGCCTGGAATATCAGTTGACATGTTCATACCTTGTAGACGTTCACAAATGAATTACACAGAAAAGGTTGTATATATTAGTGACCAAAATTGAGTTATATACAATTTATATTAATTGAAAAAGAGCGTAATATCTCTATTTGCTTGGATATACATTGTCAACATGCATATATGTTGTCTATCATGATCTGTAGGCCTATTGTGGTACTAATGTGAATACAATTCAATCTAATTTGTATAGAACGGTTTGTAATTTGACCTTAATACATTCCGTGGAATAATGCTTGGCACATTGATAATTGGTGTACTATCACAATTCTGACAAATGTGCTGTTATTAGATTTGTTTTGATGGATTTGAATAATCCATATGGGGAGTATGAGTGCCTAAGTCACACATACCCGCCCCATCTATTTTGGAATTATTATCAGATCTCTGTCACGCAGTTGCTACTTCCTACCTTTGATTCTTTTTTTTGTTATTACCATTACAATGGGCAATCTAATAGATAATATATGTGACTATGAAAAGCCATATAGCATAATGCTCAAAAGGCTAAAACTCTTTAAATTGAATACGACTGTTGGTAATCATCTAGGGAAATAGTGGTGATAACCACAATCAATAAAATGAATTGCCTAATAAATATCAGTAGTATCTACAAAGTGTATCTGTAGTAGATTTGAGGTGAAGTGTGAAATGTGTATTTGAGTGTTTGTATTGAATACACCTTAAAAATGATGCGTGTGGTCATTGGTATCTGTACCGACTATGAGGCGTTGACTGGTCTGTAAGAAAAGAAACAAAATATGTTTATACATTCTATATCATAAATGCAATAACCAAATAATCAGTACTGAATTTTAAAACACATATTATAGCCAAATCTTTTGCGTTGGTGAATGTTAAGGCAAATTTTATGAGAACTGACATGAAATTACAGTAAATGGAAGACTGGCTCTCACATGCAACGATTGGCTTTCAAAGAACTACATCTTGCAGTTATGGAAGTGAAAGTGCTAAAAAAGCACCAATAGTAGAAATGAGTGGTGGGCAGTCAGGACTGGAGGACCAGCATACATGTTTATTTATCCTATGATGTTGCTGCTGTCACCATTGGTGGTGATGGTGATCCTTGTCAACATAGACATGTTTCACCTTTTATTAAACAGCAAAGAATACTAATTGATATGCGTCACTAACTGCTTTCCTGTGCCACAATAGCCCATGACACAGTCTGGTGGATCGGGTGCTAGACATGGAATGTTTGGAATCACTGTTGCTAGGTAACAGGTGAATCCCAGGAAGACTAGAGTAGTTCCAATAGAGTTCCTAGGCTCCGTATAGATATCTTCATATACCTTCTATTGTGCCGGTTGCTAGGCATGTAATCTTTGAAACTGCTGTTGTGGTCCTAGCAAAGTGACAATAGTTCCAATAGAATCCCCAGGGTATGTATACTGAGGGTGGGTATGGTCAAATACCATCTATTCCCGACTATAGTGCTGGTTGCTAGGCATGGAATGTTAGGAATTGCTGATGCTAATAAGTAACATAGTGGTCCTAGGAATATGACTATAGTCCCAAGAGAATCCACAGTCTGTAGAGTGTGGGTGGGCATGGTCCAATGTAATCTATTCCCAACTATTGTGTCCCTTTGGGCAAGTGCACCCTTGGGGGATTGACAGGTGTGACCCCAGGTCATCTGCTGTATAGGATTACTCTGGCTACATGCCAGTGTGTACTGCTTGTCAATTGTACAATTATTGGCTATTCTAGAGGGTAAACCTTGATATATCTATATTTATTTATTTCGTTATGTAGCCCACCAGGTAGATGATTTCTTATAAATCAAGTAACTTATTGCAACTTCCTTGATATAAATTTACTTTCCAATGTGCTATGAAGATCGGACAATATAGATTACCGGGGCGTAACTCTCCTTTTTTCCATCCCAAGGTAGTTGCTGACGTGTCTGAAACTTTTGTTCAATGGTTGTGGTTAGGCCACACCAACAAAATAAGTAGTTTTTTTCAGATATGCAGATTTTTGTTGTCTAGGGATTTTCTTCCTCGTCTTTTCAAGAACTAAGAAAATTTTATCAGCGCACAAGGTGAAAAACAAGATATAAGCATATGTGACACGATCTGCAAAAAGGGACCTTAGTGCAGGGTGCATTAAGATCCCCTTTCTCCGTACATGTCACATATTTTTGAAACTGAAAAAACTCCACTAAATTGCACTCGCTCGCACCAATTTTCCAAAAGTGAAATCAAGTGAAAGTGAAGTAGGGGACCTTTTTTTTTAGGGCCTTCATAAAGAACAGAATGACCTGTCTGGCCCTTGTGGCCATATAGGTTGAATAGTATATTGGTTATAGGCTAGAAAAATCTAAATAAAATTTTATTAAGATTTTTCTAGCGTACAGCTCACTGCTAACTGCACCTGCTGACTGCCTGGGGTCAGTAACTAGGTTGCTCAATAGTTCGGCCACCACTGATCAGGTGTCCGTCTCTATAGCCGATATGCCATTCAACCGATCTGATGGTTGTCTGGTAGGACGCAACTTGTTACGTTGGCTCATGCCCCGAGGGCCGTGTCCACTGCCGCGTCGTTCTGACGCGTATATTTCGCGCGTCAATGCCCCGGGGGCATCGTGTATATCATTGATTCCCTCAGGGCATAGCCTTGACTTCTGCAAACTTGCACTACTGGTCAATGCCCCGGGGGCATCGTAGATATATCATTGATTCCCTCAGGGCATAAGCCTTGACTTCTGCAAACTTGCACTACTGGCCAATGCCCCGGGGGCATCGTGTATATCATTGATTCCCTCAGGGCATAGCCTTGACTTCTACAAACCTAATTAGCTGGGCCTACTGGTCAATGCCCCGGGGGCATTGTATATATCCCCTGGGATATATCCCTTATTCCCTCAGCGCATAATCTTGACTTGTACAAACTTATACTGTAGGCTAGGCATACTAGTAAATGCCCCGGGGGCATCGTATATCACTGGTTCCCTCAGGCATATGCCTTGACTTCTACATACTTAGGGTGCAGGTCAATGCCCCGGGGCAAGTGTTTATTGATGTGTACCTATATGGCCTCGTCTGTAGTTAGTTCTGTCTTTATAAAGTCAAAGCTATGCCCTGAGGGAATCAATGATATTGGTGATTCCCTCAGGGCATAAAACAGTAGTCGTAGCCCTATGCCATCCCTATGCCCAGGGCCCTATTCAGGAGGCAGTAGTATGCCCTCAGGGCATAGCGCCGTATTCATAGTCCGATATAATAGTCAGTAGCATGCCCTCAGTGCATTGACGGTACTGGGGGTCCATGGCATGCCCTTAGGGCATAGAACAGTTGACTTAGTTCTATAGTAGCATGCCCTTAGGGCATAGAACAGTCGACTTAGTTCTATAGGAGGGCAGTGCCATGCCCTCAGGGCATTGACGGTACTGAAGATTACCTGAGGGCATGGGAAGTAGTCTTAGTACTATAGGAGCCATCGTCATTGCCTCAGGGCATTGATGGTACTGAGGATTATGCCCTCAGGGCAGGGGGCTGTGCGGATGGTGCTGCATGCAGATGTAACGCGGCAAACACGCAGGGCGTGCTGCACGCGGCATGGCCCTGAGGGCATGAGCCAACGTAACAAGTTGTATCCTGCGTCTGGTTACACACGTTTCTGCATGTGTATTGGTGTGGAAGTGAGTAATATGTAATGTGTGAGTATGTGAGAATGTGGGGAGTGGAAGCAATGTGGTCTGAAGTATGTACATAAACAAGTTACCTCTCATTTATATTTACACATCTGTCAATCTGTTAGTACAAAGAATTGGAGGAGGCACTTCATTAAAATGATATTCATATTTAAATTCTACCAATACCCACATTAAGAAAAATACGTGAAATTTGAAAATATTAGGAGGTGGCTATTTTAAAAGACAGCATTTTGAGACCTCATTTGTGAATTCCTATAAATGTTTCCATCTGGCCTGCAATGAGACAAATAAAGTAAGGGCTTTGTTATTACAAACCGCTCTTATTATTATGCACACATTTAACATAGACAAAATAAAGTGGGCATTTTGTAACAGGGATTTCATTTCGCCGTGCAAATATTCTCAGATCAGAAGTAGAAGAATGCTTTGATCCAGTAGAGATGCCCTCCCCTACCGCCCCTTTGATGTTAAAAATGATTTCTATCTCTCTGGTAATAAGATAAAGAGGTAAAATACATTATAAAAATAGTTTATTTTCCTCCTCTGTTGAGACCACCTTTATACGGATATGGTGTGGGTGAGACCAGACATTTTCAACACCAACATTAACAACTTACTTTAGGTTTGCACACCTAAAGGTTTCTTAAAATAGATTTATAACAATCACATTTTTATGAAATGTGAGCACAATTTTACATTTAACAGGTATACTTTTATAGCGTCTACAATAAAATAAAGAATCTAAATAAAGAAATTTCATTTAAATACACATTACACCTTTTCATACCAGAGTTTAACTCTTGACATTACATCATGTTCATCAACAACACAGTATAAACCCTACCACTTCACTCATTTCATGAATATATAGATCTATATATCCCAATTATGTCTCACTAAAAAAACATAACATAGCATCCCAGTTAGTATGACGCAGAAATAAATATGTTAACTCTTTAAGGGGCGCGCATGGCATCATTACAACCCTTCGGGAGAATATCAATCTGTAGGGTCGACATGATGCATGATTGCAGTCCTGGCAAGTAGACTCGCTAGGATTGCATTCATATCTCATGAAGACCAAGGGTATAGTAAATCAGATCAGGATGCGGCCCTTAAAGGTTTAAAACAGTTCAATACTTGACATCTGGGGTTATAGTATTGGCAAGGACATATTTCTTTGGTGTGCTTAAGTAGCGACATTATCATCACTGAAAATCGACTGACTAAATTTGAATTTCAGCGCAAAATTTACACTATTTTCATTTTGTCTACCAAAAATAATCCTATAACCCACACTAAAGGTTCTGATGTGTGTATAACCCCTGGGTTGTACACAAGCTTTTATGGCATATGCACACATTCTCATTCATCGCTAAACCTGACCTGACTGACAGAGATCCTTTGATAAACGATTGACTCTTCTCGTGATGTATGAGATCCTAAATTGCATTTCATTGTGTTTTTTTGTGGAGGGGGAGGTGGTTGCATAAAATTATCCATATTTGAAATTCCTAAATGAGGAATTAATTATAAATTATTCAGAAAGATCGTGATGCTCTGAGGTCGATGCAAAATACAGCATGTACTACATGTGTCATATAACGTGATTTAACAACCGTTAGTTTTAACCCTTTAATGGTCGCATAGTGCTTTATGGCGACCAATGCCATGGCACATCAATGCACCATACGGCCTTTAGAGGGTTAATAAAGGAATACAACAAGCATTAAATTTCAAAAATCTTGTGCATCAACTATCCAGAAATAAATGGTTGTAAAGTTTGATATGGTGAAACGCCGACAATAATTGTGATTATCAATCAAACCATCGTTTAGGCATGGAAAAGTCAATCGATGAATTAATTATTATAGGAGTTGTAAGGTGGGGGACTACATACAGGATTTTAAACATGTCTACAGTGACAGTCTGTAACATAGCCATATTGTATGTCGAATAGTGTCTCTCGGGAAGCGCAGTGATTAGATTATACAGCTACGTGCTTGGGTTAACATAATACTTTGACGAGTGCACAGATTTAATTATGACATTTGGCAGTATTTTAATGTGCACATTTATTTGACAATGATTTATAATGTATATGAAGATGAGTAACATATGTGAAGAAGATGATTAAACCAGGACTTGCATGCGTGTATATATCAGAAGAAACTGTGACGATAATGAGTTCACACTTTGAAAAGAATCATTCGTTGTGCATGGTTGGTTCTCGTGTGAGCAAAATTCAAATAAATACAACAAATATTTCCTAATAATGAAAACGACATATCCTATAAAGACAACCACGATAAAACACATTACTTATACTTTTCGCAATAGCGAAAAATCCCAATGTATAGCGCTATCGGTAGGGTTGGTTACCCAGATGATACCCCAGTGAACACTATATAAAGCAAATAAATATATACATCTTTGACAACGAAATACATTAACGACCTGGTTTCTATGACTCTTCTTCATAAATACATAACATAAAATATCAATTAGCATGCCCTCTTGTGGATACATAAAGCTTATACATGTGCAGGGGAGTATCTTTGGTGCTAATTATTCCAGTGCTCATTATCTAATTCTTGTCTCTCTTCCTCCATTTTGTTCTAGTATCCCACAGATTATCTCATCCTCTCCTATAGACCCCTTATGATCACAGAATACAACTTGCTTTACACTTTCAGGCTCGTATATGTTTGCTATTACTATCCAAAATCACAAATACACGAACTTCATCAGACATTAACACAAGATGGTGTAGGTCCTATGGCGGTTATTTTGAGAAGCTTTCACCATCCTGCTTTCAATGGGAATTCTAGATTCTGAGGACATGCCTCTCTGATTCCAAAATGGCTACCATACTACCACCACCTGCCAGAAGAAATTGCTGTAAATAAGACAGCGTTCAGACACAGCATACCAGAAAGTGGTCAGGACCAGTCCTCAACACACTATATACCACACTAAAAGGGTGTAATACCTAAACCATAATTAGTTTTTTAAGTCTGGCTTAAACGACCCAAAACCTCCCCAATCCACAGCCTTAGATACAACGATTTCACCTTATTCTACCATTACCCATTCCGTGACAACACAAAAGGATGGGTTTTAGGATTGGCAATGGGTAATATGGACGTTATATGTTAAATTAAAGATGTCGCTTGTGAAAAACACCACGCACCAATTAAATATCTATGAGCACTCTTCCTCCATACGTACTTGCTGCTGTTTGCCTCAGGGACCCGTTCATGTGTGGTGAAGCTGAGAATGTGAGCGGGATTTGTGTGTCTATCGCGTTGTCAAGTAACAAAGATGGTGGTGCTGGCGGTGGCCCGCCATTCTTTTCCCGGGAAGAATAAGTCGGTAAAATTGCAGCCTTCTTCTTCTCTTGGGTTTGGTCGTATTTGGCCTGAAATGAACCGATAACAACATATACATGTATATATAAATATGATGCAATTGTTATTGAAAGAAAAAAAAATTCCACTTCGCAACTCACTCAACCTGATGCACTTTCAAGATTACAAAGATACATCCAAAAGTGTTCCACAAACAAAGATTAACAGACATTTTGTTCAACAATCCCTACGGTTACTAAAATATCGTCGGTTATGGTCACTTACAAAGGCGTTTGAGATATCTTATGTCTATCCATTGGCAATCGATTTGAAAATTGAGAAGTATGGTGATATTGTGATAGAACGGATGATGTGGACTTCTACACCTCGACACTACCTTGTAAAAAAAATATATAAAAAAAAGTATAGATATATTTTCTATGAAATTCACACCAAAATTTGTGTAATATAATAATAAAAGATTAGAAAATAAGAGCATGGACATTTTACGACATAACCTACCTTGTTGTAAAGAAGGACACCTAGAATGGCCACCATCATGCCCACACAGTTAAAGAATGTGACGTGGTTGCCCAGGAATATAAGTGACACTGATATGATGCAGACCCTCTTGGTGGCATTGGCTACAGCGTAGCTGAGCGGGGTAATCAAGGCGATTATCGTAAAGGCTATGATGTTCTGCGCAAAGTTACAGAACCCGTCTATGAGAAGTAGAGCAATTAACCGTGGAGCATGCGGACTGTGGATCTGGTGGGAAAGAGAAACATGCAAAAAACATTATCATAAATATAAAATGACAAAAGTTTCTTTAAACTGGCTTTTATTTACTATGTAAAAATCATATTTAATCACGACCTATCTGTTTGAATTCGTCTCTAAGTGATAAGAAGTTATATTTTGCATTTTATACACTGAGTTATCATCTAGAAAATAAATTCATATGCTTACAAAGCCAGAGTCCTCCCATATGCGGAGGAAGTCGTAGAGGAACCAGAGCGGCAGGAAACAGAGTCCCGCTATCCGCGCTAAGATGATGAGTAGCCGCAGATGGTGGATGCCCGTATCAACAAGGCACTGCAATATGAGGTTTAATAGTGGTAAGAAATATACAAAAGGTTCACGAGAATACCGGAGATTACTGGAATAATCCTCCATTATGAACTCCATTATTACTTTTTCATGTAAGTTATTTATAGTCTATTCTCTTGTGACTCCGTCGGTTTTCTCTCTCAATGAAGAATACATATTCAAGTACTTACTTTTTTTGAGAAAATATTTTGCAGTGAGAATCCGAGAGTTGCGACCAGCGCACTACACAGTCCTATTGTGTCAAACGATATCTCAGTTACCGTGGCAATCAACACGCCGCCGATGATGGGAAGAAGCGACATATACACCTGAAAATAGATATCCACATAATTCAACAATTTACTTTACAACGTAGGTCTGCGCTGACAAAACGAATATTGGCTCTTTACACAGATTCTCTTCACACAAAGCTGCTTCTTGGGAGGGGGCACACCCTTTGTAGCAAATAAACCTATTAAATATTCATTCGTGAACATATAAAAGGAATATATCTACGTATACATGTATACAAAGTGTATATAATTGCAAAACGTATTTTTCATATGGAGATGAGATGATGCAGTTCATATTTCTGTATATATGACATACCCTTGTGGTCTGTTTTTCATGAAGTATGATACGGGAAAGTAGTACTGTGAAGAGTGGCATCGTTGCTTTGACTGAAAATATGGATGAAAATCACATTAGTACACGTGTAGATAATTATAGTCTGTGCTCATCAATGTTAGCTTCCCTGCGGCAAGCTGTGTGGCTGATGCCGCGCAGCAAGTGCCGCCAGTGTAACAGGCCCCCAGTCCCATGTCACCTTTAAGGACCTGCCAAGTCCCATGTCGAATTTAAGAAAGTGAAACACCCTTTGTCATGTCACATATTTTTCCCCTCATGTGAACTACATGTTGCATGTCGATTTCAAAGAAATGTCCAAGGCAGTGTGTTGAATTTAGCCATCCTCTCCCATCTAGTATCTCCAAATTCCAATATGAGATTCATCTAATATTTTAAATACTAGACCTAAGTGAAAAAAACAGTGAAGTGGTTGGAGAGCAATAAATTGACCCTATATATTTAATGTATATTATTAAAAAAACACACAGCTATCTCTATCTCTATATAATACCGTGTAAACAGGAAAACAGAAAGCACAGTGTTGTTGCCGAAATTACGCTGGCTTTTGCCGGCATAGAATCTGAATGGCCGGCATAGGGCCTTAGGACACAGGCCAGAATGGCCTGCTATAATCCCAGCTTTCAAATGGTGAAAGATGCCAAGATGCAGGCCAGCTTGGCCTGCGTTGAGAAAAAGTTTTCGGCAACACTGGGTAGGCTATCTTAATAATTAATATTATTCTAAGAAATTGCTGTTTTGGGAAAATCCACCAAGCCTGGCCCCAGCTAGTTACAAATGACTCGGCCCTGAATCAGTCTTCTCAAAGAGTCACTATAGCCTAGACTAGGAGAGTAGAGTGGGATAGCTTTGGATGTGTGGGTACCGTACAGTATTTACATGTGGCCTGCATCTTTGCATCTTACGCAGGCCATTTGCTTCTTGCGCAGGCCATATGAATTTTGATATTTCAAGGTACCTTCATAAACTTCATTATAAGTTGTTTTATACTTTTCAAAGATTCAAAAGAAATAGAAAAATATCTGATATAAATCAATTCTACAAATATAGCCCTATCTTTGCTTCTAATTGGCCGATTTGAAAAATGCTTTCACCATTTGAGAGCTAGAATTATGGCAGGCCATTCTGTCCTGCGTGCTAAGGCCCTACGCCAGCCATTAAGATGCTATGCCGGCGTAATTTCGGGTACACTGGATCCCACTGTACTTCTAAAGTGGGGGTGTGGCAAGCAAACTTAAATACGGTACATTTATTATTTGAAACACCCAAAAAGTCATCAAACTGTCAATTTATTAAAGTCTGACAATTAAAACACATTGTCACATCCTACCTGTATGTGCATACGACACTGGCACCTTCCATATACTGATATGACTTGACACAGATGACAGAAATTTCCCGAAGGCAAGGGGGAAAATCATAGTAAACCAATATTTCAATGGCAACTGTGTTGTCTTTGGCACATCCCATATCTTTGTAATAGGCAGCAAATACACAGCGATTGACAAGAGTTGTACCATGGAAACTGTCATAGGATAAGGGAAGTCACTTAATATGATCTTGCCAACAACACTGTTGGCAGAACTGGATGAATACCATGCTACACATAGTAAAACAATCTTTGCAGCCTCCCAACGAGTTTCTCCCCTCCATCCGTCCATCTTGCCACAACACACATTTGCTGCGGGTTGACTTCCCCCAAAAAATCCCTGACAAATCAAATTAAAAATACCCCTCTACCTCAAAATGTAATCTTTAGATTATTAACATATTATACTTCTGTTTGATCCAAAATACAAAATATCTTACATTTGCTGGAAAATGCTTGAAGAGTGTAACTATGCTTCAAAACGGGCAAGCATATGCTTGGAGAGTATAGTTTGTTCAGCAGTGAATACAAGATGTCTGCGCCCATGGGTGAGCGCCGATGAAAACAAGAATCCACGTCTACGTTTTTCAAAGCAAAATTGAGAAAACTTCGAAGGTTTATCGTCAAATCAATTGATACTAGCGTTAAACTAGGTAATGTATTCAACGTGAAGAACCTGAATTCATTGCCAAGTCTGTAATTAGAGGGATATAGCCTAGCTAAACTAGTCTACTCTAGACAGTACACAGTACACAGGACAGCTTAACCTGGGCCTGCAGCAACAGAAAATCAGTGATCGCTACGCTACTCTCTGTGGGAGTCCTTCTTGTCCCCGCCGACCCCGGTTGACTCTTCTCACATCCTATTACCATGAACGTCCATGCACGTAATATGTATCACTTTAATAGATTAAAAGGTGGGCCGTATAGAGTGGCTTCTTTGAACAGTCAATTACTGATAATTACCGGTACCGGGTAGGCCCTACACTACAGTCAATACACGTTCAATAATCAATACACACATTTTTCATTCAATAAGGGAGCGTTCATTATTTATGGCAGGGGGGGGGGATGAGCTATTCGTAGGGGGGGGGGGGTTCATTTTAGGGTATTTCCGAGGGGGGGGGTTCATTTTAGGGTATTTCCGAGGGGGGGGCAGTTCATTTTAGAGCATTCATGAGGGGGGACACTTTATTTTGGGACATTTGTTTGGTTGAGTGCACCTCATTTTGATGTACCAATATGTCTCAAAATGCAGCAAATGACCTCTAGATTTTCAAAATTTTCTTGAGAGAAGTACAAACTCCAACCCGCTTTAGTACCGTAAATTACAGCGTATTACCAACATCTTGCATATAACCCGCACCAAAAACTCAGGAGAATCCTATGACCCGTTTTTGGATTTGAAAATCTCAATTTAGTACTGTTCTTTAGTAATAAAAGCCCTCGTATAACCCACACCCTATATAGGCATGTTCAGTATCAAATGAAAGCTGAGTTTGATTCACACACAACCCCCGGATAGTACGCTGGAATGTACGGTAGTTGTGGTGCTACGCTGATGACAGTGGTATGTCGCCTGGGTTAAACCTCACTCCTAGGCTTCATCAAAATCAAAATATGCAATTAAGGTTTTTAACTCCAAAATACAGGAGTGTGTCACCACCTATAAATAGATCTAATGCCATTTCCATTTACTGCACAGTTTTCTGCACAGATACATTCTCTAGTTTGACCATAGAACATCAGGGGACCTATCCCTCATATTGGAAAAAGTTATATGAAGTTATCATAAAATGGCCAAAGGCCACTTAAGATTGATTATCAGCTTTGCGGACACTTTTTGAAAAAAATCGGTGAGGGAGGGAGGCTTTTTTTTTATAATGTTTTTTCAGACCAGGGAGGTAACATTTTTTTTGCGATTAACAGTCACTTTCTTGCAATGGGCTTAATATTTAGTATAGACATGTATCTATAGATGATTAGGCAATGGGAATACAATGGGATCATTTAAAAGTGTGTATTTTGTATTTTTGATGGTGTAAATTGCTCTTTAATTGTGGTGGATTTTTCTTTTTTTTAAATTTTTTAAAAATAATTTTTGTTTAGGTTTGACTGTTTTTTTTAAATTGAATAGCCCAAAAAAAACATTCATGGGGCCCAAAAAAACAGGTGCGGGCGCTGTCCGTAAAGCTGATAATAAATTTCAAGTGGCCTAAGATGTTGCCTAACCGGGGCAAAAACCATCAACCTTTGCATATGAAGGCATGTATCCTACCACTGTGCTATAGAGTCTGTGCTGGCAATTCTTATTTAGAAGTCATAGATAAGTATCCCTCACTATATTTCTACTTTTTTACAAATTTTTATTTCAATGGACATAAATCTTAGAAATAGCCCCAGGACCAAAAAATAGATTCTCTAGATCAAGAACATTGAAACCTATATTCTGAGAGCTATATAGAAATTTAGCTACTTCTCAATAAATTCAAAGTAGATATGTGGCCAAACACTGTATACTCCTATCACATGAGACAATAACTTGAGGCTTAAATATCTCAGAACACAGCTCGGGATCCCCCTATTTTCTCAACTTCTTTGGAAAGTGTATGCTATTTATAGTCATATAGCATAAACCTGATGAAAATCTAGCTACTTTTACACTAAGGGATCAAGCCACCTTAAACACTCTTAAACACTAACTAATAAATCTTGAATAAGCACTTGTCTTGTGGGTGGT